>CP092866.1:104036367-104228535 GCA_030710605.1 Cordylochernes scorpioides | reverse complement strand
GATCTTTGGGAATAATAATGTGATGAGGATGCAAATGATGATACTATTATAATGATGATAACTATTGCCACGTGGAATATTAGGGTAGACAAGCTTCGGGATGGCACAGCAATTCATTTCAGGCAAGCACAAACTATGAAGGATAAACAAAAAATAAGCAATGAGGGAAGTTTACAGAGTAGCAAAATAAAAACATAAAAAAATGATACTCTGTTAATAAAATAACAAATACTTTGCTACAATTTCATTAAGATAAAACTTTAAAAGGGCTTAGAGTCTGTCATTCAAGAACCAATCAAAGAGTGTGAATTCAATACTCTCTAGTATAAAGAGTGATAAGTAAATTTAAAACTTGTGAATTTTAACAACAATCATAGACTATTTCTAGTAGGGGCTGTGTTCCTTATTTGGGCGGACCTTAGAAGAAAAGGTAGAGAATGGATTTAATTCAGATTCTGGGCAAGGCCAACTATATGTCACAACAAATTAAAGAAGAAAAAAATACTATTGAAAAACATTTAAATGAAGTAGACAAGCTTGTTTCCTTTCTTGAAGATAAAGTCAAAAACGCTGAAACTCTCTTCAAATACTCTAAAGATAAGATGAGAAAAAATATTGGGCAAGGAGAAAAATGCCTTAAGAAAGCTGAAAATATTCTTGAAGAAACCAAATTACTTGTTGTAGCCCTAGAAAAATATGTTCACGAACTGAGATTGGAGAAAGGCGTTGTGAATATAATACGGGATAGTCTGGTGAGAGATTTCGCCAAATTGAAACTGATGAAACAGTATTTTTATTCCAACAAGAAAAACAAAGAAACACGTAAAGTAAGATGGTCGAAGAAACTTCTTGTCAAATCTAATTCTTCGAAACAAAAATCTAAAACAGAAACTAATTTAGAAGAATGAAATGCTGAAGGAGAAATAGAATAAGATCGTGAAAACATCAAGAATTAGAATGTAGAATTCAATCCATGTATCTATAAGTAAAATACCATGGGAAATATGCAAGAAGGAAATTAACATTTTTTTTAACAAGGAGTGAAAAAAGAAATATTGCGACATTTCAAAATATATATTACTTATGAAATAAAGTAATTTCGTCCTTTCAAAAAAAAAAAGGCTTTTAAGGAGTAAGAAATTTTAATATATTCAAGTATTTCTCCAAGGCTAAGTCCATATAAAAAATAAGCCAAAATTGGATGCTTTAGAAAGGATGGAAGATTTGGGGACATAGATCATCTTAATTAAAACAAGAACATTAAGCATCCAGGGAAAAAATTATTTTAAAAATATTTTTTATTTAAAAATCTCTCAAGCTTTCGGGCAAGAAATCCCTTCTACGGGAGAAAAACTTGAGAGATTTTAAATAAAAAATATTTTTAAAAGAAACGTTTCCCTGGATGCTTAATGTTCTTGTTTTAATATTGATTCAAGGGATTATTTTATCGAACATAGGTAATCTATTAATGTAAAAAAAAAAAAAGCTCAGTAGAGGAAGGCATTGAAGGAAGGAAGGAGTAGATGCAGTAGGAAATTGACCATTTGGAAGTGTAACGTTATCGCTAAAACAAATTCTTTTAAAAATGAGTTAAATCTTAAAAATGAACAGGAGGTCCCCAATATTACTCTGACATATGTTGGGAGATCATGGCAAGTAGTTCTACCAATCAGCCACTAGGACGACACTATAGCCTGTTCTTAGCAACGTCAAGGAATTCTTAGCTATGTATGGAGCTTCCTATAGTTTCTGTAGATCTAGCAGAGCCCTAGGTCCCGTGTATACATCTAAAGACCATTTCAAATAAAACATATTATAAAGTAAATGTTAACCACTTTTGTAATGTGTGAAAAATAGTACAAATGTGATATTGTACTGGGATAAGGTGCTTAAATTAAGAAAGAAAAAAAGGCATCTTCTTTGACCAATTCTGGAATAATTAAAAATCAACGAATAGTTGATATTTATTCCGATAGATGGCGCAAGCCATCAGAAACTTTCAGTTGCCCACTAAGGAGATGTCTTTTGTTTTTCTCTCTCCTCTTTTGTAATGCTTTATAAAGTCGAAAATGAAGCAAAAATTGCAGCTTGTATATGTCGGAATAATCCATCGGAATAAAAATCTAGAAACCCCAATACTTTCTAGGCCTGGAAGCTGTGAAACGGTTATTAACAACAAATAATACCAAACACAATTATGATGTTCATGTTATTTTTAACTCGACAGCTGGAAAAATACAGAATATTTTTTGCCAAATTATGGAGCATTTCTTTCAGAAAAACAAAATCGAGGTCCTAACGAGCATAACGTTTTTTTATTTATTTTGTTGTTGTTTTTTTATGTCATATTCAAAAGTAACTCTTCAAATTACTACCTATGTGCATTTAAAAGAATAAGTTTAATTAAAGTATAAGTCTAAATAAAAAAAAATTGCTGTTTTATTTGTTTCTTTCTTTTTATTTCCATATCTACTACGCGAAGTTTCCACCATTCGGAAACACAATATCTAGACAGGAACATCCCAGTTTGGAGGGCGTGATCGTAGCCAACCAATAGGAGAGCGCCATTCTAAAAAAAAAAAAAAAGCAAACGGTGACAGAGATGAAGAATTAAGAACGCATGACGCTCGTAACTGTATATAGAATAAAACAACAAAAAGCTTTATTAAGACCTTTTAGTCTTATGCAGATTCTCCGAGAAGAAATGTAGGGTTCATGCAGGAAAAAACCATAATAATACCAGTAATAAGCATACTTATTATTATAAATTTTTAAAGTTAATCACCTATAATGAAATTTATATACAGGAAAACTTAATTAAGACAATCAAGCTAATAAATAGATTAGGGGGAATCCTCCTCACAATCAGGTCTTTGTTTGTTGACTTAACCCACGTGACTTCCTCATTGTGTAGTGAGATAATCAAGTCGCTATTGTATAATATACATACATTCTTATAATACATACATTGTTATAATACATACATTGTTATAATACATACATTGTTATAATACATACATTGTTATGATACATTCATACATGTATATTTTCAAGCATTTGGATAATAAATTTCATGGAAAACGGCTGATCAACCGTAGATATGTGGAAAACGCCTTTTTAGATTATTTGTCCTCTAGACAACCATACCTTTATTGAAATGGCATAAAAATGTTACCACCACGTTGGCATACGTGCTGCGATTCTAATGGTACCTATTTTGTTTAAATAAACTCATTCTTGGCTTAGATATGGTGTCTTTATTTGGTCGCTTCCAAATGGCCATTATTCATGGGACAACCTGATATATACATTGTATACTACGCTATGTATATTACGCTATTTAAATATTATATATAAAATCGTTTTAATTAGGTTTTTCCTGTATATATATAAATTTCACTATTAATATTAAATATATTATTAGATTTTACTTTTTATTTTACTTGCAGAGACTCTGGGGTAAATCCAGGTATAAGACATTCCTTTTCCTCCAATTTACCCAGAATATCTATTTATTAGCTTGATTGTCTTAATTAAGTTTTCCTGTATATAAATTTCATTATAGGTGATTAGCTTTAAAATTTATAATAATAACAATTCTTATTACTGGTATTATTATGGTTTTTTCCTGCATTACCCCTATATTTCTGCTCGGAGAATCTGTATAAGACTAAAAGGTCTTAATAAAGCTTTTTGTTGTCTTATATTATATATAGACTAGGGACGAATTGTGTGGCATTTCCCGGGGATTGTTCAGCTGCATTTCAACTATAGGTTTTGAAGCGCTTAAGCATTTATCTTAAAAAAACATTGTTCAAAAATAGCAACCAATCAAATGTATTTATTAACCCCACCTGTGCTGCTTTTAGTTGTAGAAAAACAAACTAAAGAAATTTGGTTTTCGATTATTAAAATTTCAACGTAAATTTTTTCTAGTTTTTTCTATAACTTATACAAGTATATGAGCATATTAAACTCTTTTTTCAGGTATGTTCGTGTACAATTTCTTAAGAAATGATGACAGTCCCTTTGGCGCGGAGAGAAGAGTTAGTAAAAAGGTCGATTGAGCATTTCTATCTTATATATAATTAAGGAAGTATTTGTACATAGGATTAACCCACAGTGACAACGAAGAAATTCGAACGCATTTAAATCGGAACACTGATCTTGTTTATATATCTTAACTATCGAATGTACGCAGCTTCGCCCGTGTTTACCCAAATGAAAGTTTTTCTACCAAATATTAGGTAAAAAATATTTTATAGCAAATATCCCCTCTCTACTGAATCGATTTTAATGAATATATATTGAAATTTGTATATATAGAGATGATTTGGCTTCGTGTATTCTGCCAGAGTGAATGTTTTGCTGTTAGAATCTTGTTCCTGTCTACTGAAAATGATGGTCGAGCTACCCGTGGTGTTCTTTAGTGAATATTACCTGAAAGAATTTTGTTTCTGTCAATCAAATATAATACAACGTTATCATCATTTTCTAACTAAAAATAACTATTTTTGTCTAGTACTTGGTCAATTTTAAATTCTCTTAGCTAAAATGCGACAATAAACTCTTCCAGATTTAATTATATGTCCTGTTAGAATTTCAGTCAGATTAGGTACTTATTGAGGTCTTGTATAGCCGACAAACATCTATACATACACTAACTTTTATATAGAGAGAGATTTATAAAACAGAGAAAACAGTAAATATAACACTCCTTTATCTCACCTAGTCCTTAGAGTATGCTATATATGTCTACTACGTCGACAGAGAAATGGGGGTATCGCTGTCCGTCCTTCGTACTCTGCAATGTTCCCGTGTACATAATCATTGTTATTCATATCATTGCTGTAATTTTCAACCATAATCATCTATTATTATGCATTAGCGCGCCATCTGTCATGAAAATTCGAAACTATTATAGATATATTTTTATAGCAAATATAAATTTTGATTTTCAAACAGAAATAATGTAATATATTTTTCTCCCTTTATATAGTAGGTATTTAAACTAGGTATATAATAACGTGTATATAAAAATGTATTTAATATTAAATTGTTAAAGTGATAATCCTGTTGAAGGACTGACAAGTCCGAAAGCTTGAAAATAAAAGTTGTACAAGAAACTTAACCCTGGAAACTTCATTTATTTTATAAGATATATTTTTAAAAAGAATCATACGCGTCCATAATAATTTCGAATTTTCATAATTATCTATATTAATAATGCGGATTATGCATTTAAATAATCGACACGATTTCAATTAAAGTAATTAACAATTGTATCATACACTCTTTAAAATAAGAATATAAACCGTAGCAATGCGTTTCTTTATTCGTCCAAAGTACAAGCTTTCGGACCTTTATAATCTTTCTACAGGCATCTGATGCCTATAGGAGGATTGTAAAGATACGGAAACTTGCACTTTGCACTAAAAAGAAGCGCAATGCCACCCTTTTATATTCTTATTTTATACTTCAAAACAAATTTATTTTCTAATACTATCTTTAGTATATATTTCCTCCATCTTATATCTTTAGTATGTCTCTTCCGGCCATGGTTACATTCAGGCAGACCTTGCAACGGTATCGAAAGAAGACCCAATTTGCCCCCACTGCCAAGATGAAGACCAAACCGTAGACCACCTCCTCTTCACTTGCCCAACCTTCCAATACCAAAGATTCCAGACAGCCACTCTCCTAGGTATCACCAACATATGTCCAGCATCCCTAGAAAATCTCCCAAGAAAGAAATCTGCCTGGCGACACCTCATTAATTGGACTTCCACTGGCATTGTATATAAATCCAAGAAGACTTAGGTCAGAAGGACATCCCGGGTAGTTGGCGACTTCTGTACGCTCCAGGAACCTGGGTTACTTAAATAAATAATAATAATATGTCTCTTTTGTATTTAACCTTATATAAACGATGTAGTAAGGTAGTTTCAATCTCTATTTAGTAAGGATATTTGGCTTGAGAATATATATTTATTTCTAACCTGGAGCCCCTCTGCCGAGTCACTTGACAAAGTGACGCTGCAAGACTCGCCAATAAGTCCCATTCTTTACCCATTAATCTTCAGTAGCTCTTATTTGCGTTAACGAATTCTATCGAAGATTTAAGCGGACAAAGTTAGGCGATTACAACACTAATTCTCTGTGTTTATCTTTGTCCCAGAAGTAAAGGACGGGGATGACGTCACACAAGCCAGGCGGATGACGTCATGACCAGCTCGATTTTAATTTTAAGGCGGATAAATGGAGAACCATTTCCTCAATGGGCCGTTTTATTTACCTAGTGTTCTGTACTGTATTTACTCTCCATGTTTTATTTACCTAGTGTTCTGCACTGTATTTACTCTCCATGTTTTATTCACCTAGTGTTCTGTACTGTATTTACTCTCCATGTTTTATTTACCTAGTGTTCTGTACTGTATTTACTCTCCATGTTTTATTTACCTAGTGTTCTGTACTGTATTTACTCTCCATGTTTTATTCACCTAGTGTTCTGTACTGTATTTACTCTCCATGTTTTATTTAACTGGTGTATGTATTTACTCTATGTTTTATTTAGGTTTTCTCTACAGTGGTAGCGTAAATTGTGAAATTAGATGTCAAATATAATCCCTATATATATAAAATCAGTGTATGTATGTATGTATGTATGTATGTATGTGGGTATATATGTCGGCTATACACGTCCACAATACGTAACTAATCTGACTGAAATTTTAACAGTATATAGAGTAGAATCTGGAAAAACTTATAGTGAAAATTTCAGGTCTCTATCCCGAATATTATTCGAGTTATTTGCAAATTGCGTTGCAAATTTGCCTTTTCGCTCGCAAGCAGCGCCTCTAGCGGTGAAGATGGGAGGTAATATCAGCTGACCTAATGTACATGTAAAACGTGTTTTGACAGGACATAGAAAAAAAATCTGGAAACTATATTTATCGGATTTTTAGCCAATAAAAAATAAAATTGACAGGTTCTGGGCAAAAATAGTTGTATTTTTAATCAGAAAATGATGATGACGATATTGCTGTATCATGTTTGATTATCAGATACAAAATTATATTGGGAAAAATTCCAAAAAGCAGAGACCACGGGTGAAACCAGTTCATTATTTTGTACGCAGGAACAAAATTCTAACAGAAAAACATTCATTCGAGCAGAAAACAAAAGCCAGATCATCTTTCTATAAAAATATCGCTTCTCAGACACAAAGTTTGGAGCGGGACGTTTCACAAGAGTGACATCCACGGCGCCAATTTATAATTGTAACAAATAGTATTTGAAAATCAAAATAATATAATTTTCAAATATCGTTGTGAAAATTTACATATTTATTTTTATATTTTAAAAACACACAAAGTTTGGAGCGGGACGTTTCACAAAAGTGACATCCACGGTACCAATTTATAATTGTAACGAATTGTATTTGAATAAAAACATTTAATCGGGTAAAACCCGGGCGTTGCCCGGGTCATTCGGCTAGTTCTTTATAAATCAAGAAAGGTAGGCCAATTATTATTTGACTAAAAAATATAAAAATATTTTCTCACAATAAATTTATTTTTATTTTAAAATGCTAGTTTTCAAGAGATAATCGCTCTTCAACGGGCTTAATCAAAACATCGACTATATCTTACAAGAAATATTTACAAATATTTGTACGTATTGTAAATATATCTTTTGTAAAATATAGTCGATGTTTTAATTAAGCCCGTTGGAGAGCGATTATCTCTTGAAAGCTAGCATTTTAAAATGAAAAGAAATTCATTGTGAGAAAATATGTATTTTTTAAACGTTTTCCACAATTTTATCATGTAAATATGAATTAAATAATTATCAATTGCAAAAATAATCGTAATATTATATATCATTAAAAAATTTCATGCACTGAATAAAATTGAATCAAAGGTTAATGGAATTTTTTTTCTACCGATGGCGAGCTGTTTATTTTAAAATGCTTCTTTAAATATTTAGGGAATGTCATTTTCATCCTTTGGCTTGCATAAACAAAGCTAATAATTTTGAATGTATCTATGAAATATATTAAATTTTTAAAATTTTCGAATAAGTTTTGTATTTTAGTTTGGAAATTGATTTTCCTGTTACATAAGTGACTGCGGCTAATATTTTGACCACTGTAACATATTGTAGAATGGATGACAAGCTATCCGAGAGGCCAAGATTCCAGAGTAAAGTTGGGGGAAGATGGGTGGTCTCTAGCTGCTGGGGATGGCCATATGTCAGGGGAACAGGCGCCAAAAACGGCATTCGTGGGTGGGAGAGAAGAGCCTCTGGTCACCCCTGCGAAAGGTAGAAGGTGCGGGAAGTGATATCCGGGTGTGTGGCAGTGTAGATGATCCTGCAAGACGGTGCTAGGAGAGCCTGACATCGGAGCGACCTTCAAGCCGGTATAGTCCAGGCTGGACGTGTAAAGTGTGAAGCGGAACGCTTCCCAAGAGTGACATCCACGGCGCCAAGGATTCTTTTGACGGAGTTGTTGAAGGCAAGTTCCACTTATTATATTCCTTCTGTTCAGTGCCACGTATAAAAAAGAGATAAATTTTGCTGCATCCTTACAAACTTACATGTGTATATTTGTGGCATCCTGATTAGACAAAGAACACGAGAAGTGACTGGGTACGACGCAACAATACTTTGCCTTCCAAGGCCTAGAGACCGTTTTATTCTCCCTGTCTCTCTATCATTTTTTGTTATATTGTTGCATCATGATTAATGGCGTATTTCTTATATTATTTTTAATATATTTGAAATTTAAATTATATATTTATTTATTTTTATATAAAATATTCTATGATATTTATTTAAAACAGATTATTTAGATTATCATAATCCCTTTTGTAATATTTTACTGTACACTAGCCGAATGACCCGGGCAACGCCCGGGTTTTACCCGATTAAATGTTTTTATTCAAATACTATTCGTTACAATTATAAATTGGCGCCGTGGATGTCACTCTTGTGAAACGTCCCGCTCCAAACTTTGTGTCTGAGAAGCGATATTTTTATAGAAAGATGATCTAGCTTTTGTTTGGTGCTCGAATGAATGTTTTTCTGTTAGAATTTTGTTCCTGCGTACAAAATAATGAACTGGTTTCACCCGTAGTCTCTGCTTTTTGGAATTTTTCCCGATATAATTTTGTAGCTGATAATCAAACATGATACAGCAATATCGTCATCATCATTTTCTGAATAAAAATATATAGTTTTAATAATTGATTTATATATTTTTAAAATAGCCTATCGTCTTCCCCGTATTTTTTCACCTATGTATGAAAATTTTGGTTTGAATTAGTGAACTACTGCGAATTTGTATACCGGACATACAGACAGACATACAAACATTCATTTTTATATATATAGAGATATATCTTTATTGCTTATTGGAGGGAGAGAGGACTTAGACGAAGACTGCGGATCGCAACCTACGAGGAAGACAAGAATAAATAAACACAATAACTTTAAAAGCTAATTTATTTTTATTTAATTTTATTTATTTACTTTTAATATGGAAACCCGCTCGGGAAACGTATATAACACCAAGAAGGAAGAAACCAAGGTCGACGACCCTGCAAAGCTTCAACTTGTTGCAACAATTGGTAGAGATGCTGGTTTCGAACCAGTTGCTTTGAACCCCAATATAGAAATTCCGAAATATGACGGGACAGAAGACCCTCGCCCATGGATAGAATCCCTCGAAGAGATTGGTTTCCTCTACCATTGGGCAGACTACATAATTGCCCGTTATGCCGCCATGAACATGACAGGAAGCGCTAAAACCTGGTTGAATTTGCACAAAGCTAGTTTCACGAGTTGGTAAAATATTAAAATCCGCCTCATTCAGGACCTTTCTCTGGACGCGAATAAAGAAGAATTAAGAATGAAGCTTAGCAGAATGCAACACTGGAATGAACCAGGAATCAGGTTCGCGGAAGACATCTTAGTGTTGTGCAACAAGGTTAACCCTGTAATGGAAGAAGAAACGAAAATCGAACATGTCATTGGAGGACTGAAAAAAGAGTACTCATTCGCGCTCTACCTAAACCCTCCTAAAACGACCGATGAACTTCTAGTCGTGTGCAAAAAAATGGATTCTTTTGAGAAGAAGTATCGGGAACGTGTGGAGAAATCCAGAAACCTATATAACGGTCCACGCTATTCTAGACCCCAACAACAATCGAGGTACGTGCCGCCGACTGCCGCACGAAACTACCAGACCACTTCCAGGCCCCAAGCCCCTGCTTCCAAATATTATAAAAACGACTCCCTTCCTACTCCCAGGCAGTATCGAAACAACTTGCCCCAGCCCTCTACCCCTATACGTCCTTATAATCCTAACTTTATGCCGAAACCAAACCTTCAGAGAAACACCTACAATAAAAGCCAAGAAGCGAGCAAAAATAGGACGGAAGATGGAAGACCAATCTGCTTCAAGTGTAACAAGCCAGGGCACGTGGCCCGTTATTGTAGGGTCAAGTTTATAAGAATCCTAGAAGAGGATCCAACAGATACTCAAGAGAAGGTCGAAGAGAAATTCCAAATGAATGAAATATCAGAGAAATCAGGACCTCGACTTTATGCTGATGTATGTCATAACACACAGACAAATATTCCTACCCGGAATAGTTATTCCGTGTTGGAAGATTTAAACTAAGCGTCGCGCCTGAATCTGTCAATCAAAGCAAGTCGACCATAAATGGAATCAAGAAGTTGGACCCTAAATACAAATTTAAAAAAAGCCAGATCATCTTTCTATAAAAATATCGCTTCTCAGACACAAAGTTTGGAGCGGGACGTTTCACTAGAGTGACATCCACGGCGCCAATTTATAATTGTAACGAATAGTATTTGAATAAAAACATTTAATCGGGTGAAACCCGGGCGTTGCCCGGGTCATTCGGCTAGTTCTTTATAAATCAAGAAAGGTAGGCCAATTATTATTTGACTAAAAAATAGAAAATATTTTCTCACAATGATTTCTTTTTATTTTAAAATGCTAGTTTTCAAGTGATAATCGCTCTCCAACGGGCTCAATCAAAACATCGACTATATCTTACAAGAAATATTTACAAATATTTGTACGTATTGTAAATATATCTTTTGTAATATATAGACGATGTTTTAATTAAGCCCGTTGGAGAGCGATTATCTCTTGAACGCTAGCATTTTAAAATAAAAATAAATTAATTGTGAGAAAATATGTATTTTTAAACGTTTTCCACAATTTTATCATGTAAATATGAATTAAATAATTATCAATTGCAAAAATATTCGTAATATTATATATCATGAAAAAATTTCATGCACTGAATAAAATTGAATCAAAGGTTAATGGAATTTTTTTTCTACCGATGGCGAGCCGATTATTTTAAAATGCTTCTTTAAATATTTAGGGAATGTCATTTTCATCCTTTGGCATGCATAAACAAAGCTAATAATTTTGAATGTATCTATGAAATATATTAATTTTTTTAAATTTTTCGATTAAGTTTTGTATTTTAGTTTGGAAATTGATTTTCCTGTTACATAAGTGACTGCGGCTAATATTTTGACCACTGTAACATATTGTAAAATAGATGACAAGCTATCCGAGAGGCCAAGATTCCAGAGTAAAGTTGGGGGGAGATGGGTGGACTCCAGCTGCTGGGGATGGCCATATGTCAGGGGAACAGGCGCCAAAAACGGCATTCGTGTGTGGGAGAGAAGAGCCTCTGGTCACCCCTGCGAAAGGTAGAAGGCGCGGGAAGTGATATCCGGGTGTGTGGCAGTGTAGATGATCCTGCAATACGGTGCCAGGAGAGCCTGACATCGGAGCGACCTTCAAGCCGGTATAGTCCAGGCTGGACGTGTATAGTTTGAAGCGGAACGTTTCCCAAGAGTGACATCCACGACGCCAAGGATTCTTCTGACGGAATTGTTGAAGGCAAGTTCCACTTATTATATTCCTTCTGTTCAGTGCCACGTATAAAAAGGCGATAACTTTTGCTGCATCCTTACAAACTCACATGTGTATATTTGTGGCATCCTGAGTAGACAAAGAACACGAACAGTGACTGGGTACGACGTAACAATACTTTGCCTTTCAAGGCCTAGATACCGTTTTATTCTCCTTGTCTTTCTATCATTTTATGTTATACAGGGTCCATTATGAAAGTAATGAGCATAATGTTATTGTGACGCGACGATAGATGGCAGCACGGTAAAACCGTGGGAAATGTGGTGGAGGGATATGCCCTTTCAATCCATCCGGTATTCATTTGAGTTCGAGCAGTGTGAGGGGAGATACATGCCTCCGCTTGTAGTGCGTTTTCAACTTTTGCAACATAGCGCGATGGAGCGTTCGCTTGAACAACGATACGCCATAAAGTTTTGCATGAGGCTTGGAAAAAATGCAACCGAAACATTCCAGATGCTGCAAAAAGCCTTCAAGGACGATTGCATTTCAAGATCACAGTCTGGGAAGTGGCACAAGGCGTTCAAGGAGGGCCGAGAGGAGGTCGCCGACGAACCCCGTTCAGGACGCCCAACAACGGCCAGAACTGACGAGAACGTGGATCGTGTGCTCGAAGTTTTGCGTACCGACCGTCGATTAAGCATCCAGCAAATTGCTGACACATTACACATGTCCACATTTGTGGTACATGGGATAGTGAACGAGGATCTGCAAATGCGTAAGGTCTGTGCGAAGCTTGTGCCGAAAGTGTTGACGCAAGACCAGAAAGAACTTAGAGTTTTGCGCTGTCAAGAATTGTTGGATTTGATTCAAAATGAACCGGACTTTCTGAACTCTGTAGTAACCGGAGACGAATCCTGGATGTTTGAATACGACCCAGAGTCGAAAA
This sequence comes from Cordylochernes scorpioides, assembly GCA_030710605.1. Classification (NCBI taxonomy): domain Eukaryota; kingdom Metazoa; phylum Arthropoda; class Arachnida; order Pseudoscorpiones; family Chernetidae; genus Cordylochernes; species Cordylochernes scorpioides. The sequence continues at coordinate 104,215,660 of CP092866.1, read as the reverse complement.
GGCAGAGTTGTGCATGGCACACAAAATCATCCCCACGCCCCAAGAAAGCGCGAATGAGCAAGTCGCGCATCAAAACGATGATCATTGTCTTCTTTGACATCCGAGGAATAGTCCATTGTGAGTTTGTACCGCAGGGACAAACTGTAAACTCAGTCTTTTACCTGGAGGTGCTCAGGAGATTGAAACACCGGATCGCACGCGTGAAGACTGACATTAAAGACACAGTCAAGCTCCACCATGACAATGCCACCAGCCACACAGCCTTCATCATTACCAACTTCCTGGCCCGGAGCAACGCCCCGGTGATCCCTCACCCCCCTTACAGTCCCGACTTAGCTCCATGTGACTTCTTTTTGTTTCCTAGACTCAAGAGAGAGATGAAAGGAAAACATTGGGAAACCGTGGAAAACATCCAACACCATGTTACAACGTTCCTGAGAAGCATTCCTGTCGAGGAGTTTCAGGGCGTCTTTCAGGCGTGGCAAACGCGTCTTCGCAAGTGTATTGATGCAGGAGGAATGTATTTTGAATAATATTGAACATTTGCACAAATTACGATCAATAAATGTATTTTGCCAGTAAATGCTCATTACTTTCATAATGGACCCTGTATATATACAGGGTGATCCAAAAGTCTTGCACAATTTTGAAAATTAATAACTCCGCGAATAGTTTCCCTAGAGCAATGCGGTAAACACCATTGTGTTCAGGATGCAATGATAAATTTTAGGGAAAATAATGAAAAATTCGAAATTAATTTTAGCTACAATTTTATTCGCTAGATGGCGCTCTATCAGAATCAGAGATTCAGCGGTCAAATTGTTTGATAAATTGAAAATTATAACTGATCGACACGTATTTTTACTTTTTGAGTACTAGAAGAGAACCCTAATAATATCTGTTAACATTTTTATAAGTTGTTTTTCATAGGTTTATATTTTTATATATTTGACCAGATGACCGGACAAATTTACATGTATATATTTGGTTTTAGAAATGATGTAAATGAGTTAGTTAGTTAGTTATGAAAGTAAATAAAAAAGTATTAATTTCTTAGAGGTGTTGGTGTTTACTCTGCTCAATGGTAGAATAGGAAAGTATTAGCTCCTAACAGGTTATGGGCCCAGCACGCTTCCACTGCGCCGTAGAAAGAAATTAGAAGGAAAAGCTGAAGTTAAAGCTAAGAAGGTAAAGAAAAAAATAATTGAAGATAGAGCTAAAGAAAAAAAAGCTGAAGGCTAAAGAGGATAAGGCCAGTGAAAATAGGGCTAAAGAAGATAAGGCTAACTAAGATAAAGAAAATAATTTTATTGTTGGAAATTTGAGCGATTTAAAGACTGAACTTTGTGCAACGAAGAAGAAGAAGAAAATATTTAAGTTATATATATTTTTGTCAAATTTGCATAACTAGAAAAATCAATGGCTGACGAATTGAGAATACCTAAACTAGACGGTAATAATTACTATTCGTGGGCCATAAGAGCCAAATCAATTTTGATTCAGAAGGATATATGGGATGCAATTGAGGCTGACTTTCCTAGTGAAACTTCAGAAAAGCAAAAGCGGAAAGATAACTTGGAATTATCTGTCATATTATTATCAGTTGAAGATTCATTCTTAGATGATATCGGTGATTGTAAACGAGCGATCGATGCATGGCAGATATTGGAGGACATCCACACAAAGTATGGCTTGCTGCACATATTACAGCTACTGAGAGAATTTTTCAACATTATCAAAAGAAATGACGAAGATATGAAAGAATATTTCGCGAGAATAGTGCAATGTCATAGAAAATTGGCAAAGTGCCACCATGGATTTGGAGATGTAGAGTTGGCGTTAATTATGCTATTGGGATTACCAAAAAGTTACGAACCACTAATTCTCAGTTTGGAACAGCAGGAGGAGAAGCTATCTACTAGTGTGATTAAATCTAAATTACTATTAGAAGAAAAACGACATAACCAGCGTAAAATTCCTCAAGAAGATACAAATAGCGCTTTTGCGGTAAGAAGAAAAGAGGATACATGCAAATCACCATGTCAAGAGCGAAATAAATTTAAATATGACCAACCAAGGAATTATCAGAATACGTGGACGGAAGGGAAAATGGAAAATTATAATTATTCCAGGCAGATAAGATGTTTCAATTGTGGCAAATTAGGACACATAGCTAGGAATTGTAGATTTGCCAACTCCTCAAGGAGAATTAACGAAGGTATGCTCAAACAAAGTACGTTAGACCTTACTCATAAAGCCCTGTTTGCAAATAACTTTAAAACCAATAATTCTGAGAATATCAGGTTTCTGGACAGTGGAGCTACCGAACACATGACGTCGAACAGACTGAAATTGACGAATACAAAAAGTATTTCAACTTCAGTTGAAATGGCAAACAATGAGAAAATAAAAGTATCAGAGATGGGTGATGTAACCATCAAACTCGGTCACGAATATGGAGGTGAAACCTTGTTCTTGGAAAACGTATTATACGTTCCTGAATTAGACGGAAATATTTTGTCTGTTGGAAGGATTGAGGAAAGAGGAAACAAGGTATTATTCCAGAATGGCAAGGCCTCTGTTTTTGGAAGTGATGGTGAATTAATTTTGAAATCTAATAGAAGAGGAAGGATCTATACAGTTGAAGAACTTAAGATAGCAAAAGTGAAGTCACTAAATTCAGATATCTGGCACAGAAGGCTTGGACATATTTACAAAAGGGATCTCCAAAATGTGAGTGACACAGCTGAGTGCGAAGTATGCCTTGAAGGTAAAATGCGAAGACTCCCTTTTCCTTCCACACCCGTCGAAAGTAAGAGGACTTTATCACCCTTGGAACTCATCCATTCGGATGTAGTAGGTCCTATTAGCCCAATATCGAAGGGAAGGAACAATTATTTTGTAACTTTCATAGACGACTTCACTCATTTCACTACAGTATATTTTATGAGGTCTAAATCGGAGGTACTTGAAAGATTTAAAGAATATAAGAACAATGTTGAGAATTACCACAGCAGAAAAATCAAAGTACTAAGAAGTGATAATGGGACGGAATATGTTAACAACGAATTCAATGGATTCCTTAATGAAAATGGCATCAAGCGACAGCTTACAGTTCCAAGAACACCTCAGCAAAATGGAACTGCGGAAAGAATGAATCAGACATTGCTAAACACAGCAAGATGCATTTTCCTTGAATCAAGGATTCCCAAATCATTCTGGGCAGATGCGGTTAATACAGCTTGTTACTTAAGAAACAAATGTTCTAGCAAGGCGATAAGTAACAAAATACCCGAAGAAATGTGGACCGAACGGCCAGTGAATATTCAACATCTCCGAGTTTTCGGTTGTCAGACCTGGACATACAACGACCAGCGTCGATCCAAATTTGACTCAAGAAGCAGAGAATGCGTTCTAATTGGTTATCCGGAAGGATTCAAAGGATACAAGGTTTGGGATATCAGAAACAATAAGGTCTTCGTAAGCAGAAATGTCAGATTTAGAGAAGACGTTTTCCCAATTAAGAAAATCGATAAACAAATTTCACCTTAAACTGATTTTTTCCAGGTTTTACATAATAATTTTGAAGAAGACTATGAATCTATAAATGAGGAAGAGACGAAATTGGTGGAAAGGAATCAGAAAGACGAACTTAACAAGGAAGACGAAGAAGGCCAAAATGATGCTACAATCCCAAGGGGATATTCACGACTGATGAAGAAACAATATCGGTAGAGAAAAATCTGAATAACTTAGAACGAAAAGAGGATGAAGAGCAGGCTTATAAAGACAAAGAACTGAGGAGAGAAGACGAAGAGGAAGGCCAGAATGAAACTATAATCCCAAGAAGATCTTCAAGAATTGCGGCTAGGCAAAAGGAGGATTGTAGATCAGCTTTCCAACATGGGATAATTGAACATGGGAGCCATCAAGATGAAATGCCGTCATCATACGAGGAAGCGCTTAATATGCCTAAGTACAAGGTTGGCTAAAAACTATGGAATGTGAAATGTCATCACTTAGGGAACACAGAGTATGGGATGTTGACTTGCCAAATAGTGTTAAGCGAAAACCTAACCAGGATCTTGACCACTCTAGGCCTCCGATGAGGATATGAAAACAACTTTAAAATGGGGGGCATTGTTAGCATTTTTATAAGTTGTTTTTCATAGGTTTATATTTTTATATATTTGACCAGATGACCGGACCACTTTACATGTATATATTTGGTTTTAGAAATAATGTAAATGAGTTAGTTAGTTAGTTATGAAAGTAAATTAAAAAGTATTAATTTCTTAGAGGTGTTGGTGTTTACTCTGCTCGATGGTAGAATAGGAAAGTATTAGCTCCTAACAATATCAAATGATAAATTAATAAAACACCATTTCGCCAAAAGTAGAAGAATTGGATGACGATATTTAAATGCAATATTCTCATGTTCGGCAATGACATCAGCCTTGCTCAAAATTGACATGGACCGAGAGCAGCAGCTTTAAGGATCCAAGATAGAGGACATTGCGACTGCTGTGATAGAGATGCATGGGGACATCTGAGGCTCTTCATTAGACACGACAACAACAACAAAAAACTACAAAGCACGGTTTTAAAAACTTTTAAATATAAACCAAACTTACTACTGTCCTTAACTCTTTCGAGATAATATTGGGAAGGTTTGTCTTATCAGTGGGGAACCCTCTTAGCAGTTTCACCAATAAAATCCCCCAGACCGCGTTTTGAGAGCTCTAACACTGTATTGGACGATTCTGTCCTTACTTGTCAAACTTATGTAAACAGAAAACGAGGAAGGGACTTCAACTAGTCTACAGGTTACGCTTCCTAAAGGAATTGAGTACAAATAAATTTACACCACCAAAGGCATATACGACGAGATTACAAAATATAGGTCTACCGGGTATTCGATAAATCTTGGATATTTCACAGGTCTTAAAACTATGACTACACAAATTTCAATATAGAGAAATGCCTAAATACGTCAAGTGTGGGAGAACGACTTCACCATCGAAAGTAACAAAGACATGTCATATGAGGTATGGACACACAATATAATAACATAACATCTATTGTTCAGTAACTGAAGAACTATTTTTTAGTTAACTCATCACTATTTTATTCTTAGTTGCTTCACCGATATTTTATAATTCGATTTATCCAATGTTCATTTGGCCATGATTACCATGATTATATGAGTGAACTGTTTAACTGTAAAATAATTATATGTCTACATGTTGCCAGAGCCCTGTTTGGTACCTTGTACTTACTGTTTAGATGTTGGGCCAGTACAAGAAACGTAGGCCTTGTACGCAATTTTTAAAATTTTATTCTTGAATATTCTAAAGTTAAATATTACACATACACATATAGATTGTGAAATAATATTCAATATTCAGCAATTTTTATATTCACATAAAAGTCAATCTCCATTAAACTTCAAATAAAATTGTAAAGATAGTTCTAAATATCAGAATGTGTGATATAGGTATGATATAGAATTGAAAACATAGAGAGTGAAGAAAATATTTTTATTTAAAAAGGTTTATTTATCATCATATCTTCTAACATTCAGCAAAAATGAGTTGAACCAATAATTGAGTCTTAGACCCCAAGCGTTGTTATGACTATCTTCAATGATAGACACAGGAGAAGCTACCCAGGGGCTAGGAGACAATGTAGAGAATAAGTGGCAAAGGGGGGAGGATAAGAAGACTTTGACTCAGTAGAAGAAGGAGGTGGTGTGGGACCAAAGGAGAATGAGAAAGGGCCCATGTGGTGTGGGGCCAAGGGAGGAGGAGGAAGAGCCCTAGGGGGTTGGGGCTGAGGAAGAATGAGAAAGGGCACAGTTGGTGGGGGCCAAGGGAGGAGGAGGAAGGGCCCTAGTGGTTTGGGGCCAAAGAAAAATGAGAAAAGGCCCAGGTGGTTTGGGGCCAAAGGAGAATGAGAAAAGGCCCAGGTGGTGGGGGCCAAGGGAGAAGGAGGAAGAGCTCTAGCGGTTTGGGGCCAAAGGAGAATGAGAAAAGGCCCAGGTGGTTTGGGCCCAAAGGAGAATGAGAAAAGGCCCAGGTGGTGTGGGGCCAAGGGAGGAGGTGAAAGAGCCCTAATGGTTTAGGGCTGAGGAAGAATGAGAAAGGGCACAGTTGGTGGGGGCCAAGAGAGGAGGAGGAAGGGCCCTAGTGTTTGTGGCCAAAGGAGAATGAGAAAAGGCCCAGGTGGTGTGGGGCCAAGGGAGGAGGAGGAAGGGCCCTAGTGTTTGGGGCCAAAGGAGAATGAGAAAAGGATCAGGTGTTGTGGGGCCAAAAAAGGAAGAGAAAGAGTCCTAGTGGTTTGGGGCCAAAGGAGAATGAGAAAAGGCCCAAGTGGTGGGGCCGAAGGAGAATGAGAAAAGGCCCAGGTGGTGTGGGGCCAAGAAAGGAAGAGAAAGGGCCCTAGTGGTTTAGGGCCAAAGTATAATGAAAAGAGGTCCAGGTTGTTTGGGGCCAAGGGAGAATGAATAAAGGCCCAGGTGGTGGAGGCCGAGAAAGGAAGAGAAAGGGCCCTAGTGGTTTAGGGCCAAAGGAGAATGAGAAAAGGCCCAGTTTGTGTTGGGTCAAGAAAGGAAAAGAAAGGGCCCTAGTGGTGGGGCAAAAGGAGAATGAGAAAAGGCCCAGGTCTGTGGGGCCAAGAAAGGAAGAAAAAGGGCCCTAGTGGTTTGTGGTCAAAGGAGAATAAGAAAAGGCTCAGTTTTGGGGTCAGGAAAGAATGAGAAAGGGCACGGGGTAGTGTGGTGCCAAGAAAGGAAGAGAAAGGACCCTAGTGGTTTAGGGCCAAAGGAGAATGAGAAAAGGCCCAGGTTTGTGGGGCCAAGAAAGGAAGAGAAAGGGCCCTAGTGGTGGGGCCGAAGGAGAATGAAAAAAGGCCCAGGTGGTGTGGGGCCAAGAAAGGAAGAGAAAGGGCCCTAGTGGTTTAGGGCCAAAGGATAATGAAAAGAGGTCCAGGTTGTTTGGGGCCAAGAGAGAAAGAATAAAGGCCCAGGTGGTGGGGGCCGAGAAAGGAAGAGAAAGGGCCCTAGTGGTTTAGGGCCAAAGGAGAATGCGAAAAGGCCCAGTTTGTGTGGGGCCTAGAAAGGAAAAGAAAGGGCCCTAGTGGTGGGGCCAAAGAAGAATGAGAAAAGGCCCAGATCTGTGGGGCCAAGAAAGGAAGAGAAGGGGCCCTAGTGGTTTGTGGTCAAAGGAGAATGAGAAAAGGCTCAGTTTTGGGGCCAAGGAAGAATTAGAAAGGGCACAGGTAGTGTGGTGCCAAGAAAGGAAGAGAAAGGACCCTAGTAGTTTAGGGCCAAAGGAGAATGAGAAAAGACCCAGGTTGTGTGGGGCCAAGAAAGAAAGAGAAAGGGCCCGAGTGGTTTGGAGCCAAAGGAGAATGAGAAAAGGCCCAGATGGTGTGGGGCCAAGAAAGGAAGAAAAAGGCCCTGATGGATTGGGCCAAAGGAGAATGAGAAAAGGCACAGGTAGTGTGGTGCCAAAAAGGAAGAGAAAGGGCCCTAGTGGTTTGGGGCCAAAGGAGAATGGGAAAAGGCCCAGGTGGTGTGGGGCCATGAAAGGAAGAGAAAGGGCCCTAGTAGTTTGGGGCCAAAGGAAAAAGAGAGAAAGCCCAGGTTATTTGGGGTCATGGGAGAATGAGAAAAGGGCCAGGTGGTGGGGGCAAAGGGAGGAGGAGGAAGAGCCCTAGAGGCTTGGGACCAAAGAAGAATGAGAAAAGACCCAGGTGGTTTGGGGCCAAGAGAGGAGGTGAAAGAGCCCTAGTGGTTTGGGGCAAAGGAGAATGAGAAAAGGCCCAGGTGGTGTGAGGCCAAGGGAGGAGGAGGAAGAGCCCTAGTGGTTTGGGACAAAGGAGAATGAGAAAGGGTCTAGGTGGTGTGGGGCCAAGGGATGAGGAGTAAGAGCCTTAGTGCTTTGGGGCTGAGGAAGAATGAGAAAGGGCCCAGGTGGTGTGGGGCCAAAGGAGAATGAGAAAAGGCTCAGGTGGTTTGGGCCCAAAGGAGAATGAGAAAAGGCCCAGGTGGTGTGGGGCCAAGAGAAGAGGAAGGGCCTTAGTGGTTTGGGGCCAAAGGAGAATGAGAAAAAGGCCCAGGTGGTGGGGGCCAAGGGAAGAGGAGGAAGATCTCTAGTGGTTTGGGGCTGAGGAAGAAGAAGAAAGAGCCCAGGTGGTGTGGGGCCAAGGGAGAAGGAGGAAGGGCCTTAGTGGTTTGGGCCAAAGGAGAATGAGATAAGGCCCAGGTGGAGTGGGGCAAAGGGAGGAGGAGGAAGAGCCCTAGTGGTTTGGGGTAAAGGAGAATGAGAAAAGGCCCAGGTGGTGTGGGGCCAAGGGAGGAGGAGGAAGAGCCCCAGTGGTTTGGGCCAAAGGAGAATGAAAAAAGGCCCAGGTGGTGTGGGGCCAAGGGAGGAGGAGGAAAAGCCCTAGTGTTTTGGCGTAAAGGAGAATGAGAAAGGGCCCAGGTGGTGTGGGGCCAAGGGAGGAGGAGGAAGAGCTCTAGTGTTTGGGGTAAATGAGAATGAGAAAGGGCCCAGGTGGTGTGGGGCCAAGAGAGGAGGAGGAATGGCCCTAGTGGTTTGGCGCCAAAGGAAAATGAGAGAGGGCCCAGGTGGTGAGGGCTAAGGGAGGAGGAAGAGCTCAGATGGTTTGGGGCCAAGGGGAAAGGGCCCAGGTGTTGAGGGCGAAGGGAGGAGGATAAAGAGCCCAGTTTGAGTGGGGCAATATGTTGGAGATAGGCAATAAAAACAGGAAGCCTATTTGTTTATGGCATAGGTAGGGCGAAGAGGGCACGTGGTGAGTGGCCTTGAGCACTTCAAGCGGAATAAAATCTCGCTTGTTATGGGCAAATATTTCCCAGAATGTTGAGACCAACATATTTGACCAGAGAAAGTGCCCTAAAAGAAATGGAGTACTTCAGTACTCGGCCCTCGGGAAGATCACTTGAAGTAGTGAGGACTCTACCAAAACTTCTTTGGCGCCCTCAGCTTCTTGACAGCCTCCTTCGACATTTTTTTGAAGATGGGCTTCTCGTTAAGCTTAATTTTAGCTTCTTCCATCTTCGCGTCCAGCGCGTCTAGCAGCAGCTGGTTGCTGACCATTTCTCGGTACAGCTTTCTGAAGTCGTCATTCAGACTTCTGATGAGGGCATCCTCGAAATAATCATCCATTGCGATATATTTATCTTTACTTCGTAGTTAAGCGTCAAGCCTTATCGCTCTCTAACAATTGAATGAAAACTTGTCTCCATAGAAACCTAAATAGAGATATATTTATTTTAAGTTATATTTCAAGTCTTACATATACGTGATTAATTATATTGACACAAATAAAATATAAATGAAGGCGTGTGTATAAATATATCTATTATATTTTTATCATGGTTAACATATAAACAATTAATATATCTAACACAAGGTTATCCAAAAGTCTCTTCATTTTAAAATAAGTAAACTTTTCGATTTTTAAATTAAATATGTTTTAACTTTTATCAGGTTTTAAAATATAACGAAAACACTACTTTGTGTTAAAAGTATAAAGAATGAAGAGTTATATCACTTAGATGGGCCCCCATCACAACTGCAGGTTTTTACACTAACACTATTTTTTAAAAGTTTTTATTTAACTTGATCCCATGTCTGCCTGTACACAAATCTTCTAATCAATGTTCAATATACTTCTAGAGCACATAGAAATCTGAAATATTTTATATCCGTTGAAACCCGATGAACATGTAAGTTGAAATATTGTCGCGGAGATAAATAAAGCAAGGGCAATTTTGGGGATAATTGATTTATTATAAAGGGTATTTACCTTTTAGTTCTCCAATAAAATTATTTACAAGCGGTATTTATTGGGAGAGAGAAAGTCAGATAATATCACAACTAATCCCCAGGTTAAGATAATAATAATGAGCGTCGTCAACTACCGAGGCGTCCCGTTTCCTTATTTGCTGATAAGATTCCGAGAACCCCTCACACCTGTGGTCCCCCCGGAGTTCAGTGATAATTGACAGGTGTCCCATGGAGCTTCTTGTGGCCGGAGTTGCAGAGCTACTTGACAATATTTTCAGACATTTGGGTTGTCAGGGTGGCCGGAAACAGTCAAATTTCCAAATTGAGTTTCAAAATATGAGATTAAATTTTAATATACTTCCAGACCACATATAAGTATGGAATTTTGAACACTCGCTCAGTCCAACGAACAATGCAAGCGTACAGACTACTGGGGGGTCTGGAGTAGCCAAGAATGAAACAATTTCTATGTTTCTATTTGAATCTTACACTATGTCATCTAGGAAACCTTTGGCAGTTGCGAATTCACTTTTTAAAGATTGTTCAACACCATAAACAAGTTAGATATCCGAATAATCAGGTTCATATCTAAAAGCCCTTTGGAATTACAGAGAAAAATTTGCTGGATTTCAATAAATATATTAATTTTCTGTTATGAATCAATAATCTAATTTCAATATCATATCAAGCAATATTCAATAAATATGTTTATGGTCTTATGTTATAATACCTTATCATATAATTCACGATACAGGTATAAATAGTTTTCCCTTTTTTAATCAATCATTTGTTAATTTTAACTAAAATTAATTAAATGAATAATCATAATCCAAATTAAATCTCTTTACCAATTAACCCCAAACAGAAATATAATATTGCGTGTGTGTAACTTTGTGATATAATTCACATTAAATGCAAGTGTACAAATTACCAGAGATATGGATTGTTTTGCACGATATCAACTCAAAACCTGGTGAGAGTAGCGACTTCTGCATACAGCAGTATTCCGGGAAATGAACTAGTAAACCAAAGAACTATGCCTACGGAATTTTCAAACTTATAAACGCTCTTTCAAAATCTTTCCATAAAGATTTGTCCACAATAAAAGAAATCCGCTTAACTCTGAATCTATGGATAGACCTATGCATCATGGATTATACAACCAACATATTCAGAAGATTTACAGCCACGTCAAGAATTATGATCTCCATCCTTCAAGGAATCTAACATGAGTGCCTACGGAATTTTCAAACTTATAAACGCTCTTTCAAAATCTTTCCATAAAGATTTGTCCACAATAAAATTTATGGATAGACCTATGCATTATGGATCATACAACCAACAATTTTAGAAGATTTACAGAACGTCAAGAATTTTGATCTCCATCCTTCAAGGAATCTAACATGAGTGCACATAAACAACCATCTTAACTGGCCATGCCCAAGCAAAGCATAAAACGCGATATTTTGAAACAGGACCCTATTTAACCCAACTGATAGAATAAAATCCAAACAGTAGATAATCTCCTCTCCATCTGCTCAGCTTTCTGATAACAAATGTTTAGAATGGCCACTCTCCTATGAATTATAAATCTCAACCTCTGGCATCAATGAAAAATATCCCTAAAAAAATATCTACTTGACACTACCTAATATCTTGTACTTCTGCAGCCATGGTAAATACACTGCGTAACATTGAAAATAGAACACCAAGAAATAGTGGCCAGAAAATTATGCAAATTTCAGGGTAGACGCGCCTAACCGAGTTATGCAAATGATGTAAAATGCGCAGCTCTTGTACGCACATGGAGTAAGATATAAGGGAAGGAACCTGCAGAAAGGACAGTATTCGTGTCGTTATTTCTTCAAGGAAAATCATTGTAGAAATTTTGTTCTTGTGTCAAAAGACACGTGTAATAACAGATAATGCCAGGTCATCGTAAACGGAGGCAGTTCAAGCAGACAGACGCTTTTACGAGGGGCATGGTGATCGGACTGAAAAGGGCAGGTTGGTCCATACGTCAAATCGCAGCTGATACACACCTTGGTGCGTCCACGGTGCACCGACTGTGGAGAAGATGGTTGGAACAAGGAAATGTGGCAATTTATAGGAATGTCGGTGCAACCAGAGTGACGTCAGCACGTGTGGATCGGCGTATCCTTCGACAAGCAGTGGCGGCCCCACAAGCCACTTGTATCGCCATCCTGCAACATGTGCAAGACACCCTAGATCATTCCATCTCGACCAGAACCATTTCCCGTCGATTGGTTGCTAATGGCTTGCACTCATGCCGTCCGCTAAGAAGACTGCCATTGACCCCACCGAATAGGCACCAACGTTTGGAATGGTGCCGGGCTAGATCGACGAGGATGACGGAATGGCACAGGGTCGTGTTCTCAGATGAGTCACGTTTCTGCTTGTCCAGTGATAGTCGCCGTGTACGCGTGTGGCGTCGACGTGGAGAAAGGTCCAATCCGGCAGCAATTGTGGAACGCCCCACCGTGCGACAACGTGGAATCATGGTTTGGGGCGCAATCGCGTATGATTCCAGGTCACCTTTACTTCGTATTCAGGGCACTATGACGGCCCAACGATACGTTGATGATGTGCTGCGACCGGTGACACTCCCCTACCTTCAGGGGGTACCCAATGCCCTTTATCAGCAGGATAACGCCCGACCGCACACTGTTCGCATTAGCCAACAAGCTCTTCAAGATGTACAGATGCTTCCCCGGCCACCGTACTATCCTGATCTCTCACCAATCGAGCACGTCTGGGACATCATTGGACGCCGTTTGCATGCCTTGCCACAGCCGCGTTCAAAAGACGAACTGTGGCAAATGATTGAGAGGGAATGGAGGGCCATCCCTCAGGACGCCATCCGTACTCTGATTGACTCTCTACCTAGACGTGTTGCTGCGTGCATCGCCGTCCGCGGTGGTCCTACTTGCTACTAAGCCGACGCCGTTCTCGCTCTGTATTATGACTATCATTTTGAAATAAAGATCACTTATTGTTCGTCGCTGTCTCTCTCTGTCTGCCGAGTTTCATCACTTTCTGGCCACTATTTCTTGGTGTTCCATTTTCAATGTCACGCAGTGTATAATCAAAAAGACTTAAGTCTTACACTTAAGACTGACAACACGAGTAGTTAGAGAGATCTGTTGAAAGGTTTAAGAAAACCTGGATTAATATTACACACACACATATATATTATTTATAAAATATATATTTTAATATATCATAATCTGTCAATTTCGATTCCCGCATTGGGCACTTTTTTATGCTTAAAAAAATGCTCCAATGGCCTCAGACTCTTGCAAAAGTCCAACCCCACCAGCGAGTGCAAGTAACCATACGGGGCTCCTGCACATTTTTAAGTGCAAAGTCGAACTGCTTTTCACATGTGTAGACATGTGGTGCACTTACTGTAAAAGCAATCTCCTACTTCTACCCACCATGATTATCATGGCCTGTACCACGGGTACTAGGGATAGGCAAAAAATATATATACAGTATATAAAAATAATCTGTCAATAGAGTTTTATATAGATAATAATACCGAGTTTAATATTGATGCTCATATTCAAATATTTTGATGAGATTTCGTTTATATTGTAACTTTTAATTCTGTTTTGTAAATTCACCACTAAAAACTAACTCTAAATAATTAATAAATAAAATTAAAAAAAAAACTTTAATTTATAAACACTAAAAAGGAGAAATTAAATATATTATATCTTCTTCCACTGAGCAATTAGATGTACCTGTGTGTAAATAAAAGCGGCGGGGGACGATCATATTTAGAGAAGTAAAAATTTAGCAAACACATATAAAAATCTAGTAACATAAAAATCGCTAATCAGTTGCTACATATTAAATCACAATAAGTTAGAAATTCATGATGATTGTCCCCGCCGCTTATATTTTCACTCATATAAATCTAATTGCTCAATGACAGAAGATAAAAAAATATTTTTTTTTTCCTTTTTAATGTATTTGAAAAAATAATTTTATAATCTATTCTTTTGTTATTATTATTGCTGTTTTTTCTTAGAATATTTCATAACCTAAAGTTTTAGAATTTCTTCTAAAATGTTCATTTAATCCCGCGATGTTACTGCTACATCCCTATATACATACATATATGTCATAATAGTGCCAATCTTTGACAGATTGTCAAGATTCCATTAGATCCCGTGTGGATCTCATGGAATAAAGTCCGCCCCAGACTGACGAGGGCCATTAGCCCGAAACCATGGTCTCTAGGTGGAGGCTTTTCAGTTTGCCAAAGCTGGTGTTGTGGCTTTGTCACCGACCCGAGACCGCTAGTTTGCGGTGACGGTCAACAGATGGCGTCTAGTTTTGACATCTATTTTGACGGAAGAGGCGACCTTTGTCTCTTTAAATCAATATCCTCCCGGCAAAGATTTCCATCTATATTTTAGCCATAGATTTGGCCCAGCCACTTTGCCAGCTAAACACCTCTTTGGCAGATTGTCAAGATTCCATTAGTTCCCGTGTGGATCTCATGGAAAAAATTCCGCCCTAGACTGACGAGGGCCATTAGCCCGAAACCATGGTCTCTAAGTGGACGCTTTTCAGTTTGCTAAAGCTGGTGTTGTGGCTTTGTCACCGACCCGAGACCGTTAGTTTGCGGTGACGGTCAATAGATGGCGTCTGGTTTTGACGTCTATTTTGATGGGAGAGGCGACCCGTGTCTCTTTAAATAAATAAATAAATATATATATATTTATATAAATAAATAAATATATATATTTTTGGTCGCAGTGGTTCGGCCTACTCCACGCTGACGAGCGCCAAGAGCGCGAAACGCGTTCGTGGATGGCTTTTCTTGATTTATCAAGAAATTGGGTTGGCCAAATATCAGGGAACAGGCTAAATCAATGTTTAGTTGATTTCTGTTCCACCAGATGGCGCTCTGCCTTCTGTAAAGCACATGTGCTCCTGGTCAGGATATGCCATTTTAATATATATATATTTATATACAGATGGAAAATTTTACGGGAGGATATTAATCCATAGAAGCATTGGGCGCCTCTCCAGTCAAAATAAACGTCAAAAGATAGATGGCGTCAGTTTTTTGACGGGAGAGGCGCCCTATGCTTCTAATTTGTTGTGATAATAAACTAAAATAATAGAGCCGACAAGGTCACAGTGGGCTCCTCATCCAACATGCAGTCATGGGCCGGAAGACACTAGCCTGAAGACAAAAGAAGACCACACGTATAGGAACATGGTTACCTTGGTTTAGGGGTGGTTCCCGGGAAGAATGAGACTAAGGGGAGTCCTTGGAACGCTCTGGTCAATCGGGTATCATGGCAGCTAACTATTCTCCTACCATGCCTGTCTGTGCTGGGTACCTCCTCTGTCTAAACCTCCCTGTCTGGGCTCAGCCCCAACTTATATCTTAATTATGACGTCAGAGGGGGAGGACCTCCTATCAGGGACTGTCACGACCGATGTCTATAAATCTCTCTTGTTTATTCTATCTGTGATGTTCCTCTCCAATTGAATAAATAAATATGCTTTACCAAATTAAGAAACAAATTTTAATTATTTACGAGGTGTGTTCAAAAATTATCGCGACTTTTGTGTTTTTTCAAAAATTATTTATTTATTAATGAATACCTATTTTGTCCCCTTCAAAGTAATCCCCATGAGATATTATTCCATTGTGCCAACGGTTTTCCCAATCTTCGAAGCACTTCAAAAAATCATTTTTAAAAATATTTTTCAGCTCCTCCTTCGATGCCGTCTTTATCTTGTCAAGCGTAGCGTAACGTCGTCCTTTCACGGGCCTCTTCAGTTTAGGGAACAAGAAAAAGTCACAGGGGGCCAGATCTGGGGAATACGGTGGCTGCGGCATCATTAGTCTGTTGTTTTTGGCCAAAAGGTCGCGCACAAGCAACGATGTGTGAGCAGGGGCGTTATCGTGGTGCAAAAGCCAATTTATGTTCTTCCACAAATCCGGACGTTTCTGACGGATTGCTTCGCACAAATTGCGCATAACTTGCAGGTAATATTTCTTATTGACCGTTCTACCCTGTGGCAAGAACTCATGATGCACCACGCCCCTGCAATCGAAGAAAACTGTCAGCAAAACTTTCACATTCGACCGAACTTGGCTCGGTTTTTTCGGTCTTGGTTCGTGCGGCAGCTTCCATTGAGATGATTGAGCTTTGGTTTCCACGTCATAACCATAAACCCACGCTTCGTCACCAGTTATGACTCTTTGGAGCAAATTTGGGTCGTCGCGGACAGAGTCCAACATCTCATTAGCAATGTTCATGCGATGCTGTTTTTGGTCGCAATTGAGCAATTTTGGTACGAATTTCGCGGCGACCCGTCTCATGCCCAAATCATTGATAAAAATCGAATGGCACGAGCCAATCGATATGTTTAGGTCCTCAGCAACTTCTCTAACGGTGATTCGACGATTGACCAATATAATTTTCTCCACTTCATTAATTTTTTCGTCTGTTGTTGAAGTGCTCGGGCGTCCGGCACGCTCTTCGTCGTTCACATCTTCTCGGCCTTCTGAGAACATTTTGTACCACCGATAAACGTTGCTTCGGTCCAAGGTAGCTTCTCCGTATGCCACAGTCAACATTCGGAATGCATCCGCGCACTTAATTTCGTTTTTCACACAAAATTTGATACAGGTTCTTTGATCCATTTTTTTAATAGGTAAAAATCGAAGACGATACAAAACACCTGCAAGCAAAGCAGCTGTCAACAATTAAGTGAACATTCAAAATGGCCGAGCTTGTCGGCATAAGTGAGATACATGAGTACCAACATAAAGCCACAAAAAGATCGAAATTCGAATATACGTAACCCGCGAAAATTCAAAAGTCGCGATACTTTTTGAACACACCTCGTATCTTTCTAATGCTATATATACACTTTTTTAATATATTCATAACAACAACAATATTTACAGTGCTGCCAAATCCAAGCATTCAAAAATAAATTAATTAAACAGAGTATATTATAATATTATTATGAGGTATATTACACCATCCTTCCCGGCTCACCGTCCCTTTCTCTCCCGGGTATCCATTTTGTTGACGCCATTTTGTAGTTACATATGAGTTTGATTCTATATACAACATATGCAATACGACATATATATGTTGCGATGTGTTTTATCCTGTTGCAAGCCATCAGCAGCTTTCAGTTGCACGATAAGGAGATGCCTTTTTTCATAACAAATATCATTGTTTTTTGTATTAAAGAAACCTATTGCGTGAGTTGTTTTGATATTTTATAAAGGTATATCGCAATTCTCTTATATCTGAATATAATAATATGTTTTTTAACCCCCCTTACCTTTACATTGATAATTTCGTTGACCTTTAACATTGCCCCGAAGTGTTAGAGGCTTATGATTGAATTTTCCCATTGTTGTATGATTGTTTATCAAGACAGCCATCTAAACCATAACACTCTACCTATTGTTAGATGGCTATACAACAATGAGGTTATTATATTGATTGTTAAATGAAATCGTTGTAACCAGATGTTCTTGGAGAATCATGTTTTAGAAAGGTCTTATATAAAACCAATATATGCATGTATGTGATTGGAGCATATCCCTTTACATAAGCCTTTCATATTGTATTTTGTCTTTTACATGAGTGCATGATTATCCAGGAACATCTAAAAATAATTTTCAATCTTTGTTGTATATTCATTATCACAGGTTTTCAGATTTCGACAAATTACAAAAAGAGCATAAAACGTCATAAATCATTTTTATTAATTGTATAGTAGCTTTCGGGCAAGCTCTTTCTCAGTGAACTAAGGGAACGACTTGTCCGAAAGCTATTTTATACAATTAATGGAAATAGTTGCAGCGTCTTATACCATTATGTGTAAGTGTTGTATATGAGGATTTGTTAATGCGCTGTGATATACTACATAGCTTGAAGTTGCGGAATTCATGTACTTAGATAGACGTCTATCTCTTTAACTATACATCAGAACTATGTATTATCACTCTAGTAAAACTTTACTATTGGCCTCTGCCATTTCAACAGGTTAAACATCTATTTGGTAACAAAAGAAAACATTGAGACGCGAATGTTGCTTTTAAAATAAATCAAACTTCTAATGTCTTTACTGAGATGAAATTCAGGGAAGGTTTAGCTCTTCAATGGTGAACCCTCCCAGCGGTTTCGCCAATTTAATCTACAAGATCGCTCCCTTAGTGCTCCAATACTGGATTGGATCATTCTGTTTATATGCAAAAAAAAAAGCTTATGTCCATAGTTTACTAAAATACCATTTCTGAAATTATACCCTTCAGTGTAGCATATATAAGCAGAATGATCCAATACAGTATTAGAACTCTAAAGAAGCGGTCTGGTAGATTAAAAATTGGAGAAAGCGTTGGGAGGATTCACCACTGATAAGCCAAGCCCTCCAAATAATCTTTCATCGTAGTAAAGACAGTATAAGTTTGATTTACGTTTAAAGAAACATTCGCTTCTTAATGTCTTCATTTGATATAAATATAGGTGGAGCGTTATTGCTTTATATTAATATATTTGGTAAGTTCGACCTATTTCATAATCCCTCTCGTTGGATGTTATGGAATTGAAGCCGGCCCTGTACTGATGAGGACTATAGCCCGACACCATGGTATACAGGTTGTTGGCTTTTGTCTGAATTTGTCAAAACAGGTGTGTTGTGGCTTATTTAAAATTAGAAATTAAAATACCAATATTATACGCCGTTATGTATAATTCCCTTGTATTATGTATAAAGTAATTGTATTATGTATTATATATTATATGCATTCGCCGTAATAATATTATTCTCCGTTATGTATAATGTCCTTGTATTATGTATAAAGTAATTGTATCATTATGTATTCGCCGTAATAATATTATTCACCAAGTAATAAGAAAAACAACGTTTTAAGAAAAACACGAACTTCTGGGGCAACCTTATATTTCACAACTTTGTATCTCATTATTTAAAGATTGTTTTAAATATGGAATCTATTTTTCGGATTAATCGTCACTTTTGTTTGAATTCACTTCTGAAATATATTGAATAAATAAATTAATATATATAGATTACTAGACGTATGACCCGGCTTCGCCCGAGAATTCCCCCGATTGCAATTTCCTTCATACTGAAAGTACATCAATAATAAATATTAGAAGTGCCATAGAATAGCAATACAGAAGTAACACATAAACTACTGGAAAAAAGTGTGTGTGATGGCAAAATTTGTATTATATTAGTGTTTAGGTATTTGATTTAATTAATATCTATATATATATATATAAATGAATGTTTGTATGTTTGTTTGTATGTCCGGTATACAAATTCGCAGTAGTTCACTAATTCAAACCAAAATTCAGTATGACACGACACACAGGGACCGGGAAAAAATGTTCACTTTATCGAGAGATTCAAATTTACGAGTTTCAAATTATCAAAATATATATTTTTTGTTTTATGAGTTTATAGAGAATTGTTTTAACAAATGTTCGTTAGACAAACCTTCACTCGGGTAAAACCCCGGGCGAAGCCGGGTACATCCGCTAGTAATATATATATAAAATTGAATGTCTGTCTGTGTGTACTCTATAGATTCAAAAATCATACATCCAATCGCCGTGAAAATTTGGGATATTATTAGGTATATCCCCGGGAAGGGTTTTGAAAAATAATTTCTTGAATATCTTGAATATCCTTAGAGTTATTTGCAGATTTGTAGATTTAACTCGCAAGCAATGCCACCATTGCGACGATGATAACAAGTTTTTTTATCTATAAGTTTTATTATCACTAAGTTTATTATCTTAAAGAAGGCTAGGATACATTTACAAAAGGGATCTCCAAAATGTGAGTGACACAGCTGAGTGCGAAGTATGCCTTGAAGGTAAAATGCGAAGACTCCCTTTTCCTTCCAAACCCGTCGAAAGTAAGAAGACCCTTGATAAAACCCTTGGAGCTCATCCATTCGGATGTAGTAGGTCCTATTTGCCCAATTTCGAAGGGAAGGAACAATTATTTGGTAACTTTCATAGACGACTTCACTCATTTCACTACAGTATATTTTATGAGGTCTAAATCGGAGGTACTTGAAAGATTTAAAGAATATAAGAACAATGTTGAGAGAATTACCACAGCAGAAACATCAAAGTACTAAGAAGTGATAATGGGACGGAATATATTAACAACGAATTCAATGGATTCCTTAATGAAAATGGCATCAAGCGACAGCTTACAGTTCCAAGAACACCTCAGCAAAATGGAACTGCGGAAAGAATGAATCAGACAATGCTAAACACAGCAAGATTTTGAAAGGCTTTTTTAAAATCAAATAACAGACGAAGAGGATAAGTTTATCGAAAGTGTTAAAAAAACATTAATGGAAGCAGGCGATCAATTGCGCAAAACTTTAAAGTAGAAGATGGATGCCTCTTTAAGAAAAACCCGAACCCTGAAGGCAGGGCGTGGTTGCTTGTGGTTCCAGAGAAGAAAAAGAGAGAAATTATGAAAGAATATCACAATCATATGTCGAATGGCCATCTGGGTGTCGCCAGAACCATGTACCGAATAAAGAGTAAATACTTTTGGCCATCCATGCTAAAGGATGTCTCAGAATTCGTTAAGACGTGTCACCTTTGCCAAAGTAGAAAAGGCTCAAACCAATTACCTTCTGGACTACTACAGCCCATTACCCCAGCCAACTTTCCTTTCGAAAGAATTGGAATTGACTTTGTTGGTCCATTGCCATCTACGAAAAACAGGAAAAAATGGATAATCGTGCTGACGGACTACTACACTAGATATGCAGAAACAAAAGCAGTCTCGGAAGCAACAGTGAAAGAAGTTTCAAAATTTCTAGTAGAGGATATTTTTCTCCGGCACGGAGCCCCACAATATCTTATTAGTGACAGGGGTTCTCAATTTACCAGTAATTTAATTGAAGAGGTGATGAAAATGTGCAAGATTAAACATTGCTTCACAACGAGCTATCATCCCCAGACTAATGGATTGACAGAACGGTTAAATAGAACATTGATCAATATGCTCAGTATGTATGTGAACACTGATCAGAAGAATTGGGACGAAATACTCCCGTTCATCACTCACGCTTACAATACTACAATTCAGGAAACCACAGGATATCCTCCCTTTTTCCTGATGTTTGGAAGAGAACCCACGTCTCTTTTGGACGACAGGAATATCTCGGTGGAAATTGACAAGGATGATTATGATGAATACATAAAACATCACTTAGACAAAATAGACAGAACAAGAAAATTAGTTATTAACAACACAATAAAGACTCAAGAAAGAATAAGAAAGAACTATGACAAGAAACACATGGAAAGAAGCTACGAACCAGGAGAATTAGTAGCAGTTTGGACACCAATTAGGAAAATAGGAAAGTGTGAGAAACTTCTGAGAAAATATTTTGGTCCATATAGAATATTAAAAAAGATGTCTAGCGTCAATTATCTAATAGAACCGAAACCTGATAGTTCATGTTTCAAGAATCAAGCCTTATTATGAGAGAATGGATGAGGTCATTCACGAGGACGTGACAACCTCTGGAGAGGGGGAAGTGTTACATCAATTTTAATGCGCCTTACATTTATTCAAAATATTCTATGATATTCAATATTTATTTAAAACAGAATATTTAGATTAGCATAATTCCTTTTTATAGTTTCACTCCTTTTTTAATATTTATTGTACATATATCTTTATTGCTTATTGGAGCGGGAGAGTACCGAGACGAAGACTGCGGATCGCAACCTACGAGGAAGACAAGAATAAATAAACACAATAACTTTAAAAGGTAATTTATTTTTATTTAATTTTATTTATTTACTTTTAATATGGAAACCCGCTCGGGAAACGTGTATAACACCAAGAAGGAAGAAACCAAGGTCGACGACCCTGAAAAGCTTCAACTTGGTGCAACAATATATATCTCTCTCTATATATATAAACTAGACTAATGGCCCGGGCAACGCCCGGGTTTTACCCGAGTGCGTATATATTTTCAAAATGTTTTAATTAAAATACTATTCGTTACAATCATAAATTGGCGCCGTGGATGTCTCTTTTGTGAAACGTCCCGCCCCAAACTGTGTGTGTCTTGAAAATATAAAAATAAAAATGTGAACGGAAAAATATGTCCAGGGTAGCCTAGTGGTCATGGCATCTGCCCGGTAAGCGGAAGGTCGTGGGTTCGATTCCCATCCCTTGACACTTTTTTATTTTATCCATTCTGACCAAAATCTATCCGTGAACTTCACACAGTGAACTTCACACAGACAGAATAAGGCAATTATATAAGTAGATGAATGTTTGTATGTCCGGTATACAAATTCGCAGTAGTTCACTAATTCAAACCAAAATTTCCATACATAGGTAAAAAAATACGGGGAAGACGATAGGCTATTTTAAAAAATATATAAATCAATTATTAAAACTATATATTTTTAGTCAGAAAATGATGATGACGATATTGCTGTATCATGTTTGATTATCAGATACAAAATTATATCTGGAAAAATTCCAAAAAGCAGAGACCACGGGTGAAACCAGTTCATTATTTTATACGCAGGAACAACAGAAAAACATTCATTCGAGCAGAAAACAAAAGCCAGATCATCTTTCTATAAAAATATCGCTTCTCAGACACAAAGTTTGGAGCGGGACGTTTCACAAGAGTGACATCCACGGCGCCAATTTATAATTGTAACGAATAGTATTTGAAAATCAAAATAATATAATTTTCAAATATCGTTGTGAAAATTTACATATTTATTTTTATATTTTAAAAACACACAAAGTTTGGAGCGGGACGTTTCACAAAAGTGACAACCACGGTACCAATTTATAATTGTAACGAATAGTATTTGAATAAAAACATTTAATCGGGTAAAACCCGGGCGTTGCCCGGGTCATTCGGCTAGTTCTTTATAAATCAAGAAAGGTAGGCCAATTATTATTTGACTAAAAAATAGAAAAATATTTTCTCACAATGAATTTATTTTTATTTTAAAATGCTAGTTTTCAAGTAATAATCGCTCTCTAACGGGCTTAATCAAAACATCGACTATATCTTACAAGAAATATTTACAAATATTTGTACGTATTGTAAATATATCTTTTGTAATATATAGACGATGTTTTAATTAAGCCCGTTGGAGAGCGATTATCTCTTGAACGCTAGCATTTTAAAATAAAAATAAATTAATTGTGAGAAAATATGTATTTTTAAACGTTTTCCACAATTTTATCATGTAAATATGAATTAAATAATTATCAATTGCAAAAATATTCGTAATATTATATATCATGAAAAAATTTCATGCACTGAATAAAATTGAATCAAAGGTTAATGGAATTTTTTTTCTACCGATGGCGAGCTGTTTATTTTAAAATGCTTCTTTAAATATTTAGGAAATGTTATTTTCATCCTTTGGCATGCATAAACAAAGCTAATAATTTTGAATGTATCTATGAAATATATTACATTTTAAAATTTTTCGATTAAGTTTTGTAGTTTAGTATGGAAATTGATTTTCCTGTTACATAAGTGACTGCGGCTAATATTTTGACCACTGTACATATTGTAAAATAGATGACAAGCTATCCGAGAGGCCAAGATTCCAGAGTAAAGTTGGGGGGGAGATGGGTGGACTACAGCTGCTGGGGATGGCCATATGTCAGGGGAACAGGCGCCAAAAAGGCATTCGTGTGTGGGAGGGAAGAGCCTCTGGTCACCCCTGCGAAGGGTAGAAGGCGCGGGAAGTGATATCCGGGTGTGTGGCAGTGTAGATGATCCTGCAAGACGGTGCCAGGAGAGCCTGACATCGGAGCGACTTTCAAGCCGGTATAGTCCAGGCTGGACGTGTATAGTGTGAAGCGGAACGTTTCCCAAGAGTGACATCCACGACGCCAAGGATTCTTCTGACGGAGTTGTTGAAGGCAAGTTCCACTTATTGTATTCCTTCTGTTCAGTGCCACGTATAATAAAGCGCTAACTTTTGTTGCATCCTTAGTAACTCACATGTGTATATTTGTGGCATCCTGATTAGACAAAGAACACGAACAGTGACTGGGTACGACGTAACAATACTCTGCCTTCCAAGGCCTAGAGACCGTTTTATTCTCCCTGTCTCTCTATCATTTTATGTTATACCCTGTTATACAGGGTGATCCAAAAGTCTTGCACAATTTTGAAAATTAATAACTCCGCGAATAGTTGCGCTAGAGCAATGCGGTAAACACCATTGTGTTCAGGATGCAACGAGAAATTTTAGGGAAAATAATGAAAATTTCGAAATTAATTTTAGTTACAATTTTATTCGCTAGATGGCGCTCTATCAGAATCAGAGATTCAGCGGTCAGATTGTTTGATAAATTGAAAATTATAACTGATCGACACGTATTTTTACTTTTTGAGTACTAGAAGAGAACCCTAATAATATCTGTTAGCATTTTTATAAGTTGTTTTTCATAGGTTTATATTTTTATATATTTGACCAGATGACCGGACGACTTTACATGTATATATTTGGTTTTAGAAATGATGTAAATGAGTTAGTTAGTTAGTTATGAAAGTAAATTAAAAAGTATTAATTTCTTAGAGGTGTTGGTGTTTACTCTGCTCGATGGTAGAATAGGAAAGTATTAGCTCCTAACAGGTATATTAATGAATATTGAACTTCTCCGAGTTTTCGGTTGTCAGACCTGGACATACAACGACCAGCGTCGATCCAAATTTGACTCAAGAAGCAGAGAATGCGTTCTAATTGGTTATCCAGAAGGAGTCAAAGGATACAAGGTTTGGGATATCAGAAACAATAAGGTCTTCGTAAGCAGAAATGTCAGATTTAGAGAAGACGTTTTCCCAATTAAGAAAATCGATAAACAAATTTCACCTGAAACTGATTTTTTTCTTCAGGTTTTACACAATAATTTTGAAGAAGACTATGAATCTATAAATGAGGAAGAGACGAAATTGGTGGAAAGGAATCAGAAAGACGAACTTAACAAAGAAGACGAAGAAGGCCAAAATGATGCTACAATCCCAAGGGGATTTTCAGGGACTCATGAAGAAACAATATCGGTAGAGAAAAATCTGAATAACTTAGAACGAAAAGAGGATGAAGAGCAGGCCTATGAAGACGAAGAACTGAGGAGAGAAGACGAAGAGGAAGGCCAGAATGAAACTATAATCCCAAGAAGATCTTCAAGAATTGCGGCTAGGCAAAAGGAGGATTGTAGATCAGCTTTCCAACATGGGATAATTGAACATGGGAGCCATCAAGATGAAATACCGTCATCATACGAGGAAGCGCTTAATATGCCTAAAGTACAAGATTGGCTAAAAGCTATGGATTGTGAAGGGTAATCACTTCGGGAACACAGAGTATGGGATGTTGACTTGCCAAATAGTGTTAAGCGGAAACCTAACCAGGATCTTGACCACTCTAGGCCTCCGATGAGGATATGAAAAAAACTTTAAAATGGGGGGCATTGTTAGCATTTTTATAAGTTGTTTTTCATAGGTTTATATTTTTATATATTTGACCAGATGACCGGACGACTTTATATGTATATATTTGGTTTTAGAAATGATGTAAATGAGTTAGTTAGTTATGAAAGTAAATTAAAAACTATTAATTTCTTAGAGGTGTTGGTGTTTACTCTGCTCGATGGTAGAATAGGAAAGTATTAGCTCCTAACAGGTTATGGGCCCAGCACGCTTCCACTGCGCCATAGAAAGAAATTAGAAGAAAAAGATGAAGTTAAAGCTAAGAAGGTAAAGAAGAAAATTTTGAAGATAGAGCTAAAGAAAAAAAAAGCTGAAGGCTAAAGAGGATAAGGCCAGTGAAAATAGGGCTAAAGAAGATAAGGCTAACTAAGATAAAGAAAAGAATTTGATTGTTGGAAATTTGAGCGATTTAAAGACTGAACTTTGTGCAACGAAGAAGAAGAAGAAAAGATTCAAGTTATACTTTTTTTGTCAAATTTGCATAACTAGAAAAATCAATGGCTGACGAATTGAGAATACCTAAACTAGACGGTAATAATTACTATTCGTGGGCCATAAGAGCCAAATCAATTTAGATTCAGAAGGATATATGGGATACAATTGAACCTGACTTTCCTAGTGAAATTTCAGAAAAACAAAAGCGGAAAGATAACTTGGAATTATCTGTCATATTATTATCATTTGAAGATTCATTATTAGATGATATCGGTGATTGTAAACGAGCGATCGATGCATGGCAGATATTGGAGGACATCCACACAAAGTATGGCTTGCTGCACATATTACAGCTACTGAGAGAATTTTTCAACATTATCAAAAGAAATGACAAAGATATGAAAGAATATTTCGCGAGAATAGTGGAATGTCATAGAAAATTGGCAATGTGCCACCATGGATTTGGGGATGTAGAGTTGGCGTTAATTATGCTATTGGGATTACCAAAAAGTTACGAACCACTAATTCTCAGTTTGGAACAGCAGGAGGAGAAGCTATCTACTAGTGTGGTTAAATCTAAATTACTATTAGAAGAAAAACGACAGAACCAGCGTAAAATTCCTCAAGAAGATCCAAATAGCGCTTTTGCGGTAAGAAGAAAAGAGGATACATGCAAATCACCATGTCAAGAGCGAAATAAATTTAAATATGACCAACCAAGGAATTATCAGAATACGTGGACGGAAGGGAAAAAGGAAAATTATAATTATTCCAGGCAGATAAGATGTTTCAATTGTGGCAAATTAGGACACATAGCTAGGAATTGTAGATTTGCCAACTCCTCAAGGAGAATTAACGAATGTATGCTCAAACAAAGTACGTTAGACCTTACTCATAAAGCCCTGTTTGCAAATAACTTTAAAACCAATAATTCTGAGAATATCTGGTTTCTGGACAGTGGAGCTACCGAACACATGACGTCGAACAGACTGAAATTGACGAATACAAAAAGTATTTCAACTGAAGTTGAAATGGCAAACAATGAGAAAATAAAAGTATCAGAGATGGGTGATGTAACCATCAAACTCGGTCACGATATCAAATGATAAATTAATAAAACACCATTTCGCCAAAAGTAGAATAATTGGATGACGATTTTTAAATGCAATATTCTCATGTTCAGCAATGGCATCAGCCTTGCTTAAAATTGACATGCACCGAGAGCAGCAGCTTTAAGGATCCAAGATAGAGGACATTGCGACTGCTGTGATAGAGAGGTATGGAGACATCTCAGGCTCTTCATTGGACACGACAACAACAAAAAACTACAAGGCACGGTTTTAAAAACTTTTAAATATAAACCAAACTTACTTACTGTCCTTACTCTTTCGAGATAATATTGGGAAGGTTTGTCTTTTCAGTGGGGAACCCTCATAGCAGTTTCACCAATAAAATCCCCCAGACCGCGTTTTGAGAGCTCTAGCACTGTATTGGACGATTCTGCCCTAACTTGTGAAACTTATGTAAACAGAAAACGAGGAAGGGACTTCAACTAGTCTACAGGTGACGCTTCCTAAAGGAACTGAGTACAAATAAATTTACACCACCACAGACATATATGACGAGATTACAAAATATAGGTCTACCGGGTATTCGAGGCATCTTGGATATTTCACAGATGTTAAAACAATTACTACACAAATTTCAATATAGAGAAATTTCTAAATACGTCAAGTGTGGGAGAACGACTTCACCATCGAAAGTAACAAATAAATGTCATATGAGGTATGGAAAAACAATATTATAACAGAACATCTATTGTTCAGTAACTGAAGAACTATTTATTAGTTAATTCATCACTATTTTATTCTTAGTTGCTTAAACGCTATTTTATAATTCGATTTATCCAATGTTCATTTGGCCATGATAAGCATGATTATATGAGTGAACTGTTTAACAATAAGTGAAGTATATGTCTACATGTTGCCAGAGCCCTGTTTGGTAACTTGTACTTACTGTTTAGATGTTGGGCCAGTACAAGAAACGTAGGCCTTGTACGAAATTTTGAAACTTTATTCTTGAATATTCTAAAGTTCAATATTACACATAAACATATAGATTGTGAAATAATATTCAATATTTAGCAATTTTTATATTCACAAAGAAGTCAATCTCCTTTAAATTTCAAATAAAATTGTAAATATAGTTCTAAATATCAGAATGTGTGATAAAGGTATGGTGTAGAATTGAAAACATAGAGAGTGAAGAAATATATTTTAATTTAAAAATGTTTATTTATCATATCTTCTAACATTCAGCAAAAATGAGTTGAATCGATAATTGAGTCTTAGAACCCAAGCGTTTTTATGACTATCTTCAATGTTAGACACAGGAGAAGCTACCCAGGGACTAGGAGACAAAGGAGAAAAGAAGTGGCAAAGGGGAGGATAAGAAGACTTTGGCTCAGTAGGAGAAGGAGGTGGTGTGGGTCCAAAGGAGAATGAGAAAGGGCCCATGTGGTGTGGGGCCAAGGGAGGAGGAGGAAGAGCCCTAGGGGGTTGGGGCTAAGGAAGAATGAGAAGGGGCACAGTTGGTGAGGGCCAAGAGAGGAGGAGGAAGGGCCCTAGTGGTTTGGGGCCAAAGAAAAATGAGAAAAGGCCCAGGTGGTTTGGGGCCAAAGGAGAATGAGAAAAGGCCCAGGTGGTGTTGGGCCAAGGGAGGAGGAAGAAGATCTCTAGTGGTTTGGGGCAAAGGAGAATGAGAAAGGGCTCAAGTTGTGTGGGGCCAAGGGAGGAGGAGGAAGGGCCCTAGTGGTTTAGGGCCAAAGGATAATGAAAAGAGGTCCAGGTTGTTTGGGGCCAAGAGAGAATGAATAAAGGCCCAAGTGGTGGGGGCCGAGAAAGGGAGAGAAACGGCCCTAGTGGTTTAGGGCCAAAGGAGAATGCGGAAAGGCCCAGTTTGTGTGGAGCCTAGAAAGGAAAAGAAAAGGCCCTAGTGGTGGGGCCAAAGGAGAATGAGAAAAGGCCCAGGTCTGTGGGGCCAAGAAAGAAAGAGAAAGGGCCCTAGTGGTTTGTGGTCAAAGGAGAATGAGAAAAGGCTCAGTTTTGGGGCCAAGGAAGAATGAGAAAGGGCACAGGTAGTGTGGTGCCAAGAAAGGAAGAGAAAGGACCCTAGTAGTTTAGGGCCAATGGACAATGAGAAAAGACCCAGGTTGTGTGGGGTCAAGAAAGGAAGAGAAGGGGCCCTAGTGGTTTGGGTCCAAAGGATAATGAGAAAAGGCCCAGGTTTGTGGGGCCAAGAAAGGAAGAGAAAGGGCCCTAGTGGTGGGGCCAAAGGAGAATGAGAAAAGGCCCAGGTTGTGTGGGTCAAGAAAGGAAGAGAAAGGGCCCGAGTGGTTTGGAGCCAAAGGAGAATGAGAAAAGGCCCAGATGTTGTGGGGCCAAGAAAGGAAGAAAAAGGCCCTAATGGTTTGGGCCAAAGGAGAATGAGAAAAGGCCCAGGTTTGGGGCCAAGGAAGAATTAGAAAGGGCACAGGTAGTGTGGTGCCAAGAAAGGAAGAGAAAGGGCCCGAGTAGTTCGGGGCCAAGGGAGAATGAATAAAGGCCCAGGTGGTGTGGGCCGAGAAAGGAAGAGAAAGGACCCTAGTAGTTTAGGGCCAAAGGAGAATGTGAAAAGGCACAGGTTGTGTGCGTACAAGAAAGGAAGAGAAAGGGCCCTAGTGGTTTGGGGCCAAAAGAGAATGAGAAAGGCCCAGGTGGTGTGGGGCCAAGAAAGGAAGAGAAAGGGCCCTAGTAGTTTGGGGCCAAAGGAAAAAGAGAGAAGGCCCAGGTTATTTGGGGTCATGGGAGAATGAGAAAAGGGCCAGGTGGTGGGGGCCAAGGGAGGAGGAGGAAGAGCCCTAGAGGTTTGGGGCCAAAGAAGAATGAGAAATGACCCAGGTGGTGGGGCCAAGAAAGGAAGAGAAAAGGACCAGGAGGTTTGGGGCCAAAGGGGAATGAGAAAAAGCCCAGGTGGTGGGAGCCAAGGGAGAAGAAGGATGAGCTCTAGTGGTTTGGGGCCAAAGGAGAATGAGAAACGGCCAAGGTGGTTTGGGCCCAATGGAGAATTAGAAAAGTCCCAGGTGGTTTGGGGCCAAGAGAGGAGGTGAAAGAGCCCTAGTGTTGGGGGCAAAGGAGAATGAGAAAAGGCCCAGGTGGTGTGAGGCCAAGGGTGGAGGAGGAAGAGCCCTAGTGGTTTGGGACAAAGGAGAATGAGAAAGGGTCTAGGTGGTGTGGGGCCAAGTGATGAGGAGGAAGAGCCTTAGTGCTTTGGGGCTAAGGAAGAATGAGAAAGGGCCCAGGTGGTGTGGGGCCAAAGGAGAATGAGAAAAGGCCCAGGTGGTTTGGGCCCAAAGGAGAATGAGAAAAAGGCCCAGGTGGTGGGGGCCAAGGGAATAGGAGGAAGATCTCTAGTGGTTTGGGGCTGAGGAAGAAGGAGAAAGGGCCCAGGTGGTGTGGGGCCAAGGGAGAAGGAGGAAGGGCCTTAGTGGTTTGGGCCAAAGAAGAATGAGAAAAGGCCCAGGTGGTGTGGGGCAAAGGAAGGAGGAGGAAGAGCCCTAGTGGTTTGGGGTAAAGGAGAATGAGAAAAGGCCCAGGTGGTGTGGGGCCAAGGGAGGAGGAGGAAGAGCCCTAGTGGTTTGGGCCAAAGGAAAATGAAAAAAGGCCCAGGTGGTGTGGGGCCAAGGGAGGAGGAGGAAGAGCCCTAGTGTTTTGGGCGTAAACGAGAATGAGAAAGGGCCCAGGTGGTGTGGGGCCAAGGGAGGAGGAGGAAGAGCTCTAGTGGTTTGGGGTAAATGAGAATGAGAAAGGGCCCAGGTGGTGTGGGGCCAAGAGAGAAGGAGGAGGAATGACCCTAGTGGTTTGGGGCCAAAGGAGTATGAGAAAGGGCCCAGGTGTTGAGGGCGAAGGGAGGATGATTACAAGCCCATTTGGAGTGGAGCAATATGTTGGAGATAGGCAATAAAAACAAGAAGCCTCTTTGTTTATGGCATAGGTAGGGCGAAGAGGGCACGTGGTGAGTGGCCTTGAGCACTTCAGGCGGAATAAAAGCTCGCTTGTTTTGGGCAAATATTTGCCAGAATGTTGAGGCCAACATATTTTACCAGAGAAAGTGCCCTAAAATAAATGGAGTACTTCAGTACTCGGCCCTCGGGAAGATCACTTGAAGAAGTGAGGACTCTACCAAAACTTCTTTGGCGCCCTCAGCTTCTTGACAGCCTCCTTCGACATTTTTTTGAAGATGGGCTCCTCGTTAAGCTTAATTTTAGCTTCGTCCATCTTCGCGTCCAGCGCGTCTAGCAACAGCTGGTTGCTGACCATTTCTCGGTACAGCTTTCTGAAGTCGTCATTCAGACTTCTGATGAGGGCATCCTCGAAATAATCATCCATTGCGATATATTTGTATTTACTTCGTAGTTAAGCGTCAAGCTTTATCGCTCTCCAACAATTGAATGAAAACTTGTCTCCATAGAAACCTGAATAGAGAGATATTTAAATTAAGTTATATTTCAAGTCTTACATATACGTGATAAATTATATTGACACAAATAAAATATAAATGAAGTAGTGTGTATAAATATATCTAATATATTTCTATTATGGTTAACATATAAAAAAATAATATATCTAACACAAGGTTATCCAAAAGTCTCTTCATTTCAAAATTAGTAAACTTTTCGATTTTTAAATTAAATATGTTTTCACTTTTATCAGGTTTTAAAATATAACGAAAACACTACTTTGTGTTAAAAGTATAATGAATGGAGAGTTATATCACTTAGATGGGTCCCCATCACAACTGCAGGCTCTTACACTAACACTATTTTTTAAAATTTTTATTCAACTTGCTCCCATGTTTGCCTGTCCACAAATCTTCTAATCAATGTTCAATATACTTCTAGAGCACATAGAAATCTGAAATATTTTATACCCTTCGAAACCCGATGAACATGTAAGTTGAAATATTGTCGCGGAGATAAATAAAACAAGGACAATTTTGGGGATAATTGATTTATTATGAAGGGTATTTACCTTTTAGTTCTCCAATAAAATTATTTACAAGCGGTATTTATAGGGAGAGATAGTCAGATAATATCACAACTAATCCCCAAGTAAAGATAATAATAATGAGCGTCGTCAACCACCGAGGCGTCCCGTTTCCTTATTTGCCGATAAGATTCCGAGAACCCCTCACACCTATGGTTCCCCCCGGAGTCCAGTCATAATTGACAGGTGTCCCATGGAGTTTCTTGTGGCCGGAGTTGCAGAGCTACTTGACAATATTTTCAGACATTTGGGTTGTCAGGGTGGCCGGAAACAGACAAATTTCCAAATTGAGTTTCAAAATAGGAAATTAAATTTTAATTTGTTTCCAGACCACATATAAGTATGGAATTTTGAACACTCGCTCAGTCCAACGAACATTGCAAGCGTACAAACTACTGGGGGGTCGGGGGTAGCCAGGAATGAACCAATTTCTATGTTTCTATTTGAATCTTACACTATGTCATCTAGGAAACCTTTGGCAGTTGCGAATTCACTTTTTTAAAGATTGCTCAACACCATAAACAAGTTAGATATCCAAATATTCAGGTTCATATCTAAAAACCCTTTGGAATTACAGACAAAAGTTTGCTGGATTTCAATAAATATATTAATTTTTTTGTTATGAATCAATAATATAATTTCAATATCATATCAAGCAATAATCAATAAATATGTATCTGGTCTTATGTTATAATATGTTATCATATATTTTACGATACAGATATAAATAGTTTTTTCTTTTTCAATCAATCATTTGTTAATTTTAACTAAAATTAATTAATTGAATAATCATAATCCAAATAAAATCTCTTTACCAATTAACCCCAAACAGAAATATAATATTGCGTGTGTGTGTGTGTGTAACTTTGTGATATAATTCACAATAAATGCAAGTGTACAAATTACCAGAGATATGGATTGTTTTGCACGATATCAACTCAAAAACTGGTGGGAGTAGCGACTTCTGCATACAGCAGTATTCCGGGAAATAAACTAGCAAACCAAGGAACTATGCCTATGGAATTTTCTAATTCATAAAAGCTCTTTCAAAATCTTTCCATAAAGATTTGTTCACAATAAAATAATTCCGCTAACCCAGAATTTATGGATAGACCTATGCATCATGGATTATACAACCAACATAGTTAGAAGATTTACAGCCACGTCAAGAATTTTGATCTCCATCCTTCAAGGAATCTAACATGAGTGCCTACGAAATTTTCAAACTTATAAACGCTCTTTCAAAATCTTTCCATAAAGATTTGTCCACAATAAAAGAAATCCGCTAACCCAGAATTTATGGATAGACCTATGCATTATGGATCATACAACCAACAATTTTAGAAGATATACAGAACGTCAAGAATTTTGATCTCCATCCTTCAAGGAATCTAACATGAGTGCACATAAACAACCATCTTAACTGGCCATGCCCAAGCAAAGCATAAAACGCGATATTTTGAAACAGGACCCTATTTAACCCAACTGATAGAATAAAATCCAAACAGTAGATAATCTCCTTTCCATCTGCTCAGCTTTCTGATAACAAAGGTTTCGAATGGCCACTCTCCTATGAATTATAAATCTCAACCTCTGGCATCAATGAAAAATATCCCAGATAAATATCTACTTGACACTACCTAATATCTTGTACTTCTACAGCCATGGTAAATATAATCAAAAAGACTTAAGTCTTACACTTAAGACTGACAACACGAGTAGTTAGAGAGATCTTTTGAAGGTTTAAGAAAACCTGGATTAATATTACACACACACACATATATATTATTTATAAAATATATATTCTAATATATCATAATCTGTCAATTTCGATTCCCGCATTGGGCACTTTTTATGCTTAAAAAATGCTCCAATGGCCTCAGACTCTTGCAAAAGTCCAACCCCACCAGCGAGTGCAAGTAACCATACGGGGCTCCTGCACATTTTTAAGTGCAAAGTCGAACTGCTTTTCACATGGGTAGACATGTGGTGCACTTACTGTAAAAGCAATCGCCTACTTCTACCCACCATGGTTATCATGGCCTGTACCACGGGTACTAGGGATAGGCAAAAAATATATATACAGTGGTACCTCGACATAAGAGTTTAATTCGTTCCGCAACCTTGCTCGTATCTTGAATTACTCGTATCTCGAAGCAAATTTCCCCATACAAAACAATTGAACTACCATTAATCCGTTCAAACCTCCAAAATGTCACCCCAGTTATTTTTGTTACGTGGTTTTAAATAATAAAAAGGTATTTATAAATATCAAATATTCATTGCACAAAAAAACAATAAAGAGAATGTAAAGAAATAAATTCGATATCCTCATTGGTCTTTGCCTTTTTCGCTACATTTTTCTCGCTTTCACCTGTAGGCCGTTTAGAAAAAAACATGTCCAAGGAGGTTTGTTTCTTCCTTCCTCTCAGAATGTTTCGGAAATGAGTTAGGCAAGTGTCATTAAAAAGGTCAGATGCACGACCTGTTGCAACTTTTTCTGGGTGTTTTTTTTTCCACGAACTGTGAAACTCTCTCCCACATTCCTAAGATCTCCTTTATCTCACTTGTAGAAATAACCTCCTCCTCTGACTCCTCAAAACCAATTACTTGCATAACCTCAGTATGCTGCTGTGACTGTAACTCTTGTATCTCCTCAGTCGTCAGTTCCTGGGTGTGCGCGTGATGGCGCGACTGCGTGTTACTACCGAACCGAACTCGTATCTCGAATTTCGCTCGTAACTAAAAGCAAAAAATCACTTGCTCGTCGGCTCGTATCTCGAAAAACTCGTATGTTGGGGCGCTCGTATGTCGAGGTGCCACTGTATATAAAAATAATCTGTCAATAGAGTTTTATATAGATAATAATACCGAGTTTAATATTGATGCTCATATTCAAATATTCTGATGAGATTTCGTTTATATTGTAACTCTTAATTCTGTTTTGTAAATTCACCACTAAAAACTAACTATAAATAAATAATGAATAAAAAAAAAAAACTTTAATTTATAAACACTAAAAAGGAGAAATTAAATATATTTTATCTTTTTCCACTGAGCAATTAGATGTACCTGTGTGTAAATAAAAGCGGCGGGGGACGATCATATTTAGAGAAGAAGTAAACATTTTGTAATCACATATAAAAATCTAGTAACATATAAAAATCGCTAATCAGTTGCTGCATATTAAATCACATCAAATTATAAATTCATGAAGATTGTCCCCGCCGCTTATATTTTCACTCATATAAATCTAATTGCTCATGGCAGAAGATTAAAAAAAAAAATCCTTTTTAGTGTATTTAAAAAATAATTTTATAATCTATTCTTTTGTTATTATTATTGCTGTTTTTTCTTTGAATATTTCATAACCTAAAGTTTGAGAATTTCTTCTAAAATGTTCATTTAATCCCGCGATGTTACTGCTACATCCCTATATACATACATATATGTCATAATAGTAACAATCTTTGACAGATTGTCAAGATTCCATTAGATCCCGTGTGGATCTCATGGAATAAAGTCCGCCCCAGACTTACGAGGGCCATTAGCCCGAAACCATGGTCTCTCGGTGGACGCTTTTCAGTTTGCCAATGATGGTGTTGTGGCTTTGTCACCGACCCGAGACCGCTAGTTTGCGGTGACGGTCCACAGATGGCGTCTAGTTTTGACATCTATTTTGACGGAATAGGCGACCTTTGTCTCTTTAAATCAATATCCTCCCGGCAAAGATTTCCATCTATATTTTAGCCATAGATTTGGCCCAGCCACTTTGCCAGCTAAACACCTCTTTGGCAGATTGTCAAGATTCCATTAGTTCCCGTGTGGATCTCATGGAAAAAATTCCGCCCTAGACTGACGAGGGCCATTAGCCCGAAACCATGGTCTCTAAGTGGACGCTTTTCAGTTTGCCAAAGCTGGTGTTGTGGCTTTGTCACCGACCCGAGACCGCTAGTTTGCGGGGACGGTCAATAGATGGCGTCTGGTTTTGACGTCTATTTTGATGGGAGAGGCGACCCGTGTCTCTTTAAATAAATAAATAAATAAATATATTTTTGGTCGCAGTGGTTCAGCCTACTCCACGCTGACGAGCGCCAAGAGCGCGAAACGCGTTCGTGGATGGCTTTTCTTGATTTATCAAGAAATTGGGTTGGTCAAATATCAGGGAACAGGCTAAATCAATGTTTAGTTGATTTCTGTTCCACCAGATGGCGCTCTGCCTTCTGTAAAGCACATGTGCTCCTGGTCAGGATATGCCATTTTAATATATATATTACTGTACGTCTCTTACTGTATATATATATATATATTTATATACAGATGGAAAATTTTACGGGAGGATATTAATCCATAGAAGCATTGGGCGCCTCTCCAGTCAAAATAAACGTCAAAAGATAGATGGCGTCAGTTTTTTGACGTTTATTTTGACGGGAGAGGCGCCCTATGCTTCTAATTTGTTGTGATAATAAACTAAAATAATAGAGCCGACAAGGTCACAGTGGGCTCCTCATCCAACATGCAGTCATGGGCCGGAAGACACTAGCCTGAAGACAAAAGAAGACCACACGTATAGGAACATGGTTACCTTGGTTTAGGGGTGGTTCCCGGGAAGAATGAGACTAAGGGGAGTCCTTGGAACGCTCTGGTCAATCGGGTATCATGGCAGCTAACTATTCTCCTACCATGCCTGTCTGTGCTGGGTACCTCCTCTGTCTAAACCTCCCTGTCTTGGCTCAGCCCCAACTTATATCTTAATTATGACGTCAGAGGGGGAGGACCTCCTATCAGGGACTGTCACGACCGATGTCTATAAATCTCTCTTGTTTATACTATCTGTGATGTTCCTCCAATTGAATAAATAAATATGCTTTACCAACTTAAGAAACAAATTTTAATTATATACGAGGTGTGTTCAAAAATTATCGCGACTTTTGTGTTTTTTTCAAAAATTATTTTTTTAATCATGAATACCTATTTTGTCCCCTTCAAAGTAATCCCCATGAGATATTATTCCATTGTGCAAACGGTTTTCCCAATCTTCGAAGCACTTCAAAAAATCATTTTTAAAAATATTTTTCAGCTCCTCCTT
The DNA here is from genome assembly GCA_030710605.1 of Cordylochernes scorpioides. Taxonomy (NCBI): domain Eukaryota; kingdom Metazoa; phylum Arthropoda; class Arachnida; order Pseudoscorpiones; family Chernetidae; genus Cordylochernes; species Cordylochernes scorpioides. The sequence goes on along the minus strand of CP092866.1, from coordinate 104,178,664 downwards.
CGATGCCGTCTTTATCTCGTCAAGCGTAGCGTAACGTCGTCCTTTCACGGGCCTCTTCAGTTTAGGGAACAAGAAAAAGTCACAGGGGGCCAGATCTGGGGAATACGGTGGCTGCGGCATCATTAGTCTGTTGTTTTTGGCCAAAAAGTCGCGCACAAGCAACGATGTGTGAGCAGGGGCGTTATCGTGGTGCAAAAGCCAATTTTTGTTCTTCCACAAATCCGGACGTTTCTGGCGGATTGCTTCGCACAAATTGCGCATAACTTGCAGGTAATATTTCTTATTGACCGTTCTACCCTGTGACAAGAACTCATGATGCACCACGCCCCTGCAATCGAAGAAAACTGTCAGCAAAACTTTCACATTCGACCGAACTTGGCGCGCTTTTTTCGGTCTTGGTTCGTGCGGCAGCTTCCATTGAGATGATTGAGCTTTGGTTTCCACGTCATAACCATAAACCCACGCTTCGTCACCAGTTATGACTCTCTGGAGCAAATTTGGGGCGTCGCGGACAGAGTCCAACATCTCATTAGCAATGTTCATGCGATGCTGTTTTTGGTCGCAATTGAGCAATTTTGGTACGAATTTCGCGGCGACCCGTCTCATGCCCAAATCATTGATAAAAATCGAATGGCACGAGCCAATCGATATGTTTAGGTCCTCAGCAACTTTTCTAACGGTGATTCGATGATTGGCCAATATCATTTTCTCCACTTCATTAATTTTTTCGTCTGTTGTTGAAGTGCTCGGGCGTCCGGCACGCTCTTCGTCGTTCACATCTTCTCGGCCTTCTGAGAACATTTTGTACCACCGATAAACGTTGCTTCGGTCCAAGGTAGCTTCTCCGTATGCCACAGTCAACATTCGGAATGCATCCGCGCACTTAATTTCGTTTTTCGCGCAAAATTTGATACAGGTTCTTTGATCCATATTTTTTAATAGGTAAAAATCGAAGACGATCCAAAACACCTGCAAGCAAAGCAGCTGTCAACAATTAAGTGAACATTCAAATTGGCCGAGCTTGTCGGCATAAGTGAGAGACATGAGTACCAACATAAAGCTACAAAAAGATCGAAATTCGAATATACGTAACTTGCGAAAATTCAAAAGTCGCGATACTTTTTGAACACACCTCGTATCTTTCTAATGCTATATATACACTTTTTAATATATTCATAACAACAACAATATTTACAGTGCTGCCAAATCCAAACATTCAAAAATAAATTAATTAAACAGAGTATATTATAATATTACTAGTAGAAAAGCCCGTTCAAGGACGGGATCGGCTAGAGCAGGTGGATTCCTAATTTTATTTCTCACATTCCTTTTTGATACTTAATAATATGTAATCGGAAGCGTTCGAGGTAAAATAACGTTCATGGTCCGTCAGGGATCGACCCCCTTCCGAGCGTTGCAACATTTTACCTTTCGGGTCATTTTATTGATATTTTTTTAATTAACATTTTTACTTTAAAAGAGGTGAACTTACAATGAATAAATTTCTTTGTAAACAACATTTTTGGTGAAGCAAGCTGAAATATTTTCAAGAAGCCTTCCTTGCTTGCTTCCGTGGATTATTTTTATTTTAACACACTTAGAGCTTTTCACCCTAGAAAAAGCAACATATAACTGACCATGGCTAAAAACTGGTTCAGGTAAATAGATGCCAACCATTTCAAGGGTTTGGCCTTGTGATTTATTTATTGTCATAGCGAAGGCTAATTTTACAGGGAACTGTCCCCTTCTGAGAATGAAAGGAATCTCAGAATGTATTGGGGCCAAGTAAACTCTCGGAATAAATACAGATTGATCTACTGCAGTGCCAGTCCGAACTTTTGCAATAATTAAATTAGGTAACAATTTAGTTACTACTAATCTCGTCCCGTTACAAAGACCTCGCTTTGTGTTTAAGTTTCGAAGAAGCATTATGATTGCTCCAACTTTTAGCTTCAGCTTATGAAGTGGCATTCCCGAAGGGTTAAGGCTTGAGAAATTCCGGTGGATAGCTCTCATTATCTTCAGGTGTCGCATCATCTATTGAGTCTGAGCTGATATATGTTATGGAGTCACCTTCAAGGATATCTAAAACTCGGTTGTTGATATCATCAACATCCACATTTCTGGGACAAAGTATAGCCTTATCGGTATACTTTTCAAAGTCAGAAGGAAGCAATTTATCTCCATAAATTTCTTTGAGTAAATCGCCATTGCAAACCATTTCAGATGGTATTTCAAATGTATCAGAGTCTAAGCCAAGATCATTTGTTAGCTCGCCATTTCCAAGCTTTAAAAGCCAGGCACTAAACTCTGGGTCAATTGACCTAATATTATTGTCTAATTTCAAAATATTAAATTTTTTCCATTTTTTCAATTATTTAAAAAATATTATTTCTCAAATATTCACCGAATAAATTGCCGAAAGCAAAAAAATGACTAATAAGGTCAGAATAGAATAAAATAAAGGAAGAAAACAAAAACCAAACAGACCTACAGCCGGCCACGTCACTTAAGGGGGGGGGGGGGGGGTGGGGGGGGGGGAGGGCGGCCAAGCCAATCAGGTTTGAACACGTCACACAGAATGGACCAATCCTATTCGGCTTCAACGAACAGACGCTTTATTATATGTGATTATAAGGTATATTACACTATCCTTCCCGGCTCACCGTCTCTTTCTCTCCCGGGTATCCATTTTATTGACGCCATTTTGAAGTTACATATGAGTTTGATTCTATATACAACATATGCAATACGACATATATATGTTGTGATGTGTTTTATCCTGTTGCAAGCCATCAGCAGCTTTCAGTTGCACGATAAGGAGATGCCTTTTTTCATAACAAATATCATTGTTTTTTTGTATTAAAGAAACCTATTGCGTGAGTGTTTTTGATAGTTTTATAAAGGTACTAGACGAATGACCCGGGCAACGTCCAGGTTTACACGATTAAATGTATTTTACATATGGAAGATGGACGTAGTTCCCGGAGGTCACCCGCGAGGCTTTTTTGGCACTTGGCACAGCTGTGTCACCAACTCTGCCCCCGCGCGCGGTGGGAACTTGAATTGGCCAACCGGCCGGCAGCCGGACGATTACATTTTCTCGGAGGGGGGGGGGGGGGGGGGGGGGGGCGGGGGCAGGGAAGTCACGTGCTCGCCGGCAGCCAATGGGCGCGCCCCGCCGTCAGATCCCCCGCGTTCTAGAGGGCGCTGCTCGTGAGCTAAGTAGAATAATTTGAATATATAGTTTTAATAATTGATTTATATATTTTTTAAAATAGCCTATCGTCATCCTCGTTATTTTTTATCTATGTATGGAAATTTTGGTTTGAATTAGTGAACTACTGCGAATTTGTATACCGGACATACCAACAGACAGACAAACAAACATACAAACATTCATTTTTATATATATAGATATCGCAATTCTCTTATATCTGAATATAACAATATGTTTTTTAACACACACACACACACTCGGCCGTGCGGCACGCATTTGTCGAGCTCCGCCTTTTTCCCACCCTGGCGGGTGTATGGCTACCGGCAGTACGCCGAATTTAGCACGGGCTGAAAAAGCCTTAAAAGCTGATCAAACGCCTGAAAGGCACAGCAACGTAGCACAGCCCTGTGCAGAGAAATCTGCGATTTTCAATTCGCAGAGAAATATCTCGAATACTAATGAGAGAATTGAAACTTATGCAAATTCTCCCGCCGGCGGAAGAAATGTAAATTCGGCCGCGCCGTTCAACTTGGCGGCTCTCCCTTCTTCCAACCGCGGTGCCGATGCCCAAAGAAACTGGGCAGACTATGCCGAGAATGTGAATTCTGAGGAGGATGACAGCTTCACAGTCGTAAAAGGCAGGAAGAGGCGCCGCGACTCGCCGGATCTGCCTGCCATGGCCGCGCAGTCTAACAGCGCTGGCACTTCTCGCCGACAGCGACCGTCGACGGGACTGATGCCCCAGGTCCAGGAAATCAGGACCACGAGGGCACACGTCATGGAGGCCAGGGCTCGCCAGGCGTCCTGCACCGAGGAGCAGTGCTGTTTCCTCGAGTTCTGTCCGGAATACCAGACCTACCAGTACATGAAGGCTTTGGAAAAGGTGGTCGGAAGCACAGGAAACATTGTCCAGCTCACTAAGGTAAACGGGCAATACTTGGTCGGACTCGCCAACAGATCCCTGGCGGAGCGCCTAGTTCGAGAGGGCCTCGAGTTCGAGGGAACCCTTCTCAAGACCTTCCCCTTCAGGAGAACTTCAATCAGAATTACGATTGGGAACCTCCCCTTCTTTGTGGGAGACGCCGCCGTCATGGATGCTCTCTCCAGATACGGCCGAATAACCTCCATCGCCCCCAAACAGCTTAGGGTTGGAGAGTTTAATTTCACCGACGGCCGCCGGGAGGCCTTTATACTCCTCCATGACGGCATAACCGTCGAAATGCTCCCCTCTCGATTCGAACTGAGGATCAAGGGCGAGCCATGGCCAGCTTTCCTGACCCACGGAGTCAAATGCTCGAAATGCCGTGGTCAAGGTCACCGAAGAGCAAACTGCCCCCAACTCCATGGGCGTCCTACTACCGCCAGACGGGCCTTACCGCCCCCTTCCACCGGCCTTCCACCATCGACCGCACCTGGGCTGCCTGGACCGTCTCCGGCCGCGCCAACCCCGCCGGCGCCTACCAGCCCAGCTGTCAGGCTTTCCGGCGCTCAACCAGATGCCCGAGTTGCGTCCCCACCATCTACGGCGCCCCGGCCGTCTACACCAGCGCCTCCGGCCTCATCTGTGCCGGTGGCGGCCCCTGTTCCTCCATCAGTGGCCCCTGCACCTGTAGATCCCGCGGGCCCTCGCTCGGCAGCAATTGAGCCGACGCCTCCCGCCCGGCCGGACTTCATTGCCCCGTGTGGCCCTCTGCCTGCACAGGGGACCCTCGGACCTGCGACCCACACACCGGATGTCGACATGACCACCACTGAGGAGCCCTCTGCTCCCTCACCAGCCGCAGTTTCAACGCCCCCACTGCCTGCGCCTCAGCCTGCTGGGCCGACACCATCTGCTCCCCACAAAGAGGATCCGACACCGGCTATGACACCTCCGTCCCCACCACCTACCCCGATGGAGGAAGACCTGCCGCCGAACCTGGGTGATTGCATCGATAGAATTTTAGGAGAGATCATCATTTCCAATATCGACCCTGGACCCTTGGTCGATGATGAAACCTCCTGGACCGACGCCATTGATGCCATCCTACATCCCCATTCTAGGGCGCCTTTCCTTGCGAGACTCTCGCCTATTTTGAAGAAAAACTACGCTGTCTTTTTCGAGGCGGCAATCGAGCGCGCTCGGGATTCCCATCCCAGGATCCTCAGCGGGTTGTCCGAGCTCAGGAGGGCCTTGGCTCCCAAGACTAGACGTCATCGCGGCAAGCGCTAACCTAATGTATATACCCCTCTCTTCTCTCTTTCTCTTTGAGATGTAACATTGTCTAGAAGACAATAAATAATTTTCAATTGTCACACACACACACACACACACCCCTTCCCTTTACATCGATCATTTCGTTGACCTTTAACATTGCCCCGAAGTGTTAGAGGCTTATGATTGAATTTTCCCCTTGTTGTATGATTGTTTATCAAGACAGCCATCTAAACCATAACACTCTACCTATTGTTAGATGGCTATGCAACAATGTGGTTATTATGTTGATTGTTAAATGAAATCGTTGTAACCAGATGTTCTTGGAGAATCATGTTTTAGAAAGGTCTTATATAAGACCTATATATGCATGTATGTGATTGGAGCATATCCCTTCACATAAGCCTTTCATATTGTATTTTGTCTTTTACATGATTACATGATTATCCAGAAACATCTAAAAATAATTTTCAATATTTTTTGTATATTCATTATCACAGGTTTGCAAATTTCGACAAATTACAAAAAGAGCATTAGACGTCATAAATCATTTTTATTAATTGTATAGTAGCTTTCGGGCAAGCTCTTTCTCAGTGAACTAAGGGAAGGTCTTGCCCGAAAGTTACTTTCTACAATTAATAAAAATAGTTGCAGCGTCTTATACCTTTATGTAAGTGTTGTATATGAGGATTTGTTAATGCGCTGTGATATACTACATAGCTTGAAGTTACGGAAGGAGTTTATTCACGTACTTAGAGAGACGTCTATCTCTTTAATTATACATCGGAACTCTGCATTGTCACTCTAGCAAAACTTTACTATTGGCCTCTGCTATTTCAACAGATTAAACATCTATTTGGTAACAAATGAAAACATTAAGACGCGAATGTTCCTTTTAACATAAATCAAACTTCTAATGTCTTTACTGCAATGAAATTCAGGGAAGGTTTAGCTCATCAATGGTGAACCCTCCCAGCGGTTTCGCCAATTTAATCTACAAGATCGCTTCCTTAGTGCTCTATTACTGTATTCGATCATTCTGTTTATATATAAAAAAGCTTATGTCCATAGTTTACTTAAATACCATTTCTAAGATGCAACCCTTCAGTGTAGCATATAAAAGCAGAATGATCCAATACAGTATTAGAACTCTAAAGAAGCGGTCTGGTAGATTAAAAAAAAATTGGAGAAAGCGTTGGGAGGATTCACCACTGATAAGCCAAGCCCTCCAAATAATTTTTCATCGTAGTAAAGACAGTATAAGTTTGATTTACGTTTAAAGAAACTTTCGCTTCTTAATGTCTTCATTTGATATAAATATAGGTGGAGCGTTATTGCTTTATATTAATATATTTGGTAAGTTCGACCTATTTCATAACCACTCTCTTAGGATGTTATGGAGCCGGCCCTGTACTGATGAGGACTATAGCCCGACACCATGGTATACAGGTTGTTGGCTTTTGTCTGAATCTGTCAAAACTGGTGCTGTGGCTTATTCTTCATCACGAATAGTTAGGTATTTACTAGAGTCATAATGCATCGTTCAGATGTATAATTAAAGAGACAGATGCCTCTATGCTTATACATCTATATATTGCATAATTTATAACAAATTAATTTTACTGGCAATGTGTGTTTCTTTTAAATTAGCATCAGATATTATCTCTACAGACTTTACTGCAGTGAGATAATATTTGATGCTATTTTAAAAAGAAACACATTGCCAGTAATATTTATTTGTTACAAATTTTACCGAGAGATGGCAATTGAATTTATGAATTCAATTTACTAATTTATTGTTGCATCGTGATTAATGTGCCTATTATTTTTAAAAATTATTCATAATAATATTTTTCATATTTTACAAATTTGAATATTATATTTATTTATTTCTATAAAACAGAATATTATTATGAAATATTATGTACTATAAAATCATTTACATTTTGATACATTGAATACCCAACCTGCTTTAAATTTTGATGTGATAAATGAAGAGATATTCTAGGTGTTACCTAAAAATATAGTTGTCTTATTATTGACTGGTTTAACCTTGTAGTATAGTTGAGACACGTTCTGGAAAGATGAAAGACGCGTCTGAGGAGAGAATCAAGACTGAAGAATCTGCCAAACCGCAGCCTGGTGCAACAATGTATTGCATGATTATTCAACAATGGAATGATTATCACCTTACACATTGGTGAATACACCTTAATGTTGTAGTCATGCCGAAACATACAATTTTATCATTTTTATTATTCATCAACTCAGTTGATAGAACATAAACATTTCATTGTGTCGTTGTTTGATTTAATAACAATAAATTCATTTAAATCCTAACACTGTTTTTTTTAATTATATCAGAATGGAGTGATGATAATATAGCATAGCTTTTTATCATTTTTGTCGATCATTTAGCAATGCATAGTTTCAATAGAATTCAACATTTTATTATCTTTGTCTGATTCTCTGTAATAATGAATTTATTAATGCCCTAACCCTGTCTCTTCATTATTTAACAATGTGTGGTAATCGAAATACAAGGTTGTCCCAAAAGTTCGTAAACACTTGCAAAAAATTAAAATACCAATATTATTCGCCGTTATGTATAATGTCTTTGTATTATGTATAAAGTAATTGTCTTATGTATTATATTATGTATTCGCCGTAATAATATTATTCACCAAGTAATAAGAAAAACGACGTTTTAAGAAAAACACGAACATTTGGCACAACCTTATATTTTACAACTTTGTATCTCAATCTTTAAGGATTGTTTAAATATGGAATCTATTTTTCGGATTAATCGTCACTTTTGTTTGAATTCACTTCTAAAATATATTGAATAAATTAATTAATATATATATAGATTATATATATGATTTTAAATATCAAATAATATATTTATTCTCAAGGAAAATACTTTACCTGTTAGCAGAAAATGGGAAATATATACAAGTTATCTTTTCCATAATTTGATACAATGTTTGGCCACAATGGATTCAAAAGAATAAAGGCTCTAGAACAGCCCTGGCCAACCTAAATGATGCCACGGGCCGCACGGAATCGTAAACAAGGTCTAAATTTTTTTTTTTTAATAAATAATTATTATCAAATTTTCAATATATTTTTTGTTTTGAATATACAGACGAGAAATGAAAGTTACAAAAGAAATATAAAGTTAAATGGCGAGCCGCAAAATTTTTACGGTGGGTCGCGGGTTGGCCAGGCCTGCTCTAGAATATCAGCGACCCTTACATGGAAAATAATATGGAATATATCATTTTACCACTCAAATAAAAAAATATATATGACAGATGATAGAAATGAAGAGTATCAATATTTTAATTTACGTACACATTTATACATTTACATCTAAAAATGGACAAGTAATAGTTAGTTAAAGGCTTTTTAAACATGATAAACGGTGTGAATTAAGATTATTTTGTGATAAGATCTCTTTATTATAATACATGTCTCTATAAGTATCATGTCAACATTGAACTGAGCGTCCTTGTCTGAAGGAGGACAAGATGGAACCTTCCTGAGAACAGCTGTTTATATTTAATCACCAAATTGTGAATAATCACATTAATCTTTGTTTAATTTCTCATTAATATTTGTAACAATCGACTAAAAGTTTCAATAAAATATTTTGAATTGTCTTTATTATAAGATACACAGTTATCCCTTGGTACTAGTCTGTAGCCCGGGGAGTTAGCGTTTCGCGCGCTCTAGAAACCTGAGTTATAAATAAATATATCTCCCACTTGTTTTCCCGGTATAATATATCTTTTCAGTAACAATGGAAGCTCATTATCATCTATAGCTGCAGAAATTGTTATGACCCGCATCGACACCTGGATAAACCAAGTTCACAACTCAGACATCCAATTATGGCGTCGTTACGTCGACGACGTTTTTTTGCATTTGTGATGCCAGCCGGGAAAATACCATTCTTTCATCCCTCAATAGTTACCATCCGGACATTTGTTTTACCATAGAGCTAGAAAAAGAGCGGGCCATCCCTTTCTTGGATGTGCTCGTCATTCGCTCTTATTGCTCATTCAACACTGCAGTATATCATAAAATACATTGTCCCCCTCACTACACTCATTTCAATTCTCATTGCCCAATTACCCATAAACCAATATTGTCAAAACTCTTACAAAATGTGTCTATAGCCACTGCTCCCTTCCTATTTTCAGAAAAATTGAAAATGAATTAATAATTTCCCATTTCACTGCTGCCTCTTTCCCTCTGTCTTTTAATAAGAGACATTCATATATTCCTGTTCCTCGGAAACCACCGGATATTTACAGATCAATATGTACTCTTCCCTATTCCTCTCTATCTGTCGACATTGCCCGTTCCCTTAAATCATTTGGAATTCGAGTTTTTTTTACAATAATAGCCCTAATCTACTAACTTCTTTAAGGCATCCAATCACACTAAGTCCTGTACTCCACCTGACGTCCTTCTCTCTTCTGGGGCTGTCTACTCCGTCTCCTGTGAGCATTGCTCTGCCACTTATGTGGGTGAGACGGGTAGAACAGTTGCCACTAGAGTGTCGGAGAATCAGCGCAATATATCTAACTGTGACCCTAGATCCATAATATACCAGCATATAGCCGATACTGTTCACGCCTTCGACTTTCTCCATCCCACTGTTCACTACATACATATTTACAACAAGCATCAACGATTGGTGCAAGAATCTATCATTTCTAAAAACCTCAATAGCATAAATAGGAAAATAGACATTCCCGACATCTATGGTGTTTTCCTTGCTGGTATTTCTTAAAGCTTTAATGTAATAGTTTCTATGTTATCTCGAGCCCTTTTTCCATATATAATTATTTAATAACATTTTTGTCTACTTTGCATCTTCTTTCTTTTCACGCTGTTTATGGAAATTACCTCTGCTATATATATTTGAGAAGCTCTTGCCATTTGTGTCCATCTTGCTATGTGATAACCGCCTGTAGAAGGGTTTTTACCCTAAAACTTGTGCTCGTTTTATATAAAAAAGACACCCATCTTCCTTATCGCCTGGTTCATTTCAAATATTGATTTTTTTATTATCATCCCTGGTACACGTGCTACAAGCCATGATAACCATGGTGGGTAGAAATTGGCAACTGCTTTTACTGTAAGTTCACCACCTGACCACACATGTGAAAAGCACTTAAAAATGTGCCAGAGCTCCATTTGATAACTTTCCCTCGCTGTTGGGGTTGGACTTTTGCAAGAATCAGGTGTCTTTACTTCTTAGCTCAACGTCAAGACTTAAATCTTTCTAACAATTGAATGGAAACTTAACGCTATAGAAACCTGAATGAAGAGAGTTTGATATATTAATTAAATTACATTCCAAGGCTCATATAGGATTAATTAGATTGACACTAATTAAATATAAAAAAGACATATGTATGAAAATATCTGATATATCTCTATTGAGCTTAATATGCACCAGTTCAAAATTAAAATACACTTTGGCTAGAAAATTGAATAAAAACAATATTTAGCCGATTTTTCTTTAATTTTTAAGAACTATGAATGCCGGCCAAGCAACCTTCAAGATAATATAAAACAGTAATATATCTAACATAAGTTGATCTAAAAGTTACTTAACACTCATTTTAAAATAAGCAAAAATTTTCTATTTTTAAATATATATTTTATATAAAAATATAATTTTATTTAAAATTATATTTCTTAGATACAAATATTCTGTTTAAATCTACAACCAGATGTCGGGACTTTCCCTATATAAAACCAATTGTTGTCGTTTCACGTTGGCCGGCTCAAAACCTTTGTACATTATGTAAATATTTTTTTTTCCCTTGTTCTACTTGTCTCAAGCCAGGCAGTACTTTAATCAAATTATCTTTTATATATTTCTTTAGCGTAATTAAAGCTATTTTTATAACTAATTTTATTATAATCTTTTCCGCGACTGCATACCAAAATCAAGCAACAGATAATCTATTATATATATAAAATTGAATGTCTGCCTGTGGTTACTCTATAGATTCAAAAACCATACATCCAATCGCCGTGAAATTTTGGGATATTATTAGGTATATCCCCGGGAAGGTTTTTGAAAAATAATTTCTTGAATATCTTGAATATCCTTAGAGTTATTTGCAGATTTGTAGATTTAACTCGCAAGCAGCGCCACGATTGAGACGATGATAACACGTTTTTTTATCTATAAGTTTTATTATCACTAAATTTATTATCTTAAAGATTATTTATCAAAAGTAAGAATATCTCAGGATGACACGGCAATTTATTTGAGAAAAGAATAATGATACAATTCCAAGGCGAAGATACTATTCCTTTAACTTCCAATTACCGAGGGAACCAATTAATATTGATTTTATTCAACTTATCGAGTATTTTTCAAGGGACCGAGAAAAAATGTTCACTAGATAAAATGATGATTTTGTAAAGTAGAAAATTAGGAAAGACAAAATTCAGTATGACACGACACACAGGGACCGGGAAAAAATATTCACTTTATCGAGAGATTCAAATTTACGAGTTTCAAATTATCAAAATATATCTTTTTTTTTATAAGTTTATAGAGAATTGTTTTAACAAATGTTCGTTAGACAAACCTTTACTCGGGTAAAACCCCGGGCGAAGCCGGGTACATCCGCTAGTAATATATATATATAATTGAATGTCTGTCTGTGTGTACTCTATAGATTCAAAATTCATACATCCAATCGCCGTGAAAATTTGGGATATTATTAGGTATATCCCCTGGAAGGGTTTTGAAAAATAATTTCTTGAATATCCTTAGAGTTATTTGCAGATTTGTAGATTTAACTCGCAAGCAATGCCACCATTGCGACGATGATAACAAGTTTTTTATCTATAAGTTTTATTATCACTAAGTTTATTATCTTAAAGAAGGCTAGGACACATTTACAAAAGGGATCTCCAAAATGTAAGTGACACAGCTGAGTGCGAAGTATGCCTTGAAGGTAAAATGCGAAGACTCCCTTTTCCTTCCAAACCCGTCGAAAGTAAGAAGACCCTTGATAAAACCCTTGGAGCTCATCCATTCGGATGTAGTAGGTCCTATTAGCCCAATATCGAAGGGAAGGAACAATTATTCGGTAACTTTCATAGACGACTTCACTCATTTCACTACAGTATATTTTATGAGGTCTAAATCGGAGGTACTTGAAAGATTTAAAGAATATAAGAACAATGTTGAGAGAATTACCACAGCAGAAACATCAAAGTACTAAGAAGTGATAATGGGACGGAATATGTTAACAACGAATTCAATGGATTCCTTAATGAAAATGGCATCAAGCGACAGCTTACAGTTCCAAGAACACCTCAGCAAAATGGAACTGCGGAAAGAATGAATCAGACAATGCTAAACACAGCAAGATGCATTTTGCTTGAATCAGGGATTCCCAAATCATTCTGGGCAGATGCGGTTAATACAGCTTGTTACTTAAGAAACAAATGTTCTAGCAAGGCGATAAGTAACAAAATACCCGAAAAAATGTGGACCGAACGGCCAGTGAATATTGAACTTCTCCGAGTTTTCGGTTGTCAGACCCGGACATACAACGACCAGCGTCGATCCAAATTTGACTCAAGAAGCAGAGAATGCGTTCTAATTGGTTATCCAGAAGGAGTCAAAGGATACAAGGTTTGGGATATCAGAAACAATAAGGTCTTCGTAAGCAGAAATGTCAGATTTAGAGAAGACGTTTTCCCAATTAAGAAAATCGTAAGCAAATTTCACCTGAAACTGATTTTTTCCAGGTTTTACACAACAATTTTGAAGAAGACTATGAATCTATAAATGAGGAAGTGACGAAATTGGTGGAAAGGAATCAGAAAGAAGAACTTAACAAAGAAGACGAAGAAGGCCAAAATGATGCTACAATCCCAAGGGGATTTTCAGGGACTAATGAAGAAACAATATCGGTAGAGAAAAATCTGAATAACTTAGAACGAAAATAGGATGAAGAGCAGGCCTATGAAGACGAAGAACTGAGGAGAGAAGATGAAGAGGAAGGCCAGAATGAAACTATAATCCCAAGAAGATCTTCAAGAATTGCGGCTAGGCAAAAGGAGGATTGTAGATCAGCTTTCCAACATGGGATAATTGAACATGGGAGCCATCAAGATGAAATACCGTCATCATACGAGGAAGCGCTTAATATGCCTAAAGTACAATATTGGCTAAAAGCTATGGAATGTGAAGGGTCATCACTTCGGGAACACAGAGTATGGGATGTTGACTTGCCAAATAGTGTTAAGCGGAAACCTAACCAGGATCTTGACCACTCTAGGCCTCCGATGAGGATATGAAAAAAACTTTAAAATGGGGGGCATTGTTAGCATTTTTATAAGTTATTTTTCATAGGTTTATATTTTATATATTTGACCAGATGACAGGACGACTTTACATGTATATATTTGGTTTTAGAAATGATGTAAATGAGTTAGTTAGTTAGTTATGAAAGTAAATTAAAAACTTAATTTCTTAGAGGTGTTGGTGTTTACTCTGCTCGATGGTAGAATAGGAAAGTATTAGCTCCTAACAGGTTATGGGCCCAGCACGCTTCCACTGCGCCTTAGAAAGAAATTAGAAGAAAAAGCTGAAGTTAAAGCTAAGAAGGTAAAGAAGAAAAATTTGAAGATAGAGCTAAAGAAAAAAAAGCTGAAGGCTGAAGAGGATAAGGCCAGTGAAAATAGGGCTAAAGAAGATAAGGCTAACTAAGATAAAGAAAAGAATTTGATTGTTGGAAATTTGAGCGATTTAAAGACTGAACTTTGTGCAACGAAGAAGAAGAAGAAAATATTCAAGTTATACTTTTTTTGTCAAATTTGCATAACTAGAAAAATCAATGGCTGACGAATTGAAAATACCTAAACTAGACGGTAATAATTACTATTCGTGGGCCATAAGAGCCAAATCAATTCAGATTCAGAAGGATATATGGGATGCAATTGAGCCTGACTTTCCTAGTGAAACTTCGAAAAACAAAAGCGGAAAGATAACTTGGAATTATCTGTCATATTATTATCATTTGAAGATTCATTATTAGATGATATCGGTGATTGTAAACGAGCGATCGATGCATGGCAGATATTGGAGGACATCCACACAAAGTATGGCTTGCTGCACATATTACAGCTACTGAGAGAATTTTTCAACATTATCAAAAGAAATGACAAAGATATGAAAGAATATTTCGCGAGAATAGTGGAATGTCATAGAAAATTGGCAATGTGCCACCATGGATTTGGGGATGTAGAGTTGGCGTTAATTATGCTATTGGGATTACCAAAAAGTTACGAACCACTAATTCTCAGTTCGGAACAACAGGAGGAGATGCTATCTACTAGTGTGGTTAAATCTAAATTACTATTAGAAGAAAAACGACAGAACCAGCGTAAAATTCCTCAAGAAGATCCAAATAGCGCTTTTGCGGTAAGAAGAAAAGAGGATACATGCAAATCACCATGTCAAGAGCGAAATAAATTTAAATATGACCAACCAAGGAATTATCAGAATACGTGGACGGAAGGGAAAAAGGAAAATTATAATTATTCCAGGCAGATAAGATGTTTCAATTGTGGCAAATTAGGACATATAGCTAGGAATAGTAGATTTGCTAACTCCTCAAGGAGAATTAACGAAGGTATACTCAAACAAAGTACGTTAGACCTTACTCATAAAGCCCTGTTTGCAAATAACTTTAAAACCAATAATTCTAAGAATATCTGGTTTCTGGACAGTGGAGCTACCGAACACATGACGTCGAACAGACTGAAATTGACGAATACAAAAAGTATTTCAACTGAAGTTGAAATGGCAAACAATCAGAAAATAAAAGTATCAGTGATGGGTGATGTAACCATCAAACTCGGTCACGATATCAAAAGATAAATGAATAAAACACCATTTCGCCAAAAGTAGAAGAATTGGATGACGATTTTTAAATGCAATATTCTCATGTTCAGCAATGGCATCAGCCTTGCTCAAAATTGACATGGACCGAGAGCAGCAGCTTTAAGGATCCAAGATAGAGGACATTGCGACTGCTGTGATAGAGAGGTATGGAGACATCTCAGGCTCTTCATTGGACACGACAACAACAAAAAACTACAAGGCACGGTTTTAAAAACTTTTAAATATAAACCAAACTTACTACTGTCCTTACTCTTTCGAGATAATATTGGGAAGGTTTGTCTTATCAGTGGGGAACCCTCATAGCAGTTTCACCAATAAAATCCCCCAGACCGCGTTTTGAGAGCTCTAACACTGCATTGGACGATTCTGCCCTAACTTGTGAAACTTATGTAAACAGAAACCGAGGAAGGGACTTCAACTAGTCTACAAGTGAAGCTTCCTAAAGGAATTGAGTACAAATAAATTTACACCACCACAGACATATACGACGAGATTACAAAATATAGGTCTACCGGGTATTCGAGGCATCTTGGATATTTCACAGGTGTTAAAACTATGACTACACAAATTTAAATATAGAGAAATTTCTAAATACGTCAAGTGTGGGAGAACGACTTCACCATCGAAAGTAACAAATAAATGTCATATGAGGTATGGACACACAATATTATAACAGAACATCTATTGTTCAGTAACTGAAGAACTATTTATTAGTTAATTCATCACTATTTTATTCTTAGTTGCTTAACCGCTATTTTATAAATCGATTTATCCAATGTTCATTTGGCCATGATAAGCATGATTATATGAGTGAACTGTTTAACAATAAGTGAAGTATATGTCTACATGTTGCCAGAGCCCTGTTTGGTAACTTGTACTTACTGTTTAGATGTTGGGCCAGTACAAGAAACGTAGGCCTTGTACAAATTTTTAAAACTTTATTCTTGAATATTCTAAAGTTCAATATTACACATAAACATATAGATTGTGAAATAATATTCAATATTTAGCAATTTTTATATTCACAAAAAATCAATCTCCATTAAATTTCAAATAAAATTGTAAATATAGTTCTAAATATCAGAATGTGTGATAAAGGTATGGTGTAGAATTGAAAACATAGAGAGTGAAGAAAATATTTTTATTTAAAAATGTTTATTTATCATATCTTCTAACATTCAGCAAAAATGAGTTGAATCGATAATTGAGTCTTAGACCCCAAGCGTTGTTATGACTATCTTCAATGTTAGACACAGGAGAAGCTACCGAGGGACTAGGAGACAAAGGAGAGAAGAAGTGGCAAAGGGGAGGATAAGAAGACTTTGGCTCAGTAGGAGAAGGAGGTGGTGTGGGTCCAAAGGAGAATGAGAAAGGGCCCATGTGGTGTGGGGCCAAGGGAGGAGGAGGAAGAGCCCTAGGGGTTTGGGGCTGAGGAAGAATGAGAAAGGGGACAGTTGGTGAGGGCCAAGAGAGGAGGAGGTAGGGCCCTAGTGGTTTAGGGTCAAAGAAAAATGAGAAAAGGCCCAGGTGGTTTGAGGTCAAAGGAGAATGAGAAAAGGCCCAGGTGGTGTTGGGCCAAGGGAGGAGGAAGAAGATCTCTAGTGGTTTGGGGCAAAGGAGAATGAGAAAGGGCTCAGGTGGTGTGGGGCCAAGGGAGGAAGAGGAAGGGCCCTAGTGGTTTAGGGCCAAAGGATAATGAAAAGAGGTCCAGGTTGTTTGGGGCCAAGAGAGAATGAATAAAGGCCCAGGTGGTGGGGGCCGAGAAAGGAAGAGAAAGGGCCCTAGTGGTTTAGGGCCAAAGGAGCATGCGAAAAGGCCCAGTTTGTGTGGAGCCTAGAAAGGAAAAGAAAAGGCCCTAGTGGTGGGGCCAAAGGAGAATGAGAAAAGGCCCAGGTCTGTGGGGCCAAGAGAGGAAGAGAAAGGGCCCTAGTGGTTTGTGGTCAGAGGAGAATGAGAAAAGGCTCAGTTTTGGGGCCAAGGAAGAATGAGAAAGGGCACAGGTAGTGTGGTGCCAAAAAAGGAAGAGAAAGGACCCTAGTAGTTTAGGGCCAAAGGACAATGAGAAAAGACCCAGGTTGTGTGGGGCCAAGAAAGGAAGAGAAGGGGCCCTAGTGGTTTGGGGCCAAGGAGTATGAGAAAAGACCCAGGTTTGTGGGGCCAAGAAAGGAAGAGAAAGGGCCCTAGTGGTGGGGCCAAAGGAGAATGAGAAAAGGCCCAGGTTGTGTGGGGCCAAAAAAGGAAGAGAAAGGTCCCTAGTGGTGGGGCCAAAGGAGAATGAGAAAAGGCCCAGGTTGTGTGGGGCCAAGAAAGGAAGAGAAAGGGCCCAGTGGTTTGGAGCCAAAGGAGAATGAGAAAAGGCCCAGATGGTGTGGGGCCAAGAAAGGAAGAAAAAGGCCCTAATGGTTTGGGCCAAAGGAGAATGAGAAAAGGCCCAGGTTTGGGGCCAAGGAAGAATTAGAAATGGCACAGGTAGTGTGGTGCCAAGAAAGGAAGAGAAAGGGCCCGAGGAGTTCGGGGCCAAGAGAGAATGAATAAAGGCCCAGGTGGTGTGGGCCGAGAAAGGAAGAGAAAGGACCCTAGTAGTTTAGGGCCAAAGGAGAATGTGAAAAGGCACAGGTTGTGTGCGTACAAGAAAGGAAGAGAAAGGGCCCTAGTGGTTTGGGGCCAAAAGAGAATGAGAAAAGGCCCAGGTGGTGTGCGGCCAAGAAAGAAAGAGAAAGGGCCCTAGTAGTTTGGGGCCAAAGGAAAAAGAGAGAAGGCCCAGGTTATTTGGGGTCATGGGAGAATGAGAAAAGGGCCAAGTGGTGGGGGCCAAGGAAGGAGGAGGAAGAGCCCTAGAGGTTTGGGGCCAAAGAAGAATGAGAAAAGACCCAGGTGGTGGGGCCAAGAAAGGAAGAGAAAAGGACCAGGAGGATTGGGGCCAAAGGGGAATGAGAAAAAGCCCAGGTGGTGGGAGCCAAGGGAGAAGAAGGATGAGCTCTAGTGGTTTGGGGCCAAAGGAGAATGAGAAACGGCCAAGGTGGTTTGGGCCCAATGGAGAATGAGAAAAGTCCAGGTGGTTTGGGGCCAAGAGAGGAGGTGAAAGAGCCCTAGTGGTTTGGGGCAAAGGAGAATGAGAAAAGGCCCAGGTGATGTGAGGCCAAGGGAGGAGGAGGAAGAGCCCTAGTGGTTTGGGACAAAGGACAATGAGAAAGGCTCTAGGTGGTGTGGGGCCAAGGGATGAGGAGGAAGAGCCTTAGTGCTTTGGGGCTGAGGAAGAATGAGAAAGGGCCCAGGTGGTGTGGGGCCAAAGGAGAATGAGAAAAGGCCCAGGTGGTTTGGGCCCAAAGGAGAATGAGAAAAGGTTCAGGTGGTGTGGGGCCAAGTGAGAAGGAGGAAGGGCCTTAGTGGTTTGGGCCAAAGGAGAATGAGAAAAAGGCCCAGGTGGTGGGGGCCAAGGGAAGAGGAGGAAGATCTCTAGTGGTTTGAGGCTGAGGAAGAAGGAGAAAGGGCTCAGGTGGTGTGGGGCCAAGGGAGAAGGAGGAAGGGCCTTAGTGGTTTGGGCCAAAGGAGAATGAGAAAAAGGCCCAGGTGGTGGGGGCCAAGGGAAGAGGAGGAAGATCTCTAGTGGTTTGGGGCTGAGGAAGAAGGAGAAAGGGCCCAGGTGGTGTGGGGCCAAGGGAGAAGGAGGAAGGGCCTTAGTGGTTTGGGCCAAAGGAGAATGAGAAAAGGCCCAGGTGGTGTGTCGGCAAAGGGAGGAGGAGGAAGAGCCCTTGTGGTTTGGGGTAAAGGAGAATGAGAAAAGGCCCAGGTGGTGTGGGGCCAAGGGAGGAGGAGGAAGAGCCCTAGTGGTTTGGGGTAAAGGAGAATGAGAAAAGACCCAGGTGGTGTGGGGCCAAGGGAGGAGGAGGAAGAGCCCTAGTGGTTTGGGCCAAAGGAGAATGAAAAAAAGGCCCAGGTGGTGTGGGGCCAAGGGAGGAGGAAGAAGAGCCCTAGTGTTTTGGCGTAAAGGAGAATGAGAAAGGGCCCAGGTGGTGTGGGGCCAAGGGAGGAGGAGGAAGAGCTCTAGTGGTTTGGGGTAAATGAGAATGAGAAAGGGCCCAGGTGGTGTGAGGCCAAGGTAGGAGGAGGAAGAGCTCTAGTGGTTTGGGGTAAATGAGAATGAGAAAAAACCCAGGTGGTGTGAGGCCAAGGGAGGAGGAGGAAGAGCTCTAGTGGTTTGGGGTAAATGAGAATGAGAAAAGGCCCAGGTGGTGTGAGGCCAAGGGAGGAGGAGGAAGAGCTCTAGTGGTTTGGGGTAAATGAGAATGAGAAAGGGCCCAGGTGGTGTGGGGCCAAGGGAGGAGGAGGAAGAGCTCTAGTGGTTTGGAGTAAATGAGAATGAGAAAGGGCCCAGGTGGTGTGGGGCCAAGAGGGGAGGAGGAATGGCCCTAGTGGTTTGGGGCCAAAGGAAAATGAGAGAGGGCCCAGATGGTGAGGGCTAAAGGAGGAGGAAGAGCTCAGATGGTTTGGGGCCAAGGGGAAAGGGCCCAGGTGTTGAGGGCGAAGGGAGGATGATTACAAGCACAGTTTGAGTGGGGCAATATGTTGAAGATAGGCAATAAAAACAAGAAGCCTATTTGTTTATGGCATAGGTAGGGCGAAGAGCACTTCAAGCGGAATAAAATCTCGCTTGTTTTGGGCAAATGTTTGCCAGAAAGTTGAGGCCAACATATTTGACCAGAGAAAGTGCCCTAAAATAAATGGAGTACTTCAGTACTCGGCCCTCGGGAAGATCACTTGAAGAAGTGAGGACTCTACCAAAACTTCTTTGGCGTCCTCAGCTTCTTGACAGCCTCCTTCGACATTTTTTTGAAGATGGGCTCCTCGTTAAGCTTAATTTTAGCTTCTTCCATCTTCGCGTCCAGCGCGTCTAGCAACAGCTGGTTGCTGACCATTTCTCGGTACAGCTTTCTGAAGTCGTCATTCAGACTTCTGATGAGGGCATCCTCGAAATAATCATCCATTGCGATATATTTGTATTGACTTCGTAGTTAAGCGTCAAGCTTTATCGCTCTCTAACAATTGAATGAAAACTCGTCTCCATAGAAACCTCAATAGAGAGATATTTAAATTAAGTTATATTTCAAGTCTTAAATATACGTGATTAATTATATTGACACAAATAAAATATAAATGAAGGCGTGTGTATAAATATATCTAATATATTTCTATTATGGTTAACATATAAACAAATAATATATCTAACACAAGGTTATCCAAAAGTCTCTTCATTTTAAAATAAGTAAACTTTTCGATTTTTAAATTAAATATGTTTTCACTTTTATCAGGTTTTAAAATATAACGAAAACACTACTTTGTGTTAAAAGTATAATGAATGGAGAGTTATATCACTTAGATGGGTCCCCATCACAACTGCAGGCTCTTACATTAACACTATTTTTTGAATTTTTTTCAACTTGCTCCCATGTTTGCCTGTCCATAAATCTTCTAATCAATGTTTAATATACTTCTAGAGCACATAGAAATCTGAAATATTTTATACCCTTTGAAACCCGATGAACATGTAAGTTGAAATATTGTCGCGGAGATAAATAAAGCAAGGGCAATTTGGGGATAAATAATTTATTATAAAGGGGATTTACCTTTTAGTTCTCCATTAAAATTATTTACAAGCGGTATTTATAGGGAGAAAGAAGTTCAGATAATAATATACCAACTTATCTCAAGGTAAGAAGAATGAGAGTGGTCAGCCACCGAGGCGTCTCGTTTTCCTTATTTGCTGATAAGATTCCGAGAACCCCTCACACCTGTGGTCACCCCGGAGTCCAGGGATAATTGACAGGTGTCCCATGGAGCTTTCTTTGGCCGGAGTAATAGAGCTACTTGACAATATTTTCAGACATTTGGGTGGCCGGAAGCAGACAAATTTCTAAATTGAGTCTCAAAATATGAGATTAAATTTTAATATGCTTCCAGACCACAAATAAGTATGGAATTTTGAACACTCGCTCAGTCCAACGAACATTGCAAGCGTACAAACTACTGGGGGGGTCGGGGGTAGCCAGGAATGAACCAATTTCTATGTTTCTATTGAATCTTACACTATGTCATCTAGGAAACCTTTGGCAGTTGAGAATTCACTTTTTAAAGATGGTTCAACACCATAAACAAGTTAGATATCCGAATATTCAGGTTCATATCTAAAAACCCTTTGGAATTACAGACAAAAATTTTCTGGATTTCAATAAATATATTAATTTTCTGTTATGAATCAATAATCTAATTTCAATATCATATCAAGCAATATTCAATAAATATGTATATGGTCTTATGTTATAATATGTTATTATATATTTCACGATACAGATATAAATGGTTTTCCCTTTTTCAATCAATCATTTGTTAGTTTTAACTAAAATTAATTAATTGAATAATCATAATCCAAATTAAATCTCTTTACCAATTAACCCAAACAAGAATATATTGCGTGTCTGTAACTCTGTGATATAATTCACAATAAATGCAAGTGTACAAATTACCAGACAAATGGATTGTTTGACACGATATCAACTCAAAAACTGGTGGGAGTAGCGACTTCTGCATACAGCAGTATTCCTAGAAATAAACTAGCAAACCAAGCAACTATGCCTATGGAATTTTCAAACTTATAAACGCTCTTTCAAAATCTTTCCATAAAGATTTGTCCACAATAAAAGAAATCCGCTAACTCAGAATCTATGGATAGACCTATGCATCATGGATTATTCAACCAATAATGTTAGAAGATTTACAGCCACGTCAAGAATCTCCATCCTTCAAGTATTCTAACATGAGTGCACATAAACAACCATCCTAACTGGCCATGGCCAAGCAAAGCATAATACGCGATATTTTAAAACAGGACCCTATTTAACTCAACTGATAGAATTAAATCCAAACAGTAGATAATCTCCTCTTCATCTGCTCAGCTTTCTGATAATAAAGGTTTCGAATGACCACTCTCCTATGAATTATAAATATCAAACTCTGGCATCAATGAAAAATATCCCTAGATAAATAACTACTTGACACTACCTTGTACTTCTACAGCCAAGGTAAATATAATCAAAAAGACTTAAGTCTTACATTTAAGACTGACAACACGAGTAGTTAGAGAGATCTTTTGAAGGTTCAAGAAAACCTGGATTTATATTACACACACACATATACAGGGTGTACCAGGTAAATTGGGAATTTCAACAATGGTATTTTAACTGAAATTTTTTGCAAGTAAAAATTAAAATATCCGAATGAAATTTGACACAGTAGTAGATAAAAGGATATAGTTTTTATTTATTCAATGTAGTTTCCATTATTAGCTACAACAGTCTCGAGGCGAGTGCGGAATGAAGCACAGGCCTTGGCGACGATGACCTTGTCCATTTGGGTCATCACCGTGTGAACTGCTTTCTTGACAGACTGGATGGTGGTATGAGGAGCTTTGTTGACATCTCTCTCAACAACGCCCCATACATAGTAGTCGAGGGGATTGCAATCTGGAGAATTAGGGGGCCAAATATCAGGACCCCAGTGACTAGGGACGTTAAGTGTCAGCCACGATTGTGTCTTTTTTGCCTTATGGGCTGGAGCTGAGTCCTGTTGGAAGACATACTTCCTTCCTGCGGCCACCATGTCCATCCAAGGCTTCACAACGGTCTCCAGAACATTGATGTAGGTGTCAGCGTTCATCCTAAGGCCCTTCTCAAAGAAATGGGGTGGCATGACATCACCTTCACTGCTGATAACGCCAAGGACCATTACGGAGGCAGGAAATTTCGTGTGCATCACGACAGGTATCTCTGAGGGGTCTTTACAGATCCAGCGATCATTCCTGGGGTTTACCTTTTGGTCCACGTCAAAGTTCTTTTCGTCAGAGAAGAACCTTAGCATGCCAAAAGAGTCGTGTTTCAGGTTGTTGAGGAGGGCAGCAGCCTTTCCTTTACTGTTATTCTTCATATTCTCAGTCAGCAACTGACCTTTCCGAAGGGCATAAGACTTGAGACCAAGGTCCTCATGGATAGTTCTGACAATTGTCATAGAGCCAACGTCCATTTCCTTGGCTATGGCCCTCATGCTCTTCCCAGGGTTTCCATCAATCTTCTCCTTGACATTTTTGACAAATTCTTCGCCTCTTACCCTGTCCGATCGACGCGAGTGCTTTTTCCTTGTAGCTATCCCCTCTTTGTTACTGTCGGCCTCATCAAACTGCTTCTTGACACGATAAATAGTGGTTTTGGGCAACTTAAGAAAATCCACTATCTCTTTGGGGCTCCTTCCGGCGCGCAGAGCAACGATGATGGCAGCTCGATTTTCAAATTCTCGGTTACTCTTCATCACTACACTGCGCACACATGTACTGTTGCATTTTACATGAATATGGCTACGTAATGAAAAAAAAAACAAGTTTTTAATCTCAAATAGTTTTTGTTTTATGGACTGTCAAAGTTAGTCCCAACTTACCTGATACACCCTGTATATTATTTATATTAAAAATCTATATTCTAATATATCATAATCTGTCATTTTCGATTCCCGCATTGGGCACTTTTTTATGCTAAAAAATGCTCCAATGGCCTCCGACTCTTGCAAAAGTCCAACCCCACCAGCGAGTGCAAGTAACCAAACGGTGCTCCTGCACATTTTTAAGTGCAAAGTCGAACTGCTTTTCACATGGGTAGACATGTGGTGCACTTACTGTAAAAGCAATCGCCTACTCTACCCACCATGATTATCATGGCCTGTACCACGTGTACTAGGGATAAGCCAAAAATATATATAAAAAATAATCTGTGAATGGGGTTTTATATAGATAATAATACTGAGTTTAATATTGATGCTCATATTCAAATATTTTGATGAGATTTCGTTTATATTGTAACTTTTAATTCTGTTTTGTAAATTCACGACTGAAAACTAATATAAATTAAATTTTTAAAAACTTCAATTTATAAACACTAAAAAGGAGAAATTAAATATATTTTATCTTCTGACATTGAACAATAAGATGTATCTGTGTGTAAATAAAAGCGGCGGGGGACGATCATATTTAGAGAAGAAGTAAAAATTTAGTAAACACATGTAAAAATCGCTAATCAGTTGCTACATATTAAATCACATTAAATTAGAAATCCATGAAGATTGTCCCCGCCGCTTTTATTTTCACTCATATACATCTAATTGCTCAATGGCAGAAGATGCTACAGGCAAAGTCAGACTTTCACCAAAGTGTGCCTGGATCATGGTGCCATGATCAACGAAATCTGTACCCCTACACCCCATTCCATGAGTCGCCCGTCGCGCACATGGAATTCGTGTAATCTTTACACAAAGGGCTAAGAAACAAAAACAACAGAAGATTTAAAAAATATTTTCCCTTTTTAAAGTTAAAAAAAAGTTTTAAAAAAATCTATTCTTTTGTTATTATTATAAATGTCCTTTGAATATTTCATAACCTAGAGTTTGAAAATTTATTCTAAAATGTTCATTTAATCCCGCGATGTTACTGCTACATCCCTATATATGTATATATATGTCATAATATATACTCATCCAGGGATAATAAAGCCAACCTAGAGAAAACCCAGAGTGAGATGGTCACTTGACACACCAGCGACATTCCAAGGGGCGACCACTGGGGTCCGTAAGTTAACACCTCGGGACTTTTAAGACAGTTGGGGATTGTGTGCGACACGAACGGCCGCCCGGCTGTGCCTGTCCCGTCTCTCTCTCTCTGGTTGCCTGGGTTCCTCTTCCAACTTGTGATGTGTTTCTTTCCCCACCTTTCATACCACATAAAGTCGACAGGATAAGACCTGGTCGAGAAGCAAATTCTCATTTCTACTAGAATAAGAAGAAAACAAGTTGTAAAGCCATGGTGATCGGACAACCCCACAGCCAAGTTCCACAAGAATTTACAACCAACTCAACTGTAGCCACTTCTCTTCGAGCTCTCACCCTCTGCCTCGGCCAACTTTTGGCCAGGTGATCCTGAAGAAGTGATCCCCTACGACAAAGATGAAGCTGCCGCACACTTCTTCCAGCACTAGATCTGCCCAAGAACGATCACCGCGCCAGAGCAGGACACCTTCCACCACCATGGACTCCGCCATATCCCTGCCGCTACTATGGCGGACAACACTGGCACGCACAGTTTCAGCAGAGAGGACCCTCCCTCAATGAACTCAATGAACCAACTTGTGCCCTATACCAACATAACCTGTGAGTATTTAAAATAGTAATGAAAATTAAGGAGAAAAGATTTTTATTCAGATAAACGTGTGACAAGCTTTCGGGCAGTCACGCCCTTCAACAGGTAGCAAACTAAGGTAACAAAGGCTTTATATAGGAATCTATTTGAGGTATATTTGCATATGTGATGTATATAGTACGGCGAAAATACAATTCAGGTTAAAATTTGCATATCTAAATTACTGATATATAACAACTACGCAAGCATGCTAATCGTGTAATGTTAAAGAATTAAAAACGATACAAATTGCAGAATGGCTATGGTAAAACATGAATTTGGGAAAGTAACATGAATCTGCGCTAAAAACTAAAATCTACGATAGAGTTCTCAAAACGCGTATTCATGGCCATATGCTACTATTACGGAGTCATATTATCAGCGGCCACACAAGACCAATAGACGGGGGGGGGGGGGGGGGGGGGGGGGGGGGGGGTTGGGGGGGTTATCCGTTTTTTAAGTTACTACATATATCATGATATTGGTCAGGTAAATCAATATGACGATTAATACGTCATATTGATTTTACGGAGAATTGAAGGAAACTATTTTTATGAAACAGCCAGAAGGATTTGTTGAAAAAGGTGAAGAAGACAAAGTTTGCAAATTGTTAAAAAGTATATATGGACTTCCACAATCGGGATATTGTTGGAATAAAAAGATCAACGAGATACTGACGGAATGGAAAGATCGCAATATGATCCATGTGTGTACACTTTTAGAAAAGGAAAGGAATATGGAATATTGGGTTTATACGTGGATGATCTAATAATAGCCGGAACGGATAAAACCTTTAATGAAAAACTAGAATCAGAGATAGGAAGATTTGTTGCTTTAAAAGAAAAAGGGGAGAATGAACCTTTCATTGGTATAGAGATAAAGAAAACAGAATACGGTTTTGATCTATCACAAGCCCATTATATCGATAAAATCTTGAAGAAATTTGCACTCGAAGAATGTAACATTGTACAAACTCCGGGAGATCGAGACGAAAGTTTTGATGAATGTCAAGACTCCAAACCAGTAGACAGGACATTGTATCAAGAGATGATCGGATCCCTGATGTATTTGGCAACCGGAACTCGTCCAGATATTTCTTTTAATGTGAGAAATTTATCCCGATTTTGCAATGATGCAAGAGAAGTACATTTAACAGGAGTTAAGAGAATATATAGATACCTGAAGGGCACCAGAGATAAAATGTTAAGATACAAGCCATCAGAAAATAGCATTCTTGTCAGCACAGATGCAAGCTGGTGTTCAACAAGTGACGCAAAGTCCTATTCCGGATACACAGTTAAACTGGGAAACAACCTGATCAGTTGGAGAAGCAAGAAACAAAGTTTGGTGGCTCTGTCTACATGCGAAGCCGAACTGATTTCGATATGTGAAGGGATCTGCGAAGTAAAATGGATTAAAGGACTTTTTAAAGAACTATGCAAGGATGCGAACTTTCCTACAACGCTTAAAACAGATAGTCAATCTGCTATCAAGTGGATTAAATCTGAAAAAACAAGTTTCCGGACGAAACATATAAACCGAAAATTGTATTTTATAAAAGATGCTGTGGAAGAAGGAACAATCGACCTTGAATTTGTTAGGAGTGACGAAATGGAAGCGGACCTATTAACAAAGAGTCTTCCCAAGGAGAAACTTAAAAACTGTATAAACTCTCTTGGACTTGTTTGATAGAAGCTTCCACACTTGGGAGGGATTGTCGAATTTTATTTTTCAATACTCTGTGTGAAAGCTAGATTTTGAATAGGAACTAACCGGTAGGTGGTTGCAGGTTGATTAACCTAAAAAGGTTTTGTTTGGCATTCCTACTTTTTTTCTTTTCTTGCTAAATGCAATAAATAATTCTTTTGTTGCTTTAAAGAGTTGTAATTATTTAAAATACTACAATTTAACTATGTGAAACCCTTTGAATTAGTTACCTTACCAATTTAATTTATTAATCGTCATTTAAATGAAATAATTTCTATTTTAAAGTCGCTCCTTAAAAAAATGGGAATTCTACCTATTCATAATTTATGATTTTTAAAATAACAATAGAATTTCATAATCAAGTTATCTATAAAAATAGTGCTCCAGTAGCTAAACATTTGTACCACTCTGTATATGACTTTTTATCCTGCCTGTAAGCACGGCTCACGAAAAATAATTTCTTGCCCTAAACGACCCATAATTCACTCTGTTAGCTCAGGCGTCGAAGAATTCTAACTAGCGCGTGAGCCTTGCTTACAACCAACCCTTAGTAACCCTATCAATCTTCTCCTAAATGTCCCACTCATTCTTACAACTTTGTTAACCATCTACCAGCCCATGTCCTTCTTGAGAAATTTTGATTAATCAATTATCGAACTACTATTGCCACTAATCTCCACTCTTCATTTACGATAATATATTTTTTAGAGTTTCTCTCTAGCATATCCACCGACCCACACCATCTAGCCACTGGTGCGTTCGTCACAGGAGGCAGATTGACTAACTGCTAGATGTTTATCAACTCCTTTTTGTTCGCACTTGAACAATCTGCAGCGAGCGGCACAGTTCGCTCCTTTTCCTCGCGCCACACGGGTTCTGTCTTCAAATCTATGTTCGTCCCTTGTCTATACCAGCACGATATAACCTACGTTCGATATTTCTCACGGAGGTACATTAAACATAGTCGCTTATTTTGTCCGGTCCGTCATCATTTCGCGCAGACATGGGTTTTATGTTCAACCCTTCGCGAAATCATCTCCTCACACAAGCTCCCACGACGGTTCAAACACCTCGTGTATGAGAAGCTTGTCAATTGTAAAGAAAAACACCGTCCTCGTCTCAATTTTTGGCACTGTGCGCGCAGTCTTTCCTCCAATTAGTTAAAACTACCAGAGTCCCTCAGTATCGAAATAATTAAGGTAGAAAGACCCAGAGCAAGTTTCCCCTCGCTTTGTTCGCCTATATTCTACCTTTGCATTTCGAAATATTTTATCTTCTCAAATTAACTATAAGTCCATCGACTTCCTCACCTACACACGGGACATTTCCTCTATGACTCGCTACACAAGTAACTGCATAGATAAGGCAGAATGGCCCAAAGCAAGTTTCCCCTCGCTCTATTCGCCAAAATTCTAACATTGTATGTAGTTCTATATTTACCCAAGTTCTGAGCCACGCAATTTCCACCCTCAACCTCATTTCTCGTACTCTACACCTATAGCATAGAAAGCCCATGCCAAGTTTCCCCTTGCCATGTCCGCCTGAAAAACATATCTTAATGTGTCGAGTTTACCAGTCTTAATGACCTTAAGATTTCCATCATGTGTATGTGACTCCACTTCTCCTTGTTCACACTTATCAATAGCATTTCCCTTATAATGCAGTAGATGTTATTGTATATAGCCTTTTATGACTTTTATATTTCCAACAATCCCTCTAATTTTGAACTCTTCTTAGATTTTAAAATGCTTGTAAATAATATTTATTTGTGTACAATATTTTATTTACATAAAACTATGTCACAATAAGCTCAATTAATTTCAATCATAAAATTATTTTCCTTATTCCTGGCTTCTCCAGCTTTAAGTATACTCAAACCAGGTTCAGCCTTCTTCAACGGGGGCCATATGTCATAATATATACTCTTCCAGGTAAATAATAAAGCCAAGCTACAGACAGCCCAGAGAGAGATGGTCACTTGATACACCAGCGACATTCTAAGGAGCGACCACTGGGGTCTGTTAGTTAACACCTCGGAACTTTTAAGACAGTTGGGGATTGTGTGCGACACGAACGGCCGCCCAGCTGTGCCGGGCCCGTCTCTCTCCCTCTCTCTCATGTGTGGTGTCGCTGGGGTACCCATTGGCGATCTTCCATCAAACTCTGCAGCGGTGGCAGAGGCGCCATGTACATAGTTGTATTTTTAATCATTTTTAAAATCATTTTTTATATTATAACCATCATCCTCATTAAAATTTCTCATTTTCTCATAATTAGTGCGGACTGTGCACTTTACATGTATTGACAAGATGTCAATAAAAATATGTTAATTGTCATTGTCTCCCTCTCTCTCTGGTTGCCTGGGTTCCTTTTCCAACTTGTGGTGTGTTTCTTTCCCCACCTATCACACCACATATATATGTTGTGATAATAAACTAAAATAATAGAGCCGACAAGGTCACAGTGGGCTCCACATAACATGCAGTCATGGGCCGGAAGTGGAAGCGCACTAGCCTGAAGACAAAAGAAGACCACACGTATAGGAACATGGTTACCTTGGTTTAGGGGTGGTTCCCGGGAAGGGTGAGACTAAGGGGAGTCCTGTTCATCGGGTATCATGGCAGCTAACTATTCTCCTACCCTGCCTGTCTGTGCTGGGTACCTCCTCTTGGCTGGACCTCCCTGTCTGGGCTCAGCGCCAACTTATATCTTAATTGTGACGTCAGAAGGGGGAGGATGTCCAATCAGGGACCGTCACGACCGATGTCTAGAAATCTTTCTTGTTTATACTATCTGTGATGTTCCTTCAATTAAATATATAAATATGCTTTACCAAATTAAGAAACAAATTTTAATTATTAATCTTTCTAATGTCAAACATACACTTTTTAATACAGGGTGATCCAAAAGTCCCGCACAACTTTAAAAATTAATAACTCCGCGAATATTTGCGCTAGAGCAATGCGGTAAACACCATTGTGTTCAGGATGAAATGGGATTTTTTATGGCAAATAATGAAAAGTTCGAAATTGAATTCAGCTACAACTTTATTCGCTAGAGAGATGGCGCTCTACCAGAATCAGCGATTCAGCGGCCAAATTGTTTGATAAATTTGAAAAATATAACTGAACGACGCTTATTTTTCCTTTTTGAATACCAGGAAAGAACCCTAATAATATCAAATGATAAATTGACATAACACCATTTCGCCAAAAGTTAGAAGAAATGGTTAACGATTTTTAAATACAATCTGAGATATGTAAAATAGGTATATGCAAATTAAAACATGTAGCAAAAAAAAAAAACTGATATTTTAGATGCCGTTTGCTGGAATACTCTCAGCTATTTAAATTTCGAAAATAATAATTTTCTAATTTTTTAATTCAACTCTCTCTCAGTATCGATTATATTCATTTTAATTCATTTGAAAAATATTTATCTATCTCTGATGATTTATTTTACTCTGGAATGCCGTTGTTGTTTTTATCGTGTCCAATAAAGAGCCTCAGATGTCTCCATGCATCTCTATCAGAGCAGCAGCAGCATTGTCCACATCTTGGGTGTGTAAAGCAGCTGCTCTGGGTCTATGTCAATTTTCTGCAAGGCTGCGGGCATGATAATATGTGGGTAGGTGTTAGTTCCACACCAGGACAGTTGTTGCATGTTCTATAGGTTCTTGTGCCATCTGGATGTATTGTCATCCTTTATAATGTTTTGTTCTAAATTTTGTTATAGTTTTGTCATTTTTCTCTCGGAGTTTATTTCACATTTTGATTTTTTCTTATTTTTTGTTTAATTATCATGTATTTTGCAAAAGCATTAGCACCAAATAATGACATTTGTTCTTTCCTTTGGCTCAACTTTCTGGCTTCCTTTGCAAATTCAACTGCCATTTCATTACCCCCGATCCA
This sequence comes from Cordylochernes scorpioides, assembly GCA_030710605.1. Taxonomy (NCBI): domain Eukaryota; kingdom Metazoa; phylum Arthropoda; class Arachnida; order Pseudoscorpiones; family Chernetidae; genus Cordylochernes; species Cordylochernes scorpioides. The sequence goes on along the minus strand of CP092866.1, from coordinate 104,147,404 downwards.
AACACTGGCAGGAATCTATTATAGAATGCAGTTATTCTCCAATGATATCAGTAGAGTAAGTAACGAATGTATTTTCTGTGTGATTATAGTATTGCCTTTCTGAATTGCTTCTAGATCGGATATGAAGTCGTTGTACGGTATATTATAATTCCTTCTGCTTGATGCAGGGATGGTTGGTTAAGGCATACATCAAAAGCTTTCCAGATAGCTGTCAGTTCACAAGTGAAGTTTGACGAAAGCTTTCTTTCCTGCTTCTTTGATTTTATGTTTATTCCATCTTGCAGTATTATGTTAATTCCAGCCCCTCCATTACTTATGGTAAGGTCTGATGATCCATCTGTATATGCTGTTAAATAATTTATCTGATCGCATAAACCAAATGTGTCAAGTCCTTTCTTTTTAAGTATGTTTTTATTCTCTTTTTTTATTGCAGGGTTCATTCAGGTTAAGATTGATGATTACATTTGATGGCAATGGGGTAGGAAATATTGGTTATTCTCGAATTTGAAATTCATTATGTTTCATATTTATGCTCTTTCTAATATTGTTGTCGTACTGAAGTGTTGAAGATCTTTTGAGCCTTTCTTTTTGTGTCCAGTTTAAATAGGTTCTATGGGATATGTGTTCGGTTTCTTTAGTTTTTAAGCTATTGGTGAATTTTATTGTTTTTAATTGTCTTCTGCTTTCAAGTAGATCTAGACCACATTCTCTCTGAATTTTCTAATTGTTGGTATTTGAAACAGAACCAGTGATTAATTTGGCCGCTTTTGCTTGAACACTGTCTCGTCTTCATTTTAGTGATGAACTTGAAGGAGCCCAAACAGGTGTTGCATATTCCATTATTGGCCTTATTAAGGTGATATATGTTGTTCTGAGAATTTTGGGTTTTGCTCCCCAATTTGTTCCACATAGCCCTCTCAGAATGTTTAGGTTTTTGGTAGCTCTATTTGAGGTGCTAATTATGTGTTCTGAAATCGTAATTCCTCATCAAGTATCACACCTAGGTAATTTGGAGATCTAATTTTATCAATTATATGGTTGTTTATGCTTATTTTGGAGTTAAATTCATGCCTTTTTTCCTGTCAGTGAAGGAGACCTATAGGTTTGTGTTTATTAGGTTTATTGTCATTTTGAGTTTCATTGCCCACTTCTCCAGTCCTCTCATTGATGTGTTCAGTATTTTTCTGATATTTCTATACTTCTACTTGTGTGCCATATGGCTATATAATCTCCATAACAGGCAAATTTTGTGTCTTCAGTGAGGATGGATGTTGTTAGGGTTGTGTCGTAATTAGATGTACAACAACTCAAACTTGACCATGACTCTTTTTTTAGCTCTTATTCTTTTCGTTTGGCCAAAAAAAAATGTCCAATATATATATATACACATATATTCTTACATAATGAGACTTTAAATAATGCAAATAATCTTCATCTATTTACATACACAACACATCTCCCCCCTTAATAATACCTCAGTCGGTCTGGGGGGTTCCTGGCTCTCTGAGGTCTAGGACTGCGGACGGGCACTTGCACAGCGGCAGGCTCCGGTTTAGGAGTGCAAGAGGGCACGTGCACAGCAACAGGCCCTGGTCTAGGAGTGCAAGAGGGCACGTGCATAGAAGAAGTCTCCTCCTTGTTTCCTGATGTAACCTCTGGAACCTCCTCTTCACTTTATTTCTGACTTCCACCTACAGGCTTCTCTCCTGATGTTCGAGGAAGTATCAAATTTCTTGTCTCCACTTGTTTCTTTCTCACAGGTAGCAATTGATTGATATGCCTCTTATACACGACGCCCTCGCAACTTATAAGGTAGTGACGGTAGCTCAACAATTTCAAAATGCTACCTTTTTACCGTTTAGGTCCAGTTGCATAGTTCCGGAAATAAACCTCGCAACCTGTAGTAAACTGCTCCTGCCTTCTTACGGCCTCATGAAATACCTATCGCGTATTTCCCATCTTGGTATTAAATTCGAGAATCTTGATCTTAAACTTCTCTTCATTAGCAGTTCCGCGGGGGAATTCTTTTATTACAGTTTGGGGGAATGCTCTATGAGCAAATAGGAATCTTTGTAGATTCGTCTCTAAATCATCCTTCCCATTATTCTTTCTCAAAAGGTTTTTAAACTCTCTTACATATCTCTCATCCAAACCATTTATACTAGGATTATACGGACTGGCCTTAGTGTGCCGTATACCATTCATTTTGGTAAATTGCTCGAATTCACCGGAGACAAACTGTCTTCCGTTATCTGTAACCAAAAATTAGGGCAATCCAAATCTGGCAAAAATTTCTCTAAGATGATATATAATCGTTTTGCTGGTAATATCTTTGATGATAAAAATGTCTATCCACTTTGAGTATGCGTCCACCAGAACCAAAAACATTCTTCCCGTGAACGGACCCGCTAGATCAAGATGAAGTCGATGCCACGGTTTTTCGGGCCAAGTCCATTCCGAGATGGTAGCCGGGGGCATGCTCGCCGATTCTTGGCATACTCTACATTCTCTAGTTAACTCCTCGATGTTACTGTCTATGCCTGGCCACCAGAAAATACCGTCTGGCAATCATCTTCATTTTAACAATCCCCATGTGTATTTCATGCAAGTCATTTAAAATTAAAGATCTTAATTTTTGGGGAATTACCACCCTTTCACGCCATTGAAGACAACCAAACTCCAAACTTAATTCCTCATTGATCTTATAATGAGGAGCTAGTGGGTTTTCTCTCGGTACCCTTGTGAATTTCTACAGTTGCCTTCTCTAACATTCCTTAATACTATAGACAGTATTTTATCTTGGGGCGTCTCATATGCCACCTCCATAAAAGAGAACGGTACCTCATTCAACTTCCTGAGAAGAAGTACCTGGTCTTCATCAAGAGACTCCCTGACACTCGATTCTAAAGGAAGACGTGACAATACGTCAACATTGGAATTATCACTAGTTTTTCGAAATTCCGCAGTATATTTAAATGCAGCTAATTTTAAGGACCATCTTTTAATTCTGGATGATGCACATATGGGAATTGGTTTATGAGGTGAAAATATATGAATTAAGGGTCGGTTGTCTGTGACCAATAAAAATTTTCGTCCCAGTAAGTATTGTCTGAATTTCTCAACGCCAAAAGTTATGCTCAACGCTTTCTTTTCTAGTTGAAAGAAACGTTTTTCCGCTTTAATTAATGTTCTAGAAGCAAAAGCTATAGGGCATTCTTCCTTTCTATCATTTCTATGACTCAGTATTACGCCTAGTCCATAGTCCATTAATAATGATTTACATTTTTAAAATAACATTCGATATTCTTTCGTCCAATTCCATCTACAATTTTCATTCAAAAGTTGATAGAATAGCGCTAAAATGTTTGCTATATTCTTTATGAATCTATAAAAATAAATTATGAGTCCTATGAAAGATCTTAATTGCGAAACATTCTTTAGATTCAGGCGCCTGCATCACTGCTTTAATTTTATTTTCAAAGGGATGCAGTCCATATTTATCCATTTTAAACCCTAAATATTCCACCGATTTCTTTTTGAATTTACATTTATATCTGTTTAACTTTAAACCTTTTTCTAGCAATCATCTAAACACTAGATCCAACCTTTGTTCATGATCTTCAAAGTTTTTTCCTGCAACCAAAATATCATATATGTAGCAGGCCACACCTGGAAAATCAGCAAATAGACCTTCCATAATCCTCTGAAATTTATTTGGTGCTACCGCTACGTCATATGGTAGTCTTTTATAAGAAAACAACCTCTTTGTTGTGTTTATATCAACAACAGCTTTGGCTTCTTCCGCTAACATCACTTGTAAGTAAGCCTGTGATAGGTCTAGAGTCGAAAATACGGTGCTTGTAGATAATTTTAAAAATATCTCATCGATCGATGGAAGGGGATACCTGTCTGTAATATACCTTATTATAATATTATAATCTACTCTGTTTAATTAATTTATATTTGATTGTTTGGATATTTGGCAGCACTGTAATGATTGTTGTTGTTATGAATCTATTTAAAAAGTGTATGTTTGACATTAGAAAGATATATAATTAAAATTTGTTTATTAATTTAATAAAGCATATTTATTTATTTAATCGAAGAGGAACATCACACTATCTAATTCTATTACTTTATTAGCTGTACATCTAAAGTCACCACATATCCTTACACTACCATCCTTTTTTAATACCGGTACTATTGGAGCGGCCCAATATGCATGGACTATAGGTTATAAAATGCAAGAATTCACTAAACGATCAATTTCATTCTCTACTTTGTTTTTTAGAGAGAAAGGTAAACTTCTGGCCTTACAAAACACAGTAGTCACATCCTTTTTTAAATTAAAATGTATTTTAACATCCTTTAGACAGCCCAAATCTTTGTTAAACAAATCTGCATATCTATCAATCAAAATATTTCTATTAGATTCATTATTTAAATTTTTAATGCTAAACAATTTAGAATAACCAAGTTTTAACTGTTTAAGTCATTCTCTTTCTAACAAAATCACCTGGATTTTTCATTTACAACTATTAATCGTAAATATTGGTTGGCTTCTTTTACAAAAACATTTCTTTGCCCTATAATCTCTATTGATTTTCCACAAGAGGATTTTAATCTAAATTTGTTGGAAATAATATTTTACCTTGCAAATAAATCTTATAAATATCTTTAGGTATTAACGTAACTGGATTCCCTGTATCTATTGTAAAGCACAAAGAATATCCATCTACTGTTAAATTTATTGTGGCATCAGTTTCTCCCTGTACAGAATATATAGAGTCCTCTTGTACAAATTTACATCGCCACATTTTTTACTAGCTTTCCAACCCTACTTAAATGACCCAGTTTTTTGCATTTTAAAACAAGTCTTTGTTCTATGAGGGCAAACAGAGGCCACGTGTGGATGTATTTCACCACATCTAGAACACATTATTTCTCCCCTTTGCCTGAAAGGCCTATGCTGCACCATACTATTATTGTACTCGCCCTTTTTATCTTTTCCATTCACAGGGGATATCTTGGCCTCTAATTTATCTTGTAATTCTCTTGTATTTATCTGCGCCAGTTCGAACGAGATCACCACTGCAAAACTTTATCCAGGGTGACATCGTCGTTTTCTTGTAGTAGCTTCTTTTGCAGGCTTTCCAACTTGATTCAATGTTTTCACGAGTTGAAAGTCAGCGATTTTGAGAAGCGTCAAGAAAACATGGGTTTTCCGGCAAATTGATATTGATGAAAACTGGCTGTCAAATGTTCTAAGAACAGATGATGCTCACTTTTATCTAAAGGGAGAATTTAACATTCAAAACTGCCTCATTTTGGCAACAGAAAGCCCTAGGATTTTTACAGAAATACCACTTCATCAGCCCAGAGTTACAGTTTTGTGTGGGTTCACTTCTTCTTTTATTATTGGGCCATTTTTCTTTGAAAAAATCTATGGAAGAACTTTTAAAACCGTTTTTGTAACTGGTGAACGTAATGTTCAACTTTTGAGAGAAAATGTTATTCCCATATTGCAGGACAGACAAACACTAAGCGAAATAACATTCATGCAAGATGGAGGACCTCCTCATATCTCCCGCGGTGCCAAACAATTGCTGAAGGATACGTTAGGTGAAATTCGTTGATAAGTCGCCACTTTATATACCAGTGGCCTCCAATATCACCAGACTTGACACCTTAAAATTTCGGTTATGGGGGTACATTAAGTCGCGTTTTTATCGATGCCGGCCTACCACATTGGCCATGTTGAAGGCTTCTATCAGATGGCACGTTTTATAAATTTCAACTATTTAATTGTGACCATTCTGTCATCTATCGTCTGCAGGTGGTGTTTGAGAATGAAGGGCGCCACATTGAGCAAGGTTTGTGACCTAATACAAGAGAGAAGGCAGTTACCTCATGTGTTATATTTTGCAGCTCTTTGTTTTGGGTTATGGGAATAATAGATGCTGTCCTCACATCTTGACTCTTTTTTTTTTTCTGTGAACAGTAATTTTTTTTTGTTTGTCATTTGCCCACATCTTATATTATGTCGTGCAGGCCAAAGTGTTATAATTTCTCGAATAACACTGGTATACACAATTTTACCCCTTATGTTTAGTTTATCGCTTTTCGCTCATTAGAAGAAATAGCATAAGGAATATTCTCTTTATCCCCCCCCACCAACTTTAGAAATTTTGCGCATAAAAAATAATACAAAATGATTTTACTACCACGTTTTTCAATGCAAAAGATCGATTTAAAAATTTTCAAAATTATGTACAGTATAATAAACAATAATAACATTTGACAAACCCATAGGATATTTGGAATAAAGTACGACAAATATATTTTGTCACTCCCCTCTATATTTCATTTTTGGATCATGACAAATATCCAGTTAAATAGTCTAGTGTCGCCAATTAGTCAAGAAACTACACATTCCTTATAGCACGAAATCCTATTAGCAGTGGCATCATAATTTTTGGTACTATATTAACATTTCAAAAAATCGTGTATTGATATCAGTAGTTATTTTCAAACATTCAATCTATTTCACAAAACTCCATCTAAAATATAGATATTTTTTGCCAAATGTTTTAATTTGCATATACCTATTTTACATATCTCAGATTGTATTTGTTCTATCCTTGAAGGTGGGAGGTAGCCAAGTGTGAGGTGTCGAGGCTAAGGCAAAGACGGACTCCTGTAATCTTCTTTATTACATAAAGTGACTGACTGACGTAGCTTAAAACTGTCTCTATTTATATACACAATTCTATAAAAACTAGTATGCAAAACAGGATATTTGCATATCCATAATTCGATATGCAAATACACTACACCCTCCCCTCCTAATAATAGTGGAGTCGGTCAGGCGGTCTCCTGGATCGCTGGGGTCTGGGGCTCCGGCTCGGCACTTTTCCTCCAGAAGCAGCAACAGGACTCTGGTTGTCTCCAACTGGTGCCAAGTCCTGCCTTGTTGACCGCGGCTTCTCTCTCTGGGTCTAGGGCTCCGGCTCGGGAACTTTTCTCCAGAAACAGCAACAGGACTCTGGTTGTCTTCAATTGGTGCCAAGTCCTGCCCTGTCGATTTCGGCTTCTCTGCCAATTCCATTTCTGGCAGTTTCCTCTCGGGGATCTCCAGGCCAATTTGAGAGGGCTTCATCTCAGGCTGGTTTTCCAGGTTTTCCGTAGATGTACTTGGAAGTACTAGCCTCGGATCTTTCAGTACTGCAACCTCTGGTTTTTCCTTTACAGGGCGCAACTGGTTTATGTGTCTCTTGAAAGATTGGTCCTCATACCCTATTAGGTAGTGGCGGCAACTAAGGAGTTTTAGTATTGTGCCCTGCTTCCACTTTGGTCCAGCAGCATAATTCCGGAAATAAACATCTGAACCTATGCTGAAATTCTCTTGTTTCTTTAGGGCATCATGAAACGCCTCTCCTTTAAACTCCATTTTAGGCATTAGATTTGAAAACCTTGTTTTCAAACGCCTCTTCATCAATAGTTCCGCCGGCGATTCCTTCATCACTGTCTGTGGAAATGCTCTCTGAGCTAATAAAAATCTCTCCAAGTTTGTCTCGAGGCTATCCTTTCCACTGTTCTTCCTCAGTGAGGTCTTGAACTCTCGCACATAGCGCTCAGCTAATCCATTTGTGCTTGGATTGTATGGGCTTGTTTTTGTATGCCGAATTCCGTTCATCTTGGTGAATTCCTCCAATTCCTTGGAGACAAACTGTCGCCCATTATCCGTCACCAATAATTCCGGCAGTCCGAACCTTGCAAACACTTGCCTAAGATGGTAAATAATGGTTCTGCTGGTTATTTCTTTCGGGATGAAAATCTCCAACCATTTTGTATAGGCGTCCACTATGACCAAAACATTCTACCCATAAAAGGGCCGGCCAAATCCATATATAGTCGATGCCAGGGTTTTTCGGGCCAAGTCCATTCTGAAATCGTGGAGGGAGGCATATTTGCAGATTCCTGACAGATGGTACACTCCCGGGCCATATCTTCGATGTTCCCATCTATTCCAGGCCACCAAAAATATCTCCGTGCGATCATTTTCATTTTTACTATCCCAAAATGCATCTCATGGAGATCTCTCAGAATCTGCGATCTCAACTTGGGAGGAATTACTATCCGTTCCCTCCACTGTAAGCAGCCAAAATCCGCACTTAGTTCATTCCTAATCTTGTAGAAAGGGAACAACGAATTTTCTTTCGAGATCTTTGGTACTTGCCAATTGTCTTCCTGGACATTTCTCAAAACAATTGAGAGGATCTTGTCTCTTCTAGTTTCAAAAGCCACATCCCGAAATGAAAAAGGTACTTCATTCATTTTTCTCAGAAGCAAGACTTGATCTTCATCAATAGACTCTCTCTCAACTGCTTTTAACGGCAACCTTGATAAAGCATCCGCATTTCCGTGGTCGTCAGTCTTCCGAAATTCAACTGAGTAATGAAAAGCACCCAGCTTTAACGACCAACGCTTTATCCTTGACGCTGCACATACTGGAATCGGTTTGTGAGGTGAGAACAAATGCATAAGCGGTCTGTTATCCGTCACCAACACAAACGAGCGTCCTAGAAGGTATTGCCTAAATTTTTCACAGCCATAAACAATACTTAAGGCTTCTTTTTCAAGCTGGGAATAATTTTTTTCAGCATCTGTAAGTGTTCGCGACGCAAACGCTATTGGACTCTCCAGCTTATTTTTGTCTCTGTGACTAAGCACCACACCAAGTCCATAGCTTTAGGCATCGCATGCCAGTACCAGTTCCTTCGTTGGATCATAGTGTGTCAATACTGACTCATTAGTCAATAATGATTTGCATTTATTGAACAATATCCGATGTTCTCTTGTCCATTTCCAACGAGTATTTTTCTTCAATAACTTGTAAAAAGGAGTCAATATATGAGAGATATTTCTTATAAATCTGGCGTAGTACATCAACATTCCGATAAATGATCGCAACTGACCAATGTTCTTTGCTCAGGAGCATTAGAGACTGCTTGAATCTTGTTGATCAATGGATGCAGGCCGTTCTTATCGATTCGAAAACCCAAGTATTCAACCGAATCAACCGCGAACCTGCATTTATTTTTATTCAATTTCAAGCCTTTGTCCTCTAATCTTTTAAATACCAGCTCCAACTTGGCTTTATGCTCATTTGCATCTCTACCTGACACCAAAATGTCGTCTATATAACAAGCCACTCCTGGTATGTCAGCAAAAATGTTGTCCATCAACCTCTGGAATTTATTCGGTGCTACAGCCACACCATAAGGGAGTCTTTTATATGCAAATAATCCCTTCGTAGTATTTATATTTACTACTCCTTTGGCTTCTGCTAGCTCTACCTGCAGATAGGCCATTGAAAGGTCCAGAGTTGAGAAAACTGTACTACCCGATAATTTTGAAAATATCTCATCTATCGTAGGCAATGGGTATTTATCCAATATTATTGCCTTATTTGCCGTACTCCTAAAATCTCCACAGATTCTAATTCTGCCATCCTTCTTCAAAACTGGCACTATGGGTGCTGCCCAGTCGGCGTAATCAAGAGGCTCTAAAATTCCTTCATCTACCATATCCTCCAATTAATCCTCTACCTTTTTTTTTCATAGCAAAAGGCAGACTTCGAGCCTTACAAAACACTGGTGCTGCATCCCTCTTAATGCAAATATTTAATTTTACATCCTTTAAGCAACCCAGATCATTGTTGAACAGATTTGCATAACTTTCAATTAATGAGTCTATGCAAGATTCCGAAATTTTATTTACATTTAATAATTTACTGTAATTAATATTCAAAAATTTCAGCCATTCCCTTCCTAGTAAAACCTCTGGGAAACCTTCATCAACCACTATTAATCTAAGTTTCTTTCCGGCTTCTTCAACAAAAACGTCCCTTTCTCCTACTAACTTGATAGGATTATTGCACAAGGTTTTTAGATTCTTCGAAGTAGGAAATAATTTTACTTTCCAGAATTTCTTGAAGATGGTCTTCGGCATCAAAGTTACCGGACTTCCAGTATCCACTACACACTTTAATACATTTCCGTCTAAAGTGAGCGTAACTTTAGCCTCCGTTTCACCCTTGAGGGACAGTATCTGTTCGTGCACATAGCTATTTTTCAGTGCATCCTTTGCCGCTTTGCATACTTTACTTAGATGCCCAATCTTTTTGCACTTATAACAAGCCTTTGACTTGTGTGGGCATTCTGGTGCTAAGTGGGAATTTTTCATACCGCACCGGTAGCAAGTCCTTTCTTTGGTCGAAGACGTGAAGGTTTTCTTCGTAGGAGAGTACTTCGATTTTCTTTTCCTCTCAATATGTGAGGTTACTCTCGCTACTTCTCTTTCATTCAGCTCTTTGGCATCTTTCTCTGCCAACTCGTATGAGACTGCCAGGGCAAATACCCTTTCTAATTTCACCTCATCATCCTCTTGCAAGAGCCTCTTTTGAAGGGATTCTGATGCCAAGCCCGCTACAAATCTATCTCGTAGCATCATTTCAAGCATCTCCCCAAAAACACAATTAGAGGCAAGGTGCTTCAACTCTCTCAAATATTCGGAAACAGTTTCGTTTTCCCTCTGTGTTAGTTTCAAGAACAAGCACCTCTGAGGTATTATTTTCTTCTTAGGCTCTAAATGTTGCCTAATTTTTTTTTACGATTAGTTCATACGTCTGTGCCTCCATTTTTTCTGGAAAGAATAAGTCGTTACCTAGTTTCAGTAGTCCAGAGTCCAATAGAGACAGCAAAATCACAACTTTCTTGTGTTCACTAGTTTCATTTGCAGTGCACGCAGCATTGAATCTTTGCATAAAGATTTCAAAGTCGTCTTCTTTTGGATCGTAGACTCTGAAAGGCACAATTTGACTAATCGCCATTTTTATCTAGCCACTAAGGCGGTTTGATGCTTTTGAGTCAGTCCAAGTCCGCAATTCTTAAAACCTCGTGGTCGCTCCCGTAGACACGTACCAATAGTTGCACACCTCGTAGTCACTACCGTAGCTTCCCGTAGATTTTCACGTCGCCAGAGTTGTATTATCCTCGTCGGCAGAGTTGTTTTCCTCGTCGCCAGGTTTGTTCTATCCTTGAAGGTGGGAGGTAGCCAAGTGTGAGGTGTCGAGGCTAAGGCAAAGACGGACTCCTGTAATCTTCTTTATTACATAAAGTGACTGACTGACGTAGCTTAAAACTGTCTCTATTTATATACACAATTCAATAAAAACTAGTATGCAAAACAGGATATTTGCATATCCATAATTCGATATGCAAATACACTACAGTATTTGAATTCGTCAACCATTTCTTCTAACTTTTGGCGAAATGGTGTTTTATTAATTTATCTTTGATATTATTAGGGTTCTTTCCTGGTATTCAAAAGGAAAAAATACGTGTCGTTCTGTTATATTTTTCAATTTATCAAACAATTTGGCCGCTGAATCGCTGATTCTGGTAGAGCGCCATCTAGCGAATAAAGTTGTAACTAAAATGAATTTCGAATTTTTCATTATTTGCCATAAAAAATCCCATTGCATCCTGAACCCAATGGTGTTTACCGCATTGCTCTAACGCAAATATTCGCAGAGTTATTAATTTTAAAAGTTGTGCGGGACTTTTGGATCACCCTGTATATCGAATGTATGTCGCAATTGCATTTGGGACCAACTAATGTTCTAGTTTACATACGTGTGTAATGAGGGGTATTCCTTTTAAAAACGCATCAAATTTGATAGGATTCTGAACCTCTTATTATATATATACTCAATTGTAAACAACCCAATGACTAAATAAAGTAATGTTATTTAGAGCAAATGGAAAAATAAAGGGAAAACAGGTGGAGATATCACACCTCGGTAAAATAATTAAACAAAACAAAGAGGAAAAGGGGAAAGTCTGGGCACGCTGCGCCACTAGTGGAAGTTGTAGGTTATCTACCAGGCTTATCTCGGTGCGATCGACAAAAACATTGGCGATCTTTCCGTGCGTAGTGCGGATTTATATCCGTGAATATGTCACAACACTGAGCTTTATAAAATTGGAACAAAACACACACACATATACCAGCCCCTATATTAATGAGGGTTGCATCCCGAAAATAGTATAATTTTTATAGAAATTTTCAAAGTTGGTTATCTGTATACCTTGAATATAGAATAATGTTTAACGCTTTGCCAAATGTTTTCATTTTTGTTCGCCCCTGACGAGGACAAAAATTGTTTTCGAAACGCCGAGACAATAAAAAAGATTTACTGGCCGAATTATCTTTAATTTGAAGAACTTGAGCAAAGTATTTGGAGGAAATGTTTGTCTCAAGGCTTTCATTTGAGGAGAGTCTTCTATCATACATGAATACCATATTCTCATGCAAATGTAATTTACACATTCAATTGGTTCATGGAGATTTGTTGATCCATTATTTTCACCATCGAAAGTAACAAAGACATGTCATATGAGGTATGGACACACAATATTATAACAGAACATCTATTGTTTAGTAACTGAAGAACTATTAGTTAGTTAATTCATCACTATTTATTCTTAGTTGCTTCGCCGCTATTTTATAATTCGATTTATCCAATGTTCATTTGGCCATGAGATAACCATGTTGATATGAGTGAACTGTTTAACTGTAAGTGAATTATATGTCTACATGTTGCCAGAGCCCTGTTTAGTAACTTGTACTTACTGTTTAGATGTTGGGCCAGTACAAGAAACGTAGGCCTTGGATGCAAATTTTACAACTTTATTCTTGAATATTTTAAAGTTCAATATTACAGAAAACATTTAGATTGTGACATACTAATGATAAAAATTAAAATATTTTACATCATAAAAAAGAAATAATATTCAATATGTAGCAATTTTTATATTCACAAAAAAGATCAAACTCCATTAAACTTCAAATAAAATTGTAAAGATAGTTCTAAAAATAAGAATGTGTGATATAGGTATGATGTAGAATTGAAAAAATAGAGAGTAAAGAAAATATTTTTATTTAAAAATGTTTATTTCTCATAACTTTCAACATTCAGCCACAAATGAATTGAACCAATAATTAAGTCTTTGACCCCAAACGTTGTTATGACTATCTTCAATGATAGACACAGAAGAAGCTACTCAGGAGGTACGAGAAAAAGGAGAGAAGAGGTGGCAAAGGAGGGAGGATGAGAAGACTTTGGCCCAGTAGGAGGAAGAGGTGGTGTGGGTCCAAGGGAGGAGGAGGAAGGGTCCAAATGGTGGGGGACCAAGAGAGGAGGAGGAAGAGCCCTAGTGGTTTGGGGCTGAGGAGAATGAGAAAAGGCCCAGGTGGTTTGGGCCCAATAGAGAATAAGAAAAGGCCCAGGTGGTTTGGGGCCAAGGAAGAAGGAGGAAGAGCTCTAGCGGTTTGGGGCCAAAGGAGAATGAGAACAGGCCCAGGTGGTGTGGGGCCAAGGGAGAAGGAGGAAGAGCTCTAGCGGTTTGGGGCCTAAGGAGAATGAGAAAAGTCCCAGGTGGTTTGGGGCCAAGAGAGGAGGTGAAAGAGCCCTAGTTGTTTGAGGCCAAAGGAGAATGAGAAAAGGCCCAGGTGGTGGAGGCCAAGGGAGGAGGAAGAAGATCTCTAGTGGTTAGGGCCAAAGGAGAATAAGAAAAGGCCCAGGTGGTGTGGGGCCAAGGGAGGAGGAAGAAGATATCTAGTGGTTAGGGCCAAAGGAGAATGAGAAAAGGCCCAGGTGTTGTGGGGCCGAGGGAGGAGGAAGAAGATCTCGAGTGGTTAGGTCCAAAGGAGAATGAGAAAAGGGTCAGGTGGTGTGGGGCCGAGGGAGGAGGAGGAAGAGCCCTAGTGGTTTGGGGCAAAGGAGAATGATAAAGGGCCCAGGTGGTGTGGGGCCAAGGGATGAGGAGGAAGAATTATAGTGGTTTGGGGCTGAGGAAGAATGAGAAAGGGCCCAGGTGGTGTGGGGCCAGGGGAGGAGGAGGAAGAGCCCTAATGGTTTAGGGCTTAGGAAGAATGAAAAGGGCACAGTTGGTGGGGGCCAAGGGAGGAGGAGGAAGGGCCCTAGTGTTTGGGGCCAAAGGAGAATGAGAAAAGGCCAAGGTGGTGTGGGGCCAAAAAAGGAAATAAAAGGGCCCTAATGGTTTGGGGCCAAAGGAGAATGAGAAAAGGCCCAAATTTGGGGCCAAGGAAGAATGAGAAAGGGCACTGGTAGTGTGGTGCCAAGAAAGGAAAAGAAATTACCCTAGTAGTTTAGGGCCGAAGGAAAATGAGAAAAGGCCCAGGTTGTGTGGGGGCCAAGAAAGGAAGAGAAAGGGCGCAGGTAGTTTGGGGCCAAAGGAGAATGAGAAGAGGCCCAGGTTGTTTGGGGCCAAGGGAGAATGAGAAAAGGCCCAGGTGGTGGGGGCCGAGAAAGGAAAAGAAAAGGCCCTAGTGGTTTAGGGCCAAAGGAGAATAAGAAAAGGCCCAGGTTGTGTGTGCCTAGAAAGGAAGATAAAGGACCCTAGTAGTTCAGGGCCAAAGAAGAATGAGAAAAGGCCCAGGTTGTGTGGGGTCAAGAAAGGAAAAGAAAGGGCCCGAGTGGTTTGGGGCCAAAGGAGAATGAGAAAAGGCCCAGGTTTGTGGGGCCAAGAAAAGAAGAAAAAGGGCTCTAATGGTTTGAGGCCAAAGGAGAATGAGAAAAGGCCCAGGTTTGGGGCCAAGGAAGAATGAGAAAGGGCACAGGTAGTGTGGTGCCAAGAAAGAAAAAGAAATGACCCTAGTAGTTTAGGGCCAAAGGAAAATGAGAAAAGGCCCAGGTTGTGTTGGGCCAAGAAAGGAAGAGAAAGGGCCCTATTGGTTTAGGGCCTAAAGAGAATGAAGAAAGGCCTAGGTGGTGTGGGGCCAAGAAAGGAAGAAAAAGGGCCCTAGTGGTTTAGGGCCAAAAGAGAATGAAGAAAGGCCTTGGTGGTGTGGGGCCAAGAAAGGAAGAGAAAGGGCGCTAATCGTTTGGGGCCAAAGGAGAATGAGAAAAGGCCCAGGTTTTGGGCCAAGGAAGAATGAGAAAAGGCACAGGTATGTGGTGTCAAAAAGGTAGAGAAAGGGCCCTTGTGGTTTGGGGCCAAAGGAAAAAGAGACAAGCCCCAGGTTATTTGGGGCCATGGGAGAATGAGAAAAGGGCTAGGTGGTGGGGCCAAGGGAGGAGGAGGACGAGCCCCAACGGTTTGGGGCCAAATAAGAATAAGAAAAGACCCAGGTGATAAGCCAAGAAAGGAAGAGAAAAGGCGCAGGTGGTTTGGGGCCAAAGGAGAATGAGAATAGGTACAGGTGGTGGGGGCCATGGGAGAAGGAGGAAGAGCTCTAGTGGTTTGGGGCTGAGGAAGAATGAGAAAAGGCCAAGGTGGTTTGGGCCCAAAGGAGAATGAGAAAAGTCCTAGGTGGTTTGGCGCCAAGAGAGGAAGTGAAAGGGCCCTAGTTGTTTGGGGCTAAGGAGAATGAGAAAAGGCCCAGGTGGTGTGGGGACAAGGGAGGAGGAGGAAGAGCCCTAGTGGTTTGGGGCATAGGAGAATGAGAAAGGGCCTAGGTGGTGTGGGGCCAAGGGATGAGGAGGAAGGGCCCTAGTGGTTTGGGGCTGAGGAAGAATGAGAAAGACCCAGGTGGTGGGGCCAAGAAAGGAGGAGGAAGCGCCCTAGTGGTTTGGGGCTGAGGAAGAATGAGAAAGGGCCAAGGTGGTTTGGGCCCAAAGGAGAATGAGAAAAGTCCTAGGTGGTTTGGCGCCAAGAGAGGAAGTGAAAGGGCCCTAGTTGTTTGGGGCTAAGGAGAATGAGAAAAGGCCCAGGTGGTGTGGGGACAAGGGAGGAGGAGGAAGAGCCCTAGTGGTTTGGGGCATAGGAGAATGAGAAAGGGCCCAGGTGGTGTGGGGCAAAGAGAGGAGGAGAAAGAGCCCTAGTTGTTTGGGGCTGAGGAAGAATGAGAAAGACCCAGGTGGTGGGGCCAAGAAAGGAGGAGGAAGCGCCCTAGTGGTTTGGGGCTGAGGAAGAATGAGAAAGGGCCCAGGTGGTGGGGGCCATGGGAGAAGGAGGAAGAGCTCTAGTGGTTTGGGGCTGAGGAAGAATGAGAAAAGGCCAAGGTGGTTTGGGCCCAAAGGAGAATGAGAAAAGTCCTAGGTGGTTTGGCGCCAAGAGAGGAAGTGAAAGGGCCCTAGTTGTTTGGGGCTAAGGAGAATGAGAAAATGCCCAGGTGGTGTGGGGCCAAGGAGGAGGAGGAAGAGCTCTAGTGGTTTGGGGCCAAAGGAGAATGAGAAAGGGCCCAGGTGGTGTGGGGCCAAAGGAGGAGGAGGAAGAGCCCTGGTGGCTTAGGGCTGTGGAAGAATAAGAAAAGGCCCAGGTGGTGTGGGGCCAAGAGAGTGGGAGGAAGAGCTCTAGTGGTTTGGGGCAAAGGAGAATGAGAAAAGGCCCAGTTGGTGTGGGGCTAAAGGAGTAGGAGGAATAGCCATAGTGGTTTGGGGTAAAGGAGAATGGGAAAGGGCCCAGGTGGTGAGGGCTAAGGAAGGGTGATTACAAGCCCATTTGGAGTGGGGCAATATGTTGGAGTATCAATAAAAACAACAAGCCTATTTGTTTATGGCATAGGTAGGGCGAAGAGGGCACGTGGTGAGTGGCCTTGAGCACTTCAAGCGGAATAAAAGCTCGCTTGTTATGGGCAAATATTTGCCAGAATGGTGAGGCCAACATATTTGACCAGAGGAAGTGCCCTAAAAGAAAAGGAGTACTTCAGTACTCGGCCCTCGGGAAGATCACTTGAAGAAGTGAGGACTCTACCAAAACTTCTTTGGCGTCCTCAGCTTCTTGACAGCCTCCTTCGACATTTTCTTGAAGATGGGCTCCTCGTTAAGCTTTATTTTAGCTTCTTCCATCTTCGCGTCCAGCGCGTCTAGCAGCAGCTGGTTGCTGACCATTTCTCGGTACAGCTTCCTGAAGTCGTCATTCAGACTCCTGATAAGGGCATCCTCGAAATAATCATCCATTGCGATATATTTGTCTTTACTTCGTAGTCAAGCGTCAAGCCTTATCGCTCTCTAACAATTGAATGAAAACTTATCTCCATAGAAACCTGAATAGAGAGATATTTAAATTAAGTTACATTTCAAGTCTCACATATACGTGATTAATTATATTGACACAAATAAAATATAAATGAAGTAGTGTATATAAATATATCTAATATATTTCTATTATGGTTAACATATAAACAATTAATATATCTAACACAAGGTTATCCAAAAGTCTCTTCATTTTAAAATAAGTAAACTTTTCGATTTTTAAATTAAATATCTTTTCACTTCTATCATGTTTAAAATATAACAAAAACACTACTTTGTATTAAAAGTATAAAGAATAGAGAGTTATTTCACTTAGATGGGTCCCCATCACAACTGCAGGCTCTTACACTAACATTATTCTTTAAAAGTTTTTATTTAACTTGATCCCATGTTTGCCTGTCCACAAATCTTCTAATCAATGTCTAATATACTTCTAGAGCACATAGAAATTTGAAATATTTTATACCCTTTGAAACCCGATGAACATGTAAGTTGAAATATTGTCGCGGAGATAAATAAAGCAAAGACGAATTTGGGGATAATTAATTTATTATGAAGGGTATTTACCTTTTAGTTCTCCAATAAAATTACACAGGTCTACAAAACTCAAAGTAGTTGTACCTTATAGCATATATATATCGGGATTCAGAAAAAAAACTCTGAGAGATATTTGATGCACAGTGATAAATATCCCTGTGCATCAAATATCTCTCAGAGTTTTTTTTCTGAATCCCGATATATATATGCTATAAGGTACACCTACTTTGAGTTTTGTAGACCTGTGTTATTTACAAGCGGTATTTATAGGGAGAGAGAGTCAGATAATATCACAACAAATCCCCAGGTAAAGATAATAATAATGAGCGTCGTCAACCACCGAGGCGTCCCGTTTCCTTATTTGCCGATAAGATTCCGAGAACCCCTCACACCTATGGTCCCCTCGGAGTTCAGTGATAATTGACAGGTGTCCCAAGGAGCTTCTTGTGGCCGGAGTTGCAGAGCTACTTGACAATATTTCAGACATTTGGGTTGTCAGGGTGGCTGGAAACAGTCAAATTTCCAAATTTAGTTTCAAAATATGAGATTAAATTTTAATATGCTTCCAGACCACATATAAGTATGGAATTTTGAACACTCGCTCGGTCCAACGAACATTGCAAGCGTACAGACTACTGGGGAGTCGGGGGTAGCCAGGAATGAACCAATTTCTATGTTTCTATTTGAATCTTCGGTGTTAAACTATGTCATCTAGGAAACTTTTGGGAGTTGCGAATTGACTTTTTTACAGATTGTTCAACACCATAAACAAGTTAGATATCCGAATAATCACGTTCATATCTAAAAGCCCTTTGGAATTACAGAGAAAAATTTGCTGGATTTCAATAAATATATTAATATTCTGTTATGAATCAATAATCTAATTTCAATATCATATCAAGCAATATTCAATAAATATGTTTATGGTCTTATGTTATAATACCTTATCATATAATTCACGATACAGGTATAAATAGTTTCCCTTTTTTAATCAATCATTTGTTAATTTTAACTAAAATTAATTAAATGAATAATCATAATCCAAATTAAATCTCTTTACCAATTAACCCCAAACAGAAATATAATATTGCGTGTGTGTAACTTTGTGATATAATTCACAATAAATGCAAGTGTACAAATTACCAGAGATACGGGTTGTTTTGCACGATATCAACTCAAAACCTGGTGAGAGTAGCGACTTCTGCATACAGCAGTATTCTGGGAAATGAACTAGTAAACCAAAGAACTATGCCTACGGAATTTTCAAACTTATAAACGCTCTTTCAAAATCTTTCCATAAAGATTTGTCCACAATAAAAGAAATCCGCTTAACTCTGAATCTATGGATAGACCTATGCATCATGGATTATACAACCAACATATTCAGAAGATTTACAGCCACGTCAAGAATTATGATCTCCATCCTTCAAGGAATCTAACATGAGTGCCTACGGAATTTTCAAACTTATAAACGCTTTTTCAAAATCTTTCCATAAAGATTTGTCCACAATAAAATTTATGGATAGACCTATGCATTATTGATCACACAACCAACAATTTTAGAAGATTTACAGAACGTCAAGAATTTTGATCTCCATCCTTCAAGGAATCTAACATGAGTGCACATACACAACCATCTTAACTGGCCATGCCCAAGCAAAGCATAAAACGCGATATTTTGAAACAGGACCCTATTTAACCCAACTGATAGAATAAAATCCAAACAGTAGATAATCTCCTCTCCATCTGCTCAGATTTCTGATAACAAATGTTTAGAATGGCCACTCTCCTATGAATTATAAATCTCAACCTCTGGCATCAATAAAAAATATCCCTAGAAAAATATCTACTTGACACTACCTAATATCTTGTACTTCTGCAGCCATGGTAAATACACTGCGTGACATTGAAAATGGAACACCAAGAAATAGTGGCCAGAAAATTATGCAAATTTCAGGGTAGACGCGCCTAACCGAGTTATGCAAATGATGTAAAATGCGCAGCTCTTGTGCGCACATGGAGTAAGATATAAGGGAAGGAACCTGCAGAAAGGACAGTATTCGTGTCGTTATTTCTTCAAGGAAAATCATTGTAGAAATTTTGTTCTTGTGTCAAAAGACACGTGTAATAACAGATAATGCCAGGTCATCGTAAACGGAGGCAGTTCAAGCAGACAGACGCTTTTACGAGGGGCATGGTGATCGGACTGAAAAGGGCAGGTTGGTCCATACGTCAAATCGCAGCTGATACACACCTTGGTGCGTCCACGGTGCACCGACTGTGGAGAAGATGGTTGGAACAAGGAAATGTGGCAATTTATAGGAATGTCGGTGCAACCAGAGTGACGTCAGCACGTGTGGATCGGCGTATCCTTCGACAAGCAGTGGCGGCCCACAAGCCACTTGTATCGCCATCCTGCAACATGTGCAAGACACCCTAGATCATTCCATCTCGACCAGAACCATTTCCCGTCGATTGGTTGCTAATGGCTTGCACTCATGCCGTCCGCTAAGAAGACTGCCATTGACCCCACCGAATAGGCGCCAACGTTTGGAATGGTGCCGGGCTAGATCGATGTGGATGACGGAATGGCACAGGGTCGTGTTCTCAGATGAGTCACGTTTCTGCTTGTCCAGTGATAGTCGCCGTGTACGCGTGTGGCGTCGACGTGGAGAAAGGTCCAATCCGGCAGCAATTGTGGAACGCCCCACCGTGCGACAACGTGGAATCATGATTTGGGGCGCAATCGCGTATGATTCCAGGTCACCTTTACTTCGTATTCGGGGCACTATGACGGCCCAACGATACGTTGATGATGTGCTGCGACCGGTGACACTCCCCTACCTTCAGGGGGTACCCAATGCCCTTTATCAGCAGGATAACGCCCGACCGCACACTGTTCGCATTAGCCAACAAGCTCTTCAAGATGTACAGATGCTTCCCCGGCCACCGTACTATCCTGATCTCTCACCAATCGAGCACGTCTGGGACATCATTGGACGCCGTTTGCATGCCTTGCCACAGCCGCGTTCAAAAGACGAACTGTGGCAAATGGTTGAGAGGGAATGGAGAGCCATCCCTCAGGACGCCATCCGTACTCCGATTGACTCTCTACCTAGACGTGTTGCTGCGTGCATCGCCGTCCGCGGTGGTCCTACTTGCTACTAAGCCGACGCCGTTCTCGCTCTGTATTATGACTATCATTTTGAAATAAAGATCACTTATTGTTCGTCCCTGTCTCTCTCTGTCTGCCGAGTTTCATCACTTTCTGGCCACTATTTCTTGGTGTTCCATTTTCAATGTCACGTAGTGTATAATCAAAAAGACTTAAGTCTTACACTTAAGACTGACAACACGAGTAGTTAGAGAGATCTGTTGAAAGGTTTAAGAAAACCTGGATTAATATTACATACACACATATATATTATTTATAAAATATATATTTTAATATATCATAATCTGTCAATTTCGATTCCCGCATTGGGCACTTTTTTTATGCTTAAAAAAATGCTCCAATGGCCTCAGACTCTTGCAAAAGTCCAACCCCACCAGCGAGTGCAAGTAACCATACGGGGCTCCTGCACATTTTTAAGTGCAAAGTCGAACTGCTTTTCACATGTGTAGACATGTGGTGCACTTACTGTAAAAGCAATCGCCTACTTCTACCCACCATGATTATCATGGCCTGTACCACGGGTACTAGGGATAGGCAAAAAATATATATACAGTATATAAAAATAATCTGTCAATAGAGTTTTATATAGATAATAATACCGAGTTTAATATTGATGCTCATATTCAAATATTTTGATGAGATTTCGTTTATATTGTAACTTTTAATTCTGTTTTGTAAATTCACCACTAAAAACTAACTCTAAATAATTAATAAATAAAATTTAAAAAAAAACTTTAATTTATAAACACTAAAAAGGAGAAATTAAATATATTATATCTTCTTCCACTGAGCAATTAGATGTACCTGTGTGTAAATAAAAGCGGCGGGGGACGATCATATTTAGAGAAGTAAAAATTTAGCAAACACAGAAGAAGAAGAAATTCGGCTCACCTAGCCAGGGACGATATAGGCAGCAATGCCCTTGCGTCCCCTCTAGCGTCACACAGCCCGAAGGAATGATGCATTCTCCATGCATCGAGCGGCCTTTGGTAGGCCCCTCGCGCCCGCCAGTATGGTCCGGCTACAATGGGGTTGACCATTCACCCACAGGCGTCTCCGAGAGTTCATTGGCAAGGTTGCTGACCGAGGCCTCTCGTTCGGACTTAGTTCAACCCATCCTACGCTCCAATAGGACTCCCCCCCCTTTAGCCCTAGCAAACACAGAATAGAAATTCGGCTCAATCACAGACTGAGCCAGGGATGATATAGGCTCAACAGCGGCCCTTGCATCCCAGGCTTTCGCTGAAATCTAGATCCACACAGCCAGAAGGAATGATGCATTCTCCATGCACCGAGCGGCCATTGGTAGGCCCCTCGCGCCCGCCATTATGGTCTGGCTCCATGGGGTTGACCATTCACCCACAGGCGTCACCGAGAGTTCATTGGCAAGGTTGCTGACCGAGCCCTCTCGTTCGGACTTAGAAAGACCCGTCCTACGCTCCAATAGGACTCCCCCCCTTTAGCCCTCGTTCCTCTATCCAGTACTCCCTGAATCTGCCGTCGAGTCAAGGACCTCTGAGGTACTGAGGTTTACACGGCGAACCAACGTGAAGGCGGGGGGGTGGTACTGCTGTGTGCACCCCTTGGTTTTTCAACACCAGGCCTAGCCCTGGTGCAATTTTCGCGCACGGCAAGGACGCTCCCAATGGCGCACACACAGAGCTGGCGGTTTGCTTCGCAGAAATTGCGCATAACTTACAGGTAATATTTCTTATTGACCGTTCTACCCTGTAGCAAGAACTCATGATGCACCACGCCCCTGCAATCGAAGAAAACTGACAGCAAAACTTTCACATTCGACCGAACTTGGCGCGCTTTTTTCGGTCTTGGTTCGTGCGGCAGCTTCCATTGAGATGATTGAGCTTTGGTTTCCACGTCATAACCATAAACCCACGCTTCGTCACCAGTTATGACTCTCTGGAGCAAATTTGGGTCGTCGCGGACAGAGTCCAACATCGCATTAGCAATGTTCATGCGATGCTGTTTTTGGTCGCAATTGAGCAATTTTGGTACGAATTTCGCGGCGACCCGTCTCATGCCCAAATCATTGATAAAAATCGAAAGGCACGAGCCAATCGATATGTTTAGGTCCTCAGCAACTTCTCTAACGGTGATTCGACGATTGGCCAATATCATTTTCTCCACTTCATTAATTTTTTCGTCTGTTGTTGAAGTGCTCGGGCGTCTGGCACGCTCTTCGTCGTTCACATCTTCTCGGCCTTCTGAGAACATTTTGTACCACCGATAAACGTTGCTTCGGTCCAAGGTAGCTTCTCCGTATGCCACAGTCAACATTCGGAATGCATCCGCGCACTTAATTTCGTTTTTCGCACAAAATTTGATACAGGTTCTTTGATCCATATTTTTTAATAGGTAAAAATCGAAGACGATCCAAAACACCTGCAAGCAAAGCAGCTGTCAACAATTAAGTGAACATTCAAAATGGCCGAGCTTGTCGCATAAGTGAGAGACATGAGTACCAACATAAAGCCACAAAAAGATCGAAATTCGAATATACGTAACTCGCGAAAATTCAAAAGTCGCGATACTTTTTGAACACACCTCGTATCTTTCTAATGCTATATATACACTTTTTAATATATTCATAACAACAACAATATTTACAGTGCTGCCAAATCCAAACATTCAAAAATAAATTAATTAAACAGAGTATATTATAATATTATTATAAGGTATATTACACTATCCTTCCCGGCTCACCGTCTCTTTCTCTCCCGGGTATCCATTTTATTGACGCCATTTTGTAGTTACCTATGAGTTTGATTCTATATACAACATATGCAATACGACATATATATGTTGTGATGTGTTTTATCCTGTTGCAAGCCATCAGCAGCTTTCAGTTGCACGATAAGGAGATGCCTTTTTTCTTAACAAATATCATTGTTTTTTGTATTAAAGAAACCTATTGCGTGAGTGTTTTTGATATTTTTATAAAGGTACTAGACGAATGACCCGGGCAACGTCCGGGTTTACACGATTAAATGTATTTTACATATGGGAGATGGACGTAGTTCCCGGAGGTCACCCGCGAAGCTTTTTTGGCACTTGGCACAGCTGTGTCACCAACTCTGCCCCCGCGCGCCAGGACCGCCATGGGAACTTGAACTGGCCAACCGGTCGGCAGCCGGACGATTACATTTTCTCGGAGGGGGGGGGGGGGCGGGGGCAGGGAAGTCACGTGCTCGCCGGCAGCCAATGGGCGCGCACCGCCGTCAGATCCCCCGCGTTCTAGAGGACGCTGCTCGTGAGCTAAGTAGAATAATTTGAATATATAGTTTTAATAATTGATTTATATATTTTTTAAAATAGCCTATCGTCATCCTCGTTATTTTTTACCTATGTATGGAAATTTTGGTTTGAATTAGTGAACTACTGCGAATTTGTATACCGGACATACCAACAGACAGACAAACAAACATACAAACATTAATTTTTATATATATAAATATCGCAATTCTCTTATATCTGAATATAACAATATGTTTTTTAACACACACACACACACACACACACCCCTTCCCTTTACATTGATCATTTCGTTGACCATTAACATTGCCCCGAAGTGTTAGAGGATTATGATTGAATTTTCCCATTGTTGTATGATTGTTTATCAAGACAGCGATCTAAACCATAACACTCTACCTATTGTTAGATGGCTATGCAACAATGAGGTTATTATGCTGATTGTTAAATGAAATCGTTGTAACCAGATGTTATTGGAGAATCATGTTTTAGAAAAGTCTTATATAAGACCTATATATGCATGTATGTGATTGGAGCATATCCCTTCACATAAGCCTTTCATATTGTATTTTGTCTTTTACATGATTACATGATTATCCAGGAACATCTAAAAATAATTTTCAATCTTTTTTGTATATTCATTATCACAGGCTTGCAAATTTCGACAAATTACAAAAAGAGCATAAGACGTCATAAATCATTTTTATTAATTGTATAGTAGCTTTCGGGCAAGCTCTTTCTCAGTAAACTAAGGGAAGGACTTGCCCGAAAGTTACTTTATACAATTAATAAAATTAGTTGCAGCGTCTTATACCTTTATGTAATTGTTGTATATGAGGATTTGTTAATGCGCTGTGATATACTACATAGCTTGAAGTTGCGGAATTCATGTACTTAGAGAGACGTCTATCTCTTTAATTATACATCAGAACTATGTATTGTCACTCTAGTAAAACTTTACTATTGGCCTCTGCCATTTCACCAGGTTGAACATCTATTTGGTAACAAATGAAAACATTAAGACGCGAATGTTTTTTTTTAAATAAATCAAACTTCTAATGTCTTTACTAAGATGAAATTCAGGGAAGAATTAGCTCATCAGTGGTGAACCCTCCCAGCGGTTTCGCCAATTTAATCTACAAGATCGCTTCCTTAGTGCTCTTTTACTGGATTGGATCATTCTGTTTATATGCAAAAAAGCTTATGTCCATAGTTTACTAAAATACCATTTCTGAGATTCCACACTTCAGTGTAGCATATATAAGTAAAATGATCCAATACAGTATTAGAACTCTAAAGAAGCGGTCTGGTAGATTAAATTGGAGAAAGCGCTGGGAGGATTCACCACTGATAAGCCAAGCCCTCCCAATAAAATTTCATCGTAATAAAGACAGAAAAAGTTTGATCTACGTTGAAAGAAACATTTGCGTCTTAATGTCTTCATTTGATATATATATA
This sequence comes from Cordylochernes scorpioides, assembly GCA_030710605.1. Classification (NCBI taxonomy): domain Eukaryota; kingdom Metazoa; phylum Arthropoda; class Arachnida; order Pseudoscorpiones; family Chernetidae; genus Cordylochernes; species Cordylochernes scorpioides. The sequence continues at coordinate 104,121,902 of CP092866.1, read as the reverse complement.
GATGGAGCGGTATTGTTTTATATTAATCTACACTGGTGTCCAAAAAATAAGAAACTTTTGTTTTTTAATGATATGTTTTAAAATATACAACGCTAAAAGCTAAAAAGTAATTTAATTAGGTATTTTAAGTCGTAGAATTTATTTATCGCAACCATTTGATTCGGTAAAATTGAAAATATGCAAATTTTTGCTTGTCTTTATAAGTGTGCTATTTGGCGTGTCGTTTACCCCATCTAAGAATTTTCCAATTATAATTTTATTTAATCCTTAGTTAATTATGAGTTTACGAAAAATTTTAGCAGATGATTTAAAATGGAGAACTGTTGGAAGAATGGAGGCAGGGCAATCACAAGTTGAAGTAACAAGATGGCTAAATGTGAATAAATCGGTCAGCAAAATATGGAAACAGTTCATTGAGACAGGAACCATCAGAAGAAAAGAAGGTTCTGGTAGAAAAAGAAAAGCAGCTACCTCTGAAGACCGTTATCTGGTCGCAACTGCCAAGCGCCATAGGGAGATGACAGCTATTCAACTCTCTAATGAACTCTCAAGTGCTACTGGAACGAGAATTTCAAGACAAACTGTTTACCGAAGGCTTCACGAAGGTGCTCTTTATGCAAGACGACCAATGGTCTGTATCCCTTTAACCTCTGCTCACAGGAGAGCCCGCTTGAATTGGTGCTTGGAACATCACGCCTGGACTCATGATCAGTGGGCCAATGTTCTCTTCAGTGACGAGTCAAGATTTAGTTTAAACACAGATTCTCGACGAGTTTTCATCTGGAGGGAGCCTGGAACCCACTATCATCCCAATAACATCAGGGAAATAGACAGTTTTAGAGGGGGCAGTCTCTTAGTCTGGGCTGGCATCAGTTCTAGCAGTCGCACACCCCTCCACATTTTTTCTGGGGGCACTTTAACTGCCCAAAGGTACAGGGACGAGATCCTTGAGCACTATCTAAGACCTTATAGAGATCAAATTGGTCACAATTTAATTTTTATGGACGATAATGCTCGTCCGCATAGGGCTAGGCTAGTCAATGAATATCTCCAGAGTGAGAATATTCGAAGGATGGATTGGCCAGCCAGATCTCCGGACCTGAATCCAATAGAGCATGTGTGGGATGCTCTAGGGAGGCGTATTGGAGCTCGTCACCCCTCTCCCAGAACCCTCGTTAAGCTAAGAACGGCTCTATTGAGGAATGGGGTTTACTACCCCTGGACCTCCTCCAAAGCCTGGTAAACAGTATGAGGGCTCGCTGTGAGACCTTGATAGCTGTTAGAGGTGATCATACTCCCTATTGATATCTTATTTCTTTAAGATCTGGAACCTTAGCTTTGGGTATGTTGGTAATAATTTGCATATTTCATAATTTCAAATATTTTTTTATTTTCATATAGCTAGTCAAATTTTCCATAGTTCAAACTATTTGTATACTAAATTTTATATTTGTTAATAAATTAGCTTTTGAGAAATTTCAATATTGGTTAAGTTTCTTATTTCTTGGACACCAGTGTATTTGGTAAGTTCGACCTATATGTATTTCATAACCTCTCACGTTGGATGTTATGGAGCCGGCCCTGTACAGATGAGGACTATAACCCGACACCATGGTATACAGGTTGTTGGCATTTGTCTGAATCTGTCAAAACTGGTGCTGTGGCTTATTCTTCATCACGAATAGTTAGGTATTTACTAGAGTCATAATGCATCGTTCAGATGTATAATTAAATAGACAGATGCCTCTACGCTTATACATCTATATATTGCATAATTTATAACAAATTAATTTTACTGGCAATGTGTGTTTCTTTTAAATTAGCATCAGATATTATCTCTACAGACTTTACTGCAGTGAGATAATATTTGATGCTATTTTAAAAAGAAACACATTGCCAGTAATATTTATTTGTTACAAATTTTACCGAGAGATGGCAATTGAATTTATGAATTTAATTTACTAAATTATTGTTGCATCATGATTAATACGCCTATTTTTAAAAATTATTCATAATAATATTTTTCATATATTACAAATTAAAATTTTATATTTATTTATTTTTATAAAACAGAATATTATTATGAAATATTATATGTACTATAAAATCATTTGCATTTTGATGCATTGAATACCCAACTTGCTTTAAATTTTGATGTGATAAATAAAGAGATATTCTAGGTGTTACCTAAACATATAGTTGTCTTATTATTGACTGGTTTAACCTTGTAGGATGGTTGAGACACGTTCTGGAAAGATGCAAGACGCGTCTGAGGAGAGAATCAAGACTGAAGAATCTGCCAAACCGCAGCCTGGTGCAACAATGTATTGCATGATTATTAAACAATGGAATGATTAACACCTTACATATTGGTGATTACATCTTAAAGATGTAGTTATGCTGAAACATAACATTTTATCATTTTTATTATTCATCAACTCAGTTGATAGAACATTAACATTTCATTGTGTCGTTGTATGATTCAATAACAATAAATTCATTTAAATCCTAACATTGTTTTTTAAATTATTTAACAATGGAGTCATGATAATATAGCATAGCTGTTTTTATCATTTTTGTTGATCATTTAGCAATGCATAGTCTCAATAGAATTTAACATTTTATTATCTTTGTTTGATTCTCTGTAATAATGAAGTTATTGATACCCTAACCTTGTCTCTTCATTATTTAACAATGTGTGGTAATCAAAATACAAGGTTGTCCCAAAAGTTCGTAAACACTTGCAAAAAATTAAAATACCAATATTATACGCCGTTATGTATAATGTCCTTGTATTATGTATAAAGTAATTGTATCATTACGAATTCGCCGTAATAATATTATTCACCAAGTAATAAGAAAAACACGTACTTTTGGAACAACCTTATATTTGACAACTTTGTATCTAAATCTTTAAGGATTGTTTAAATATGGAATCTTTTTTTCGGATTAATCGTCACTTTTGTTTGAATTCACTTCTAAAATATATTGTATAAATTAATTAATATATATATAGATTATATATGATTTTAAATATAAATTAATATATTTATTCTCAAGGAAAATACTTTACCTGTTAGCAGAAAATGGGAAATATATACAAGTTATCTTTTCCATAATTTGATACAATGTTTGACCACAATGGATTCAAAAGAATAAAGGCTCTAGGACAGCCCTGGCCAACCTAAATGACGCCACGGGCCGCACGGAAACGTAAACAAGGTCAAACATTTTTTTATTGTTTTAAATAAAAAATTATTATAAAATTTTCAATATATTTTTTGTTTTTGAATATACAGACGATAAATGAAAGTTACAAAAGAAATAAAAAGTTAAATGGCGAGCCGCAAATTTTTTACGGTGGGCCGCGGGTTGGCCAGGCCTGCTCTAGAAGATCAACGATCTTTACATGGAAAATAATATGGAATATATCATTTTACCACTCAAATAATAAAAAAAATATATATATGACAGATGATGGAAATGAAGAGTATCAATATTTAAATTTACGTACACATTTATACATTTACTTATAAAATATAGACAAGTAATAGTTAGCTGACGACTTTTTAAACATGATAAACGGTGTGAATTAAGATTATTTTGTGGTAAGATCTCTTTATTATAAGACATGTCTCTATAAGTATCAGCATAGAACTGAGAGTCCTTGTCTGGAGGAGAATAAGATGGAACCTTCCTGAGAACAGTTGTTTATATTTAATCACCAAATTGTAAATAATCACATTAATCTTTGTTTAATTTCTCATTAATTGTTGTAACAATTGACTAAAAGTTCCAATAAAATATTTTGAATTGTCTTTATTATAAGATACACACAGTTATCCCTTGGTACTAATCTGTAGCCCGGGGAGTTGGCGTTTCGCGCGCTCTAGAAACCTGAGTTATAAATATAAAGAAAGAAATGTCCGGATGGTAACCTTCCTATTCTCAGAAAAATTGAAAATGAATTAATAATTTCCCATCTCACTGCTGCCTCTTTCCCTCTGTCCTTTATTAAGAGACATTCATATATTCCTGTTCCTCGGAAACCACCGGATATTTACAGATCAATATGTACTCTTCCCTATTCCTCTCTATTTGTCGACATTGCCCGTTCCCTTAAATCATTTGGAATTCGAGTTTTTTTTACAATAATTTAAATATAAATATATATATATCTCCCACTTGTTTTCCCGGTATAAGGTTTCTTTTCAGTAACAATGGGAAGCCCATTATCATCTATAGCTGCAGAAATTGTTATGACCCGCATCGACACCTGGATAAACCAAGTTCACCACTCAGACATCCAATTATGGCGTTGTTACGTCAACGACGTTTTTTGCATTTGTGATGCCAGGCGAGAAAATACCATTCTTTCATCCCTTAATAGTTACCATCCGGACATTTCTTTCACCATAGAGCTAGAGAAAGAGCGGGCCATCCCTTTCTTGGATGTGCTCGTCATTCGCTCTTGTTGCTCATTCAACACTGCAGTATATCATAAAATACATTGTCCCCCTCACTACACTAATTTCAATTCCCATTGCCCAGTTACCCATAAAATCAATATTGTAAAAACTCTCACAAAACGCGTCTATACCCACTGCTCCCTTCCTATTCTCAGAAAAATTGAAAATGAATTAATAATTTCCCATCTCACTGCTGCCTCTTTCCCTCTGTCCTTTATTAAGAGACATTCATATATTCCTGTTCCTCGGAAACCACCGGATATTTACAGATCAATATGTACTCTTCCCTATTCCTCTCTATTTGTCGACATTGCCCGTTCCCTTAAATCATTTGGAATTCGAGTTTTTTTTACAATAATAGCCCTAATCTACTAACTTCTTTAAGGCATCCAATCACTAAGTCGTGTACTCCACCTGACGTCCTTCTCTCTTCTGGCGCTGTCTACTCCGTCTCCTGTGAGCATTGCTCTGCCACTTATGTGGGTGAGACGGGTAGAACAGTTGCCACTAGAGTGTCGGAGCATCAGCGAAATATATCTAACTGTGACCCTAGATCCATAATATACCAGCATATAGCCGATACTGGTCACGCCTTCGACTTTCTCCATCCCACTGTTCACTACCTACGTATTCACAACCAGCATCAACGATTGGTGCTGGAATCTATCATCTCTGAAAACCTCAATAGCATAAATAGGAAAATAGACATTCCTGACATCTATGTTATCTCGAGCCTTTTTTTCCATATATAATTATTTAATAGCATTTTTGTCTACTTTGCATCTTTCTTTCTTTTCACGCTGTTTTTAAAAATTACCTCTGCTATATATATTTGAGAAGCTCTTGCCATTGGTATCCATCTTGCCGGGAGGAAATTAATCCATAGAAGCAATGGGCGCCTCTCCCGTCAAAATAAACGTCAAAACCTGAAGCCACCTATTGACCGTCGACGCAACTAGTGGCCTCGGGTCGGTGACAAAGCCACAACACCAGCTTTGGCAAACTGAGAAGCGTCCACCTAGAGACCATGGTTTCGGGCTAATGGCCCTCGTCAGTCTAGGGCGGACATTATTCCATGAGATCCACACGGGATCTAATGGAATCTTCACAATCTACCAAAGAGGTGTTTTGCTGGCAATGTGGCTGAGCCAAATCTATGGCTAGAATATAGATGGAAAATTTGCCGGGAGGAAATTAATCCATAGAAGCAATGGGCGCCTCTCCCGTCAAAATAAACGTCAAAACCTGACGCCACCTATTGACCGTCGCCGCAACTAGCGGCCTCGGGTCGGTGACAAAGCCACAACACCAGAAAATTTTCCATCTATATTCTAGCCATAGATTTGGCTCAGCCACATTGCCAGCAAAACACCTCTTTGGTAGATTGTGAAGATTCCATTAGATCCCGTGTGGATCTCATGGAATAAAGTTCGCCCTAGACTGACGAGGGCCATTAGCCCGAAACCATGGTCTCTAGGTGGACGCTTCTCAGTTTGCCAAAGCTGGTGTTGTGTCTTTGTCACCAACCCAAGGCCGCTAGTTGCGGCGATGGTCAATAGATGGCGTCAGGTTTTGACGTTTATTTTGACGGGAGAGGCGCCCATTGCTTCTACTGTTTAGATGTTGGGCCAGGACAAGAAACGTAGGCCTTGGATGCAAATTTTAAAACTTTATTCTTGAATATTTTAAAGTTCAATATTACTGAAAACATTTAGATTGTGACATACTAATGATAAAAATTAAATTATTTTACATCATAAAAAAAATAATATTCAATATGAAGCAATTTTTATATTCACAAAAAATATCAAACTCCATTAAACTTCAAATAAAATTGTAAAGATAGTTCAAAAATGAGAATGTGTGATATAGGTATGATGTAGAATTGAAAATATAAAAAGTGAATAAAATATTTTTATTTAAAAATGTTTATTTCTCATATATTTCAACATTCAGCCACAAATAAGTTGAATCGATAATTGAGTCTTTGACACCAAGCGTTGTTATGACTATCTTCAATGATAGACACAGGAGAAGCTACCCAGGAGTTACGAGACAAAGGAGAAAAGAAGTGGCAAAGGGGGTAGGATAAGAAGACTTTGGCCTAGTAGGAGAAAGAGGTGGTTTGGGTCCAAAGGAGAATGAGAAAGGGCCCATTTGGTATGGGGCCAAGTGAGAAGGAAGAAGAGCCCAAGGGGTTTGGGGCTGAGGAAGAATGAGAAAGGGCACAGTTGGTGGGGGCCAAGGGAGGAGGAGGAAGGGCCCTAGTGGTTTGGGGCTGAAGAAAAATGAAAAAAGGCCCAGGTGGTTTGGGGCCTAAGGAGAATGAGAAAAGGCCCAGGTGGTGGGGGCCAAGGGAGAAGGAGGAAGAGCTCTAGCGGTTTGGGGCCAAAGGAGAATGAAAAAAGGCCCAGGTGGTTTGGGGCCAAAGGAGAATGAGAAAAGGCCCAGGTGGTGTGGGGCCAAGGAAGGAGGAAGAAGATCTCTAGTGGTATGGGGTAAAGGAGAATGAGAAAGGGCCCAGGTGGTGTGGGGCCTAGGGAGGAGGAAGAAGATCTCTAGTGGTTAGGGCCAAAGGAGAATGTGAAAAGGCCCAGGTGGTGTGGGGCCAAGGGAGGAGGAAGAAGATATCTAGTGGTTAGGGCCAAAGGAGAATTAGAAAAGGCCTAGGTGGTGTTGGGCCAAGGGAGGAGGAAGAATATCTCTAGTGGTTAGGTCCAAGGGAGAATGAGAAAAGGCCCAGGTTGTGTGGGGCCGAGGGAGGAGGAGAAAGAGCCCTAGTGGTTTGGGGCAAGGAGAATGATAAAGGGCCCAGGTAGTGTGGGGCCAAGGGATGTGGAGGAAGAACCCTAATGGTTTGGGGCTGAGGAAGAATGAGAAAGGGCCCAGGTGGTGTGGGGCCAGGGGAGGAGGAGGAAGAGCCCTAGTGGTTTAGGGCTGAGAAAGAATGAAAAGGGCACAGTTGGTGGGGGCCAAGGGAGGAAAAGAAAGGGCCCTAGTGTTTGGGGCCAAAGGAGAATGAGAAAAGGCCCAGGTGGTGTGGGGCCAAAAAGGGAAGAAAAAGGGCCCTAATGGTTTGGGACCAAAGGAGAATGAGAAAAGGCCCAGGTTTGGGCCCAAGGAAGAATGAGAAAGGGCACAGGTAGTGTGGTGCCAGGAAAGGAAGATAAAGGACCCTAGTAGTTCAGGGCCAAAGGAGAATGAGAAAAGGCCCAGGTTGTGTGGGGCCAAGAAAGGAAGAGAAAGGGCTCGAGTGGTTTGGGGCCAAAGGAGAATGAGAAAAGGCCCTGGTTTGTGGGGCCAAGAAAGGATGAAAAAGGGCCCTAATGGTTTGGGGCCAAATGGGAATGAGAAAAGGCCCAGGTTTGGGGCCAAGGAAGAATGAGAAAGGGCACAGGTAGTGTGGTGCCAAGAAAGGAAAAGAAATGACCCTAGTAGTTTAGGGCCAAAGGAAAATGAGAAAAGGCCCATGGTTGTGGGGCCAAGAAAGAATGAGAAAGGGCCCTAGTGGTTTGGGGCCAAAGGAGAATGAGAAAAGGCCCAAGTGGTGAGGGGCCAAGGGAGAATGAGAAAAGGCCCAGGTGGTGTGTGGCCAAGAAAGGAAGAGAAAGGGCCCTAGTGGTTTAGGGCCAAAGGATAATGAGAAGAGGCCCAGGTTGTTTGGGGCCAAGGGAGAATGAGAAAAGGCCCAGGTGGTGGGGGCCGAGAAAGGAAGAGAAAGGCTCTAGTGGTTTAGGGCCAAATGAGAATGAGAAAAGGCCCAGGTTGTGTGGGGCCTAGAAAGGAAAAGAAAGGGCCCTAGTGGTTTGGGGCCAAAGGAAAATGACAGAAGGCCCATGGTTTTGGGGCCAAGAAAGAATGAGAAAGGGCCCTAGTGGATTGGGGCCAAAGGAGAAGGAGAAAAGGCCCAGGTGGTGTGTGTCCAAAAAAGGAAGAAAAAAGCCCCTAATGGTTTAGGGCCAAAAGAGAATGAGAAAAGGCCCAGGTTTGGGGCCAAGAAAGGAAAAGAAGAGTTCTAATGGTTTGGGGCCAAAGGAGAATGAGAAAAGGCCCAGGTTCTGGGCCAAGGAAGAATGAGAAAAGGCACAGGTAGTGTGGTGCCAAAAAGTAAGAGAAAGGGCCCTAGTGGTTTGGGGCCAAAGGAAAAAGAGAGAAGGCCCAGGTTATTTGGGGCCATGGGAGAATGAGAAAAGGGCCAGGTGGTGGGAACCAAGGGAGGAGGAGGAAGAGCCCCAGTGGTTTGAGGCCAAATAAGAATAAGAAAAGACCCAGGTGGTTTGGCCGAGAAAAGAAGAGAAAAGGCGCAGGTGGTTTGGGGCCAAAGGAGAATGAGAAAAGGTCCAGGTGGTGGGGGCCAAGGGAGAAGGAGGAAGAGCTCTAGTGGTTTGGGGCCAAAGGAGAATGAGAAAAGGCCAAGGTGGTTAGGGCCCAAAGGAGAATGAGAAAAGTCCTAGGTGGTTTAGGGCCGAGAGAGGAATTGAAAGAGCCCTAGTGGTTTGGGGCAAAGGAGAATGAGAAAAGGCCCAGGTGGTGTGGGGCTAAGGGAGGAGGAGGAAGAGCCATAGTGGTTTGGGGCTGAGGAAGAATGAGAAAAGACCCAGGTGGTGGGGCCAAGAAAGGAAGAGAAAAGGCCCAGGTGGTTTGGGGCCAAAGGAGAATGAGAAAAGGCCCAGGTGGTGGGGGCCAAGGGTGAAGGAGGAAGAGTTCTAGTGGTTTGGGGCCAAAGGAGAAAGAGAAAAGGCCAAGGTGGTTTGGGCCCAAAGGAGAATGAGAAAAGGCCCAGGTGGTGTGGGGCCAAGGGAGGAGGAGGAATAGCCCTAGTGGTTTGGGGCATAGGAGAATGAGAAAGGGCCTAGGTGGTGTGGGGCCGAAGGAGGAGGACGAAGAGCCCTAATGGTTTGTGGCTGAGGAAGAATGAGACAGGGCCAAAATGGTGTGGGGCCAAGGGAGGAGGAGGAAGAGCCCTAGTGGTGTGGGGCCAAAGGAGAATGAGAAAAGGCCCAGGTGATTTGGGCCCAAAGGAGAATGAGAAAAGGCCCAGGTGGTGGGGGTCAAGGGAGGAGGAGAAAAGGCTCAGGTGGTTTGGGGCCAAAGGAGAATGAGAAAAGGCCCAGGTGGTGGGGGCCAAGGGTGAAGGAGGAAGAGCTCTAGTGGTTTGGGGCCAAAGGAGAAAGAGAAATGGCCAAGGTGGTTTGGGCCCAAAGGAGAATGAGAAAAGGCACAGGTGGTTCGGGCCCAAAGAAGAATGAGAAAGTGCCCAGGTGGTGGGGGTCAAGAGAGGAGGAGGAAAGGCCCTAGTGGCTTGGGGCAAAGGAGAATGGGAAAAGGCCCAGGTGGTGTGGGGACAAGGGAGGAGGAAGAATAGCCCTAGTGGTTTGGGGCATAGGAGAATGAGAAAGGCCCTAGTGGTTTGGGGCCAAAGAAGAATGAGAAAGGGCCCAGGTGGTGTGGCCCCAAGAGAGGAGGAGGAGGAAGGGCCCAGGTGGTTTGGGGCCAAGGGAGGAGGAGGAAGAGCCCTAGTGGTGTGGGGCCAAAGGAGTATGAGGAAAAGCCCAGGTGGTTTGGGGCCAAAGGAGAATGAGAAAAGGCCCAGGTAGTGTGATGCCAAGGGAGGAGGAGGAAGAGCCCTAGTGGTTTGGGCCAAAGGAGAATGAGAAAAGGCCCAGGTGGTGTGGGGCCAAGGGATGAGAAGGAAGCGCCCTAGTGGTTTGGGCCAAAAGAGAATGAGAAAGGGCCCAGGTGGTGTGGAGCCAAGGGAGGAGGAGGAAGAGCCCTAGTGGTTCGGGGCCAAAGGAGAATGAGAAAGGGCCCAGGTATTGTGGGGCCAAGAGATGAGGAGGAAGAGCTCTAGTGGTTTGGGGCCAAAGGAGAATGAGAAAGGGCCCAGAAGGTGTGGGGCCAAGAGATGAGGAGGAAGAGCTCTAGTGGTTTGGGGTCAAAGGAGAATGAGAACAGGCCCAGCTGGTGTGGGGCCAAAGGAGGAGGAGGAAGAGCCCTAGTGGCTTGGGGCTGTGGAAAAATGAGAAAAGGCCCAGGTGTTGTGGGGCCATGAGAGGAGGAGGAAGAGCTCTAGTGGTTTGGGGTCAAAGGAGAATGAGAACAGGCCCAGCTGGTGTGGGGCCAAAGGAGGAGGAGGAAGAGCCCTAGTGGCTTGGGGCTGTGGAAAAATGAGAAAAGGCCCAGGTGGTGTGGGGCCATGAGAGGAGGAGGAAGAGCTCTAGTGGTTTGGGGCAAAGGAGAATGAGAAAAGGCCCAGGTGGTGTGGGGCTAAAGGAGTAGGAGGAAGAGCCCTAGTGGTTTGGGGCCAAAGGAGAATGAGAATGGGCCCAGGTGGTGTGGGGAAAAGGGAGGAGGAAGAGCCCTAATGATTTGTGGCCAAAGGAGTATGAGAAAGGGCCCAGGTGGTGAGGGCGAAGGGAGGATGATTACAAGCCCATTTGGAGTGGGGCAGTATGTTGGAGATCGGCAATAAAAACAAGCAGCCTATTTGGTTATGGCATAGGTAGGGAGAAGAGGGCACGTGGTGAGTGGCCTTGAGCACTTCAAGCGGAATAAAAGCTCGCTTGTTATGGGCAAATATTTGCCAGAATGTTGAGGCCAACATATTTGACCAGAGGAAGTGCCCTAAAAGAAATGGAGTACTTCAGTACTCGGCCCTCGGGAAGATCACTTGAAGAAGTGAGGACTCTACCAAACCTTCTTTGGCGTCCTCAGCTTCTTGACAGCCTCCTTCGACATTTTCTTGAAGATGGGCTCCTCGTTAAGCTTAATTTTAGCTTCTTCCATCTTCGCGTCCAGCGCGTCTAGCAACAGCTGGTTGCTGACCATTTCTCGGTACAGCTTTCTGAAGTCGTCATTCAGACTTCTGATGAGAGCATCCTCGAAATAATTATCCATTGCGATATATTTGTCTTTACTTCGTAGTTAAGCGTCAAGCTTTATCGCTCTCTAACAATTGAATGAAAACTTGTCTCCATAGAAACCTGAATAGAGAGATATTCAAATTAAGTTATATTTCAAGTCTTACATATACGTGATTAAATATATTGACACAAATAAAATATAAATGAAGGCGTGTGTATAAATATATTATTATATTTCTATTATGGTTAACAAATGAACAATTAATATATCTAACACAAGGTTATCCAAAAGTCTCTTCATTTTAAAATAAGTAAACTTTTCGATTTTTAAATTAAATATGTTTTCACTTTTATCAGGTTTTAAAATATTACGAAAACACTTCTTTGTGTTAAAAGTATAAAGAATGGAGAGTTATATCACTTAGATGGCCCCCCTCACAACTGCAGGCTCTTACACTAACACTATTTTTTAAAATTTTTATTCAACTTGCTCCCATGTTTGCCTGTCCACAAATCTTCTAATCAATGTTCAATATACTTCTAGAGCACATAGAAATCTGAAATATTTTATATCCGTTGAAACCGGATGAACATGTAAGTTGAAATATTGTCGCGGAGATAAATAAAACAAGGACAATTTTGGGGATAATTAATTTATTATGATGGGTATTTACCTTTTAGTTCTCCAATAAAATTATTTACAAGAGGTATTTATAGGGAGAGAGAGTCCGATAATATCACAACTAATCCCCAGGTAAAGATAATAATAATGAGCGTCGTCAACCACCGAGGCGTCCCGTTTCCTTATTTGCCGATAAGATTCCGAGAACCCCTCACACTTATGGTCCCCCCGGAGTTCAGTGATAATTGACAGGTGTCCTATGGAGCCTCTTGTGGCCGGAGTTGCAGAGCTACTTGACAATATTTTCAGACATTTGGGTTGTCAGGGTGGCCGGAAACAGTCAAATTTCCAAATTGAGTTTAAAAATATGAGATTAAATTTTAATATGCTTCCAGACCACATATAAGTATGGAATTTTGAACACTCGCTCATTCCAACGAACAATGCAAGCGTACTACTGGGGGGTCGGGGGTAGCCAGGAATGAACCAATTTCTATGTTTCTATATTTGAATCTTCGATGTTAAACTCTGTCATCTAGGAAACTTTTGGGAATTGCGAATTGACTTTTTAAAGATTGTTCAACACCATAAACAAGTTAGATATCCGAATAATCAGGTTCATATCTAAAAACCCTTTGGAATTACAGAGAAAAATGTGCTGGATTTCAATAAATATATTAATTTTCTGTTATGGATCAATAATCTAATTTCAATATCATATCAAGCATATATTTATATTCAATAAATATGTTTATGGTCTTATGTTATAATATGCTATCATATATTTCACGATACAGATATAAATAGTTTTCCCTTTTTTAATCAATCATTTGTTAATTTTAACTAAAATTAATTAATTGAATAATCATAATCCAATATTCCAATAATCATAATCCAATTGAGAAATTCAATGTCTTCAATCCAAGGTCTTCAATCTGACCTTTTAGATCATGAAACTATTAACTATCGTTTCCAAGTGAAACAACTCCCTACTGCCCTAACTGAAAGTATAAATATCTCGAAGACCCGACTCATCAGTGGTGGTTGATCACCAGCTCTTCCCATTAACTTTCCATCGCAGTGTGAGGACAGTAGGAGAGGTTTTATCTGTACAAGGAATAATCTTGATAAAAGTATTTTTTTCATTTATTAAAATAAAACTATGAATTGCAATGTGTTTCTTTTATTGGAATCCGGCAAGATTTCGAGTGGTAACTTTTTCTCCGGCCTGATCTACTAGGCCTGAGATTCATGGCCTGATTCTTCAAGGTCTGATATCCAAGGCCTGGTCTCCAAGGCCCGAGCTCCAAGGCCTGAGCTATAAGTTCTGATTTTCAAGGCCTGAGCTTCATGGCCTGATCTCCTAGGCCTTATCACCAAGGCCTGAGATTCATGGCCTGATATTCAGGGCGTGAGATCCAAGATCCTTCAATTAACGAAAAAGATTACAATTCGTCCTTTTATTTTAATAACAAAATTTACAAGTATATTTGTATTAAAGGTATAATTTCATTTGTTTTAAGAGAGATATGACGCGTTAAATACCGATATTTGAATCATCAATTGTAAGCACATTGATTTGAAGGATAGCCATCAGTCGTCGTCTGTTCCACGACTCAGTATGAAATCTGAAGTGATGGTATGTCACATTGGACTCTTTATAGAGCCAATCCTAATAAACGATCCTCACATCTAATAGGCTCTCTCTGTGTGTGTATTTATAAAGAAATAGATAGTCAACAAATATATAACTGGATGAATACAATGATGTATGATCAAGGTCTTCTCTTTCCTTTATATAAATTCTACAAGACCGCAGTCACCGTTCGGAGATTAATAGAATCGACCAATGCCGTGGTCCATTTGAATGAGGAAAGCGAAGACTAGAACGCGATTGATTCCACACTCTCCTTTTCAGTGATACGCTAACCTATGCACGGTGGATTATGTGGCCATTGGACAGGCGTCGGACCTGGAGGCTGTTGTATTCTGCGCTGCCTGGAGTATAGGAGTACCATCTAGGCTTCCTTCCCGTGATGAATCTGTATAAGACCTTGGAGGCTGTTGGGTTCTGTGCTGCCTGGAGTATAGGAGCTCCATCTAGGCTTCCTTCCCATGATGAATCTGTATAAGACCCTGGAGGCTGTTGTTGTGTTCTGTGCTGCCTGGAGTATAGGAGCTCCATCTAGGCTTCCTTCCCGTGATGAATCTGTATAAGACCCTGGAAGCTGTTGGCTTCTGTGCTGCCTGGAGTATAGAAGCTCCATCTAGGCTTCCTTCCCGTGATGAATCTGTATAAGACCCTGGAGGCTGTTGTTGGGTTCTGTGCTGCCTGGAGTATAGGAGCTCCATCTATGCTCCTTCTTGTGGTGAATCTGTATGAGACACTGGAGGCTGTTGTTGGGTTCTGTGCTGCCTGGAGTATAGGAGCTCCATCTAGGCTTCCTTCCTGTGGTGAATCTGTATAAGACCCTGAAGGCTGTTTTTGGGTTCTGTGCTGCCTGGAGTATAGGAGTTCCATCTATGCTTCCTGCCTGTGGTGAATCTGTATAAGACCCTGGAGGCTGTTGGGTTCTGTGCTGCCTGGAGTATAGGAGTTCCATCTATGCTTCCTTCCTGTGGTGAATCTGTATAAGACCCTGGAGGCTGTCGGGTTCTGTGCTGCCTGGAGTATAGGAGCTCCATTTATGCTTCCTTCTTGTGGTGAATCTGTATAAGACTGATGGTCTTAATAAAGGTGTATGTAATGAAATAAGAATATAAACAGTAGCAATGCGTTTCTTTATTCGTTCAAAGTGCAAGCTTTCAGATCTTTATAATCCTTCCACTGGCATAGCTATAAGTTGAGAGAATGAGTAATAAATATATATACAATATTATTTACATATATATTTAAAGACAACAAATATTTATATGTCTTCATTTTCTCAACTTATAGCTATGCTAGTAGAAGTATTATATAGATTCGAAAGCTTGCACTTTGTACAAATAAAGAAACGCACATTGCTACAGTCTATATTCTTTATCCTTTAAATAAAGATAATTCGGCCAGTAAATTTTATTGCAAAATACATCAAAATATTTACTGGCCGAAGTATCTTTAATTTCAAAAATTATGAATGCCGGCCAGGTAGCCTCTATCTTTACGATGGTCTATATTCTTATTTTATACTTTATAGCAACTTTCTCTTTCAAAAGCTGTATGTGTGTGTATTTATAAAGAAATGCAATTTGAATCCAAACCTTTTTTCATTAAAAGCGGCCAATTAAAAAAAAAAATCTAGAAATTGAGATTTATAAAATACTAGCGGATGTACCCGGCTTCGCCCGGGTTTTACCCGAGTAAAGGTTTGTCTAACGAACATTTGTTAAAACAATTCTCTATAAACTTATAAAAAAATAATAGATATATTTTGATAATTTGAAACTCGTAAATTTGAATCTCTCGATAAAGTGAACATTTTTTCCCGGTCCCTTAAAAAATACTCGATAAGTTGAATAAAATCAATATTAATTGGTTCCCTCGGTAATTGGAATTTAAAGGGATAGTATCTTGCCTTGGAATTGTATCATTATTCTTGTCTCAAATAAATTGCTGTGTTAACCTGAATTTTGTCTTTCCTAATTTTCTACATTACAAAACCATCATTTTATCTAGTGAACATTTTCCCCCGGTCCCTTGAAAAATACTCGATAATTTGAATAAAATCAATATTAATTGGTTCCCTCGGTATTTGGAAGTTAAAGGAATAGTATCTTGCCTTGGAATTGTATCATTATTCTTGTCTCAAATAAATTGCCATGTCATCCTGAATTTTGTCTTTCCTAATTTTCTACATTACAAAATCATCATTTTATCTAGTGAACATTTTTCCCCGGTCTCTTGAAAAATACTCAATAGGTTGATTAAAATCAATATTAATTGGTTCCCTCGGTAATGGGAAGTTAAAGGAATAGTATCTTGCCTTGGAATTGTATCATTATTCTTGTCTAAAATAAATTGCCGTGTCATCCTGAATTTTGTCTTTCCTAATTTTCTACATTACAAAATCATCATTTTATCTAGTGAACATTTTTTCCCCGGTCTCTTGAAAAATACTCGATAAGTTGAATAAAATCAATATTAATTGGTTCCCTCGGTAATTGGAAGTTAAAGGAATAGTATCTTGCCTTGGAATTGTATCATTATTCTTGTCTCAAATAAATTGCCGTGTCATCCTGAATTTTGTCTTTCCTAATTTTCTACATTACAAAATCATCATTTTATCTATTCTCCCAATATATATGTTGTAGATAAATGATAAAACTAACTTTGACTTGTGCGCAATTAATAGGTAGAAAATCTTACTTTTGAAAATAATCATCATCATTTAGTTAAATCTACAAATCTGAAAATAACTCTAAGGATATTCAAGATATTCAAGAAATTATTTTTCAAAAAATTTCCCAGGGACATACCTAATAATATCCCAAAATTTCACGGCGATTGGATGTATGGGTTTTGAATCTATAGAGTACAGACAGACAGACATTCAATTATATATATATATAGACTAGACGAATGACCCGGCTTCGCCCGGGAATTCCCCCGAGTACGAATTTCTACCTCAATACTTAATACTAGATACTTTTGTAAAAAAAAAGTAACACTCTTATAAAAAGATATTAAAATAAAAAGTTGGGCAAGCGATTTGGAAAATATGCAGAACGCTCATTGGTCGGTTAATTCGCCTGGTGTTGTCACTTCGCCTCGTATTTACTGCCGCGCAAAAAATAGTTCTGGAGATTCTTTACACTTTATTAAAACAATATCGAACTTTCGAGTATTTCTGATTTCCTGCAGGAGTATACATAAAAACGAATAAACACCGTTAAGATGCTAATAATATGTACATTTAAATATTAGGAGAGATTTTGCATATTGCTTTATATTAGAATATTTCATTAAGTTAGTTTGTACTTTTTTCATATTGACGATTGTTTGTTTAATTTTAAGAATTATCATATTGACTGTAACTTTTATTTATTATATAAAAAAACAAAGGCCAGAACAAAAATTAATAAAAAATACGAAAGCCATTGTTCACATACCAAAACGATAATTTTGTAAAGTTTTTTTTTTTTAATTGCATTGTGTGCACTTACCGTAACTTAGTAATATAAATTTTTCTCTCAATACTTTTGTAAAAAAAAGTGACACTCGTATAAAATGATATTTAAAAAAAAGTACGCAAGCAACTTGAAAAAAAATTTAGAACGCTCATTGGTCGCCTAATTGGCCTCGTGTTGTTACTTCGCCTCGTATTTACTCCGCGTAAAAAAAAGTTCTTCAAATGAAAAAAAGAAATAGCCAAAAATACTAATCAAAATGTAGCCGAAAAATTTCCTCAGGTTTATAAAAAGCGACATGCAAAATTTGGTACAGTAGTTTTTGAGTTTATCGCGAAACAGACATTGACTTTTATATATAGAGAGATAGATTGACTGCCTAGCCATTTTACCTTAAATGCAGAGTATATTTGAAAATAGAATTTGAGACTTAAATTATTGATCTATTTTCGTTTTTTCCTTAAATGTTAGTCTGAATTTATTCGAAATATTTTTTGGGGGGATTCGAGACTTGAAAATATTCGTCTCTTATCCCTAGTACACGTGGTACAGGCCATGATATTCATTGTGGGTAGAAGTAGGCGACTGCTTTTACTGTAAGTGCACCACATGTCTACAAATGTAAAAAGTAGTTCAACTTTTGCACTTACAAATATGCCAGAGTCATGTTTGGTTACTGGCACTCGCTGGTGAGGTTGGACTTTTGCAAGAATCGGGGGCCATTATAATCATGGTGGGTAGAAGTTAGCGACTGCTTTTACTGTAAGTGCACCACATCTCTACACGCGTGAAAAGCAGTTCGACATTTGCACTTACAAAGTACCGTTTGGTTACTTGCACTCGCTGGTGATGGTGAACTTTTGCAAGAATCGCAGGCCATTGGAGCATTTTCCTTAATGAGAAAAAAAGTGCCCAATGCGGAAAGCGATCCCGGGTCGTAGCAGTCGAAGAATCTCCATCTTGAATGTGATAAGCATTAATTCGAGAAACAAGTATAGTAAAATGTCTCGTTTGAAGAAGATAAATTGTCCGCATCAATTATTTCGTTTATCTGACGATAGATGGTAGGACGAGTATTTTCAGGAATTAATACAGGAGGACCAGATTTTACATCAAGAATTTATTTCCGAATGATTCCAAGAAGAGAAAGTTGCGTCCGACGAACAAATTGACAACCAAGAAAAAAGAAATTTTCTATTCTACTTAATATACTTTTTTACTTGTGAAAAATTCCAATTTTCCATTTCTGTTTAGCTTCTGATGAAATTTCAATTCTTCGCACTCGATCAAAACAAAAATTGGAAGGAAGAGAGAGAATTTATTTATACAGAATTTCGGATCAATTATAGGTGTGATGGAATATTGTTGGAATATATAAAAATGTAATTCCAGTTGTGTGTCAGAGTTTTCTTCGATCACAACAATAATTTATATAATCGAAAAAGACAACAAATGATAATTGTAAAAATGAATTTTCGAAATGAATATCTAACAATATACAGTTAAACCTGTCTATAGCGCCCCCTCTAAATAACGCCTTCCTCTCTATAGCGCCCGATTTTAAACATTAAAATGTAAACATTTTACATTAAAAGTGACCTGTATAGCACTCCCTCTCTATAGCACCCTATTTTGGTGAGTCCCAAGAGGGGGCGCTATAGAAAGGTTTAACTGTATTTTTATTTTTAAAATATCAAAAAAACCTTATGCAATAAATTTCATTAATAAAATTTTATTTATTAAAACAAATATCATTGTGAAAAAATAGTACATATGTGATATTGTACTGGGATAAGGTACATAAATTATTAAAAAAGGCATCTCCTTATCGTGCAACTGAAAGTTGCTGATGGCTTACGCCATCTTTCACAAGAATAGTTGATATTTATTCCGATAGATGGCGCAAGCCATCAGCAACTTTCAGTTGCACGATAAGGAGATGCCTTTTTTCATAACAAATATCATTGTTTTTTTTTATTAAAGAAACCTATTGCGTGAGTGTTTTTGATATTTTTTATAAAGGTATATCGCAATTCTCTTATATCTGAATATAACAAGATGTTTTTAACCCCTTCCTTTTACATTGATCATTACATTGGCCTTTAACATTGCTCCGAAGTGTTAGAGGCTTATGATTGAATTTTCCCATTGTTGTATGATTGTTTATCAAGACAGCCATCTAAACCATAACACTCTACTTATTGTTAGATGGCTATACAACAATGTGGATATTATTTTGATTGTTAAATGAAATCGTTGTAACCAGATGTTCTTGGAGAATCATGTTTTAGAAAGGTCTTATATAAAACCAATATATACATGTATAATATGTGATTGGAGCATATCCCTTTACAAAAGCCTTTCATATTGTATTTTGTCTTTTACATGATTACATGATTATCCAGGAACATCTTGTGACATTAACTTGTCTTCGCAGTTAATTAAAAAACTAACAACAACATTAAGCAGACTAAAACTTAATGTATTTATTGTATTACCAACTAAACAACATATATTTATGCAAAAGAGTTATTCCTTTTGTTTATATATGCGCCAACTTGGCTACTGATTATTATTGACTTTAATATTACTTTTATATTTACATCTCCCCTTTTTTTTTCAAAGGTTCAGCCGGGAGACTGGCTTGATGAGGCGTCCAGACTTTGTTCTTAAAGGGTTACGGTCAGTGGACGGTAAAGTCTGTGATGGCTCCCTGGGCTCCGTTGATGGGTGGGGTCCCTTGTCAGTCTTGTCCAGCAGAGTCGGCACAGGTGGGGGTGATGCGTGCTCACTTTCAAGTGGAGGAGGACCATTGTTCTCCATTTCCTTATGATAGTCCATGGATGAAGTTTGAGCCTCTGGCTCACCATGAAAAGGTCTCAAGAAGGCTTGATTACGACGCAATATCCTATCTTGAGATCTCACTGCATATGACCTAGGACTTAACTGCTTGACTACAGTAGCAGGAGTCCAAACTCTTTCTCGCTCTTTCAAGAACACTGGTTGATTTTCAGAGAGTTGTTGATGTGATGTAGAATGCATATCACCATAAGATTTTTGTCTTGCGCGAGCGTTTCTAAGAATTTCACTAGTTTTCTCTAGTACAGATGGTTCCAAAAGATCTTCTTTAATTGGCAACACGGTTCTGGTTCGGCGACTGTAAAGTCGTTGCACAGGTGAACCTAATCCTTCTCTTGGGGTGTTTCGATAGTTCAACAGTGCCATTTGGATGTCTTCTTTTCCTCTTTCACATTTTCTAAGAAGACTTTTTGCTGTTTGAACTGCCCTTTCTGCCAACCCATTGGACCTAGGGTGTAGAGGGCTAGAGGTTTGGTGGGTAAATGACCATTCCTGTGAAAATTGCTTGAATTCTCTTGAACAATAGTTGGTACCATTGTCAGTTTCTAGAACCTTTGGGATCCCATGTTGGGCAAACCATTCCTTTAAATATACTATTGTTTCTTTAGAATTTAATGATTTAAGTTCTTTAAAATCAATATATCCAGAATAACTATCAGTTACCAGTAAATAATTGTGGTCATTATACATAAAAACATCCGATGCTACAATCTGCCATGGAATTTTGGGTATTTCCTTGTTAATGATGGTTTGTTTTTGATTACTCCTGGAATTGGAAATGCAAATCATACACTTTTCTCCTTGGTTGATTATATCTTTTGTTACTCCAGGCCAATAAATTGATTCCTTGGCTCTTTGAAGAGTGCCGTTGATGCCAATATGTCCGATGTGCAGATTCTTTAAGACCTTGACTCTAAGAGATTTAGGGATTATATATATATATATATATATATGAAATGTAAATAATAAAGTTTATCAAATAAAATTTTAAATCTTAAATATAATTTAAATTAAGTTGATATTATAGAGTGAGTTAAGATGGATTTATATATTGATATAACTATATTTAAAACTTTTAATAATAGTAATATTTATATATAAAAAGGAAATTCTATTAGATTAGCAAGCTAAATCTAAATTAATTATATAAGATAAAAGTTGATAATTATTTTTGTGTTTAAGTTAGATGAGATTAAAAAGTTCTTTATATGTATTATATTTATATCTTATTTAGGAGAGAAAAATGTAATAAAAGTAATTATATGTTAGAATAATATGTTTTTATTTTAGATAGAAAAAAAAATTTGAAAAATAAAAAGAAAATTTAACAAGAAAAGAAGATTTAACAACGTAACGTCTTTTAGCATCGGCTTTTACCCGTCATTTAGACATACTCTTAAAATAAATAGGAATAAAGAAGAGATTTATAATGATTATATATTTATTTTTTAGTAAAAGAGAGGAAAGAGATAAAGAAAGAACCATACATTTTTATTTCAAACAGGTAGAGAATTGAAAGGTTGTTAGTATTTTTTTTTTTTTTAGTTAATTAATAGTTTTTGTAATTTTTTTATATAATTTTTTTTTCCTATATAATTTTAGATTTTTTTTTTTTCCTAAGAGTAAGAATAATATGAAATAATATTTTTGCCTAGTTAAGGATAGATAAACATATTTTAAATCTTTGCCTATTAGAAATTATTTTTTGGAACCCTAATGGTAGACCAGGACATTACACAAAAGGAGATTTGGAAAATCTATTGGAGAGAGAAATCTGTGGTACCAGGGCTCTTCAGATGAAAATACCACAACCCATTTCACCCTTACTTCATTATGGATTGATTTCTCTTCGACCATTAAACTGTATAATCAAATTAATATTAGATATCATAGAAGGAGGCTGTTTACTTACTTATTCAAAGTGGCGTCTGCCGCTCCCTCGAGACAGCGCACATGTGTGGATGTAACATCTGTCTGTCAGGGACCCTCGACACTGTTCTAAAAGTAACCTTCCCTTTTCTAGGAAATCTTATTTTTAAAATTGTTAGAAGTTAGAAAAGCTGTCAGAAAAGAATCATTAGAAATTTTAAAGATTGTGAAAATATGTATTAAAATTTTGTTTTCATTGATATAAGTTACATTTTTATTAAAATTATAAATTAATTGAATAATAAAACATTTATTATGCTTCAAATTCATTTATATTTGTTTTCCAGTTCCCTCCCACAGTAACTGGAGATCAAATTGAATGAATTTAATGCTTTATAATCGTTATCATATAATTAATATATTTAAAGTCATAGGAAATATATTCAGTAATTCTATCATTTGTTTTAGTATAAGAGTAGAATATTAGTTGTTGGTTAGATTAATTGGAGAAGTTTGAAGTTTCAAATTTATAATTATATTTATTATTGCTTAGGTATTTGTGTATTGACAGCCTATTGTAAAACTTTACTGTTTTGTATTTAAAACCATTGTTTAAATACTCTTTATTAAGATTTTTAATGTCTTTAATAAAGTTTGTTTTAATGTTGTTGATTCTATAAAATCTTAAAAATTGACCAAAATATATGCCTTTGCAGCAATTTGATGATATGTTGGAATTGACATTACAGAATTTAATAATTTTAAAATTATAACAATTTCTTTTGTCATATGTTCCAATTGACTTGTTTGCAAGGTTTATATTTAAGTCTAAAAAGTTAACCTCCTTGTTATTAGTTATCTTTTCATTATTTTTAAGTTTCAAATATTTAGGGTATATTTTGTAAATGACATTATTGAATTGTGGGTTATTCAAGATAATGATGTCATCTACATAGCGGAACATATGCCAATTTACATCATTCTGTAGGAAGAACTCTCTTTCATACCAAAAAAGTAATAAGTTTGCTAGTAGTGGACTGGATGAAGTTCCCATTGGAACACCTTTAGATTGAATGTATATTTTGTTTTTAAAATTAATATAATTAAAGTTTAAGAAGGTTTCAAGTAATGTTTTTGCTGTTTTGTTATCTAATTTAAATGTTTTGTATTTGTTGTGAATAATTTGAATATGGAATGTTTTATCATTAATGAATTCATTTATTAAGCTGTGTATTTTATTATTAAGGTCTTCTAAACGTATGTTAGAGTAAAGATCTTCAAAATCAAATGTATGAACTGTATTGATCTTTTGTAGGTTATTTGTTAGGAAGTTAATAATTTTTTTATTAGAATCTATGAATTTATAATTATGTTTGTTAGTTATTTTATTTATTATGAATTGAAGTGTTGAAGCTAGTCTTAAATCTATGTTTTTTATGACTGAGTTTATTCCTGATGTGATTGTTCTAAATGAGATTGGTGTTTTATGTAATTTAGGAATAATATAAAATTTCGGTATGTTTGTGTTTTTGTTGTAATTAATGATTTTTAGTGTGTTTTCTACATTTTTAATATCTTTTTTGATTTTAGTTTCAGTTGTTTTTATGAAAGTGTATTTACTGTTGTTATTAATTTCATTTTTTAGAAGGTCATGATATAAGTTTTTACATATAATAGATAAATTATTTGAACATTTATCTATTGGACATATGATAAAATCTTTTTGTAAGTTTTCAAAATTGTCTTTTAAGGAATTAATTTCCGATTCATTAGGGATTGTGTATTTTAATGTGTTGTTATAATAGTTTTTTATTTCTTTACTTAATTTATATTTCCATTCTAGGAAAGTAAATTCAGGAATTCTGTGTTTTATACTAGTTTTATTAATGAATATATCGATGTCTTTTAATATAGATTTAATTGTATTATTGAAATTGTGTTTGATCTGAGGTATATATTTATATCCTCTGTTTAAAATGTTTTGGAGTTTTGGTTCCAAAAAAGTATAATCGCTAGTTAAAATATGTCCTGTGAATTTATATTTATCTAGAACATTGTGGCAATTACATTTAGATTTTTTAAAATTTGTTAGATTATTAATAAACGGGTTATAATTGCATAATATACTGCCAATATTCTTGTTATATTTCCAGGTAGTTTTAAAATTTAAACCTTTTATAGGAAATAAACTGTTAATAGATTGGTCATTAAATATATCATTAAATTTGAAATGATCAAATAATTTGTTATTGAATTTAATAATAATGTTAATTTGGTTATTATTTTGTTTAATTTTTCTGTATTTGAAGATGTCGTTTGTGATATCTGTTAATCTATTAGAAAGATTGTGAATTTTAATGTGTTCTACAAGTTTTATAAGTTTGCTATTATTTAATTTGAATAATGTTTTAATAAAATTTTCAATGAAATTTTTTGTGTACATTTTGTTTGTGTCTAATAAGTTATTAAAGTTTATGAAGCCTAATTTGTTGGTAGTTTTACCTCTGGTTTTGACTGAGTTATTATTAGAGTTATGTTTTTTGTATTTATTACTAATTTCATAGATTGATATTTCAGATGGTTGTGGTGTGTATGTGTGGTTAAGTTCGTCGTTAAGTCCATAAGGGTATAAAGTGTTGTGTTGATAAATGTAATTGTTTTCTAATAATAATCGTTGTTTTTTGTCTTGACAAATGTCAAGTATTTCTATCATGTAATTGTTAAAGGTATGTATTTTATTGTGTTGTTTCATGTATGTGTTACCAATTGATTTTTTCGAGTGGTTTCTATGTAAATTTATTCTTATGTTTAAAGGATTGCAAGTTTGTCCTATATATGAAAGTTGACAAGTTTGGCAAGTTAATTTATAAATAGTGTTTTCTATCTTACAACTAGGTGTTTGAAATGAAAGAGAGTTCTTCCTACAGAATGATGTAAATTGGCATATGTTCCGCTATGTAGATGACATCATTATCTTGAATAACCCACAATTCAATAATGTCATTTACAAAATATACCCTAAATATTTGAAACTTAAAAATAATGAAAAGATAACTAATAACAAGGAGGTTAACTTTTTAGACTTAAATATAAACCTTGCAAACAAGTCAATTGGAACATATGACAAAAGAAATTGTTATAATTTTAAAATTATTAAATTCTGTAATGTCAATTCCAACATATCATCAAATTGCTGCAAAGGCATATATTTTGGTCAATTTTTAAGATTTTATAGAATCAACAACATTAAAACAAACTTTATTAAAGACATTAAAAATCTTAATAAAGAGTATTTAAACAATGGTTTTAAATACAAAACAGTAAAGTTTTACAATAGGCTGTCAATACACAAATACCTAAGCAATAATAAATATAATTATAAATTTAAAACTTCAAACTTCTCCAATTAATCTAACCAACAACTTATATTCTACTCTTATACTAAAACAAATGATAGAATTACTGAATATATTTCCTATGACTTTAAATATATTAATTATATGATAACGATTATAAAGCATTAAATTCATTCAATTTGATCTCCAGTTACTGTGGGAGGGAACTGGAAAACAAATATAAATGAATTTGAAGCATAATAAATGTTTTATTATTCAATTAATTTATAATTTTAATAAAAATGTAACTTATATCAATGAAAACAAAATTTTAATACATATTTTCACAATCTTTAAAATTTCTAATGATTCTTTTCTGACAGCTTTTCTAACTTCTAACAATTTTAACAATAAGATTTCCTAGAAAAGGGAAGGTTACTTTTAGAACAGTGTCGAGGGTCCCTGACAGACAGATGTTACATCCACACATGTGCGCTGTCTCGAGGGAGCGGCAGACGCCACTTTGAATAAGTAAGTAAACAGCCTCCTTCTATGATATCTAATATTAATTTGATTATACAGTTTAATGGTCGAAGAGAAATCAATCCATAATGAAGTAAGGTTGAAATGGGTTGTGGTATTTTCATCTGAAGAGCCCTGGTACCACAGATTTCTCTCTCCAATAGATTTTCCAAATCTCCTTTTGTGTAATGTCCTGGTCTACCATTAGGGTTCCAAAAAATAATTTCTAATAGGCAAAGATTTAAAATATGTTTATCTATCCTTAACTAGGCAAAAATATTATTTCATATTATTCTTACTCTTAGGAAAAAAAAAAAAATATAAAATTATATAGGAAAAAAAAAATTATATAAAAAAATTACAAAAACTATTAATTAACTAAAAAAAAAAAAATACAAACAACCTTTCAATTCTCTACCTGTTTGAAATAAAAGTGTATGGTTCTTTCTTTATCTCTTTCCTCTCTTTTACTAAAAAATAAATATATAATCATTATAAATCTCTTCTTTATTCCTATTTATTTTAAGAGTATGTCTAAATGACGGGTAAAAGCCGATGCTAAAAGACGTTACGTTGTTAAATCTTCTTTTCTTGTTAAATTTTCTTTTTATTTTTCAAATTTTTTTTTCTATCTAAAATAAAAACATATTATTCTAACATATAATTACTTTTATTACATTTTTCTCTCCTAAATAAGATATAAATATAATACATATAAAGAACTTTTTAATCTCATCTAACTTAAACACAAAAATAATTATCAACTTTTATCTTATATAATTAATTTAGATTTAGCTTGCTAATCTAATAGAATTTCCTTTTTATATATAAATATTACTATTATTAAAAGTTTTAAATATAGTTATATCAATATATAAATCCATCTTAACTCACTCTATAATATCAACTTAATTTAAATTATATTTAAGATTTAAAATTTTATTTGATAAACTTTATTATTTACATTTCATATAAATTCATACGAGCTTGCTCTATGATATAATAACTTAATTTAAGTTATATTTAAGATTTCAATTTTTAATAGACAAACTCTGTTATTTACATATCCAAAAGGTATAATTTATATCTTAAAGGAAAGATTAAAATATAAAAGTAATTATAATCACATAATACTCACAGAATTTTTTTTTCTCAGTGTTTTAGTCAGTTTAAAGATGTTTTTTATTAGTTATTCTTACAATTACTACAGATATACATACAACAATCTATATTTATTATCAAACAAATTATTAATTATTTCAACTAACATCTATAGCAAATAATTTTTAATTAAAAAAAATGTTTTAAAGAATAACAAACTAAAAAACTTTAAAAAAAACTACAAACATTTTTGGGTTAGCACCCCTTCTATGTTCTCTAAACTCGCTAAAAATTGTCTAAATAAGAAATGTCAAACTTGCCCAACTTTCAAGAACCATGACACATTTCAAACACCTAGTTGTAAGATAGAAAACACTATTTATAAATTAACTTGCCAAACTTGTCAACTTTCATATATAGGACAAACTTGCAATCCTTTAAACATAAGAATAAATTTACATAGAAACCACTCGAAAAAATCAATTGGTAACACATACATGAAACAACACAATAAAATACATACCTTTAACAATTACATGATAGAAATACTTGACATTTGTCAAGACAAAAAACAACGATTATTTTTAGAAAACAATTACATTTATCAACACAACACTTTATACCCTTATGGACTTAACGACGAACTTAACCACACATACACACCACAACCATCTGAAATATCAATCTATGAAATTAGTAATAAATACAAAAAACATAACTCTAATAATAACTCAGTCAAAACCAGAGGTAAAACTACCAACAAATTAGGCTTCATAAACTTTAATAACTTATTAGACACAAACAAAATGTACACAAAAAATTTCATTGAAAATTTTATTAAAACATTATTCAAATTAAATAATAGCAAACTTATAAAACTTGTAGAACACATTAAAATTCACAATCTTTCTAATAGATTAACAGATATCACAAACGACATCTTCAAATACAGAAAAATTAAACAAAATAATAACCAAATTAACATTATTATTAAATTCAATAACAAATTATTTGATCATTTCAAATTTAATGATATATTTAATGACCAATCTATTAACAGTTTATTTCCTATAAAAGGTTTAAATTTTAAAACTACCTGGAAATATAACAAGAATATTGGCAGTATATTATGCAATTATAACCCGTTTATTAATAATCTAACAAATTTTAAAAAATCTAAATGTAATTGCCACAATGTTCTAGATAAATATAAATTCACAGGACATATTTTAACTAGCGATTATACTTTTTTGGAACCAAAACTCCAAAACATTTTAAACAGAGGATATAAATATATACCTCAGATCAAACACAATTTCAATAATACAATTAAATCTATATTAAAAGACATCGATATATTCATTAATAAAACTAGTATAAAACACAGAATTCCTGAATTTACTTTCCTAGAATGGAAATATAAATTAAGTAAAGAAATCAAAAACTTTTATAACAACACACTAAAATACACAATCCCTAATGAATCGGAAATTAATTCCTTAAAAGACAATTTTGAAAACTTACAAAAAGATTTTATCATATGTCCAATAGATAAATGTTCAAATAATTTATCTATTATATGTAAAAACTAATATCATGACCTTCTAAAAAATGAAATTAATAACAACAGTAAATACACTTTCATAAAAACAACTGAAACTAAAATCAAAAAAGATATTAAAAATGTAGAAAACACACTAAAAATCATTAATTACAACAAAAACACAAACATACCGAAATTTTATATTATTCCTAAATTACATAAAACACCAATCTCATTTAGAACAATCACATCAGGAATAAACTCAGTCATAAAAAACATAGATTTAAGACTAGCTTCAACACTTCAATTCATAATAAATAAAATAACTAACAAACATAATTATAAATTCATAGATTCTAATAAAAAAATCATTAACTTCCTAACAAATAACCTACAAAAGATCAATACAGTTCATACATTTGATTTTGAAGATCTTTACTCTAACATACGTTTAGAAGACCTTAATAATAAAATACACAGCTTAATAAATGAATTCATTAATGATAAAACATTCCATATTCAAATTATTCACAACAAATACAAAACATTTAAATTAGATAACAAAACAGCAAAAACATTACTTGAAACCTTCTTAAACTTTAATTATATTAATTTTAAAAACAAAATATACATTCAATCTAAAGGTGTTCCAATGGGAACTTCATCCAGTCCACTACTAGCAAACTTATTACTTTTTTGGTATGAAAGAGAGTTCTTCCTACAGAATGATGTAAATTGGCATATGTTCCGCTATGTAGATGACATCATTATCTTGAATAACCCACAATTCAATAATGTCATTTACAAAATATACCCTAAATATTTGAAACTTAAAAATAATGAAAAGATAACTAATAACAAGGAGGTTAACTTTTTAGACTTAAATATAAACCTTGCAAACAAGTCAATTGGAACATATGACAAAAGAAATTGTTATAATTTTAAAATTATTAAATTCTGTAATGTCAATTCCAACATATCATCAAATTGCTGCAAAGGCATATATTTTGGTCAATTTTTAAGATTTTATAGAATCAACAACATTAAAACAAACTTTATTAAAGACATTAAAAATCTTAATAAAGAGTATTTAAACAATGGTTTTAAATACAAAACAGTAAAGTTTTACAATAGGCTGTCAATACACAAATACCTAAGCAATAATAAATATAATTATAAATTTGAAACTTCAAACTTCTCCAATTAATCTAACCAACAACTTATATTCTACTCTTATACTAAAACAAATGATAGAATTACTGAATATATTTCCTATGACTTTAAATATATTAATTATATGATAACGATTATAAAGCATTAAAATCATTCAATTTGATCTCCAGTTACTGTGGGAGGGAACTGGAAAACAAATATAAATGAATTTGAAGCATAATAAATGTTTTATTATTCAATTAATTTATAATTTTAATAAAAATGTAACTTATATCAATGAAAACAAAATTTTAATACATATTTTCACAATCTTTAAAATTTCTAATGATTCTTTTCTGACAGCTTTTCTAACTTCTAACAATTTTAAAAATAAGATTTCCTAGAAAAGGGAAGGTTACTTTTAGAACAGTGTCGAGGGTCCCTGACAGACAGATGTTACATCCACACATGTGCGCTGTCTCGAGGGAGCGGCAGACGCCACTTTGAATAAGTAAGTAAACAGCCTCCTTCTATGATATCTAATATTAATTTGATTATACAGTTTAATGGTCGAAGAGAAATCAATCCATAATGAAGTAAGGGTGAAATGGGTTGTGGTATTTTCATCTGAAGAGCCCTGGTACCACAGATTTCTCTCTCCAATAGATTTTCCAAATCTCCTTTTGTGTAATGTCCAGGTCTACCATTAGGGTTCCAAAAAATAATTTCTAATAGGCAAAGATTTAAAATATGTTTATCTATCCTTAACTAGGCAAAAATATTATTTCATATTATTCTTACTCTTAGGAAAAAAAAAAAAATCTAAAATTATATAGGAAAAAAAAAATTACAAAAACTATTAATTAACTAAAAAAAAAAATACTAACAACCTTTCAATTCTCTACCTGTTTGAAATAAAAGTGTATGGTTCTTTCTTTATCTCTTTCCTCTCTTTTACTAAAAAATAAATATATAATCATTATAAATCTCTTCTTTATTCCTATTTATTTTAAGAGTATGTCTAAATGACGGGTAAAAGCCGATGCTAAAAGACGTTACGTTGTTAAATCTTCTTTTCTTGTTAAATTTTCTTTTTATTTTTCAAATTTTTTTTTTCTATCTAAAATAAAAACATATTATTCTAACATATAATTACTTTTATTACATTTTTCTCTCCTAAATAAGATATAAATATAATACATATAAAGAACTTTTTAATCTCATCTAACTTAAACACAAAAATAATTATCAACTTTTATCTTATATAATTAATTTAGATTTAGCTTGCTAATCTAATAGAATTTCCTTTTTATATATAAATATTACTATTATTAAAAGTTTTAAATATAGTTATATCAATATATAAATCCATCTTAACTCACTCTATAATATCAACTTAATTTAAATTATATTTAAGATTTAAAATTTTATTTGATAAACTTTATTATTTACATTTCATATAAATTCATACGAGCTTGCTCTATGATATAATAACTTAATTTAAGTTATATTTAAGATTTCAATTTTTAATAGACAAACTCTGTTATTTACATATCCAAAAGGTATAATTTATATCTTAAAGGAAAGATTAAAATATAAAAGTAATTATAATCACATAATACTCACAGAATTTTTTTTTCTCAGTGTTTTAGTCAGTTTAAAGATGTTTTTTATTAGTTATTCTTACAATTACTACAGATATACATACAACAATCTATATTTATTATCAAACAAATTATTAATTATTTCAACTAACATCTATAGCAAATAATTTTTAATAAAAAAAAATGTTTTAAAGAATAACAAACTAAAAAACTTTAAAAAAAACTACAAACATTTTTGGGTTAGCACCCCTTCTATGTTCTCTAAACTCGCTAAAAATTGTCTAAATAAGAAATGTCAAACTTGCCCAACTTTCAAGAACCATGACACATTTCAAACACCTAGTTGTAAGATAGAAAACACTATTTATAAATTAACTTGCCAAACTTGTCAACTTTCATATATAGGACAAATTTGCAATCCTTTAAACATAAGAATAAATTTACATAGAAACCACTCGAAAAAATCAATTGGTAACACATACATGAAACAACACAATAAAATACATACCTTTAACAATTACATGATAGAAATACTTGACATTTGTCAAGACAAAAAACAACGATTATTATTAGAAAACAATTACATTTATCAACACAACACTTTATACCCTTATGGACTTAACGACGAACTTAACCACACATACACACCACAACCATCTGAAATATCAATCTATGAAATTAGTAATAAATACAAAAAACATAACTCTAATAATAACTCAGTCAAAACCAGAGGTAAAACTACCAACAAATTAGGCTTCATAAACTTTAATAACTTATTAGACACAAACAAAATGTACACAAAAAATTTCATTGAAAATTTTATTAAAACATTATTCAAATTAAATAATAGCAAACTTATAAAACTTGTAGAACACATTAAAATTCACAATCTTTCTAATAGATTAACAGATATCACAAACGACATCTTCAAATACAGAAAAATTAAACAAAATAATAACCAAATTAACATTATTATTAAATTCAATAACAAATTATTTGATCATTTCAAATTTAATGATATATTTAATGACCAATCTATTAACAGTTTATTTCCTATAAAAGGTTTAAATTTTAAAACTACCTGGAAATATAACAAGAATATTGGCAGTATATTATGCAATTATAACCCGTTTATTAATAATCTAACAAATTTTAAAAAATCTAAATGTAATTGCCACAATGTTCTAGATAAATATAAATTCACAGGACATATTTTAACTAGCGATTATACTTTTTTGGAACCAAAACTCCAAAACATTTTAAACAGAGGATATAAATATATACCTCAGATCAAACACAATTTCAATAATACAATTAAATCTATATTAAAAGACATCGATATATTCATTAATAAAACTAGTATAAAACACAGAATTCCTGAATTTACTTTCCTAGAATGGAAATATAAATTAAGTAAAGAAATAAAAAACTATTATAACAACACACTAAAATACACAATCCCTAATGAATCGGAAATTAATTCCTTAAAAGACAATTTTGAAAACTTACAAAAAGATTTTATCATATGTCCAATAGATAAATGTTCAAATAATTTATCTATTATATGTAAAAACTTATATCATGACCTTCTAAAAAATGAAATTAATAACAACAGTAAATACACTTTCATAAAAACAACTGAAACTAAAATCAAAAAAGATATTAAAAATGTAGAAAACACACTAAAAATCATTAATTACAACAAAAACACAAACATGCCGAAATTTTATATTATTCCTAAATTACATAAAACACCAATCTCATTTAGAACAATCACATCAGGAATAAACTCAGTCATAAAAAACATAGATTTAAGACTAGCTTCAACACTTCAATTCATAATAAATAAAATAACTAACAAACATAATTATAAATTCATAGATTCTAATAAAAAAATCATTAACTTCCTAACAAATAACCTACAAAAGATCAATACAGTTCATACATTTGATTTTGAAGATCTTTACTCTAACATACGTTTAGAAGACCTTAATAATAAAATACACAGCTTAATAAATGAATTCATTAATGATAAAACATTCCATATTCAAATTATTCACAACAAATACAAAACATTTAAATTAGATAACAAAACAGCAAAAACATTACTTGAAACCTTCTTAAACTTTAATTATATTAATTTTAAAAACAAAATATACATTCAATCTAAAGGTGTTCCAATGGGAACTTCATCCAGTCCACTACTAGCAAACTTATTACTTTTTTGGTATGAAAGAGAGTTCTTCCTACAGAATGATGTAAATTGGCATATGTTCCGCTATGTAGATGACATCATTATCTTGAATAACCCACAATTCAATAATGTCATTTACAAAATATACCCTAAATATTTGAAACTTAAAAATAATGAAAAGATAACTAATAACAAGGAGGTTAACTTTTTAGACTTAAATATAAACCTTGCAAACAAGTCAATTGGAACATATGACAAAAGAAATTGTTATAATTTTAAAATTATTAAATTCTGTAATGTCAATTCCAACATATCATCAAATTGCTGCAAAGGCATATATTTTGGTCAATTTTTAAGATTTTATAGAATCAACAACATTAAAACAAACTTTATTAAAGACATTAAAAATCTTAATAAAGAGTATTTAAACAATGGTTTTAAATACAAAACAGTAAAGTTTTACAATGGGCTGTCAATACACAAATACCTAAGCAATAATAAATATAATTATAAATTTAAAACTTCAAACTTCTCCAATTAATCTAACCAACAACTTATATTCTACTCTTATACTAAAACAAATGATAGAATTACTGAATATATTTCCTATGACTTTAAATATATTAATTATATGATAACGATTATAAAGCATTAAATTCATTCAATTTGATCTCCAGTTACTGTGGGAGGGAACTGGAAAACAAATATAAATGAATTTGAAGCATAATAAATGTTTTATTATTCAATTAATTTATAATTTTAATAAAAATGTAACTTATATCAATGAAAACAAAATTTTAATACATATTTTCACAATCTTTAAAATTTCTAATGATTCTTTTCTGACAGCTTTTCTAACTTCTAACAATTTTAAAAATAAGATTTCCTAGAAAAGGGAAGGTTACTTTTAGAACAGTGTCGAGGGTCCCTGACAGACAGATGTTACATCCACACATGTGCGCTGTCTCGAGGGAGCGGCAGACGCCACTTTGAATAAGTAAGTAAACAGCCTCCTTCTATGATATCTAATATTAATTTGATTATACAGTTTAATGGTCGAAGAGAAATCAATCCATAATGAAGTAAGGGTGAAATGGGTTGTGGTATTTTCATCTGAAGAGCCCTGGTACCACAGATTTCTCTCTCCAATAGATTTTCCAAATCTCCTTTTGTGTAATGTCCTGGTCTACCATTAGGGTTCCAAAAAATAATTTCTAATAGGCAAAGATTTAAAATATGTTTATCTATCCTTAACTAGGCAAAAATATTATTTCATATTATTCTTACTCTTAGGAAAAAAAAAAAAATCTAAAATTATATAGGAAAAAAAAAAATATTATAAAAAAATTACAAAAACTATTAATTAACTAAAAAAAAAAAATACTAACAACCTTTCAATTCTCTACCTGTTTGAAATAAAAGTGTATGGTTCTTTCTTTATCTCTTTCCTCTCTTTTACTAAAAAATAAATATATAATCATTATAAATCTCTTCTTTATTCCTATTTATTTTAAGAGTATGTCTAAATGACGGGTAAAAGCCGATGCTAAAAGACGTTACGTTGTTAAATCTTCTTTTCTTGTTAAATTTTCTTTTTATTTTTCAAATTTTTTTTTCTATCTAAAATAAAAACATATTATTCTAACATATAATTACTTTTATTACATTTTTCTCTCCTAAATAAGATATAAATATAATACATATAAACAACTTTTTAATCTCATCTAACTTAAACACAAAAATAATTATCAACTTTTATCTTATATATATATATATATATATATATAAGATAAAAGTTGATAATTATTTTTGTGTTTAAGTTAGATGAGATTAAAAAGTTGTTTATATGTATTATATTTATATCTTATTTAGGAGAGAAAAATGTAATAAAAGTAATTATATGTTAGAATAATATGTTTTTATTTTAGATAGAAAAAGAAAATTTTTGAAAAATAAAAAGAAAATTTAACAAGAAAAGAAGATTTAACAACGTAACGTCTTTTAGCATCGGCTTTTACCCGTCATTTAGACATACTCTTAAAATAAATAGGAATAAAGAAGAGATTTATAATGATTATATATTTATTTTTTAGTAAAAGAGAGGAAAGAGATAAAGAAAGAACCATACACTTTTATTTCAAACAGGTAGAGAATTGAAAGGGTGTTAGTATTTTTTTTATAGTTAATTAATATTTTTTGTTATTTTTTTATATAATGGCAACACGGTTCTGGTTCGGCGACTGTAAAGTCGTTGCACAGGTGAACCTAATCCTTCTCTTGGGGTGTTTCGATAGTTCAACAGTGCCATTTGGATGTCTTCTTTTCCTCTTTCACATTTTCTAAGAAGACTTTTAGCTGTTTGAACTGCCCTTTCTGCCAACCCATTGGACCTAGGGTGTAGAGGGCTAGAGGTTTGGTGGGTAAATGACCATTCCTGTGAAAATTGCTTGAATTCTCTTGAACAATAGTTGGTACCATTGTCAGTTTCTAGAACCTTTGGGATCCCATGTTGGGCAAACCATTCCTTT
Organism: Cordylochernes scorpioides; assembly: GCA_030710605.1. Lineage (NCBI taxonomy): Eukaryota > Metazoa > Arthropoda > Arachnida > Pseudoscorpiones > Chernetidae > Cordylochernes > Cordylochernes scorpioides. Next base: position 104,086,132 of record CP092866.1, on the reverse strand, counting down.
AAATATACTATTGTTTCTTTAGAATTTAATGATTTAAGTTCTTTAAAATCAATATATCCAGAATAACTATCAGTTACCAGTAAATAATTGTGGTCATTATACATAAAAACATCCGATGCTACAATCTGCCATGGAATTTTGGGTATTTCCTTGTTAATGATTGTTTGTTTTTGATTACTCCTGGAATTGGAAATGCAAATCATACACTTTTCTCCTTGGTTGATTATATCTTTTGTTACTCCAGGCCAATAAATTGATTCCTTGGCTCTTTGAAGAGTGCCGTTGATGCCAATATGTCCGATGTGCAGATTCTTTAAGACCTTGACTCTAAGAGATTTAGGGATTATATATATATATATATATATAAGATAAAAGTTGATAATTATTTTTGTGTTTAAGTTAGATGAGATTAAAAAGTTGTTTATATGTATTATATTTATATCTTATTTAGGAGAGAAAAATGTAATAAAAGTAATTATATGTTAGAATAATATGTTTTTATTTTAGATAGAAAAAGAAAATTTTTGAAAAATAAAAAGAAAATTTAACAAGAAAAGAAGATTTAACAACGTAACGTCTTTTAGCATCGGCTTTTACCCGTCATTTAGACATACTCTTAAAATAAATAGGAATAAAGAAGAGATTTATAATGATTATATATTTATTTTTTAGTAAAAGAGAGGAAAGAGATAAAGAAAGAACCATACACTTTTATTTCAAACAGGTAGAGAATTGAAAGGGTGTTAGTATTTTTTTTATAGTTAATTAATATTTTTTGTTATTTTTTTATATAATGGCAACACGGTTCTGGTTCGGCGACTGTAAAGTCGTTGCACAGGTGAACCTAATCCTTCTCTTGGGGTGTTTCGATAGTTCAACAGTGCCATTTGGATGTCTTCTTTTCCTCTTTCACATTTTCTAAGAAGACTTTTTGCTGTTTGAACTGCCCTTTCTGCCAACCCATTGGACCTAGGGTGTAGAGGGCTAGAGGTTTGGTGGGTAAATGACCATTCCTGTGAAAATTGCTTGAATTCTCTTGAACAATAGTTGGTACCATTGTCAGTTTCTAGAACCTTTGGGATCCCATGTTGGGCAAACCATTCCTTTAAATATACTATTGTTTCTTTAGAATTTAATGATTTAAGTTCTTTAAAATCAATATATCCAGAATAACTATCAGTTACCAGTAAATAATTGTGGTCATTATACATAAAAACATCCGATGCTACAAGCTGCCATGGAATTTTGGGTATTTCCTTGTTAATGATTGTTTGTTTTTGATTACTCCTGGAATTGGAAATGCAAATCATACACTTTTCTCCTTGGTTGATTATATCTTTTGTTACTCCAGGCCAATAAATTGATTCCTTGGCTCTTTGAAGAGTGCCGTTGATGCCAATATGTCCGATGTGCAGTTACTTTTATTACATTTTTCTCTCCTAAATAAGATATAAATATAATACATATAAACAACTTTTTAATCTCATATAACTTAAACACAAAAATAATTATCAACTTTTATCTTATATATATATATATATATATATGTTATATTAAAATATTTCATTTAAAATTATGTTATATTGAAGTATTATTTTATTTTAAAAATTATATATTTCATAGATAAATACTCTGTTTAAATCGACCGCCAGAGGTCACGCTTACCATATAAAATCTCATTGTTGTTGTTCCCCGTTGGTCGACCCAAAACTTTGTAATTATGTAAATAATCTTTTCATTTTTTATTCTTACGCCTTAAGCCAGGCAGTACTTTTTACCAAATTATGTTTTTATATATTCCTTTAGCACAATAAAAGCAATTACTGATCAAAACCATTATTATTTTTATTTCAAGATTATTCAACCACGACTGCACCACCATAGCATAATCCTCAACATGATCCAAAACAACAGAAATCTTATTAATTTTATTTTAAATATAATATTAGCCGACAGGATATTTACCTGTTTATTTTTTCAAAATGGCAAAAGCAAAATTTTTCAAACTCAAATATGCAAAACTTTCAATCAAAAATAGTTTTCCCAATCAAAAATAGTTCATTTCAATCAAAAATAGCTCATATAAACCAAAAATAACCATCTTTAAGAAAACATAGCTTTCTCCATGCAAACATGGCTTTCCCCACAAGCAAACATCTCCATTTCCACAAGCAAACATAGCCATCACTACAATCAAACATAGCCATCTCCAATCAAACATAGCCATCTCAAGAAGTTCCAAGCAACCTTCTCCCTTTCATCTCCAGCCATCACACCTTCCGCCCAACACCAGCCATCTCCCGAGATCTTCAAATTCAGCCAGCATCATCTAACCCAAGGTACTTTGTATCTACCATTTTTCGTAGTTTTCTCTTTTTAAATTATTAATCCTCACCAATGCTTCTAAATAGTTTTCAATCGCTTATTTGCTTAAATATACCCTTTTTGTCAAATTATTTTTCCGTATTAATTTTACCATAGTTGTTTTGACCTTTAAATTTTATCACACCTTTTAATCCTTTTACGCCTTATTTTGCTTTGCATAATTTGTACCTAAATATAATATATCCCAAATTCCATATTACCTTTAAATATTTGAAATCAAGTTAGACCATTTTCACCATTTTTTTTTATAATTCCAAATGTAAAACAGTCGGCCAGGAGGACAACAACAAAATAGCATTACCTATTTCCCACATCTTCAATATTTTATTAGGCCATCTTTAACATTTTTAAAAATCATATTTACACTTTTTCGTTTATGACAACAATTTATTTATAGATTCACATTTCCATATATTTTAAATTCCCAAACTTTTAATATTTTGATATTTTTCTTATTTAATTTCATTACTTAATGTTATTATTTTAAAAATTTGCATTTTTACCCTCATTGCTTATTTCCTGTGTTAATATCTCAAAGCGTACCAAACTAATATGTAAATTTAGCGCTACCAACATATGTAAATTTTAACTTTTGTTTTTGTTCACCTTGATTCTTTTTTTCAATACCCATTCTTTATTCCTAACATTACCTTTTTTAAATCTTAACATGTTTATTCCTTGTTTTCACATTTTTCCTTTTGTACATAAACTTTTTCTCAACTTATTGCTTATTTTTTTCATAAATGCCTTTTATCATCAAATGTTTTTAGAATTGCCATATATCTTTTGGCAATTATTTTTCATATTGTTTTCAGTGTTCTTCATATTTTTTCATGTTATACTTTTTTAATATGCATTCATTTTATTTTCCTTCCTCATTTTTAATATTATATGTGTATCATTATCTCATGTTTTTCCCAATCTATTGGCTCACAACAAGCCAATATGATCAAGGGATATCACCCTTTTATTTTTCACTTTTTTAATATGCATTCATTTTATTTTCTTTCCTCATTTTTAATATAATATGTGTATTTTATTTTTGTCTATCCAATCTATTGGTTCACAATAAGCCAATACGATTATGGAACACTTTTTTCTCTCTTCACCACAATTTTCATTTTTTACCACAATTTTCACTCTTTACGACAATTTTCATTCTTTACCACAATTTTCACTCTTTACCACAATTTTCAATCAACCACATTTTCACTCTTCACCACATTTTTGTTATCATTATTCACATTATCATTTTTGTAATTTCCTGTCTCTATTGGTTAACAACAAACCAATATGATCATGGAATATCACCTCTCACCTTTCTTTCTAATCATTTTATCTTTTTTAAAAGCTATATTTTTATCACTTTACTCTGAATTAACCCATATTGTTTTCTTCACAGGGGGGAAATGTTATATTAAAATATTTCATTTAAAATTATGTTATATTGAAGTATTATTTTATTTTAAAAATTATATATTTCATAGATAAATACTCTGTTTAAATCGACCGCCAGAGGTCACGCTTACCATATAAAATCTCATTGTTGTTGTTCCCCGTTGGTCGACCCAAAACTTTGTAATTATGTAAATAATCTTTTCATTTTTTATTCTTACGCCTTAAGCCAGGCAGTACTTTAATCAAATTATGTTCTTATATATTACTTTAGTTCAAATAAAGCAATATCTGATCAAGACTATTTTTATTATTTTACTTACAAGATTTTAACCACGACTGCACCACCATAGCTTAATCCTCAAGATAACCAAAATCAAGATGATCCAATATCAAGCAGAAACTCAAAAATCCTTTTTTAAAATTAATATAAGATATATATATATATATATATATATATATATATATATATATATATATATATATATATATATATATATATATATATATATATATATATATATATATATATTGTCACAGTAATGAAGGTGACGAGTCGTTTGGGTAGAATAAAATAATAATTTATTAGATGACTTTAAATAGTTAATAAGTTTGAGGGATAAAAAGAAATAGAGGTAAACTAAGTTAAATGGATAAAAATAATGGCAAATTAAGGAAGTAATGTCAGAGACCCAAACGGCTGGCTTTCGGCTACACCCTCAAGATGGCGACTATTGTTTACAAACTTGCCGCCTAGCGCGCCCGCCATCTATCGGAGCTTAGGTACATAACACTTGCCGAGCTGACAGCGCGCGCCACCTATCGGGGCTTAGGTACATAACATTCGCCAAGCTGCCGATGTATTATTTACAGTTACAAGCTATGTACATTTTTGGTTATGACATTACTCCCCTTTTCAAAAATAAGCAGCGACCCGCTGCTTAAAAAAAAAAAAAAAAAATTCTACACTATGTGATCAGTCCAGTGTTTGTTCTTCTGGGCTTCTGTATGGTTTCATCCGCAGGACGTGGACGATGTCTTTGATATTCCGTTGTCTGGGTCTCCTCTCCAAGGCCTCTACTTCATAAGTTACTTCAGACAGTTGTCTCACAACTTTATAGGGGCCGAAGTATCTTTTAAGTAGCTTCTCCGACAGTCCTTGTTTACGCACAGGTGTGTACACCCACACAAGGTCTCCCACGCGGTACTGGACAGGTCTATGGCTTTTGTCGTATCGAGATTTGTCTTTTTCTTGAGCCTTTAAGATGTTCAAACGGGCCAGCTGGCGTGCGTCCTCGGCATTTGTGACCAAACTCTCCACGTAGTCTTCCAGATTGGCTTCCTCTCTATACGTCAGGATGGTGTCCAATGGGGTCTCGACATCGCGTCCGTGTACAAGATAGAAAGGGCTAAACCCGGTGGTTTCCTGTTTGGCGGTGTTATAGGCAAAAGTTACGTAAGGGAGAACTGAATCCCAGTTTCTTTGGTCTACATCAACATACATAGACAGCATGTCACCAAGTGTCTTGTTGAGTCTCTCGGTCAGGCCATTTGTCTGGGGGTGGTAGGCAGAAGTAAAGCGATGTGCGGTTCCACAGAGGTTGTTAATATCCCGTATTGTGTGGGATATAAACGTTCGACCTCGGTCTGAAATCAATTCTCTGGGGCTCCATGTTTGAGGATCACGTCTTCTACTATAAATTTTCCTACTTCTTCCGAACTTCCATTTGGTATGGCTTTGGTCATAGCATACCTTGTTAGATAGTCTGTCGCGACCATGGTCCTTTTATTTCCATCGTTCGAGGTAGGGAATCTTCCTAACAAATCTATCCCTATTTTCTCAAAAGGTCGGGATACCGGCGGAATTGGCACAAGTTGCCCTGGTGGACGTTCGGTAGAACCTTTTCGCCGTTGACATTCTCGACAATGAGCCACATATTGTCGCACAGATCTATGCAAGCCGGGCCAGAAATACTTTCTTCTAACGCGGTCGTATGTTTTGGCAAATCCCAGGTGTCCCGCCATTGGTGCATCGTGGGCTTCCCTCAAAATGTCAACCCTCATTTGTTTGGGCACTACTAAGAGCCAAGGTTTGCCCATGGGATCGTAGTTTTTGCGGTAGAGGATGCCGTCGATTATTTTGTATCCACTTTCACTTTTGGAATCAATTTCCTGAATTATTTTTTTGGTCTGGACATCGCTTCTTTGCTCTTTTTTTATGTCGGTAATTGAAGACAATTCTGGTATGTTATCTTCGTTGGATTGGGGGAGAGGACTTCTTGAGAGGCAATCCGCATCTTGGTGTCTTTTACCATTCTTATACACAATAGATATGTCGAACTCTTGAAGTCGCAAGGCCCATCTGGCTAGCCTTCCCGATGGATCCTTTACATTAGCTAGCCAATACAGGGAATGATGGTCGGAGACGACGGTGAAGTGTTTTCCAAACAAATATGGTCTGAACTTGTAAATGGCCCAAACTACAGCTAGGCATTCCCTCTCCGTTGTGGAATAATTTCTTTCTGCGGCGTTAAGTGTTCTTGATGCATAGGCGATAGGCTTTTCTTTTCCTTCTACCAGTTGGGTCAACACTGCTCCGACGCCATATCCACTCGCGTCGGTATGTACAAGTGTCTCAGCATCTTCTTTAAAATGGCCAAGCACAGGATCGGTAGTTAGGGCTGATTTTAATATTTGGAAAGATTGTTTTTGTTCGTTCGACCAAAAGAACTTCACGTTATTCCTCAGGAGGTCGTGCAACGGCTTTGCTTTATTTGCAAAATCTTTCACAAATCGCCTGTAATATGAACACAACCCCATGAAGCTTCTTACTTCAGTTGTTGTTTTTGGAGTCGGGAAATTTGTAATTGCTCCGATTTTGTCGGGATCAGGGCGAATGCCGCTTTCTGTAACAAGATGTCCTAACACTTTGATTTCTCTTGACCCAAAACGGCACTTCTCATGATTAATACACAAGCCTGCTTGCTGGATGCATCTGAGAACTTTCCCTAGGCGTTCAATATGTTCTTTAAAGGATTTAGCATAAACAATTATATCGTCTAAATAACAAAGACAAATTGTCCATTTCAATCCTGCTAGTAGCTTGTCCATCATTCTTTCGAATGTTGCCGGTGCGTTGCATAAACCGAAGGGCATCACCCGGAACTCACATAAGCCATCAGGGGTGATGAAAGCTGTCTTCTCCCGATCTTCCTCGTCGATTTCTATCTGCCAGTATCCTGTACGTAGATCCATGCTGGAAAAGAATTTAGCTCCTGTTAAGCTATCCAAAACATCATCATTTCTAGGTAAAGGATACACATCCTTTTTGGTGACCTTGTTAAGCTTTCGGTAGTCTACACAAAATCTCCAGGACCCATCTTTCTTTTTAACCAAAACTACTGGGGACGACCAAGGACTTTCGGACGGTTGTACAATTCCCATCTTCATCATTTTATCGACTTCACTTTGTATAGCTCGTCTTTCGACAGGAGACACCCGGTATGGTCGTTGTTTAATAGGACGGCTGTCTGAAGTGTCGATTTTATGTTTCACATTGGAGGTTGTACTGAATGATTTTCTATCAAAATCAAAAACCTCTGAGTACTTTTCTAAACATTCTGCAATCATTGACTTTTGTTCTTCGTTTAATCTCTCGTCTACCAGAGATAAGATTTGTTGGCGTCTATCTTCATTCTTAATGTTTGATTGAGTTTTATCGTCTTCAGCTGTGTCAACACTGTAGATTCCGCTACTTCCAATTTTCCTCAAGTATCCTACAAGCATACCAGCTGGGATTATTTGATTCTGAGAAGTCCCATTAGTTACCCATATCTCCCCTCTGCCGTGATGGAAGTTAATTATGGATGATGGTATGACCAATTCTTTTTTTAAGATGAGATCCTTGCTTCCTTCTATCATTAGATCTTTTCCACCTCGAATATCTTCGTTAATAACCGTGATTTTCTTAATTGAGCGAGCTGGAACAAAACAGTCTTCTAACGCATGTGTAGGCAGATCTTCTTCTAGGCCGTCGTTCACACTTTCCTTCAAATGTATTTCACCTCTTCCGCAATCAATCACTGCACTTGTGGCTCGAAAGAAATCAAGACCAAGTATTATGTGATGGCTACATTCAGAGAAGACAACAAAAGTAAAATAAATCTCAAGTTCTTCAATTGACACTTTTAAGTTGCATCGTCCCAGAGTTTCGATGTGTTTCCTATTGGCGACTCTCAGTACAGGCCCTTTTTCTGCAAAGAACGGAATTTTCAAATATCGGCGAAAACTTTCCGAGATTACGGAATAATCGGCTCCAGAATCGACTAAGGCCTCAACATTCTGTCCATTTATGGTGATAACAACGTAGTTCCGTTTCATGTTCGCAGTTATAATAGGGGGAGGATTTCTACTATCGTCAGCGGCCTTACCTCCAGTCTCGGTCGCTCTTCTTAGTTTCCCTGGCTTAGGCGGCGAGGAGATTGACTGGATCGGCGAGAGGGCGACGGCGTTGCGTTTCGTCTTGAGGGGGATCTTCCACGGCCAGGATAGGGCGACGGGTTTCGAAAGCGGCGATCTACAAACTCAACTTCTTCGGCATTTTGATTGAACCAGGTATTGTAGTTATTAGAGTAGGTCGGCCTTCTTACCCTGGCTTCCTCGAAAACACGCCTTCTGTCCCGGCAATATCGGGCTACATGTCCCGGGCGACCGCAATGGAAACATATTGGAACGTTTTCGTGTGTCCTCCATTCATCAGTTCTTCTCTGTGGTGATGTCTGGTTGGGTACCGGTGGTCTTTGGTTCAGGAACTGCTGTCGTGGCGTCTGTTTGAATATTTGGGGTCGGTTAGAGTACTGTTGTCGTGGCATTGACCTTTGAACGGGCTGCGAAATTGCAGACAGGTTCCTTTCAACTTCCTCTCGGATAATTAGATCCAGGGAAGATGGTTTGAGAGTGGCTGGCTCGGGATTCAATGCATGGTAGATTTCTTCTCGGACGATACGTCTAATGAGGTCCTCCATAGATTCCGATTCTGCTGGGTTGATGGCGGCAGCATTCGGCAGTCTATCAAAATCTATCCGCGTGTTCACACGCTTCTTTTGAGATAGTTCGATTTTTCGACACCACCTTATAAACTCCTCGGTGGTGGCAATTTCAAAGGTGACAATTGCCCTGTAAATTTCCTCAGAGACCCCCTTGACTAAATGAGCAACTTTCTCGTTTTCATTCATGTTGGGGTTAATTTGCCGGCATAAATAGAGGACGTCTTGAATATACGCCTCACTAGACTCTCCCTTTCCTTGGGCCCTGGCTTTTAGTTTTTCTAAAACCTGGTCTTTTTCGCTGGCGTGATGTCCAAAGGCCTGAGACAACATTGTCTCAAAAAGTTCCCATGAGGTTATTTGTTCCTCTACATTCTCGAACCAGACTTTGGCCGTTCCTGAGAGGAAGAAGTAAACATTCGCCAGGCACATGGAACTGTCCCAGCAGTTGAATCGAGCTACACGATGGTACTCTTTCAACCATTTCTCCGAGCTTTGGCCTGGTTCCCTTGAAAATATAGAAGGGTTTCTAATATGTTTGAAGTGGTACTCACCCTGTGGGGTCTCTCTTCCTTCGTGTTGCATCTTAGAATATTCCAATGGGTTTAATCCTTGGATTCTACGACTTCTTCTTATAGCTTGGGCAGCGAAGGGATGATCCAGCTTGTCTCCACCAGATGTCACAGTAATGAAGGTGACGAGTCGTTTGGGTAGAATAAAATAATAATTTATTAGATGACTTTAAATAGTTAATAAGTTTGAGGGATAAAAAGAAATAGAGGTAAACTAAGTTAAATGGATAAAAATAATGGCAAATTAAGGAAGTAATGTCAGACACCCAAACGGCTGGCTTTCGGCTACACCCCTCAAGATGGCGACTATTGTTTACAAACTTGCCGCCTAGCGCGCCCGCCATCTATCGGAGCTTAGGTACATAACACTTGCCGAGCTGACAGCGCGCGCCACCTATCGGGGCTTAGGTACATAACATTCGCCAAGCTGCCGATGTATTATTTACAGTTACAAGCTATGTACATTTTTGGTTATGACAATATATATATATATATAATCCCTATATCTCTTAGAGTCAAGGTCTTAAAGAATACCCTTAAGGGTGAAATGGGATGTGGTATTTTCATCTGAAGAGCCCTGGTACCACAGATTTCTCTCTCCAATAGATTTTCCAATCTCCTTTTGTGTAATGTCCTGGTCTACCATTAGGGTTCCAAAAATAATTTCTAATAAGCAAAGATTTAAAATATGTTTATCTATCCTTAACTAGGCAAAAACATTATATCATATTATTCTTACTCTTAGGAAAAAAAAAATCTAAAATTATATAGGAAAAAAAATTATATAAAAAAATAACAAAAACTATTAATTAACTATAAAAAAAAATACTAACACCCTTTCAATTCTCTACCTGTTTGAAATAAAAGTGTATGGTTCTTTCTTTATCTCTTTCCTCTCTTTTACTAAAAAATAAATATATAATCATTATAAATCTCTTCTTTATTCCTATTTATTTTAAGAGTATGTCTAAATGACGGGTAAAAGCCGATGCTAAAAGACGTTACGTTGTTAAATCTTCTTTTCTTGTTAAATTTTCTTTTTATTTTTCAAAAATTTTCTTTTTCTATCTAAAATAAAAACATATTATTCTAACATATAATTACTTTTATTACATTTTTCTCTCCTAAATAAGATATAAATATAATACATATAAAGAACTTTTTAATCTCATCTAACTTAAACACAAAAATAATTATCAACTTTTATCTTATATAATTAATTTAGATTTAGCTTGCTAATCTAATAGAATTTCCTTTTTATATATAAATATTACTATTATTAAAAGTTTTAACTATAGTTATATCAATATATAAATCCATCTTAACTCACTCTATAATATCAACTTAATTTAAATTATATTTAAGATTTAAAATTTTATTTGATAAACTTTATTATTTACATTTCATATATATATATATATTATGCGGAGTCCTTTGAATATTAAGCCTTCATGCAAAGAGATTTCTTCTCTGAAGGGCCAATATAATCTGCATTCAATTGGAACTCCAGACTTGTGTTCCGGCCATCCATTTATTAGAAGTGACTTTAGTTGCGATAGTTCTGGATCAGTTTCTGTTGCCGTCACCAGTTCATTCTTTGTTAGGCTTTGTGGCATAGAAATACATAGAAGAATTTCTAGATGCTCGTTTTCAAATTTTTCTTCTTCAACACAATCCCTGCTTAGTAAATCAGCTATAAACATATCTTTACCTCTAACATATTTTACCTTTAGATCATAGGGCTGTAGCTCTAATAATATTCTCTGCAAACGGAGTGGCGATTTGCTCAAGCATTTCTTAAAAATGGTTTCGAGAGGCTTATGGTCAGTTTCTACCAAGATAGGTCTACCAAAAATGTATTCATGAAACTTTCGGCATCCAAATTTTATTGCTAAGGCCTCTTTCTCAATCTGGGGATAGTTGCGCTGGTAGTCAATTAGTGTTGCTGAAGCAAAGGCAATAGGACGGTTGTCCTGCATAAGTACAGCTCCAACCGCATGCGAACTAGCATCAACTGACATTGTCAGTGCCGCATTTGGATTAAAGAATTTCAAAGCAGGTGCCTTCTTTAATGCAATTTTAATTTCTTCTAGATCATTATCAAGGGAAGGGTCCCAGTTCCAAACAACATTTTCCTTAAGGAGCATCCTCATGTTGCTGGTCTTTTCCGATGCATTAGGTATGAAACTCTGCAAGTATTGTATCATACCAAGTAAGCGCTGAAGCTCCTTGCGATTTCTAGGACTCTGGATATCATTTATTGCTTTGACCTTTCCAGGGTCTATTTGTATTCCTGCTTTTGATATCAAATGTCCCAAAAATTTAACTTGTTCTCTTTCGAAGACACATTTTTCTTTGTTTAATTTGATTCCAGTTGATTTAAGCAAAGAAAGAACCTCATAAGTTCTCTTTCTCAATGTATCCAGGTCAGGTGCATGGATCAGGATATCATCCATTGAGTTTTCTACTCCCTTTAGGTCACTTAGTAAATCAGTCATAATTTGTTGCATTATTTCTGGGGCAGTTTTAATACCAAATGGTACCCGTAAGAATGAGTATCTTCCCCATGGTGTTGAAAAAGTTAAGTATGGTTGTGTTTCTTTATCAACTGGGAGTTGCCAAAAGCTTTTCTTTAAATCCAGTTTGGTGAAGTATTTGGACTTGTGCAAGGTGACTGCAATGTCCTCCAGTCGTTTGAGAGGAAACTCTCTTCGTAACAAAATCTTGTTTAAGTCTGAAGGATCAAGACATATCCTTATCTTTCCGTCCTTGCGAACTATCGCCATTTGACTGGAGATGGGAGTGGGGTGATTCACTTTTTTGATTATGCCCAATGCTTCCATTTCATCCAGTTCCTTCTTGACATTAGCTTTAATTGCAAAAGGTATCTTGCGAGAAGGTTTAATGGGCAAATTTTTTGGAATTTCTGAAAAGTCATCTTTATATTTATAGTTCCTTATAAGCCCTATACCTTTAAACAATTCTTCAAATTTCATTTCTGGACAGACTTCATCAAGCCTGTAGATCAAGCCTAACTATGAGCAGGTATCTCTTCCCAGAATCGGAGTGATTCCTTTTTCTGATATTATAAATCTGAGAACTACTACCTTTTACTTTTTATTGTGCAAGTAACATTTGTCTCGCCCATTACCCTTATTGATTCACCAGAGTAAGTTAATAACTTCCTTACTCCACTTGAATTAATTTTTAGTTTAAGTTTTTTAGAGAGTGTCAAAGGTATGACATTGCACTGAGCTCCAGTGTCCAATTTAAAATCAACTGTTTGACCTCCCTTGAACGTTACTCCTTCCAACCACTCTTGTCCATTTCGGGTCTTTATTTCATTTATTGAGAGAGAAAATTCATCCGATACACCTCAGTATCTTCTACAAGGTTTACCACTCTTTCCCTTTTGGCAGTTTTGCATAATTTTGAAAAATGGTTAGCCTTTTTACATTTATGGCATACTTTACCATATGCTGGGCATTTGTTTATTTCATGTTTAGCTCCACAGCGTGTACAATTATTTATAAGTTTTTTAAAGCTTGTGGTATCTCTAGGATTAAAGGCTTTCTGTGAGTAATCTCTACTAAATTTTCTTTCGATTGTGGAAATGGATGGCTCACTTTCGTTCCTATCTTTAATTTCTCTTAGTTGTGTGTTAGCATTTTCAGCAGCTACACATATTTGAATTGCTTTAGTTATATTCAGATCTGGATCAGAAAGTAATTTTTCTCGAACATCATTATTTTGTATACCAACAACTATTCTATCCTTAATTAGTTCATCCTCCATTTGATCAAATTTACATTTTTTTGCTTGTAATTTAACCTTAGTTAGGAATTCCTTAAAAGGCTCATCACACTGCTTTATATTATTAAACTGATACCTTTTTACAGTATAATTTAATTTAGGGGTAAAGTATTCATTAAACTTACCCTTGAGTTCTTGTAACTTATTTTCTTCACCTTCATTCAACTTGAAAGTTTTATAAATTTTCTGGGCCAATTGTTCAATCGAAGCCATAAAGATCGCTACTTGGACTTCTTGTGGTTTCTTTTCTAATTGTACAGCTTTTTCGTACCATATAAATGCTTCTATCCACTTGTCCCATGCTTCTTTTGATGATTGCTCCAAAGGCTTAGGCGGCTTTAAGAATTGGTCAGCCATTTTGACACGAACACTAAATTATTTTAATTATTAATTTATGCGATTACCGCTGCCACCATGTGACATTAACTTGTCTTCGTAGTTAATTAAAAAACTAACAACAACATTAAGCAGACTAAAACTTAATGTATTTATTGTATTACCAACTAAACAACATATATTTATGCAAAAGAGTTATTCCTTTTGTTTATATATGCGCCAACTTGGCTACTGATTATTATTGACTTTAATATTACTTTTATATTTACACATCTAAAAATAATTTTCAATCTTTGTTGTATATTCATTATCACAGGTTTGCAAATTTCGACAAATTACAAAAAGAGCATAACACGTCATAAATCCTTTTTATTAATTTATAAAGTAGCTTTCGGGCAAGCTCTTTCTCAGTAAACCAAGGGAAGAACTTGTCCGAAAGCTACTTTATACAATTAATAAAATTAGTTGCAGCGTCTTATACCTTTATGTAAGTGTTGTATATGAGGATTTGTTAATGCGCTGTGATATACTACATAGCTTGAAGTTGCGGAAGGAGTTTATTCATGTGCTCAGAGAGACGTCTATCTCTTTAACTATACATCAGAACTATGTATTGTCACTCTAGTAAAACTTTACTATTGGCCTCTGTCATTTCAACAGATTAAACATCTATTTGGTAACAAATTGAAACATTAAGACGCGAATGTTTCTTTTAACAAAATTCAAACTTCTAATGTCTTTACTGAGATGAAATTCAGGGAAGGTTTAGCTCATCAGTGGTGAACCCTCCCAGCGGTTTCGCCAATTTAATCTACAAGATCGCTTCCTTAGTGCTCTATTACTGTATTGGATCATTCTGTTTATATGCAAAAAAAGCTTATGTCCATAGTTTACTAAAATGCAATTTCTGAAATTATACTCTTCAGAGTATCATATATAAGCAGATTGATCCAATACAGTATTAGAACTCTAAAGAAGCGGTCTGGTAGATTAAAAATTGGTGAAACCACTGGGAGGATTCACCACTGATGAGCCAAGCCCTCCCAATAAATTTTAATCGTAATAAAGACAGTATAAGTTTGATTTACGTTTAAAGAAACTTTCGCGTCTTAATGTTCTCATTTGATATATATATAAATATAGATGGAGCGTTATTGCTTTATATTAATATATTTGGTAACTAGGATGTTATGGAATTGAAGCCGGCCCTGTACTGATGAGGACTATAGCCCGACACCATGGTATACAGGTTGTTGGCATTTTGTCTGAATCTGTCAAAACTGGTGTTGTGGCTTATTCTTCATCATGAATAGTTAAGTATTGTTGTATTCCAATTGATTACACACAGCGCTCAACGTTAATTATTATTTAATTAACTACAAGGTAAAAGGATTATATATAGATTAAATAGTAAACACATGGAGAAAGAGAATAAGTCAGCGTGGCGATGCCGCTTGCAGGGTTACATCAAGAGGAAGTGAAGTCAGCTCCAGTGTTGCCGAAGCCAACCGTCCGCCGCCACGGTCCAGCAATCTTCCCCCTCGAAGTGATCCCTTCTTTATGGATTACTTCGCCGTTTAAGAGTCTCGAACGATGAAGTTCATGTAAGTTTCTCCCCAGTGGCTTGGTCAAAATTGTTAGGAATATTAATTCAAAGAATTTTTCTTTATCTAAATGAATTATATAAATATATGAATAAATATATATTGATGATGATAATATTAGCTAGCATATGTTAATTAACAATTTGGCAACGTAGTTAGTGCCTTCTTGATCCTTTCTTGTTTTTTGTATTTCTTCTTAATTCTAAATTTTACTTTTGTACTTTCTATGCATAAAGATAATATTAAAAAAATATATTTAAATAACATTTTCTCTTTTTTACCCCCAAAAACACCAACAATTAGTAGCAGATCGCGGTTTACGCAAAAAAGGTAAACAAACGCCATTTTGAAAAAAAGAAAGATAGAAATATCTTTAAGGTTCGAAAAGAACATATTAAGTAAAAATTCAAAATGGCTGAATCATCGATGAATATCCAAAATTTTGATGGAAATAATTTCACAAGTTGGAAATTTCGCATCATTTGCATTTTGGAAGGCAAAGATCTAGATGGCTTTATAAAAGAAGATCCTCCAAAAGATGAAAAAATAACTGTCGAATGGAAAAGAAGAGATGTCCAAGCTAGAGGGATAATAACTTGTGCAATGGATGACACACAAGTAAGTTTAATTTAAACATGCAAAACAAGTGAAGAAATTTGGACTGCTTTGCATTCTAGATATGAGGGTAACATAAAGAGAAAATGCATAGAGGCTAAAAACAATGTATCTAGATTAACAATGAAAAAAGAGAAACCTGGGAACAATATTTGCTTAGAGCAGAGAAATTATTGCAAGAAGCAAGAATTTTGGGTGGATCAATAGAAGATGAAGAATTCATCACAGCTTTTATTAGAGGGCTACCCCCAAAATACAATCTTGTCTCAATGCAATTTGACAATTACCCAGATGCTACTATTTCTGATATAAGAAGAATTTTTGAGCTCCATGAAGAAAGAAACAAGAACAACAAGGATGAAAATGCTGCATATAATATGGGCCATAAATTTAACAAAAACTTTAAGAAAAATTCAAGTAATTCTAATAGAGAAAGAAAACCCAAATGCTTCATTTGTCAAAAGTTTGGACATAAAGCAGCAGTATGCTGGTTCAACCCAGTTAACAAAAGAAAAGAAAACAATCAAGGGAATTCTATACAAACAATCCCCAAACAAACATTTTCAAAAAATAAACAATATCCTACTAGGGCTTCTTTGATAGGAGAAAATCATAATCAAGAAACTGCCATGAACTTAAGTTCCCCAGAGTTCAACAATAAATGCAAGTGGATACTAGACAGTGGAGCAACAAGCCATATGTCTAAAGACATTAATCTAATGGATGATATTCAAGATGAGAGTAGAAAAATCACTCTTCCTGATGATAGATTCATCAAATCAAATGGTATTGGCACTGTTGAAATTTATCAGGATAATAATCATCTTTTGACACTAAAAGAAGTTCTATATGTACCTGAACTCAACAATAATTTAATATCAGTAAGTAAAATAACTGAAGATGAAAAACAGATTATATTTGATGAGAATGGTGCAAGGATAATAGATAACAATGGATCCAGCATTATAACTGCAAAAAAGGGAAGATAACATTTATACAATTGATGCATGTGCAAACATCAAACTGGAAGAAAATGTGTTCAAAACACAAGAAAATAATTGGAAAATTTGGCACAAACGCCTTGCACATATAAATGAAAATTATATGAATATGATGCTAAAAGACTCCATGGTATATGGGTTCAGTTGTTCACCAATTAATAACTTAGAACCATGTATCACATGCATTCAATCAAAGTTTACTAGATTACCATTTAAAGAGATTGATTCAAAGCAATCACCAAATCCCTTGATCTCATTCATATGGATTTAATAGGTCCATTTCAGCATGAATCCATTGGCAGAGCAATATATGTGCTGAACATAGTTGATGACTTTTCAAGGAAAATATTCCCAAAGTTCCTTAAAACCAAATCAGAAACCATTGCCAAACTAAAGGAATTTATTGAACTTATAGAAAACATAAAAGGCACAAAAATCAAAAGAATAAGGTCTGATAATGGAGGGGAATTTACAAATAGACAATTAAGCTCTTATTTGATAGAAAAGAGAATAGAACATCAATTTACAACCTTTTATTCGCCCTCTCAAAATGGAATAGTGGAGAGAGCAAATAGAAGTTTAATTGAAGGTACAAGAGCACTATTGATAGAATCACAATTGCCACCAAAATTCTGGGCAGAAGCTATGAACACTTATATAAAAAATAGAACTCCACATAAAAGGAATGATAAAACCACCCCTGAAGAACTATTTACAGGGAAGAAACCTACAATAAAACATATAAAAGTTTTTGGATGCAGAGCTGAATACTGGATTCCTAAATTCAAAAGATACAAATTTGAAAAAATCACAAAATCAGGTATATTTGTTGGATACTCAAATAAAAGAAAAGCATTAAGAATCTGTGACCCTAAAGATTATGCAATTACTGAAACAAGGGATGTAAGCTTTATTGAAAAAGAAAAGGGAGCTGAACTACTTAGTAATGAAGTAAAAGCTGAATTGCCAGATCATGTATTGATTGACCTAATTTTTTGTCATAAAAATGGCCAAAAAGAAGAACCAATTCTTATTCACCAAGGAAATGGTCCAGAATCCACAAGTAATGAGCCAGATGAAGATAAAAATGTCTACAACTTGAGACCTACCCCTGAACAAGGATTTTACTATGAACCATCATTATCTGATGAAGACACATCACAAGATGACACCACTTCTGATCCTACCTACCATCCAGTAGATAGTGTTATAAAGGTTGATTCATTACCAATTATACCAACCAAGTTGGAAGAGACTATATAAATGTCACAGCCTAAAGGATTTGAATATCAAGAAGAAGGTAAGAAATTTGTTTGTAAACTTAATCAGGCCATTTATGGACTTAAACAAGCAGGCAGAGTCTTTTATGAAACCTTTACTAAATATCTTCTTCAGATAGGATTTAAAATTTTTAATTCAGATAAATGCTTATTTTCATACCAAATTAATGACTTAATTCTTCTTTTGGGACTTTATGTTAATGATATCATTATTTGTAATACTGATTCTAAAATTTTAAATGATATTTTAAATAAGTTAACACTTTGTTTTAAAATAAAGAAAAATGCTAATCTTTTAAGTGTTTTAGGAATTGAAATATTAAAATATAATGACATAATAATTCTAAAACAACAAAAATATATTGAAAAACTTTTATTAAAATATAATATGATAAATCAAATCATATGATTAGAAATATTTCATTTTTACATTCTAATTTGAATCAGATTGTAAAACTGTTCATACACCCCTTGATGTATATACTGATTTGGAAAATTTTAATAATTCAAAGGTAATTGATAAAAAGAAATATCAGGAAATTATTGGATCTTTAGTTTACCTTGCTACTAAAACTAGGCCTGACATTTCATATTCCACTTCACTTTTAAGCCGATTTAGTCAGGATCCAAGAGAAATCCATTTTAGTGCAGCAAAAAAAATTATAAGATATCTTAAAGGAACAAAAGACCTTGGATTAGTTTACTCTAAGGGAGAAAATATTTTAAATGGCTATAGTGATGCATTATGGAAATGTGGTAGAGGAACACAAAAATCAACAAGTGGTACGACTTTTTATTTTGGAAATAATTTAATAAGTTGGCAAGCAAAAAACAATCCCTACAGTATGTTTATCTACATGTGAAAGTGAACTTTTTCTCTTGTGCAATGTTTAAAAAGAGGCATATATTTACAATACCTTATTGAAGAACTTACTAGTGTAAAATATAAAATTAATTTGTTTTGTGATAACACACACCAATCAACAATATTTCTTTGTAAATCAGAGGAATGACAAATGATAAATCAAATCATATGATTAGAAATATTTCATTTTTACATTCTAATTTGAATCAGGTTGTTTATAACTTAAATTTTGTGCCTACCAATGAAAATGTTTCAGATATTTTTACTAAGGCCTTAACAAGGGAAAACATCATATGTTTATGCATTCTTTAAATATGGAAAGATATATATAGCTTTATTAAAAATGTGTGTACATAAATTCACTTGTTATATTTTTTTGAAATATGTTTTTTATATATGTTTTCACTTTATGTAAAATGTGGCATAAAAACAAAAGATTGTATATAAGTGAAAGCATGGGGAGGTAACGCCATCTATGTTTGATTTTTTAAATTGTTTATATTTCTGAAGAAAAATTGAAATTGAATTAAAGGGGGGATTTGTTAGGAATATTAATTCAAAGAATTTTTCTTTGTGTAAATAAATTATATAAATATATGAATAAATATAAATTGATGATGATAATATTAGCTAGCATATGTTAATTAACAATTTGGCAACGTAGTTAGTGCCTTCTTGATCCTTTCTTGTTTTTTTGTATTTCTTCTTAATTCTAAATTTTACTTTTGTACTTTCTATGCATAAAGATAATATTAAAAAATATATTTAAGTAACATTTTCTCTTTTTACCCCCAAAAACACCAACAAAAATGTCCGCTAGGTTTCTTCCACTTGTAACATAGTCCAGTTGAATCACACCGTCATCCACCCTTTCTCTGACAAAGTGATATCTAATAGCGATGTGTCTGGTCTTGGATCGGCTGATGTAGCTCTTGGCGTGTGCTATAGCCGCTTGGTTATCGCACCACACCAGAGTTGGCTCAACCATATTATGTGGTATATCCAAATGGTTCAGGAACTCCCTGATCCATGTCACTTCCCTGACTGATGATGATAGGGAAATGTATTCCGCCTCCATTGTGCTGAGGGCGGTGACAGTTTGCTTTGAACTTCGCCATAGGATTGGAGCGCCTGCAAACATCACTATGTAACCCGATGTACTCTTTCTGTCTTCCAGGTTGGTTCCCCAATCTGCATCCGAATAGACACACAGTTGTTCCCCAGTCCGTCTATAGGTGATTCCTAGATGCTCTGAAGATTTTAAGTATCTTAAAATTCGTTTCGCAGCAACCCAGTGTTTTCTAGTGTACTTTGAACAATAGCGAGCCAATTGACTTACTGCATAGGCAATGTCTGGCCTTGTCCGCTGTGATATGTAGAGCAGTCCACCAATTAGTTCACGGTAGGGAAGGTCTTGGCAGTTTTCTTCATCTTCTTCCTCAAGAAGTTCTGGTCTGGTTTCCATCGGCGTTGAGAGTTCTCTTCCTTCCTGAAGATTGAACGGTTCCAGTAGACTTTTTATATATGCTCTCTGTGTTAGAGTTACGCATCCACCCTTTGATCGAGTGAAGTTGACACCAAGCAGGTAGGATACTGGTCCGATGTACTTTGTTTCGAAGTAACCTCTCAGCAGTTCAATGCACTTTTCTCTCACTTCTTGATTCTCCGTCAGAGTAAGAATATCATCCACGTATAATGATAGGATTCTCATTCTTTCGTTCAGCTTGAGCTTGTAGACACAAGGGTCAACTGGATTCCTCATAAATCCTATTTTCTTCAACCACTCATCAAGGCACTTGTTCCAACATCTGCCACTTTGCTTCAGTCCGTACAGAGACCTTTTGAGTTGGCAGTAAAGATGTTCCTCACCAGGTTTAACAAAGCCTTCTGGTTGTTCCATGTAGATCACTCGGTCAAGCTTGCCGTAGAGATAAGCACTTTTCACGTCATATTGGTCTATGAACCAGTTGTTTTCAACACCTATTGCTGTGAGCGGTCTTGTCGTTTCAAAACTAGAAACAGGTGAGTAAATCTCATCATAATCGATTCCCTTTTGTTGAGTGAAGCCCTTTGCCTCAAGTCGGGCCTTGTATCTAACTACTTGACCCTCGGCGTTGGTCTTCTTGTGTAGTACCCACTTACAAGCAATTGGGGCAGAGTCTTTTGGTAGTTCTGTTAGTTCCCAAACTTTGTGCTTTCTCAAGGATTCCAATTCTTCTTCGATTGCTTCAAGCCAATGCTCAGCTTCAGGGCCTTGGATAGCTTCTTTATACGAAGTAGGATCTCCCTTATTTACTTTAGTAATGAGGAGTTCAATTGAGTTCTGAGCATTTCTCTGGTTCCTTAGGATCATTGGATGAGATCGAGTAGGAGAAGGCTTTACAGTATCTTCATTATGGCTGTCCTCTTCTGTAGGTATCACGTCTTCTTGATCTATTAAAAACACTGGATACTCTTCAATCTCCCGTTGAGTCCCATAGCTGTAGTGTTCAACTGATGGAAGCACCTCCCGGTTGCTGTCGTTCCTCGATACATCACTCTCTTTGAAGACACAGTCCCGAGATTCCACCACTTTCTTCATCTCAGGAATCCACACTCTGTAGCCACGTCCTCCGAGTGCATATCCAACAAGGTTACCTTTGACAGCTCTTCTTTCGAGTTTGGATTTACGGACTTGTCTTGGAATATGGACAAATACTTGACAGCCAATAGCTCTTATGTGTTTAAGACTAGGCTTGTTCCCTGTCCACAGTTCATATGGCGTGCTTTCACCATTGTGATTGTTGAGAACTCTGTTTCTGACATAGGCTGCAGTGTAAGTCAGCTCCGCCCAGGAAGCCTTTGGCAGACCACTTCCAGATATAGTGATCCTGACAAGATCTAGGAGTGTTCTATTAATTCTTTCTGCCACACCATTCTGTTGGGGTGTATACGTCATAGTGTGTTCATGAACTATTCCGACGCTCGTGCAGAATGTGTCCCATTCCTTGGAACAAAATTCCAAGCCATTATCCGTACGTATTCGTTTTAGTTAGGCTGGTTTGTTTCTCAGATTCTTGAATCCACTCTTTGACTTTTCCCAGGGTTCCGCCTTTGTTTTTCAGGAAAAATACACTTGTATATCTCGTAGATTCATCAATGATGGTTAAGACGTACTTGGCTCCTCCCCAGCTCAATACGTCAAGTGGACCCACCAAGTCCGCATGCACCAAGTCCAACGGCATGATTTCTTTTTCCTCCTTGTGTGAGTGTTGAAGGAATGGCAGACGGTAAGACTTGCCGATCAATCAGTCTTCGCACTTTTCTGGCTTTGCCGGGCTGCAATCAAGTCCTCTTACGCTTTGGTTCTTGGCCATCTTTGCTATCGTATATGCATTTACATGCATTAGCCTTTTGTGCCAACGTTCCAGTGTAAGCTCTTACTTGCATTCAGATGCAAGAGAAACACGATCATTCTGATCCATCGGAGAGGATGGAGTAGTCTGGACGTAGTAAAGTCTACCCAGCTTCTTTCCCTCTATCAAGAGTTTACCTTTCATGTCCATAATGTGGCAACCACTCCTGTTGAAGACAACTTTTCTACCGTTTTCTATCATTTGGAGTACAGACAGAACACTGTGACGCATATCTGGAACGTACAAGGTGTTCTGGGCAACCATATTGCTGGCATCTCCCTTGTGTCCAACAATATTGGCACTGACAGTACCGATACCACATGCTTCTATAGAAGAGCCATTCGCAACAGTGATGGAACTCATATTGCTTGTTCACGCTTTCAGACATGTGAAGTAATCTCTCTTGGGAGTCATATGGTGCGTCGCTCCAGAATCTATGATCCAGGTCTCGGCGGTAGCTCCAAACAAAGTGTTGCACATTGCCGACATATTTACGCCTTTTTTTTTTGGTCAAACTTCTTTGGTCTTTGTTCATTCTTTCCTTTCTTCCTGCATCCCCTTGCATAATGGCCTTTACCTCCACATTTGAAACAAACAACCTTTGCTTTAAATTGTTTTTCTGTTTCAATGGGCTTCGAAGAGGCATTAACGACCATGGCACCCACATCTTTTGGTAGATTTGACGAACGCCTTTCTGCTTCTGCCAACAGCCGTCTTTTGACTGTGGCGGTCGTGAAGTCTGAATCAGGCAAGTTACATATGGTTGAGACAACGCGCGCGGTGTCTCAATCCTCTGGTAATCCACCCAAAAGAATCATAGCCAAATCGCCATCATCAATTTTGTCGCCAATTTGGGCCAGTTCGTTTACAATGTAGTTTATCTTCCCCATATACCCTTCCATATTGCTGTGCTGAGTCAACCTTTCGCCATATAACTGCCTTCTTAGTTGTACGGCTCGATATCTACTATCCTTTGGTGCGTATAATTTTTTCAGTTCCTCCCAGACCTCTTTTGGTGTATTCAAATGTTGAACATGCAATTGTTGTTCATCATTAATCGCGAGGCAAATTTTTGCAAACGCCTTACCCTCCCGCGACAAAAAAAAAGTTTTGTTGCAACAAGGTCACTAGGGTCAGGCTTAGCCTCTCCTGGATTGATCAAACTCCACAAGTCGTTTTCGATTAGAACGAGTTTCATCTGGAAGCTCCAGCTGTAGTAATTAGCACCATTTAATTTTGTAATCGTCGTGTTTGCCATTTTACAAAATATTTGGTAAGTAGAAAAAGAATGGGCCAAGTAATCAAAGGAAATTTGGTTACTCACGTTTTAGGCCTGGCACTTCTTCAGTCTGACGTTTTAGGCCTTGCGCTTCTTCAGTCTGACGTTTTAGGTCTTGCGCTTCTTCAGTCTCACGTTTTAGGCCTTGCGCTTCTTCAGTCTCATATTCTTTGTTGTATTCCAATTGATTACACACAGCGCTCAACGTTAATTATTATTTAATTGACTACAAGGTAAAAGGATTATATATAGATTAAATAGTAAACATGGAGAAAGAGAATAAGTCAGCGTGGCGACGCCGCTTGCAGGGTTACATCAACAGGAAGTGACGTCAGCTCCAGTGTTGCCGAAGCCAACCGTCCGCCGCCACGGTCCAGCAAGTATTTTACTAGGGTCATAATGCATCGTTCAGAGTATAATTAAAGAGACAGATGCCTCTATGCTTATATATCTGTATATTGCATAATTTATAACAAATTAATTTTACTGGCAATGTGTGTTTCTTTTAAATTAGCATCAAATATTATCTCTACAGACTTTACTGCAGTGAGATAATATTTGATGCTATTTTAAAAAGAAACACAATGCCAGTAATATTTATTTGTTACAAATTTTACCGAAAGATGGCAATTGAATTTATGAATTTAATTTACTAATTTATTGTTGCATCATGATTAATGCGCCTATTTTTTGAAATTATTCATAATAATATTTTTCATATATTACAAATTTAAATATTATATTTATTTATTTTTATAAAACAGAATATTATTATGAAATATTATGTACTATAAAATCATTTGCATTTTGATACATTGAATACACAACCTGCTTTAAATTTTGATGTGATAAATAAAGAGATATTCTAGGTGTTACCTAAACATATAGTTGTCTTATTATTGACTGGTTTAACCTTGTAGGATGGTTGAGACACGTTCTGGAAAGATGCAAGACGCGTCTGAGGAGAGAATCAAGACTGAATAATCTGCCAAACCGCAGCCTGGTGCAACAATGTATTGCATGATTATTCAACAATGGAATGATTATCACCTTACATATTGGTGATTACATCTTAAAGATGTAGTTATGCCGAAACATAACATTTTGTCATTTTTATTATTCATCAACTCAGTTGATAGAACATAAACATTTCATTGTGTCGTTGTATGATTCAATAACAATAAATTCATTTAAATCCTAACATTGTTTTTTTTTATTATTTAACAATGGAGTGATGATAATATAGCATAGCTTCTTTATCATTTTTGTTGATCATTTAGCAATGCATAGTCTCAATAGAATTCAACATTTTATTATCTTTGTCTGATTCTCTGTAATAATGAAGTTATTGATGCCCTAACCTTGTCTCTTCATAATTTAACAATGTGTGGTAATCGAAATACAAGGTTGTCCCAAAAGTTCTTAAACACTTCTTCACAAGTTCTTAAAAATTTAAATACAAATATTATTCGCCGTTATGTATAATGTCTCTATATTATGTATAAAGTAATTGTATTATGTATTATATATTATACATTCGCCGTAATAATATTATTCTCCGTTATGTATAATGCCTCTGTATTATGTATAAAGTAATTGTATCATTATGTATCCGCCGTAATAATATTATTCGCCAAGTAATAAGAAAAACAACGTTTTTAGAAAAACACGAACTTTTGGGACAACCTTATATTTTACAACTTTGTATCTCAATCTTTAAGGATTGTTTAAATATGGAATCTATTTTTCGAATTAATCGTCACTTTTGTTTGAATTCACTTCTAAAATATATTGAATAAATAAATTAATATATATAGATTTTATATGATTTTAACAATTAATTGAGAAATATATTTATTCTCAAGACTTTACCTGATAGCAGAAAATGGAAAATATATACAAGTTATCTTTTCCATAATTTGATACAATGTTTGACCATAATGGATTCAAAAGAATAAAGGCTCTAGAACAGCCCAGGCCAACCTAAATGACGCCACGGGCCGCACGGAATCGTAAAAAAGGTCTAAAATATTTTTATTTTTTTAAATAAAAAAATTATTATAAAATTTTCAATATATATATATTTTTTTGTTTTTGAATATACAGACGAGAAATGAAAGTTACAAAAGAAATATAAAGTTAAATGGCGAGCCGCAAATTTTTACGGTGGGCCGCGGGTTGGCCAGGCCTGCTCTAGAATATCAGCGGCCCTTACATGGAAAATAATATGGAATATATCATTTTACCACTCAAATAATAAAAAAATATATATATGACAGATGATGGAAATGAAGAGTATCAATATTTAAATTTACGTACACATTTATACATTTGCATCTAAAATACGGACAAGTAATAGTTAGTTAAGGGGTTTTTAAACATGATAAACGGTGTGAATTGAGATTATTTTGTGATAAGTTCTCTTTATTATAAGACATTCTATATACAGTTACGAGCGTCATTCTTCATCTCCTAATAATCAGTTTTCATCTCTGTCACCGTTTGCTTTTTTTTTTGGAATGGCGCCCTTCTATTGGTTGGCTACGATCACGCCACCTTTGCCTCCCCCCCCCCCCCCCCCCCCCCACTCGCTTTTACGTTTTTGTAACTATTGTGTTGGAGCGGGTCGCTCCTTAAATAAATGCATATATTAGATAATAACCAAATGGAATCCTCTCTTTCTTTTTCCCAGTAAGAGACGCCTACGGAAACCAACAGTACATAGACAGATAAAGCACATAGGCTATAGTTATTAACTAACATATGCATTTATTTAAGGCGCCAATTTATAATTGTAACAAATAGTATTTGAATCAAAACATTCAATCGGGTAAAACACGGGCGTTGCCTGGGTCATTCGGCTAGTGTCTCTATAAGTATCATGTCAACATAGAACTGAGAGTCCTTGTCTGGAGAAGGACAAGATGGAACCTTCCTGAGAACATCTTTTTATATTTTATCTCCAAATTATAATTAATCACATTTATCTTCGTTTAATTTCTCATTAATTGTTGTAACAATCGACTAAATGTGTCAAAAAATATTTTGAATTGTCTTTATTATAAGATACACACAGTTATCCCTTGGTACTAGTCTGTAGCCCGGGGAGTTAGCGTTTTGCGCTCTAGGAACCTGAGTTATAAATATATATATATATCTCCCACTTGTTTTCCCGGTATAAGATTTCTTTTCAGTAACAATGGGAAGCCCATTATCATCTATAGCTGCAGAAATTGTTTTGACCCGCATCGACACCTGGATAAACCAAGTTCACCACTCAGACATCCAAATATGGCGTCGTTACGTCGACGATGTTTTTTGCATTTGTGATGCCAGGCGGGAAAACACCATTCTTTCATCCCATAATAGTTACCATACGGACATTTCTTTCACCATAGAGCTAGAGAAAGAGCGGGCCATCCCTTTCTTGGATGTGCTCGTCATTCGCTCTTGTTGCTCATTCAACACTTCAGTATATCATAAAATAGATTGTCCCCCTCACTACACTAATTTCAATTCCTATTGCCCAATTACCCATAAAATCAACATTGTAAAAACTCTCACAAAACGTGTCTATACCCACTTCTCCCCTCCTATTTTCAGAAAAATTGAAAATGAATTAATAATTTCCCATCTCACTGCTGCCTCTTTCCCTCTGTCCTTTATTAAGAGACATTCATATATTCCTGTTCCTCGGAAACCACCGGATATTTACAGATCAATATGTACTCTTCCCTATTCCTCTCTATCTGTCGACATTGCCCGTTCCCTTAAATCATTTGGAATTCGAGTTTTTTTTACAATAATAGCCCTAATATACTAACTTCTTTAAGGCATCCAATCACTAAGTCCTGTACTCCACCTGACGTCCTTCTCCCTTCTGGCGCTGGCTACTCCGTCTTCTGTGAGCATTGCTCTGCCACTTATGTGGGTGAGACCGGTAGAACAGTTGCCACTAGAGTGTCGGAGCATCAGCGAAATATATCTAACTGTGACCCTAGATCCATAATATACCAGCATATAGCCGATACTGGTCACGCCTTCGACTTTCTCCATCCCACTGTTCACTACCTACGTATTCACAACCAGCATCAACGATTGGTGCTGGAATCTATCATTTCTAAAAACCTCAATAGCATAAATAGGAAAATAGACATTCCCGACATCTATGGTGTTTTCCTTGCTGGTATTTCTTAAAGCTTTAATGTAATAGTTTCTATGTTATCTCGAGCCTTTTTTCCATATATAATTATTTAATAGCATTTTTGTCTACTTTGCATCTTCTTTCTTTTCACGCTGTTTATGAAAATTACCTCTGCTATATATATTTGAGAAGCTCTTGCCATTAGTGTCCATCTTGCTATGTGATAGCCGCCTGTAGAAGGGTTTTCACCCTAAAACTTGTGTTCGTTTTATATAAAAAAAGACACCCATCTTCCTTATCGCCTGGTTAATTTAAAATATTGAATTGATTTTTTATTATTATCCCTGGTACACGTGCTACAAGCCATGATAACCATGGTGGGTAGAAATTGGCAACTGCTTTTACTGTAAGTTCACCACCTGACCACACATGTGAAAAGCAGTTGGACTTCGCACTTACAAATGTGCCAGAGCTCCATTTGATAACTTTCCCTCGCTGGTGGGGTTGGACTTTTGCAAGAATCGGGGGTCTTTACTTCGTAGCTCAACGTCAAGACTTATAGCTTTCTAACAATTCAATGGAAACTTAACGCTATAGAAACCTGAATTAAGAGAGTTTGATATATTAATTAAATTACATTCCAAGGCTCATATAGGATTAATTAGATTGACACTAATTAAATATAAAAAAGACATATGTATGAAAATATCTCTATTGAGCCTAATATGCACCAGTTCAAAAATAAAATTCACTTTGGCTAGAAAATCGAATAAAAATAATATTTAGCCGATTTTTCTTTAATTTTTAAGAACTATGAATGCTGGCCAAGCCACCTTCAAGATAATATAAAACAGTAATATATCTAACATAAGTTGATCTAAAAGTTATTTAACACTCATTTTAAAATATATATAAGCAAAAATTTTCTATTTTTAAATATATATTTTATATAAAAATATTATTTTATTTAAAATTATATTTCTTAGATACAAATATTCTGTTTAAATCTACACCCAGATGTCGGGACTTTCCCTATATAAAACCGATTGTTGTTGTTTCACGTTGGCCGGCTCAAAACCTTTGTACATTATGTTAATAATCTTTTGTTTTTCCTTGTTCTACTTGTCTCAAGCCAGGCAGTACTTTAATCAAATTATCTTTTATATATTTCTTTAGCGTAATTAAAGCTATTTTTATAACTAATTTTATTATAATCTTTTCCGCGACTGCATACCAAAATCAAGCAACAGATAATCTATTATATATATAAAATTGAATGTCTGTCTGTGTGTACTCTATAGATTCAAAAACCATACATCCAATCGCCGTGAAATTTTGGGATATTATTAGGTATATCCCCGGGAAGGTTTTTGAAAAATAATTTCTTGAATATCTTGAATATCCTTAGAGTTATTTGCAGATTTATAGATTTAACTCGCAAGCAGCGCCACGATTGAGACGATGATAACACGTTTTTTTATCTATAAGTTTTATTATCACTAAATTTATTATCTTAAAGATTATTTATCAAAAGTAAGATTATCTCAGGATGACACGGCAATTTATTTGAGACAAGAATAATGATACAATTCCAAGGCGAATATACTATTCCTTTAACTTCCAATTACCGAGGGAACCAATTAATATTGATTTTATTCAACTTATCGAGTATTTTTCAAGGGACTAAGAAAAAATGTTCACTAGATAAAATGATTATTTTGTAAAGTAGAAAATTAGGAAAGACAAAATTCAGTATGACACGACACACAGGGACCGGGAAAAAATGTTCACTTTATCGAGTGATTCAAATTTACGAGTTTCAAATTATCAAATATATCTTTTTTTTTATAAGTTTATAGAGAATTGTTTTAACAAATGTTCGTTAGACAAACCTTTACTCGGGTAAAACCCCGGGCAAAGCCGGGTACATCCGCTAGTAATATATATATATAATTGAATGTCTGTCTGTGTGTACTCTATAGATTCAAAAATCATACATCCAATCGCCGTGAAAATTTGGGATATTATTAGGTATATCCCCGGGAAGGGTTTTGAAAAATAATTTCTTGAATATCTTGAATATCCTTAGAGTTATTTGCAGATTTGTAGATTTAACTCGCAAGCAATGCCACCATTGCGACGATGATAACAAGTTTTTTATCTGTAAGTTTTATTATCACTAAGTTTATTATCTTAAAGAAGGCTAAGACACATTTACAAAAGGGATCTCCAAAATGTGAGTGACACAGCTGAGTGCGAAGTATGCCTTGAAGGTAAAATGCGAAGACTCCCTTTTCCTTCCAAACCCGTCGAAAGTAAAAAGACCCTTGATAAAACCCTTGGAGCTCATCCATTCGGATGTAGTAGGTCCTATTAGCCCAATATCGAAGGGAAGGAACAATTATTTGGTAACTTTCATAGACGACTTCACTCATTTCACTACAGTATATTTTATGAGGTCTAAATCGGAGGTACTTGAAAGATTTAAAGAATATAAGAACAATGTTGAGAGAATTACCACAGCAGAAACATCAAAGTACTAAGAAGTGATAATGGGACGGAATATGTTAACAACGAATTCAATGGATTCCTTAATGAAAATGGCATCAAGCGACAGCTTACAGTTCCAAGAAAACCTCAGCAAAATGGAACTGCGGAAAGAATGAATCAGACAATGCTAAACACAGCAAGATGCATTTTGCTTGAATCAGAAATTCCCAAATCATTCTGGGCAGATGCGGTTAATACAGCTTGTTACTTAAGAAACAAATGTTCTAGCAAGGCGATAAGTAACAAAATACCCGAAAAAATGTGGACCGAACGGCCAGTGAATATTGAACTTCTCCGAGTTTTCGGTTGTCAGACCTGGACATACAACGACCAGCGTCGATCCAAATTTGACTCAAGAAGCAGAGAATGCGTTCTAATTGGTTATCCAGAAGGAGTCAAAGGATACAAGGTTTGGGATATCAGAAACAATAAGGTCTTCGTAAGCAGAAATGTCAGATTTAGAGAAGACGTTTTCCCAATTAAGAAAATCGATAAACAAATTTCACCTGAAACTGATTTTTTCTAGGTTTTACACAATAATTTTGAAGAAGACTATGAATCTATAAATGAGGAAGAGACGAAATTGGTGGAAAAGAATCAGAAAGACAAACTTAACAAAGAAGACGAAGAAGGCCAAAATGATGCTACAATCCCAAGGGGATTTTCAGGGACTGATGAAGAAACAATATCGGTAGAGAAAAATCTGAATAACTTAGAACGAAAAGAGGATGAAGAGCAGGCCTATGAAGACGAAGAACTGAGGAGAGAAGACGAAGAGGAAGGCCAGAATGAAACTATAATCCCAAGAAGATCTTCAAGAATTGCGGCTAGGCAAAAGGAGGATTGTAGATCAGCTTTCCAACATGGGATAATTGAACATGGGAGCCATCAAGATGAAATACCGTCATCATACGAGGAAGCGCTTAATATGCCTAAAGTACAAGATTGGCTAAAAGCTATGGAATGTGAAGGGTCATCACTTCGGGAACACAGAGTATGGGATGTTGACTTGCCAAATAGTGTTAAGCGGAAACCTAACCAGGATCTTGACCACTCTAGGCCTCCGATGAGGATATGAAAAAAACTTTAAAATGGGAGCATTGTTAGCATTTTTATAAGTTGTTTTTAATAGGTTTATATTTTTATATATTTGACCAGATGACCGGACGACTTTACATGTATATATTTGGTTTTAGAAATGATGTAAATGAGTTAGTTAGTTAGTTATGAAAGTAAATTAAAACCTATTAATTTCTTAGAGGTGTTGGTGTTTACTCTGCTCGATGGTAGAATAGGAAAGTATTAGCTCCTAACAGGTTATGGGCCCAGCACGCTTCCACTGCGCCGTAGAAAAATATTAGAAGAAAAAGCTGAAGTTAAAGCAAAGAAGGTAAAGAAGAAAAATTTGAAGATAGAGCTAAAGAAAAAAAAGCTGAAGGCTAAAGAGGATAAGGCCAGTGAAATTAGGGCTAAAGAAGATAAGGCTAACTAAGATAAAGAAAATAATTTGATTGTTGGAAATTTGAGCGATTTAAAGACTGAACTTTGTGCAACGAAGAAGAAGAAGAAAAGATTTAAGTTATAATTTTTTGTCAAATTCGCATAACTAGAAAAATCAATGGCTGACGAATTGAGAATACCTAAACTAGACGGTAATAATTACTATTCGTGGGCCATAAGAGCCAAATCAATTTTGATCCAGAAGGATATATGGGATGCAATTGAGCCTGACTTTCCTAGTGAAACTTCAGAAAAACAAAAGCGGAAAGATAACTTGGCATTATCTGTCATATTATTATCAGTTGAAGATTCATTCTTAGATGATATCGGTGATTGTAAACGAGCGATCGATGCATGGCAGATATTGGAGGACATCCACACAAAGTATGGCTTGCTGCACATATTACAGCTACTGGGAGAATATTTTAACATTATCAAAAGAAATGACGAAGATATGAAAGAATATTTCGCGAGAATAGTGGAATGTCATAGAAAATTGACAAAGTGCCACCATGGATTTGGGGATGTAGAGTTGGCGTTAATTATGCTATTGGGATTACCAAAAAGTTACGAACCACTAATTCTCAGTGTGGAAGAGCAGGAAGAGAAACTATCTACTAGTGTGGTTAAATCTAAATTACTATTAGAAGAAAAACGACAGAACCAGCGTAAAATTCCTCAAGAAGATCCAAATAGCGCTTTTGCGGTAAGAAGAAAAGAGGATACATGCAAATCACCATGTCAAGAGCGAAATAAATTTAAATATGACCAACCAAGGAATTATCAGAATACGTGGACGGAAGGGAAAAAGGAAAATTATAATTATTCCAGGCAGATAAGATGTTTCAATTGTGGCAAATTAGGACACATAGCTAGGAATTGTAGATTTGCCAACTCCTCAAGGAGAATTAACGAAGGTATGCTCAAACAAAGTACGTTAGACCTTACTCATAAAGCCCTATTTGCAAATAACTTTAAAACCAATAATTCTGAGAATATCTGGTTTCTGTCAGTGGAGCTACCGAACACATGACGTCGAACAGACTGAAATTGACGAATACAAAAAGTATTTAAACTTCAGTTGAAATGGCAAACAATGAGAAAATAAAAGTATCAGAGATGAGTGATGTAACCATCAAACTCGGTCACGAATTTGGAGGTGAAACCTTGTTCTTGGGAAACGTATTATACGTTCCTGAATTAGACGGAAATATTTTGTCTGTTGGAAGGATTGAGGAAAGAGGAAACAAGGTATTATTCAAGAATGGCAAGGCCTCTGTTTTTGGAAGTGATGGTGAATTAATTTTGAAATCTAATAGAAGAGGAAGGATCTATACAGTTGAAGAACTTAAAATAGCAAAAGTGAAGTCACTAAATTAAGATATCTGGCACAGAAGGCTAGGACACATTTACAAAAGGGATCCCCAAAATGTGAGTGACACAGCTGAGTGCGAAGTATGCCTTGAAGTTAAAATGCGAAGACTCCCTTTTCCTTTCAAACCCGTCGAAAGTAAAAAGACTTTATCACCCTTGGAGCTCATCCATTCGGATGAAGTAGGTCCTATTAGCTCAATGTCGAAGGGAGGGAACAATTATTTTGTAACTTTCATAGACGACATCACTCATTTCACTACAGTATATTTTATGAGGTCTAAATCGGAGGTACTTGAAAGATTTAAAGAATATAAGAACAATGTTGAGAATTACCACAGCAGAAAAATCAAAGTACTAAGAAGTGATAATGGGACGGAATATGTTAACAACGAATTCAATGGATTCCTTAATGAAAATGGCATCAAGCGACAGCTTACAGTTCCAAGAACACCTCAGCAAAATGGAACTGCGGAAAGAATGAATCAGACATTGCTAAACACAGCAAGATGCATTTTCCTTGAATCAGGGATTCCCAAATCATTCTGGGCCGATGCGGTGAATACAGCTTGTTACTTAAGAAACAAATGTTCTAGCAGCGAAAAGTAACAAAATACCCGAAGAAATGTGGACCGAACGGCCAGTGAATATTAAACATCTCCGAGTTTTCGGTTGTCATACAACGACCAGCGTCGATCCAAATTTGACTCAAGAAGCAAAGAATGCGTTCTAATTGGTTATCCGGAAGGAGTCAAAGGATACAAGGTTTGGGATATCAGAAACAATAAGGTCTTCGTAAGCAGAAATGTCAGATTTAGAGAAGACGTTTTCCCAATTAAGAAAATCGATAAACAAATTTCACCTGAAACTGTTTTTTCCCAGGTTTTACATAATAATTTTGAAGAAGACTATGAATCTATAAATGAGGAAGAGACGAAATTGGTGGAAAGGAATCAGAAAGACGAACTTAACAAGGAAGACGAAGAAGGCCAAAATGATGCTACAATCCCAAGGGGATATTCAGGGACTGATGAAGAAACAATATCGGTAGAGAAAAATCTGAATAACTTAGAACGAAAAGAAGATGAAGAGCAGGCTTATGAAGACGAAGAACTGAGGAGAGAAGTGGAAGAGGAAGGCCAGAATGAAACTATAATCCCAAGAAGATCTTCAAGAATTGCGGCTAGGCAAAAGGAGGATTGTAGATCAGCTTTCCAACATGGGATAATTGAACATGGGAGCCATCAAGATGAAATACCGTCATCATACGAGGAAGCGCTTAATATGCCTAAAGTACAAGGTTGGCTAAAAGCTATGGAATGTGAAATGTCATCACTTCAGGAACACAGAGTATGGGATGTTGACTTGCCAAATAGTGTTAAGCGAAAACCTAACCAGGATCTTGACCACCACACCATGAGGATATGAAAATAACTTTAAAATGGGGGGAAATTGTCAGCATTTTTATAAGTTGTTTTTCATAGGTTTATATTTTTATATATTTGACCAGATGACCGGACGACTTTACATGTATATATTTGGTTTTAGAAATGATGTAAATGAGTTAGTTAATTAGTTATGAAAGTAAATTAAAAACTATTAATTTCTTAGAGGTGTTGGTGTTTACTCTGCTCGATGGTAGAATAGGAAAGTATTGGCTCTTTTAACAATATCAAATGATAAATTAATAAGACACCATTTCGCCAAAAGTAGAAGAATTGGATAAAGATTTTTAAATGCAATATTCTCATGTTCAGCAATGGCATCAGCCTTGCTCAAAATTGACATGGACCGAGAGCAGCAGCCTTAAGGATCCAAGATAGAGGACATTGCGACTGCTGTGATAGAGAGGTATGGAGACATCTCAGGCTCTTCATTGGACACGACAACAACAAAAAACTACAAGGCACGGTTTTAAAAACTTTTAAATATAAACCAAACTTACTACTGTCCTTACTCTTTCAAGATAATATTGGGAAGGTTTGTCTTATCAGTGGGGAACCCTCATAGCAGTTTCACCAATAAAATCCCCCAGACCGCGTTTTGAGAGCTCTAACACTGTATTGGACGATTCTGCCCTTACTTGTGAAATTCATGTAAACAGAAAACGAGGAAGGGACTTCAACTAGTCTACAGGTGACGCTTCCTAAAGGAATTGAGTACAAATAAATTTACACCACCACAGACATATACGACGAGATTACAAAATATAGGTCTACCGGGTATTCGAGGCATCTTGGATATTTCACAGGTCTTAAAACTATGGCTACACAAATTTCAATATAGAGAAATGTCTAAATACGTCAAATGTGGGAGAACGACTTCACCATCGAAAGTAACAAAGACATGTCATATGAGGTATGGACACACAATATTATAACAACATCTATTGTTCAGTAACTGAAGTACTATTTATTAGTTAATTCATCACTATTTTATTTTTAGTTGCTTAACCGCTATTTTATAATTCGATTTATCCTATGTTCATTTGGCCATGATAATCATGATTATATGAGTGAATTATATGTCTACATGTTGCCAGAGCCCTGTTTGGTAACTTGTACTTACTGTTTAGATGTTGGGCCAGTACAAGAAACGTAGGCCTTGTAAGAAATTTTAAAAACTTTATTCTTGAATATTCTAATGTTCAATATTACACATAAACATATAGATTGTGAAATAATATTCAATATTTAGCAATTTTTATATTCACAAAAAGTCAATCTCCATTAAATTTCAAATAAAATTGTAAATATAGTTCTAAATATCAGAATGTGTGATAAAGGTAAGGTGTAGAATTGAAAACATAGAGAGTGAAGAAAATATTTTTATTTAAAAATGTTTATTTATCATATCTTCTAACATTCAGCAAAAATGAGTTGAATCGATAATTGAGTCTTAGACCCCAAGCGTTGTTATGACTATCTTCAATGTTAGACACAGGAGAAGCTACCCAGGGGCTAGGAGACAAAGGAGAAAAGAAGTGGCAAAGGGCATGATGGGAAGACTTTGGCTCAGTAGGAGAAGGAGGTGGTATGGGTCCAAAGGAGAATGAGAAAGGGCCCATGTGGTGTGGGGCCAAGGGAGGAGGAGGAAGAGCCCTAGGGGATTGGGGCTGAGGAAGAATGAGAAAGGGCACAGTTGGTGAGGGCCAAGAGAGGAAGAGGAAGGGCCCTAGTGGTTTGGGGCCAAAGAAAAATGAGAAAAGGCCCAGGTGGTTTGGGGCCAAAGGAGAATGAGAAAAGGCCCAGGTGGTGTTGGGCCAAGGAAGGAGGAAGAAGATCTCTAGTGGTTTGGGGCAAAGGAGAATGAGAAAGGGCTCAGGTGGTGTGGGGCCGAGGGAGGAGGAGGAAGGGCCCTAGTGTTTGGGGCCAAAGAAGAGTGAGAAAAGGCCCAAGTGGTGAGGGGCCAAGGGAGAATGAGAAAAGGCCCAGGTGGTGTGGGGCCAAGAAAGGAAGAGAAAGGGCCCTAGTGGTTTAGGGCCAAAGGAGAATGCGAAAAGGCCCAGTTTGTGTGGGGCCTAGAAAGGAAAAGAAAGGGCCCTAGTGGTGGGGCCAAAGGAGAATGAGAAAAGGCCCAGGTCTGTGGGGCCAAGAGAGGAAGAGAAAGGGCCTTAGTGGTTTGTGGTCAAAGGAGAATTAGAAAAGGCTCAGTTTTGGGGCCAAGGAAGAATGAGAAAGAGCACAGGTAGTGTGGTGCCAAGAAAGGAAGAGAAAGGACCCTAGTAGTTTAGGGCCAAAGGAGAATGAGAAAAGACCCAGGTTGTGTGGGGCCAAGAAAGGAAGAGAAAGGACCCTAGTAGTTTAGGGCCAAAGGAGAATG
This sequence comes from Cordylochernes scorpioides, assembly GCA_030710605.1. Taxonomy (NCBI): domain Eukaryota; kingdom Metazoa; phylum Arthropoda; class Arachnida; order Pseudoscorpiones; family Chernetidae; genus Cordylochernes; species Cordylochernes scorpioides. Next base: position 104,049,160 of record CP092866.1, on the reverse strand, counting down.
AGAAAAGGCCCAGGTTTGTGGGGCCAAGAAAGGAAGAGAAAGGGCCCTAGTGGTGGGGCCAAAGGAGAATGAGAAAAGGCCCAGGTTGTGTGGGGCCAACAAAGGAAGAGAAAGGGCCCGAGTGGTTTGGAGCCAAAGGAGAATGAGAAAAGGCCCAGATGGTGTGGGGCCAAGAAAGGAAGCAAAAGGCCCTAATGGTTTGGGCCAAAGGAGAATGAGAAAAGGCCCAGGTTTGGGGCCAAGAAAGAATTAGAAAGGGCACAGGTAGTGTGGTGCCAAGAGAGGAAGAGAAAGGGCCCGAGTAGTTCGGGGCCAAGAGAGAATGAATAAAGGCCCAGGTGGTGGGGGCCGAAAAAGATAGAGAAAGGACCCTAGTAGTTTAGGGCCAAAGGAGAATGTGAAAAGGCACAGGTTGTGTGCGGACAAGAAAGGAAGAGAAAGGGCCCTAGTGGTTTGGGGCCAAAGGAGAATAAGAAAAGGCCCAGGTGGTGTGGGGCCAAGAAAGGAAGAGAAAGGGCCCTAGTAGTTTGGGGCCAAAGGAAAAAGAGAGAAGGCCCAGGTTATTTGGGGTCATGGGAGAATGAGAAAAGGGCCAGGTGGTGGGGGCCAAAGGAGGAGGAGGAAGAGCCCTATAGGTTTGGGGCCAAAGAAGAATGAGAAAAGACCGAGGTGGTGGGGCCAAGAAAGGAAGAGAAAAGAACCAGGAGGTTTGGGGCCAAGAGAGGAGGTGAAAGAGCCTTAGTGGTTTGGGGCAAAGGAGAATGAGAAAAGGCCCAGGTGGTGTGAGGCCAAGGGAGGAGGAGGAAGAGCCCTAGTGGTTTGGGACAAAGGAGAATGAGAAAGGGTCTAGGTGGTGTGGGGCCAAGGGATGAGGAGGAAGAGCCTTAGTGCTTTGGGGCTGAGGAAGAATGAGAAAGGGCCCAGGTGGTGTGGGGCCAAAGGAGAATGAGAAAAGGCCCAGGTGGTTTGGGCCCAATGGAGAATGAGAAAAGTCCCAGGTGGTTTGGGGCCAAGAGAGGAGGTGAAAGAGCCTTAGTGGTTTGGGGCAAAGGAGAATGAGAAAAGGCCCAGGTAGTGTGAGGCCAAGGGAGGAGGAGGAAGAGCCCTAGTGGTTTGGGACAAAGGAGAATGAGAAAGGGTCTAGGTGGTGTGGGGCCAAGGGATGAGGAGGAAGAGCCTTAGTGCTTTGGGGCTGAGGAAGAATGAGAAAGGGCCCAGGTGGTGTGGGGCCAAAGGAGAATGAGAAAAGGCCCAGGTGGTTTGGGCCCAAAGGAGAATGAGAAAAGGCCCAGGTGGTGTGGGGCCAAGAGAAGAAGAGGAAGGGCCTTAGTGGTTTGGGGCCAAAGGAGAATGAGAAAAAGGCCCAGGTGGTGGTGGCCAAGGGAAGAGGAGGAAGATCTCTAGTGGTTTGGGGCTAAGGAAGAAGGAGAAAGGGCCCAGGTGGTGTGGGGCCGAGGGAGAAGGAGGAAGGGCCTTATTGGTTTGGGCCAAAGGAGAATGAGAAAAGGCCCAGGTGGTGTGGGGCAAAGGGAGGAGCAGGAAGAGCACTAGCGGTTTGGGGTAAAGGAGAATGAGAAAAGGCCCAGATGGTGTGGGGCCAAGGGAGGAGGAGGAAGAGCCCTAGTGGTTTGGGCCAAAGGAGAATGTGAAAAGGCCCAGGTGGTGTGGGGCCAAGGGAAGAGGAGGAAGAGCCCTAGTGGTTTGGGCCAAAGGAGAATGAAAAAAGGCCCAGGTGGTGTGGGGCCAAGGGAGGAGGGGGAAGAGCCCTAGTGGTTTGGGGTAAATGAGAATGAGAATGGGCCCAGGTGGTGTGGGGCCAAGGGAGAAGGAGGAAGAGCTCTAGTGGTTTGGGGTAAATGAGAATGAGAAAGGGCCCAGGTGGTGTGGGGCCAAGAGAGGAGAAGGAATGGCCCTAGTGGTTTGGGGCCAAAGGAAAATGAGTGAGGGCCCAGGTGGTGAGGGGTAAGGGAGGAGGAAGAGCTCAGATGGTTTGGGGCCAAGGGGAAAGGGCCCAGGTGTTGAGGGCGAAGGGAGGAGGATAAAGAGCCCAGTTTGAGTGGGGCAATATGTTGGAGTATCAATAAAAACAAGAAGTCTATTTGTTTATGGCATAGGTAGGGCGAAGAGGGCACGTGGTGAGTGGCCTTGAGCACTTCAAGCGGAATAAAATCTCGCTTCTTATGGGCAAATGTTTGCCAGAATGTTGAGGCCAACATATTTGACCAGAGGAAGTGCCCTAAAAGAAATGGAGTACTTCAGTACTCGGCCCTCGCGAAGATCACTTGAAGAAGTGAGGACTCTACCAAAACTTCTTTGGCGCCCTCAGCTTCTTGACAGCCTCCTTCGACATTTTCTTGAAGATGGGCTCCTCGTTAAGCTTAATTTTAGCTTCTTCCATCTTCGCGTCCAGTGCGTCTAGCAACAGCTGGTTGCTGACCATTTCTCGGTACAGCTTTCTGAAGTCGTCATTCAGACTTCTGATGAGGGCATCCTCGAAATAATCATCCATTGCGATATATTTGTCTTTACTTCGTAGTTAAGCGTCAAGCTTTATCGCTCTCTAACAATTGAATGAAAACTTGTCTCCATAGAAACCTGAATAGAGAGATATTTAAATTAAGTTACCTTTCAAGTCTTACATATACGTGATTAATTATATTGATACAAATAAAATATAAATAAAGGCGTGTGTTTAAATATATCTAATATATTTCTATTATATATGGTTAACATATAAACAATTAATATATCTAACACAAGGTTATCCAAAAGTCTCTTCATTTTAAAATAAGTAAACTTTTCGATTTTTAAATTAAATATGTTTTAACTTTTATCAGGTTTTAAAATATAACGAAAACACTACTTTGTGTTAAAAGTATAAAGAATGAAGAGTTATATCACTTAGATGGGCCCCCATCACAACTGCAGGTTCTTACACTAACACTATTTTTTAAAAGTTTTTATTTAACTTGATCCCATGTCTGCCTGTACACAAATCTTCTAATCAATGTTCAATATACTTCTAGAGCACATAGAAATCTGAAATATTTTATACCCTTTGAAACCCGATGAACATGTAAGTTGAAATATTGTCGCGGAGATAAATAGAACAAGGACAATTTTGGGGATAATTAATTTATTATGAAGTGTATTTACATTTTAGTTCTCCAATAAAATCATTTACAAGCGGTATTTATAGGGAGAGAGAGTCAGATAATATCACAACTTATCCCAAGGTAAAGATAATAATAATGAGCGTCGTCAACCACCGAGGCGTCCCGTTTCCTTATTTGCCGATTAGATTCCGAGAACCCCTCACACCTAAGGTTCCCCTGGAGTTCAGTGATAATTGACAGGCGTCCCATGGAGCTTCTTGTGGCCGGAGTTGCAGAGCTACTTGACAATATTTTCAGACATTTGGGTTGTCAGGGTGGCCGGAAACAGTCAAATTTCCTAATTTAGTCTCAAAATATGAGATTAAATATTAATATACTTCCAGACCACATATAAGTCTGGAATTTTGAGCACTCGCTCAGTCCAACGAACAATGCAAGCGTACAGACTCCTGGGGGGTCGGGGGTAGCCAGGAATGAACCAATTTCTATGTTTCTATTTGAATCTTTGGTGTTACACTATGTCATCTAGGAAACCTTTGGGAGTTGCGAATTCACTTTTTAAAGATTGTTCAACACCATAAACAAGTTAGATATCCGAATAATCAGGTTCATATCTAAAAACCCTTTGGAATTACAGAGAAAAATTTGCTGGATTTCAATAAATATATTAATTTTCTTTTATGGATCAATAATCTAATTTCAATATCATATCAAGCATATATTTATTTTCAATAAATATGTATATGGTCTTATGTTATAATATGTTATTATATATTTCACGATACAGATATAAATAGTTTTCCCTTTTTTAATCAATCATTTGTTAATTTTAACTAGAATTAGTTAATTGAATAATCATAATTCAAATTATATCTCTTTACCAATTAACCCCAAACAGAAATATAATATTGCGTGTGTGTAACTTTGTGATATAATTCACAATAAATGCAAGTGTACAAATTACCAGAGATATGGATTGTTTTGCACGATATCAACTCAAAAACTGGTGGGAGTAGCGACTTCTGCATACAGCAGTATTCCAGAAATTGAACTGGCAAACCAAAGAACTATGCTCACGGAATTTCCAAACTTATAAACGCTCTTTCAAAATCTTTCCATAAAGATTTGTCCACAATAAAAGAAATCCGCTTAACTCTGAATCTTTGGATAGACCTATGCATCATGGATTATTCAACCAATAATGTTAGAAGATTTACAGCCACGTCAAGAATCTCCATCCTTCAAGGAATCTAACATGAGTGCACATAAACAACCATCTTAACTGGCCATGCCCAAGCAAAGCATAAAACGCGATATTTTGAAACAGGACCCTATTTAACCCAACTGATAGAATAAAATCCAAGCAGTAGATAATCTCCTCTTCATCTGCTCAGCCTTCTGACAACAAAGATTTCGAATGGCCACTCTCCTATGGCCACTCTCCTCTGGCATCTCAATGAAAAATATCCCTAGAAAAATATCTACTTGACACTACCTAATATCTTGTACTTCTGCAGCCACATGGTAAATTTAATCAAAAAGACTTAAGTCTTACACTTAAGACTGACAACACGAGTAGTTAGAGAGATCTTTTGAAAGGTTTAAGAAAACCTGGATTCATATTACACACACACACATATTTTATTTATAAAATCTATATTCTAATATATCATAATCTGTCAATTTCGATTCCCGCATTAGGCCCCTTTTATGTTTAAAAAAAATGCTCCAATGGCCTCCGATTCTTGCAAAAGTCCAACCCCACCAGCGAGTGCAAGTAACCAAACGGGGCTCCTGCACATTTTTAAGTGTAAAGTCGAACTGCTTTTCACATGTGTAGACATGTGGTGCACTTAGAGTAAAAGCAGTCGCCTACTTCTACCCACCATGATTATCATGGCCTGTACCACGGGTACTAGGGATAGGCAAAAAATAAAAAATAAAAAAATAATAATCTGTGAATGGGGTTTTATATAGATAATAATACTGAGTTTAATATTGATGCTCATATTCAAATAATTTGAGGAGATTTCGTATATATTGTAAATTTTAATTCTGTTTTGTAAATTCACGACTGAAAACTAACTCTAAATAATTAATAAATAAAATAAATAAATAAAAGCTTTAATTTATAAACACTAAAAAGGAGAAATTAAATATAATTTATCTTCTGACATTGAACAATAAGATGTATCTGTGTGTAAATAAAAGCGGCGGGGGACGATCATATTTAGAGAAGAAGTAAAAATTTATCAAACACACATTAAAATCGCTAATCAGTTGCTACATATTAAATCACATTAAATTAGAAATTTATGAAGATTGTCCCCCGCCGCTTTTATTTTCACTCATATACATCTAATTGCTCATGGCAGAAGATACTACAGGCAAAGTCAGACTTTCACCAAAGTGTGCCTGGATCATGGTGCCATGATCAACGAAATCTGCACCCCTACACCCCATTCCATGAGTCGCCCGTCGCGCACATGGAATTCGTGTAATATTTACACAAAGGGCTAAGAAACAACAACAACAGAAGATTAAAAAATATTTTCCCTTTTTAAAGTTGAAAAAAAGTTTTTAAAAAATCTATTCTTTTGTTATTATTATAACTGTCCTTTGAATATTTCATAACCTAGAGTTTGAAAATTTATTCTAAAATGTTCATTTAATCCCGCGATGTTACTGCTACATCCCTATATCTATCTTCTATCTATATTAATAAAATGCAAATTTCATAAGTGGTGTTCGCTAAAAACCTTCGTTACAATGCATCAATTTCGACCAGATTTTCAACATTTATGTAAAACGAGATGGAGCAGGTTTTGCTTAACATCAAAATATTTTTCCTAACTTTAAAATACATAACTTTGCTGTTATCGATTAAATACAAAAAAAAAATCAACAGAGTTAATTTTATTTATATATAAATACAAAAAAAAATTCAGCAATTCATTCAACTCAATCTAAAAAAATATTCAAAACAAGCAATTTTAAGATAACACCATATGTAAAACAGTCGGCCAAGAAAACAACAACGATATTACATCTTTCTCACATATTAACACACAATCTTGATTAATAATTAAAACTAATCTTTAACATTGTTTATTATACTTCATAATATATAATATTCGTTAGGCAAACTTTCACTCGGATAAAACCCGGGCTAAGCCGGGTACACATCCGCTAGTATGTATATATATATGTCATAATATATACTCATCCAGGGATAATAAAGCCAACCTAGAGACAATCCAGAGTGAGATGGTAACTTGACACACCAGCGACATTCCAAGGGGCGACCACTGGGGTCCGTGAGTTAACACCTCAGGACTTTTAAGACAGTTGGGGATTGTGTGCGACACGAACGGCCGCCCGGCTGTGCCGGTCCCGTCTCTCTCTCTCTCTCTCTCTGGTTGCCTGGGCTCCTCTTCCAACTTGTGATCTGTTTCTTTCCCCACCTATCATACCACATAAAGTCGACAGGATAAGACCTGGCCGAGAAGCAAATTCCCATTTCTACTAGAATAAGAAGAAAAAAGAAGCAAAGTCATGGTGATCGGACAAACCCACAGCCAAGTTCCACAAGAATTGACAACCAACTCAACTGTAGCCACTTCTCTTCGAGCTCTCACCCTCTGCCTCGGCCAACTTTTGGCCAGGTGATCCTGAAGAAGTGATCCCCTACGACAAAGATGAAGCTGCCGCACACTTCTTCCAGCACTAGATCTGCCTGTTAGCTCAGGCGTCGAAGAATTCCATCTAGCGCGTGAGCCTTGCTTACAACCAAGCCTTAGTAACCCTATCAACCTTCTCCTAAATGTCCCACTCATTCTTACAACTTTGTTAACCATCTACCAGCCCATGTCCCTCTTGAGAAATTTTGATTAATCAATTATCGAACTACTATTGCTACTAATCTCTACTCTTCATTTACGATAATACATTTTTTAGAGTTTCTCTCTAGCATATTGTTGCACCAGGTTGCGGCTTGGCAGACTCTTCAGCCTGGATTCTCTCCTGTGCTGGGTCTTGCATCTTACCAGAGCGTGTTTCAACCATCCTGCAAATTTATAAAAGGGAATAACGAGATAAGTCTTCTTTAAGTAGCCACCAGAATCCTTTCTTTATTTTCTCACATCAAAGAGAGCAGTGAAGTCACACGTGCACCTAAATACAAATGATGACAATCTAAATAATCTGTGTTTTAAATAAATATCATAGAATATAAAAATAAATAAATATATAATTTAAATTTCAAATATATTAAAAATAATATAAGAAATACGCCATTAATCATGATGTAACACTTCCCCCTCTCCAGAGGTCGTCACGTCCTCGTGAGTTACCTCATCAATTCTCTCAAAATAGGGTTTGAGTCTTGATACATGGACAATCAATGGGTCTTGGCCAGGATTATCTTTTGGCTCAATTAAGTAATTTACGTTAGACAGCTTCTTTAATATTCTATATGGGCCAAAATATTTTCTCAGTAGTTTCTCACACTTTCCTATTTTCCTAATTGGTGTCCAAACTGCTACTAATTCTCCTGGTTCGTAGCTTCTTTCCATGTGTTTCTTGTCATAGTTCTTTTTCATTCTTTCTTGAGTCTTTATTGTGTTGTTAATAACTAATTTTCTTGTTCTGTTTATTTTGTCTAAGTGATGTTTTATGTATTCATCATAATCATCTTTGTCAATGTCCACCGAGATATTCCTGTCGTCCAAAAGAGACGTGGGTTCTCTTCCAAACATCAGGAAAAAGGGAGAATATCCTGTGGTTTCCTGAATTGTAGTATTGTAAGCGTGAGTGATGAATGGGAGTATTTCGTCCCAATTTTTCTGATCAGTGTTCACATACATACTGAGCATATTGATCAATGTTCTATTTAACCGCTCTGTCAATCCATTAGCCTGGGGATGATAGCTCGTTGTGAAGCAATGTTTAATCTTGCACGTTTTCATCACCTCTTTCATTAAATTACTGGTAAATTGAGAGCCTCTGTCACTAATAAGATATTGTGGGGCTCCGTGCCGAAGAAAAATATCCTCTACTAGAAATTTAGAAACTTCTTTCACTGTTGCTTCCGAGACTGCTCTTGTTTCTGCATATCTAGTGTAGTAGTCCGTCAGCACGATTATCCATTTTTTCCTGTTTTTCGTAGATGGTAGTGGACCAACAAAGTCAATTCCAATTCTTTCGAAAGGAAAGTTGGCTGGGGGGATGGGCTGTAGTAGTACAGAAGGTAATTGGTTTGAGCCTTTCCTACTTTGGCAAAGGTGACACGTCTTAACGAATTCTGAGACATCCTTTAGCATGGATGGCCAAAAGTATTTACTCTTTATTCGGTACATGGTTCTGGCGACGCCCAGATGGCCATTCGACATATGATTGTTATATTCTTTCATAATTTCTCTCTTTTTATTCTCTGGAACCACAAGCAACCACGCCCTGCCTTCAGGGTTCGGGTTTTTCTTAAAGAGGCATCCATCTTCTTCTTTAAAGTTTTGCGCAATTGATCGCCTGCTTCCATTAAGGTTTTTCTTAACACTTTCGATAAATTTATCCTCTTCGTCTGTTATTTGATTTAAAAATAGCCTTTCAAAATCCTCATCCCAATCAGTTTCTGGTAAGGGCTCCCTAGATAAGCCATCGGCGTCCAGATGCTTCTTTCCCGATTTATGTATTATATCGAAGTCATATTCTTGAATTTTCAATGCCCATCTTGCCAATCGACCTGTTGGATCCTTCAAGTTTTTGAGCCAGCATAAGGCGTGATGGTCTGTTACTATTTTAAAGTGTCTTCCATAAAGGTAGGGTCGTAATTTTGACATTGACCAGACAACGGCCAGACATTCTTTTTCAGTGGTTGAATAATTTTGCTCCGCTTTACTTAGGGTACGACTCAAATATGAGATCACCTTCTCTTCACCACCGATGTCTTGGACAAGTGTTGCACCTATGCCGATGTTGGACGCATCAGTATGAACATAGGTAGGTGCATTTGGATTGAAGTGACCAAAAATTGGTGGACTTAATAGTGCTGTTTTTAGGGTTTGAAACGCTTCCTCTTGTCTTTCTGTCCAGGTAAATGATACACTTTTTTATAAGGTTGGTCAAAGGGTCAGCAATTTTTGAAAAGTCTTTGATAAATTTTCTATAATATGAACACATTCCCAAAAAGGATTGTACTTCTTTGACCTTTTTGGGCCGAGGAAAATTTCTGACAGCTTTGATGTTATGTTCCGCGGGTTTTATACCATGTTTGCTCGTTATATAGCCGAGAATCTCCAATTCTTCAAAAGCAAATCGGCATTTTTTGTCGTTTAACCTTAAATTAGATTCACGAAAACATCTAAAAACAGCTTCAAGTCTTTTGAGGTGCGTTGGAAAATCCGGGCTATATATGATAACATCATCCAGATAACACAAACAAATTTGCCATCTCAGATTTCCAAGCATATTCTCCATATTTCTCTCAAAGGTAGCAGGCGCGTTACAAAGTCCAAAAGGCATCACGTTGAATTCATATAATCCATGCGCTGTAGTGAAAGCTGTTTTCTCTTTGTCTCTTTCTTCGACTTCAACTTGCCAATATCCAGATCTGAGGTCTATTGCTGAGAAGTGTGTAGATCCTTGGAGAGTATCCATAACTTCGTCTATTCTAGGGATCGGATAGACATCTTTTACTGTCACATTATTCAGTTTTCTGTAGTCCACACAAAATCTGTATTGACCATCTCGCTTCTTGACCAATATTACTGGAAAAGACCAGGGGCTAGAAGATGGCCTAATTATGCCTTCTGTAAGCATCTCGTCAATTTGCTCTTTTATAATATCTCGTTCTTTAGCACTTACCCGGTAAGGCTTGTGTTTAATTGGCTTCGCGTCTTCTGTGTCTATCCGATGTTTTGCCAAATTGGTTCTCCCTAATCTCGATGAAAAAAGATCTCCATACCTTTCTAAAACTTGTTTTAACTCCTTCTGTTCCTTTGGTGAAAGATTTTCGTTTATTTGGAATCTAGGTTCTTCGTTCTTTTCTACCTCTCTTTCTCGACTCACATTTATTTTCGCTGGACTACTTCCAAAAGCCAATGTTTGGTTTTTCATTATTTTTAACGGTCGAGGATACGGATTAGTTATCCAGATGTGTGTTTCCCTATTTATAACATTGATCAAGCTTCTTGCTAGACGAAGTCCATTTGTTTGAAACATTTTGCTGCTCTCCTCGATAATATATTCTCCATCCTCTGTTTCTACCAATGCCTTGATCAATTTCATGGAACATTCCGGTACAATGGAATCCTTGGCACTCTTTATTTTCAATATTTCAAAATTGATTTCGTCATGATTATTCGTCAAATCATATTTTATAGTTTCTTGCTTACAATCTATTTTTGCGTTCATTTTCTTAAGGAAATCTCTCCCAAGAATTAATGTCCGTAAATGCGTTTTCAATATCACAAAGTTGTGTGATAATGTTTCGTCATCAATTTTTATATTTAAAAATATACTTCCTACCATGTCCAATTTTTTTCCATCGGGTCCTGCACAAATCTTTGCGAGTTTACTTATACCATGGCCTGTATCGAGGGCCGTTCTGAGGTCGACCACTGAGAGGTCAGCACCTGTATCAACCAAAGCTTCAAAAGTCCCTATCTTGTCCACATTAATTTTTAATTTGTATTTAGGGTCCAACTTCTTGATTCCGTTTATGGTCGACTTGCTTTGATTGACAGATTCAGGCGCGACGCTTAGTTTAAATCTTCCAACACGGAATATCTATTCCGGGTAGGAATATTTGTCTGTGTGCTATGACATACATCAGCATAAAGCCGAGGTCCTGATTTCTCTGATATTTCATTCATTTGGCATTTTTCTTCGACCTTCTCTTGGGTATCTGCTGGATCCTCTTCTAGGATTCTTATAAACTTGACCCTACAATAACGGGCCACGTGCCCTGGCTTGTTACATTTAAAGCAGATTGGTCTTCCATCTTCCGTCCTATTTTTGCTCACTTCTTGGCTTTTATTGTAAGTGTTTCTCTGAAGGTTTGGTTTCGGCACAAAGTTAGGATTATAAGGACGTCTAGGGGTAGAGGGCTGGGGAAAGTTGTTTCGATACTGTCTGGGGGTAGGAGGGGAGTCGTTCTTGTAATTATTGGAAACAGGGGCTTGGGGCCTGGAAGTGGTCCGGTAGTTTCGTGCGGCAGTCGGCGGCACGTACCTCGATTGTTGTTGGGGTCTAGAATAGCGTGGACCGTTATATAGGTTTCTGGATTTCGCCACACGTTCCCGATACTTATTTTCAAAAGAATCCATTTTCTTGCACACGACAAGAAGGTCATCGGTCGTTTTAGGAGGGTTCAGGTAGAGCGCGAATGAGTACTCTTTTTTCAGTTCTCCAATAACATGTTCAATTTTTGTTTCTTCTTCCATTGCGGGGTCAACCTTGTTGCACAACACTAGAATGTCTTCCGCGAACCTGATTGCTGGTTCATTCCAGTGTTGCATTCTGTTGAGCTTCATTCTAAGTTCTTCTTTATTCGCGTCCAAAGAAAAATCCTGAATGAGGCGGATTTTAATATTTTCCCAGCTCGTGAAACTAGCCTTGTGTAAATTCAACCAGGTTTTAGCGCTTCCCGTCATGTTCATGGCGGCATAACGAGAGATAATGTAGTCTGCCCAATGGTACAAGAAGCCAATTTCTTCAAGAGATTCAATCCATGGGCGAGGGTCTTCCGTTCCATCATACTTGGGGATGTCGATGTTGGGATTCAGGACAACTGGGTCGGAACTAGCATCTCTACCAATTGTTGCACCAGGTTGCGGCTTGGCAGACTCTTCAGCCTGGATTCTCTCCTGTGCTGGGTCTTGCATCTTACCAGAGCGTGTTTCAACCATCCTGCAAATTTATAAAAGGGAATAACGAGATAAGTCTTCTTTAAGTAGCCACCAGAATCCTTTCTTTATTTTCTCACATCAAAGAGAGCAGTGAAGTCACACGTGTACCTAAATACAAATGATGACAATCTAAATAATCTGTGTTTTAAATAAATATCATAGAATATAAAAATAAATAAATATATAATTTAAATTTCAAATATATTAAAAATAATATAAGAAATACGCCATTAATCATGATGTAACAATATCCACCGACCCACACCATCTAGCCACTGGTGCGTTCGACACAGGAGGCAGATTGACGTATTCACAACCAGCATCAACGATTGGTGCTGGAATCTATCATCTCTAAAAACCTCAATAGCATAAATAGGAAAATAGACATTCCTGACATCTATCGTGCTTTATTTGCTGGTATTTCTTAAAGCTTTAATGTAATAGTTTCTATGTTATCTCGAACCTTTTTTCCATATATATTTATTTAATAGCATTTTTGTCTACTTTGCATCTTCTTTCTTTTCACGCTGTTTATAAAAATTACCTCTGCTATATATATTTGAGAAGCTCTTGCCATTTATGTCCATCTTGCTATGTGATAGCCGCCTGTAGAAGGGTTTTTACCCTAAAACTTGTGCTCGTTTTATATAAAAAAGACACCCATCTTCCTTATCGCCTGGTTCATTTCAAATATTGAATTGTTTTTTATTATTATCCCTGGTACACGTGCTACAAGCCATGATAACCATGGTGGGTAGAAATTGGCAACTG
>CP092866.1:104001693-104036267 GCA_030710605.1 Cordylochernes scorpioides | reverse complement strand
TCAAAAAAGACATCAAATGAGAGAGATAATTGTAAAAATGAATTTTCGAAATTAATATTTAACAATATACAGTTAAACCTGTCTATAGCGCCCCCCTCTAAGTAGCGCCTTCCTCTCTATAGCGCTTGATTTTAAACATTAAATGTAAACATTTTACATTAAAAGTGACCTCTCTATAGCACCCTATTTTGGTGAGTCCCAAGAGGGAGCGCTATAAACAGGTTTAACTGCATTTTTATTTTAAAATATCAAAAAAAACCTTACGCAATAAATTTCGTTAATACAACTTTATTTATTAATACAAAAATCATTATGAAAAAATAGTACAAATATGATATTGTACTGGGATAAGGTGCATAAATTATGAAATAAGGCATCTCCTTATCGAGGAACTGAAAGTTGCTGATGGCTTGCGACATCTATCGGAAAAAATATCAACTATTCTCGTAGGCATCTCCTTATCGTGCAACTGAAAGTTACAGATGGCTTGCGACATCTATCACGAGTGAGTTGATATTTATTCAGATAGATGGCGCAAGCCATCAGCAACTTTCAGTTGCACGATAAGGAGATGCCTTTTTTCATAACAAATATCATTGTTTTTTGTATGAAAGAAACCTATTGCGTGAGAGAGAGAGTTGTTTTGATATTTTCTATAAGTATATCGCGATTATCTTTTATCTGAATCTAACAATATACACTGGTGTCCAAAAAATAAGAAACTTTTGTTTTTTAATGATATGTTTTAAAATATACAACGCTAAAAGCTAAAAAGTAATTTAATTAGGTATTTTAAGTCGTAGAATTTATTTATCGCAACCATTCGATTCGGTAAAATTGAAAATATGCAAATTTTTGCTTGTCTTTATAAGTGTGCTATTTGGTGTGTCGTTTACCCCATCTTAGAATTGTCCAATTATAATTTTATTTAATCCTTAGTTAATTATGAGTTTACGAAAAATTTTAGCAGATGATTTAAAATGGAGAGCTGTTGGAAGAATGGAGGCAGGGCAATCACAAGTTGAAGTAACAAAATGGCTAAATGTGAATAAATCTGTGGTCAGCAAAATATGGAAACAGTTCATTGAGACAGGAACTATCAAAAGAAAAGAAGGTTCTGGTAGAAAAAGAAAAACAGCTACCTCTGAAGACCGTTATCTGGTCGTAACTGCCAAGCGCCATAGGGAGATGACAGCTATTCAACTCTCTAATGAACTCTCAAGTGCTACTGGAACGAGAATTTCAAGACAAACTGTTTACCGAAGGCTTCACGAAGGTGCTCTTTATGCAAGACGACCAATGGTCTGTATCCCTTTAACCTCTGCTCACAGGAGAGCCCGCTTGAATTGGTGCTTGGAACATCACGCCTGGACTCATGATCAGTGGGCCAATGTTCTCTTCAGTGACGAGTCAAAATTGAGTTTAAACACAGATTCACGACTATTTTTAATCTGGAGGGAGCCTGGAACCCGCTATCACCAGGGAAATAGACAGTTTTAGAGGGGGCAGTCTCTTAGTCTGGGCTGGCATCAGTTCCAGCAGACGCACACCCCTCCACATTTTTTCTGGGGGCACTTTAACTGCCCAAAAGTACAGGGACGAGATCCTTGAGCCCTATTTAAGACCTTATAGAGATCAAATTGGTCACAATTTAATTTTAATGGACGATAATTCTCTTCCGCATAGGGCTAGGCTAGTCAATGAATATCTCCAGAGTGAGAATATTCGAAGGATGGATTGGCCAACTAGATCACCGGACCTGAATCCAATAGATAATGTTTGGGATGCTCTAGGGAGGCGTATTGAAGCTCGTCACCCCTCTCCCAGAACCCTCGTTGAGCTAAGAACTGCTCTATTGGAGGAGTAGGGTTTACTACCCCTGGACCTCCTCCAAAGCTTGGTAAACAGTATGAGGGCTCGCTGTGAGACCTTGATAGCTTTCAGAGGTGACCATACTCCTTATTGATATCTTATTTCTTTAAGATCTGGAACCTTAGCTTTGGGTATGTTGGTAATAATTTGCATATTTCATAATTTCAAATATATTTTTTTTAATTTTCATATACTTAGTCAAATTCTCCATAGTTTAAACTATTTGTATACTAAATTTTATATTTGTTAATAAATTAGCTTTTGAGAAATATCAATGTTGGTTAAGTTTCTTATTTTTTGGACACCAGTGTATTTTTAATATGACTTCTTTTTACATTGATCAGTTCATCAACCTTTAACATTGCCCCGATTAGTTACAGACTTATTGGTTGAATTTTCCCATTGTAGTATAATTGTTTATCAAGACAGCCATCAAAACCATAACATTCTACCTATTATATAAAAGGGCGTACCTGGATCTGTAAAGAAAAAAAAAATTCTTAAAATATTTCGAGAGATTGCTCCCTCTTTATCAATTTCTTGGGAGCAATCTCTCGAAATATTTTAAGAAAAAAAATTTTTTTCTTTACAGATCCAGGTACGCCCTTTTATATAATCTTAATTAATGGATCGCCTTTTGACTCATTCTAACTATTGTTAGATGGCTATGCAACAATGTGGTTATTATGTTGATTGTAAAAGGAAAGCGTTGTAATCAGATTTTCTAGGAGAATCATATTTTTGGAAGGTCTTATAAAATGCCTATATATGCATGTATGTGATTGGAGCATATCCCTTTACATAACACTTTTATAATGTATTTTGTCTTTTACATGATTACATGATTATCCAGGAACATCTAAAAATAATTTTCAATCTTTGTTGTATATTCATTATCACAGGTTTTCAGATTTCGACAAATTACAAAAAGAGCATTAGACGCCGTAAATCCTTTTTATTAATTGTATAGCAGCTTTCGGGCAAGCTCTTTCTCAGTGAACTAAGGGAAGGACTTGTCCGAAAGTTACTTTATACAATTAATAAAAATAGTTGCAGCGTCTTATACCTTTTTTAAGTGTTGTATATGAGAATTTGTTAATGTGATATACTACATAGCTTGAAGTTGTATATGAGTATTTGTTAATGCGCTGTGATATACTACATAGCTTGAAGTTGTATATGAGGATTTGTTAATGCGCTGTGATATTCTACATAGCTTGAAGTTGTATATGAGGATTTGTTAATGCGCTGTGAAACACTACATAGCTTGAAGTTGTATATGAGGATTTGTTAATGCGCTGTGATATACTACATAGCTTGAAGTTGTATATGAGGATTTGTTAATGCGCTCTGATATCCTACATAGCTTGAAGTTGTATATGAGGATTTGTTAATGCGCTGTGATATACTACATAGCTTGAAGTTGTATATGAGGATTTGTTAATGCGCTCTGATATCCTACATAGCTTGAAGTTGTATATGAGGATTTGTTAATGCGCTGTGATATACTACATAGCTTGAAGTTGTATATGAGGATTTGTTAATGCGCTCTGATATCCTACATAGCTTGAAGTTGTATATGAGGATTTGTTAATGCGCTGTGATATACTACATAGCTTGAAGTTGTATATGAGGATTTGTTAATGCGCTCTGATATCCTACATAGCTTGAAGTTGTATATGAGGATTTGTTAATGCGCTGTGATATACTACATAGCTTGAAGTTATATATGAGGATTTGTCAATGCGCTGTGATATACTACATAGCTTGAAGTTGTATATGAGGATTTGTTAATGTGATATACTACACAGCTTGAAGTTGTATATGAGGATTTGTTAATGCGCTGTGATATACTACATACCTTGAAGTTGCGGAAGGAGTTTATTCATGTGCTCAGAGATACGTCTATCTCTTTAATTATACATCAGAACTATGCATTGTCACCCTAGTAAAAACTTTACTATTGGCCTCTGCCATTTCAACAGATTAAACATCTATTTGGTAACAAATTAAAACATTAAGACGTGAATGTTTCTTTTAACATAAATCAAACTTCTAATGTCTTTACTGCTATGAAAATAAGGGAAGGCTTAGCTCATCAGTGGTGAACCCTCCCAGCGGTTTCGTTGATTTAATCTACCAGACCGCTTCCTTTGTGTTCTATTACTGTATTGGATCATTGTAATTTTATGAAAAAAAAAGCTTATATCCATAGTTGACTAAAATACCATTTCTAAGATGCCACCTTTCAGTGTAGCATATAAAAGCAGAATGATCCAATACAGTATTAGAACTCTAAAGAAGCGGTCTGGTAGATTAAAAATTGGAGAAAGCGTTGGGAGGATTCACCACTGATAAGCCAAGCCCTCCAAATAATCTTTCATCGTAGTAAAGACAGAATAAATTTGATTTACGCTGAAAGAAACTTTCGCGTCTTAATGTTCTCGTTTGATATATAAATATAGATGGAGCGTTATTGCTTTATATTAGTCTATTTGGTAAGTTCGACCTATTTCATAACCCCTCTTGTTGGATGTTATGGAGCCGCCACTGTGTTGATGAGTATCATAGCCCGACACCATGATATACAGGTTGTTGGCTTTTGTCTGAATCTGTCAAAACTGGTGTGCTGTGACTTATTATTCACCACGAATAGTTATGTGTTTTACTAGGGTCATAATGCATCGTTCTGATGTATAATTAAAGAGCCAGATGCCTCTATGTTTGTATATTACATAATATGTGACAAATTAATTTTACTGGCAATATGTGTTTCTTTTAAATTAGCATCAAATATTATCTCTACAGACTTTACTGCAGTGAGATAATATTTGATGCTATTTTAAAAAGAAGCACATTGCCAATAATATTTATTTGCTACAAATTTTACCGAGAGATGGCAATTGAATTTATAAATTTAATTTACTAATATATATTGTATGAAATATTCAGCAATGGAATGATTATCACCTTACACATTGGTGATTACACCTTAATGATGTAGACATGCCGAAACATAACATTTTATCATTTTTATCATTTAGCAATTCAGTTAAGAGAGCATTAACATTTCATTGTGTCATTGTATGATTCAATAACAATAAATTCATTTAAATCCTAACATTGGTTTTTAAATTATTTAACAATGGAGTCATGCCAATAGCATAGCTTTTTATCATTTTCGTTGATCATTTAGCAATGCATAGTCTCAATAGAATTCAACATTTTATTATCTTTGTCTGATTCTCTGTAATGATGAAGTTATTGATGCCCTAACCTTGTCTCTTCATTATTTAACAATGTGTGGTAATCGAAATACAAGGTTGTCCCAAAAGTTCGTAAACACTTGCAAAACATTGAAATACAAATATTATTCGCCGTTATGTATAATGTCTTTATATTATGTATAAAGTAATTGTATTATGTATTATATTATGCATTCGCAGTAATAATATTATTCTCCGTTATGTATAATGCCCCTGTATTGTATATAAAGTATTTGTATCATTATGTATCCGCCGTAATCATATTATTCACCAAGTAATAAGAAAAACACGAACCTTTGAGACAACCTATTATTTTACAACTTTGTATCTCAATCTTTAAGGATTGTTTAAATATGGAATCTATTTTTCGGATTAATCGTCACTTTTGTTTGAATTCACTTCTAAAATATATTGAATAAATAAATTAATATATAATAGATTATATATGATTTTAAATATAAATTGAGCAATATATTTATTCTCAAGACTTTACCTGATAGCAGATTATGGAAAATATATACAAGTTATCTTTTCATAATTTGATACAATGTTTTGATAAATGTTTAACCATAATGGATTCAAAAGAATAAAGGCTCAAAAAAGCCCTGGCCAACCTAAAAGACGCCACGGGCCGCACGGAATCGTAAACAAGGTCTAATTATTTTTTATTCTTTTAAATAAAATTATTATTATAATTATTTTAATATACACTGGTCCGCAAAATTAAAGGAACAACATATTTTTTTCATTTATCTCAAATTTTATTGAACATTTATCAATGAAATTTTATAAACAAATTTATTATTCCATTATTGATTAGAATACCCGAAATCAAAGAATTCTAACTCGTATTTTATGCAAATTAGCCGGTCAAGCAATGATCATCTTGCAGTCAGTGCATAAATATATTGGATATTGTTGTTAATATGGGCTGTGATCGTCCTTTAACTGATAGACAGGCTCTACATCGGCGACCCATACTAAGAATTAGGGAGTTTATAAGCTCCTGTGGAATCAACGCCCACTCTTTTTTAAAGTGTGTTTCTAGCTCATGAGTGTTTCTAGGAGGAGGTTGGAGGGATTAGATCCGTCGTCCTAGATTGTTCTATACATGCTCAATGGGATTTAGGTCTGGAGATCGAGCTGGCCAATTTATCCGAGCAATTGCATGGTTTTGGAGAAAAGTGTCGACCACATTAGCCCTATGTGGACGGGCATTATCATCCATTAGAAGAAAGTTTTCTCCCATTTCAACTGATACAATACGCAGAAGGCTTCACATGAAGGGCCTTTATGCTCGACGACCCATAATTTGTGTGCCGTTGACACCACCTCAAAAGAGAGCAAGGTAACTTTGGCGCAGACAACAAGTCGCTTGGAATCCAGATTAATGGTGCCATGTAATGTTCACTGATGAGTCCAGATTCTATCTAAACAGCTATTATCGTCGTGTATTTGTCTGGAGAGAGGTAGGAACCAGAAATAATCCCAGAAATTGGTTGAAAGGGATCCCTACAGAAGCTAATGTTTTATGGTCTGGGCTGTAATCTTCTTGGGCGGTCACACAGCACTCCACATTTTTCAGCAAGGAACCCTGACTGGACAGAGGTATCGGGACGAGATCTTGGCAGCATATGTGATGCCTCAAGCAATGGAAATGGGAGAAAACTTTCTTCTAATGGATGATAATGCCCGTCCACATAGGGCTGGTGTGGTCGACACTTTCCTCCAAAACCAATCAATTGCTCGGATGAATTGGCCAGCTCGATCCCCAGGCCTAAATCCCATTGAGCATGTATGGAACAACATAGGACGGCGGATCTCATTCCTCCAACCCCCTTCTAGAAACATTCATGAGCTAGAAACAGCTTTAACACAAGAGTGGGCGTTGATTCCACAGGAGCTGATAAACTCCCTAATTCTTAGTATGGGTCACCGATGTAGAGCCTGTCTATCAGTTAAAGGCGATCACACCCCATATTAACAACAATATCTAAGATATTTATGCACTGACTGCAAGAAGATCATTGCTTGACCGGCTAATTTGCATAAAATTGGTGTTAGAATTCTTTGATTTCGGGTATTCTAATCAATACAATCAATATTGTAAAAACTCTCACAAAACGTGTCTATACCCACTGCTCCCTTCCTATTTTCAGAAAAATTGAAAATGAATTAATAATTTCCCATCTCACTGCTGCCTCTTTCCCTCTGTCCTTTATTAAGAGACATTCATATATTCCTGTTCCTCGGAAACCACCGGATATTTACAGATCAATATGTACTCTTCCCTATTTCTCTCTATATGTCGACATTGCCCGTTCCCTTAAATCATTTGGAATTCGAGTTTGTTACAATAATAGCCCTAATCTACTAACTTCTTTAAGGCATCCAATCACTAAGTCCTGTACTCCACCTGACGTCCTCCTCTCTTCTGGCGCTGTCTACTCCGTCTCCTGTGAGCATTGCTCTGCCACTTATGTGGGTGAGACGGGTAGAACAGTTGCCACTAGAGTGTCTGAGCATCAACGCAATATATCTAACTGTGACCCTAGATCCCTATATACCAGCATATAGCCGATACTGGTCACGCCTTCGACTTTCTCCATCCCACTGTTCACTACCTACGTATTCACAACCAGCATCAACGATTGGTGCTGGAATCTATCATCTCTAAAATCCTCAATAGCATATATAGGAAAATAGACATTCCTGACATCTATGGTGTTTTCCTTGCTGGTATTTCTTAAAGCTTTAATGTAATAGTTTATATCTTATCTCGAGCCTTTTCTCCATATATAATTATTTAATACCATTTTTGTCTACTTTGCATCTTCTTTCTTTTCACGCTGTTTATGGAAATTACCTCAGCTATATATATTTGAGAAGCTCTTGCCATTAGTGTCCATCTTGCTATGTGATAGCCGCCTGTAGAAGGGTTTTTACCCTAAAACCTGTGCTCGTTTTATATAAAAAAAAAGACACCCATCTTCCTTATCGCCTGGTTCATTTCAAATATTGAAATGTTTTTTATTATTATCCCTGGTACACGTGCTACAAGCCATGATAACCATGGTGGGTAGAAATTGGAAACTGCTTTTACTGTAAGTTCACCACATGACCACACATGTGAAAAGCAGTTGGACTTTGCTATTACAAATGTGCCAGAGCTCCATTTGATAACTTTCCCTCGCTGGTGGGGTTGGACTTTTGCAAGAATCGGGGGTCTTCGTAGCTCAACGTCAAGACTAATAGCTTTCTAACAATTGAATGGAAACTTAACGCTATAGAAACCTGAATGAAGAGAGTTTGATATATTAATTAAATTGCATTCCAAGGCTCATATAGGATTAATTAGATTGACACTAATTAAATATAAAACAGACATATGTATGAAAATATCTGATATATCTCTATTGAGCCTAATATGCACCAATTCAAAAATAAAATACACTTTGGCTAGAAAATCGAATAAAAACAATATTTAGCCGATTTTTCTTTAATATTTAAGAACTATGAATGCCAGCCAAGCAACTTTCAAGATAATATAAAACAGTAATATATCTAACATAAGTTGATCTAAAAGTTATTTAACACTCATTTTAAAATAAGCAAAATTTTTCTATTTTTAAATATATATTTTATATAAAAATATTATTTTATTTAAAAATATATTTCTTAGATACAAATATTCTGTTTAAATCTACAACCAGATGTCGGCACTTTCCCTATATAAAACCGATTGTTGTTGTTTCACGTTGGCCGGCTCAAAACTTTTGTACATTATGTAAATAATATTTTGTTTTTCCTTGTTCTACTTGTCTCAAGCCAGGCAGTACTTTTATCAAATTATGTTTTATATATTTCTTTAGCGTAATTAAAGCTATTTTTTATAACTAATTTTATTATAATCTTTTCCGCGACTGCATACCAAAATCAAGCAACAGATAATAATTCTATATAAATAATAATCAAAATACAACAAAAAATCTCAATAATTATTTTATATAACATATATATTTTTTATATTTTAAAAAACATATTAAACTAAATTGTGTTGAAAGTCTTATGTTACTTTTATGACCCCTAACACAAACGGAGGTTCTTAAAATAACCCTTTTTACTACTCCTTATAATATTTCCAATACTAAAGTTCGAATATCACTGTAAATGTTCCATTTAAATCTCGCGATACTTTGCGGGTAATTGCTGTATATCAGGTAAACCTGGTAGTGTGGCTTTGTCACTGAATCTACAGACAGGGTCAATAGATGATTCATAGATGTCGCATCTATTTTGTAAGGTGAGTGGTGCTTTTATATAGAATGTAATTCCTACCAGTAAAATATTTCCATGAATTACCAGTAAAATATTTCCATGAATTACCAGTAAAATATTTCCATGAATTACCAGTAAAATAAAATACAAGGTATGTCCCATAAGTTCCCGGACTGGGTCCATAAAAAAAAGGTAAGATTTTTTTAAAATTTTTTTATTAAAACTTTTCAAAGTAATCCCCCCTTGCTTCAACGCACCAGCGCCATCGTTTCTCCCAATTGTCGAAACAGTTTTTATAAGCCTCTTTTGGAATGCTCTTCAATGCCAACGGCGATTTTTCTATTATGTCATCCCTGGTGTCAAAATGTCTTCCTTTTAGAACTGCTTTAAGTTTGGGGAACAGGAAAAAGTCATTTGGTGCGAAGTCTGGGAAATAGGGTGGTTGAAGTAGGATTTGTGTCCCGTTTTTCGCCAAAAAGCTAGTCATCAAGTGCGCTGTGTGAGGGCGAGCATTGTCATGGTGTAGGATCCAGCCACCATTAGTCCATTTTTCTGGCCTTTTTTTTCGAATCGCTTCCCTTAGACGGCGAAGAATGCCCAAATACATTTCCTTAATAACTGTTTATCCTGCAGGAAGATACTCGTGATGAACAATGCCCTTGTTATCCGAAAAAGCGACCAGCAACAACTTGTTTCTGGATTTTTTGGGTCTAGGCTCACCCTAACCTCTCCACTCGGCAGATTGAGGTTTGGTTTCAGGGTCATAGCCATAGACCCATGTCTCGTCGCCTGTGATTATCTTGTCTTTCCATTCTGGATCCGTTCTTGTCATTTCCATCATGTCCTCACAGGTTGCAAGCCGACACAGTTTTTGCTCATTGGTGAGGAATCTTGGGATGAATTTTGCAGGAGTCTTTTTGAGCTTCAAATCTTCGGTTACGATCCTTCCAATCGTTGTTTTAGAGATGCCTGTGTCTTGCTCTAGCTCCAGCAAAGTGGTTCGAGGATTTTCTTTTATCAAATCGGTGATTTTTTGCACATTTTCATCAATCCTTTGAAATTTTGGGCGTCCTTGACGAGGATCATCTTCAATGGAAATTCTGCCAGCTTTAAATCTAGAATGCCATTCAAAAACAGTTGTTCTCTTTGGGGCGTCATTGGGGAATGCTTTATTAAGCATTTCAAAAGTTTCGGTTGCTGATATTTGAAGTTTCACACAAAATTCTATGCAAATCCTCTGCTTCAATTTTTGTTCCATCGTAAAATCGCCGCAGCGCTAGGTGTGACCTTTAAATAAATTAGAATAACCTTGGCGCGCGCGCAAGTACCGCCTCGATATTGGTACCACCGTGTAGCCAGATATTTTTTCTATAATAAACAGTCAAATTCATTTACATTTTATATTTATTTATTTTTTTATGGACCCAATCCGGGAACTTATGGGACATACCTTGTAGTTAGACCAGTGTGTGTATAGAAAGACTTGTCTAAGAGGTGTTATAATTTATCAGCCAATCTTCCTATTTATTTCTTAATGTGTATTTTTTCAATATAATATATAGGTAGGTAAACATTGGGGAATATCAAATGCTCGCATTTATGTTCCTTATTTTTTTATCCAGGAATAAAATAGCAAAATTATCATTTCTATAATATGGATTCTTATTTTACTGCTTTTTAAATACGAATTTTATTCTTTTGTTTTGACACCAATTTGAAATTTCATTTTGATAATTTCTAGAATTCCGCAATTCAGAAGGGCAATATTAAAATAACTCAGAAAATACACTCATTACTTACCCAACTGGAACTTTGGAGAAAAACTGTTTTCTACAATGGATTTCTGCCCATGTTGGGATCGGGAGTAATGAGATGGCGGATGAATTAGCAAAGGAAGCCAGAAAGTTGAGCCAAATGAAAGAACAAATGTCAGTATTTGACGCTGATGCTTAGGCAAAATACATGATAATTCAACAAAAATAGGAAAAGATCAAATATGAGAAATAAACTCTTAAAGAAGAATTACAAACACTATAACAAGACTCAGAACGAAACGCTATAAAGGAATGACAATATATCCAGATGTCACAACTACTTATAGGACATGAAACAACTGTCCTGGTGTGGAACTAACACCTACTCACATATTCTCATGTTCAGCAATGGGATCAATCTTACAAAAATTTGACATTAACCAATAGCAGCAGCTTTACACACCCAAGATAGTGGACATTGATACTGCTGTGATAGAGATGAATGGGGACATCTCTGAGGCTCTTCATTGGACACGACAACAACAACAAAAAACTATAAAGCACGGTTTTTATTTTTCATTTTTATATATAAACCAAACTTACTACTGTCCTTACTCTTGCGAGATAATATTGGGAGGGTTTGTCTTATCAGTGGAGAACCTTCTTAGCAGTTTTACCAATATTTCACCCCGTTTTGAGAGCTCCAACACTGTATTGGACGCTTCTGCCCTTACTTGTGAAACTTATGTAAACAGAAAACGAGGAAGGGACTTCAACTAGTCTACAGGTGACGCTTCCTAAAGGAATTGAGAACAAATAAATTTACACCACCACAGACATCTACGACGAGATTACAAAATATAGGTCTACCGGGTATTCGAGGCATCTTGGATATTTCACAGGTCTTAAAACTATGACTACACAAATTTCAATATAGAGAAGTGCCTAAAGACGTCAAGTGTGGGAGAACGAAAGTAACAAAGAAATGTCATATGAGGTATGGACAAACAATATTATAACAGAACATCCATTGTTCAGTAACTGAAGAACTATTAGTTAGTTAATTCATCACTATTTTATTCTTAGTTGCTTCACCGCTATTTTATAATTCGATTTATCCAATGTTCATTTGGCCATGATAACCATGATGATATGAGTGAACTGTTTAACTGTAAGAGAATTATATGTCTACATGTTGCCAGAGCCCTGTTTGGTACCTTGTACCTACTGTTGAGATGTTGGGCCAGTACAAGAAACGTAGGCCTTTGACGCAATTTTTAAAACTCTTTTCTTGAATATTCTAGAGTTCAATATTACACATGAACATCTAGATTGTGACTCACTAAGGATAAAAATTGAATTATTTTACATCATATAAATAGAAATAATATTCAATATTTAGCAATTTTTATATTCACAAAAAAGGTCAATCTCCATTAAACTTCAAATAAAATGTAAAGATAGTTCTAAATATCAGAATGTGTGTTATAGGTATGATGTAGAATTGGAAATAAAGAAAGTGAAGAGAATATTTTTATTTAAAAATGTTTATTTCACATATCTTTCAACATTTAGCCACAAATGAGCTGAACCAATAATTGAGTCTCAGATTCCAAACGTTGTTATGACTATCTTCAATGATAGACACAGAAGAAGCTACCCGGGGGCTAGGAGACAAAGGAGAAAAGAAGTGGCAAAGGGGGGAGGATAAGAAGACTTTCGCCCAGTAGGAGAAAGGGGTGGTGTGGGTCCAAGGGAGGAAAAGAAAGGGTCCAAGTGGTGGGGGACCAAGGGAGAATGAAAAAGAGCCCTAGTGGTTTGGAGCTGAGGAAGAATGAGGAGGGCAGAGTTGGTGGGGGCCAAGGGAGGAGGAGAAAGGGCCTTAGTGTTTGGGGCCAAAGGAGAATGAGAGAAGGCCCAGGTGGGGTGGGGCCAAGAGAGGAGGAGGAAGAGCCCTAGTGGTTTGGGGCAAAGGAAAATGAGAAAGAGCCCAAGTGGTGTGAGGCCGAAGGAGGAGAAGAAAGAGCCCTGGTGATTTGGGGCTGAGGAAGAATGAGAAGGGCACAGTTGGAGGGGGCCAAGGGAGGAGGAGAAAGGGCCCTATTGTTTGGGGCCAAATGAGAATGAGAAAAGGCCCAGGTGGTGAGGGGCCAAGAGAGAATGAGAAAAGGCCCAGGTGATGAGGGGCCAAGAGAGAATGAGAAAAGGCCCAGGTGATGTGGGGCCAAGAAAGGAAGAGAAAAGGCCCTGGTTGTTTAGGGCCAAAGGAGAATGAGAAGTGGCCCAGGTTGATTGGACCAAGGGAGAATGAGAAATAGCCCAAGTAGTGGGGGCCAAGAAAGGAAAAGAAAGGGTCCTGGTGGTTTGGGGCCAAAGGAGAATGAGGAAAGGCCCAGGTGGTGAGGGGCCAAAGGAGAATGAGAAGAGGCCCAGGTTGTGTGGGGCCAAGAAAGGAAGAGAAAGGGCCCTAGTGATTTGGGGCAAAAGGAGAATGAAAATAGGCCCAGGTCGTTTGGGGCCTAGGAAGAATGAGAAAAGGCCCATGTGGTGGGGGCCAAGAAAGGAAGAGAAAAGGCCTTGGTGGTTTGGGGCCAAAGGAGAATGAGAAAAGGCCCAGGTTGTGTGTGGCCAAGAAAGGAAGAGAAAGGGCCCTAGTGGTTTGGAACCAAAGGAGAATGAGAAAAGGCCCAGGTTGTGAGAGGCCAAGAAAGGAAGAAAAAGGGCCTTAGTGGTTTAGGGCTAAAGGAGAATGAGAAAGGGCCCAGGTGGTGTGGGGCCAATAAAGGAAGAGAAATGGCCTTAGTGATTGGGGGCCAAAGGAGAATGAGAATAGACCCAGGTTGTGTGGCCAAGAAAGGAAGAGAAAGGGCCCTAGTGGTTTGGGACCAAAATAGAATAAGAGGCCCAGGTTGTTTGGGGCCAAGAGAGAATGAGAAATAGCCCAAGTAGTGGGGGCCAAGAAAGGAAAAGAAAGGGAACTGGTGGATTGGGGCCAAAGGAGAATGAGAAAAGGCCCAGGTGGTGAGGGGCCAAGAGAGAATGAGAAAAGGCCCAGGTGGTGTGGGGCCAAGAAAGTAAGAGAAGGGCCCTAGTGGTTTAGGGCCAAAGGAGAATGAGAAGAGGCCCAGGTTGTGTGGGGCCTAGGGAGAATGAGAAAAGGCCCATGTGGTGGAGGCCAAGAAAGGAAGAGAAAGGGCCTTGGTGGTTTGGGGCCAAAGGAGGATGAGAATAGAGCCAGGTTGTGTGGCCAAGAAAGGAAGAGAAAGGGCCCTAGTGGTTTTGGACCAAAAGAGAATGAGAAAAGGCCCAGGTTGTGTGGGGCCAAGAAAGGAAGAAAAGGCCCCTAGTGGTTTGAAGCCGAAGGAGAAAGATAAAAGGCCCAAGTTTTTTGGGGCCAAGGGAGGTAGAGGAATGGCCCTAGTGGTTTGGGGCCGAAGGAGAATGAGAATAGGCCCAGGTTGTGTGGCCAAGAAAGTAAGAGAAAGGGCCTAGTGGTTAGGGAACAAAAGAGAATGAGAAAAGGCCCAGGTTGTGTGGCCAAGAAAGGAAGAAAAAGGCCCCTAGTGGTTTGGGGCCGAAGAAGAAAGAGAAAAGGCCCAAGTTGTTTAGGGCCAAGGGAGGTGGAGGAAGGGCCCTAGTGGTTTGGGGCCAAAATAGAAGGTGAAATGGCCCAGATTTGGGGCCAATGAAGAATGAGAAAGGGCAAGGGTGGTTTGATGCCAAGAAAGGAATAAAAAGGGCCCTAGTGGTTTGGGGCTTAGGAGAAAGAGAAAGGGGCCAGGTTGTTTGAGCCCAAGGGAGAAAGAGAAAAGGGCCAGGTGGTAGGGGCCAAGTGAGGAGGAGGAAGAGCCCTATTTGTTTGGGACCAAAGGAGAATGAGAAAAGTCCCAGGTGGTGGGGGCCAAGGGAGGAGTAGGAAGTTCTCTAGTCGTTTGGAGCCAATGAAGAATGAGAAAGGTCCCAGGTGGTTTGGGGTCAAGGGAGGAGGATGAATTGCCTTAGTGGTTTTGGGGCCAAAGGAGAATTAGAAAAAGCCCCCAGATTTGGGGACAATGAAAAATGAGAAAGGGCAAAGGTGGTGTGGTGCCAAGAGAGGAAGAAAAATGGCCCTCGTGGTTTGGGGCTTAGGAGAAAGAGAAAAGGGCTAGGTTGTTTGGGGCCAAAGGAGAATGAGAAAAGGGCCAGGTGGTAAGGGCCAGTGAGAAGGAGGAAGAGCCCTATTTGTTTGGGGCCAAAGGAGAATGAGAAAAGACCCAGGTGGTTTGGTGCCAAAGGAGAATGAGAAAAGTCCCAGGTGGTAGGGTCCAAGGGAGGAGGAGGAAGTTCTCTAGTGGTTCGGGGCCAAAGAAGAATGAGAAAAGTCCCAGGTGGTTTGGGGCCAAGTGAGAAGGAAGAAGAGCCCTATTTGTTTG
This sequence comes from Cordylochernes scorpioides, assembly GCA_030710605.1. Classification (NCBI taxonomy): domain Eukaryota; kingdom Metazoa; phylum Arthropoda; class Arachnida; order Pseudoscorpiones; family Chernetidae; genus Cordylochernes; species Cordylochernes scorpioides. The sequence continues at coordinate 104,020,685 of CP092866.1, read as the reverse complement.
GGGCCAAAGGGGAATGAGAAAAGGCCCAGATTTGGGGTCAATAAAAAATGAGAAAGGGCAAAGGTGGTGTGGTGCCAAGAGAGGAAGAAAAGTGGCCCTAGTGGTTTGGGGCTTAGGAGAAAGAGAAAAGGGCCAGGTTGTTTGGGGCCAAAGGAGAATGAGAAAAGGGCCAGGTGGTAGGGGCCAAGTGAGAAGGAAGAAGAGCCCTATTTGTTTGGGGCCAAAGGGGAATGAGAAAAGGCCCAGGTGGTTTGAGGCCAAGAGGGGAGGAGGAAGGGCCTTAGTGGTTTGGGGCAAATGAGAATGAGAAAGGTCCCAGGTGGTGTGGGGCAAAGGGATGAGGAGGAAGAGCCCTAGTGGTTTGGGACAAAGGAGAATGAGAAAGGGCCAGGTGGTGTGGGGCCAAGGGAGGAGGAGGAAGGGCCTTAGTGGTTTGGGGCAAAGGAGAATGAGAAAAGGCCCAGGTGGTTTGGGCCTAAAAGTAGAATGAGAAATGGCCCAGTTGGTGTGGGGTCAAGGGAGGAGGAGAAGAATCCCTAGTGGTTTGGGGCAAAGGAGTATGAGAAAGGGCCCAAGTGGTGTGGGGCCAAGAGAGGAAGAGGAAGGGCCCTAGTGGTTTGGGGCCAAAGGAGAATGAGAAAAGGCCCAGGTTGTGAGAGGCCAAGAAAGGAAGAAAAAGGGCCTTAGTGGTTTAGGGCTAAAGGAGAATGAGAAAGGGCCCAGGTGGTGTGGGGCCAATAAAGGAAGAGAAATGGCCTTAGTGATTGGGGGCCAAAGGAGAATGAGAATAGACCCAGGTTGTGTGGCCAAGAAAGGAAGAGAAAGGGCCCTAGTGGTTTGGGACCAAAATAGAATAAGAGGCCCAGGTTGTTTGGGGCCAAGAGAGAATGAGAAATAGCCCAAGTAGTGGGGGCCAAGAAAGGAAAAGAAAGGGAACTGGTGGATTGGGGCCAAAGGAGAATGAGAAAAGGCCCAGGTGGTGAGGGGCCAAGAGAGAATGAGAAAAGGCCCAGGTGGTGTGGGGCCAAGAAAGTAAGAGAAGGGCCCTAGTGGTTTAGGGCCAAAGGAGAATGAGAAGAGGCCCAGGTTGTGTGGGGCCTAGGGAGAATGAGAAAAGGCCCATGTGGTGGAGGCCAAGAAAGGAAGAGAAAGGGCCTTGGTGGTTTGGGGCCAAAGGAGGATGAGAATAGAGCCAGGTTGTGTGGCCAAGAAAGGAAGAGAAAGGGCCCTAGTGGTTTTGGACCAAAAGAGAATGAGAAAAGGCCCAGGTTGTGTGGGGCCAAGAAAGGAAGAAAAGGCCCCTAGTGGTTTGAGGCCAAAGGAGAAAGATAAAAGGCCCGAGTTTTTTGGGGCCAAGGGAGGTGGAGGAATGGCCCTAGTGGTTTGGGGCCGAAGGAGAATGAGAATAGGCCCAGGTTGTGTGGCCAAGAAAGTAAGAGAAAGGGCCTAGTGGTTTGGGAACAAAAGAGAATGAGAAAAGGCCCAGGTTGTGTGGGGCCAAGAAAGGAAGAAAAAGGCCCCTAGTGGTTTGGGGCCGAAGAAGAAAGAGAAAAGGCCCAAGTTGTTTGGGGCCAAGGGAGGTGGAGGAAGGGCCCTAGTGGTTTGGGTCCAAAATAGAAGGTGAAATGGCCCAGATTTGGGGCCAATGAAGAATGAGAAAGGGCAAGGGTGGTTTGATGCCAAGAAAGGAATAAAAAGGGCCCTAGTGGTTTGGGGCTTAGGAGAAAGAGAAAGGGGCCAGGTTGTTTGAGCCCAAGGAGAAAGAGAAAAGGGCCAGGTGGTAGGGGCCAAGTGAGGAGGAGGAAGAGCCCTATTTGTTTGGGACCAAAGGAGAATGAGAAAAGGCCCAGGTGGTTTGGTGCCAAAGAAGATTGAGAAAAGTCCCAGGTGGTGGGGGCCAAGGGAGGAGTAGGAAGTTCTCTAGTAGTTTGGAGCCAAAGAAGAATGAGAAAGGTCCCAGGTGGTTTGGGGTCAAGGGAGGAGGATGAATTGCCTTAGTGGTTTTGGGGCCAAAGGAGAATTAGAAAAAGCCCCCAGATTTGGGGACAATGAAGAATGAGAAAGGGCAAAGGTGGTGTGGTGCCAAGAGAGGAAGAAAAATGGCCCTCGTGGTTTGGGGCTTAGGAGAAAGAGAAAAGGGCAAGGTTGTTTGGGGCCAAAGGAGAATGAGAAAAGGGCCAGGTGGTAAGGGCCAGTGAGAAGGAGGAAGAGCCCTATTTGTTTGGGGCCAAAGGAGAATGAGAAAAGACCCAAGTGGTTTGGTGCCAAAGGAGAATGAGAAAAGTCCCAGGTGGTGGGGTCCAAGGGAGGAGGAGGAAGTTCTCTAGTGGTTCGGGGCCAAAGAAGAATGAGAAAAGTCCCAGGTGGTTTGGGGCCAAGTGAGAAGGAAGAAGAGCCCTATTTGTTTGGGGCCAAAGGGGAATGAGAAAAGGCCCAGATTTGGGGTCAATAAAAAATGAGAAAGGGCAAAGGTGGTGTGGTGCCAAGAGAGGAAGAAAAATGGCCCTAGTGGTTTGGGGCTTAGGAGAAAGAGAAAAGGGCCAGGTTGTTTGGGGCCAAAGGAGAATGAGAAAAGGGCCAGGTGGTAGGGGCCAAGTGAGAAGGAAGAAGAGCCCTATTTGTTTGGGGCCAAAGGGGAATGAGAAAAGTCCCAGGTGGTTTGGGGCCAAGAGGGGAGGAGGAAGGGCCTTAGTGGTTTGGGGCAAATGAGAATGAGAAAGGTCCCAGGTGGTGTGGGGCCAAGGGATGAGGAGGAAGAGCCCTAGTGGTTTGGGACAAAGGAGAATGAGAAAGGGCCAGGTGGTGTGGGGCCAAGGGAGGAGGAGGAAGGGCCTTAGTGGTTTGGGGCAAAGGAGATTGAGAAAAGGCCCAGGTGGTTTGGGCCTAAAAGTAGAATGAGAAATGGCCCAGTTGGTGTGGGGCCAAGGGAGGAGGAGGAGAAGCCCTAGTGGTTTGGGGCAAAGGAGTATGAGAAAGGGCCCAAGTGGTGTGGGGCCAAGAGAGGAAGAGGAAGGGCCCTAGTGGTTTGGGGCCAAAGGAGAATGAGAAAGGGCCCAGGTGGTGAGGGGCTAAGGGAGGAGGAGAAAAAGCCCTAGTGGTTTTGGGCTGAGGAAGAATAAGAAAAGGCCCAGGTGGTGTGGGGCCAAGGGAGGAGGAGGAGGAAGAGCTCTAGTGGTTTGGGGGAAAAGGAGAATGAGAAAAGGCCCAGGTGGTGTGGGGCCAAGGGAGGAGGAGGAAGAGCCCTAGTGGTTTGGGGTCAAAGGAGAATGAGAAAGGGCCCAGGTGGTGTGGGGCCAAGAAACGAGGAGGGAGACCTTTAGTGGTTTGGGCCAAAGGAGAATGAGAAAGAGCCCTAGTGATTTAAGGCCAAAGGAGGAGGAGGAAGAGCCCTAGTGGTTCGGGGCAAAGGTAAATGAGAAAGGGCCCAGGTGGTGTGGGGCCAAGAGAGGAGAAGGAAGGGCCCTAGTGGTTTGGCGCTAAAGGAAATTGAGAAAGGGTCCAGGTGTTGAGGGCGAAGGGAGGAGGATAAAGAGCCCAGTTTGACTAGGGCAATATGTTGGAGATAGGTAATAAAAACAGGAAGCCTATTTGTTCATGGCATAGGTAGGGCGAAGAGGGCACGTGGGGAGTGGCCTTGAGCACTTCAAGCGTAATAAAAGCTCGCTTGTTATGGGCAAATATTTGCCAGAAAGTTGAGGCTAACATATTTGACAATAGGAAGTGCTCTAAAAGAAAAGGAGTACTTCAGTACTCGGCCCTCGGGAAGATCACTTGAAGAAGTGAGGACTCTACCAAAACTTCTTTGGCGTCCTCAGCTTCTTGACAGCCTCCTTCGACATTTTCTTGAAGATGGGCTCCTCGTTAAGCTTTATTTTAGCTTCTTCCATCTTCGCGTCCAGTAGCAGCTGGTTGCTGACCATTTCTCGGTACAGCTTTCTGAAGTCGTCATTCAGACTTCTTATGAGGGCATCCTCGAAATAATCATCCATTGCGATATATTTGTCTTTACTTCGTAGTTAAGCGTCAAGCCTTATCGCTCTCTAACAATTGAATGAAAACTTGTCTCCATAGAAACCTGAATAGAGAGAAATTTAAATTAAGTTATATATTAAGTCTCACATATACGTGATTAATTATATTGACACAAATAAAATATCGTTTTACTTTTATAACAAATTTTCAAGTAGATTGTATCAAGGTGTATAATTTCATTTGTTTTAGGATAGAGATGATGCGCTAAATACCGATATTTAAATCATATGGTTATCAAGTGTAGTAATCTATTTGAAGGATAGCTATCAGTCGTCGTCTGTTCCACGATTCAATATGAAATCTGAAGTGCTGATATGTCATATTGGACTCTCCATTGAGTCAATGATAATGGACGATTCTCACATCTAATAAGCGCTATGTATTTATTGAGAAATAGATAGTCAACAAATATATAACTGGATGAATACAATGATGTTGATCAAGGTCTTCTCTTTGGTTTATATAAATTCTACAAGGCCACAGTCACCGTTCGGAGGAGATTAATAGAATCGCCGAATGTCGTGGTCCATTTGGATGAGAAGAGCGTAGACTAAAACGCGGCTGATTTCACACTCGCCTTTTCTTTGATACGCTAACCTATGCACGGTAGATTATGTGACCACTGGACATGTGTCAGACCTGGAGGCTGTTGGGTTCTGTGCTGCCTGGAGTATAGGAGCTTCATCTATGCTTCCTCCCTGTGGTGAATCTGTATAAGACTGAAGATCTTAATAAAGCTGTATGTAATGAAATAAAAATATAAACAGTAGCAATGCGTTTCTTTATTCGTGCAAAGTATAAGCTTTCGGATTTTTATAATCCTTACACAGACATAGTTTTATGTTGAGAGAATGAGGATATATAAATATACAATATTATTTACATATATATTTAAAGACAACAAATATTTGTAGATTCTCATTTTCAACTTATAGCTATGCCTGTAGAAGGATTATAAAGATTGTACTTTGCACAAATGAAGAAACATATTCTTGTAGGGGTGTAGACAAGGTACTTGGTTACACTTAGGACAAGAGCCTTGCACTAACTAATTTATTAAAGCATAGGTGATATAAAGATTAAAAAGGAAAGAGAGGAAACAAAGAGGTTACATCCTCCGGTAAACAAACCAACAGCCTTGTCAGGCTAAACATTTACAGTCAGTTGGAGGGGGGGGGGGGGGGTGCCGACGTCATCCTTCTGGTCACGTGTTATACTTGAGTGGCAGCGCTGGCAGGTGTCCAACATATCCCCTCCCGGAAAAACTTCCGCTGGACGTTTATTCCGAAGTCCATCAGCGCTCTACAGTACTTTTCATGCTAGGCTTCTAGCAAGAGGCTTGGTAAGGAAGTCAGCAGGGTTCTCAGCACTCGGAGTGTAGAAAAGTTCGATTGCTTCTTCATAAGTGGGGTTATTGTCCTCTGCACATGTGGCATTTATCTGTCCATCACTATTATCCTCTTCCGGAGATTCTGCCGTCTTTCCATGACTTCGGAGTGTCATAGGATGGCTTCTCAGATTCTCTGGGAGAGTCTCAGATAGCTGATCTATTCCACCTGTAGTTCCAATCAGTTCTTCAGTTTCTCGGTCTACTGGTTGATCTGCATTACTTTCTTCTTGAAAGGAGGCCTCTTTCGAGGAGAAATGGACAGATGGTAGAGTATCCCTTTCTCTTTTGGGCTGTTTATAGAGGATTTCTTCTTTGAATACACAATTTCTAGATTCCACCACTTGGCGTTTTTCAGGAATCCAGATTCTCCAACCTCGTCCCTGTAGAGAATAACCCACGAGAATTCCTTTAGTGGCTCTTGGCTGAAGCTTCGAATTCTTTCTTTGTTTTGGAACATGAACAAAGGTTTCGCAGCCGATTGCTCTCAGATGTTGCAGAGCAGGTCTTTTTCCAAACCACAATTCAAAAGGCGTTTTCTCTTCATTGTGTATGTTTGTAACACGATTCTCAAGTATGCTGCTGTGTTGGTGAGCTCTGCCCAAGAGGCGGTTGGCAGATTGCAACTGTTCACAGTACTCTTCACTAAGTTCAGCAAAGTCCTATTCATGCGTTCGGCGACACCATTCTGTTCAGGTGTGTAGACCATGGTGCGTTCATGTACTATACCATGGGCCTTCGTGAAAATATCCCAAGGAGATGAACAGAACTCTAGTCCGTTATCTGTACGGATCCTCTTGAGAGAAAATCCCGTCTGATTTTCAGCTTCTTTCATCCATTCCTTGAATTTTTCTAGAGTATCGCCCTTCCTTTTGAGGAAATATACCCTTGTATATCTTGATGCGTCATCAATGATGGTCAAGACAAATCTTGATCCACCCCAGCTCTCAATGTTGAACGGTCCCATTAGATCACAGTGAACAAGGGCTAGTGTCTGAGTTTCCTTGGTAGATCTCAAATTCAGGAAAGGTCTTTTTGTTGATTTTCCAATCATACAATCAGAGCACTTATCAGGTTTTCCAGCCTGACAATTCAAACCAATGACAACTTCTCTTTTCATCATGTCTACTATGGTGTCATAGTTGATATGCATGAGTCTCTGATGCCATAAATTTAGTGGGAATTTACGAAAATTGTTGGTTTGAGCAATGGAATTTGAACATTCTCCTGCTTCTGGAAATCTGGACGGAGCAGTCCTGACGAGATAGAGCCTTCCTCTCTTCTCTGCTCTGATCATCAAGTTATGATCATTGTCGTGAATATGACATCCCTTCTTGTCGAAGATAACCTCATGACCATTTTCCACAATTTGTAGAACAGAGAGTACACCATGCCTGATCCCAGGTACGAACATTGCATTCTGAGCAACTATGCTTCTAAGTTGTCCAGAATTGTTGATCAGATCTACTTGAGCATTACCTCTTCCTATGTTTGAATGTGATGTACCATCAATGGTGGTCACTTGTCCTACATTCTCGTCATTCAACGTGGAAAAATACCTTCTGTTCGGAGTCATATGATGCGTGGCACCTGAGTCAATTACCCACGTATCTTCTTCTGATACAACTGCTGCATTATACATCACATTCAAGTTCTTTGCTTCGTGATGTTGATGTATCGCTCCCTTTTCCTGTTGTTTACCGTTATTCTTTTTCAGTTTGAAACAGTCCCGTGCAATATGCCCTGTTTTCCCACATCCGAAACATTTTCTAACAGTTTTAGAACCTTGATGTTCATGAGGGAATTGTTTCTTGTTAGAGTTCCTGACTGACAGTGCACCCATCCCTTCATTTGTTGTAGCATACCGGCGCTCTGCCTCAGCTAACAATTTACGTCTGATGTTGGCACTGGTGAACTCTGACTCTGGTGAGTTACACATTGTTGATATAACATTATCCCAGTCCTCGGGCATTCCACAAAGAATTAGCATGCTTAGATCACCGTCTTCAATTTTATCCTCTACACCTGTGAGTTCACTCACTATTAGATTTATGCTTCCCAAATAGGCATCCATGTTCGCATGTTGACAGAATTTCTGGGAGTACAACTTTCGACGCAGTTGGAGAATTCTGTGTTTTCTATCCCTGGGTGCATAAAGTCTTTGTAATTCATCCCAAACTTCTTTGGGGGAATTTAGATGTCTGATATGGTTTTGCTGCTCCTCACCAATAGAGAGACATATCTTTGCTAAAGCCTTATTCTGCCTCGTATTAAATTTGTTGATCAGACCAACATCCCCTCCCTCGGGTTTGACTTCGCCTGGGTCAACAATTGACCATAAGTCATTGTCCATCAGAATGAGCTTAATTTGGAAGCTCCATGAGGAATAGTTTAATCCATTTAGCTTGGTAATTTTCGTTAAACTTTCGTTAGCTTCCATTATAAGATGGCGTCCACTGAAGGGGGGGGGAGAGAGAACAAAAATAGGCTTACCGTTCAATGCTTCAGGCAGCTCCAATCAGTCTCATAATCTTTTCTTGTAGGGGTGTAGACAAGGTACTTGGTTACACTTAGGACAAGAGCCTTGCACTAACTAATTTATTAAAGCATAGGTGATATAAAGATTAAAAAGGAAAGAGAGGAAACAAAGAGGTTACATCCTCCGGTAAACAAACCAACAGCCTTGTCAGGCTAAACATTTACAGTCAGTTGGAGGGGGGGGGGGTGCCGACGTCATCCTTCTGGTCACGTGTTATACTTGAGTGGCAGCGCTGGCAGGTGTCCAACACATATTGCACTGTTTATATTTTTATTTTATACTTTATAGCAATTTCTCTTTTAAAAACTGTATGTGTTTTTATAAAGAAATGCAATTTGAATCCAAACCTATTTCTTAAAAGCGGCCAATTTGAAAAAAAAAACATCTAGAAGTTGGGATTTAAAAATATTGACTGCCTATCCATTTAATGCAGAGTCTATTTGAAAATAGAATTCGAGACTCAAATTATTGGTCTATATCCGTTTTTTCCAGGCCATGATTTTTTTTTTTTGCTTATCCCTAGTACACGTGGTACAGACCATGATAATCATGGTGGGTAGAAGTAGGCGACTGCTTTTACTGTAATTGCACCACATATCTACACATGTAAAAAGCAGTTCGACATTTGTACTTACAAAGTACCGTTTGGTTACCTGCACTCGCTGGTGGGGTTGAACCTTTGCAAGAATCGTGGGCCATTGAAGCATTTTTTTAACGAGAAAAAAAGTACCCAATGCGGGATTTGATCTCGGGTCGTATCAGTCGAAAAATCTTAATCTTCATCTTTAATGAGAAAGCATTGATTCGAGAAACAAATCGCAGGACGAGTATTTCCAGGAATTAATACAGGAGGACCAGATTTTACATCTAGAATTTATTCCCAAATGATTCCAAGAAGAGAAAGTTGCGTCCGACGAACAAATTGACAACCAAGAAAAAATAATTTTTCTATTCTACTTAATATACTTTTTTTACTTGTGAGAAATTCCAATTTTCCATTTCTGTTTTGCTTCTGATGAAATTTCAATTCTTCGCACTCGATCAAAACAAAAATTGGAAGGAAGAGAGATAATTTATTTATACAGAATTTCGGGTCAATTATAGGTGTGATGGAATATTGTTATCTATATATATAAAAATGAATGTTTGTATGTTTGTTGGTTGGTTGGTTTGTATGTCCGGTATACAAATTCGCAGTAGTTCACTAATTCAAACCAAAATTTCAATACATAGGTAAAAAATAACGAGGATGACGATAGGCTACTTTAAAAAATATATAAATCAATTATTAAAACTATATATTCAAATTATTCTAAATAGCTCATCTAGAACGCGGTGGAATCTGATGGCGGGGCGCGCCCATTGGACGGCCTGCGACACGTGGCTTCCCTGTGCGCGCGCATGCGCCGGGAAGGCACTCGCACGCCGGCAGCCGACGGGAGCTGTCGCTTGCTCGCCGGGAGTCAACGGGCGCGCGCATGCGCCGGGAAGCCACTCGCCCGCCGGCAGCCGACGGGAGCGGTCGCTTGCTCGCCGGGAGTCAACGGGCGCCGACATTTACTCGCTGGCAGCCAACGGGCACATGTTTAATGTGTTTGAATAATACATTTAATCATGTAAACCCGGGCGTTGCCGGGCAACCCTAGGAAGCAAGATGTATACAAGGTGTAGACAAGATGAAGATCTAGATGAAGATTAAAACGTTTTTAAAATATATTCGCACTCGGGTAAAACCCGGGCGTTGCCCGGGCCATTCGTCTAGTATTATATAAAAATGTAATTCGAGTTGTGTGTCAGAGTTTTCTTCGATCATAACAATAATTTCTATAATCGAAAGAGATATCAAATAATAATTGTAAAAATGAATATCTAAGAATATACAGGTAAACCTGTCTATAGCGCCCCCTCTAAATAGCGCCATCCTCTCTATAGCGCCCGATTTTAAACATTAAAATGTAAACATTTTACATTAAATGTGACCTCTCTATAGCACCCTATTTTGGTGAGTCCCAAGAGGGAGCGCTATAAACAGGTTTAACTGTATTTTTATTTTAAAATATCAAAAAACCTTATGCAATAAATTTCATTAATACAAATTTATTTATTAATACAAAAATCATTGTGAAAAAATAGTACCAATGTGATATTGTACTGGGATAAGGTGCATAAATTATGAAATAAGGCACCTCCTTATCGTGCAACTGAAAGTTGCTGATGGCTTGCGCCATCTATCGGAATAAATATCAACTATTCTCGTAGGCATCTCCTTATCGTGCAACTGAAAGTTGCGATTGGCTTGCGCCATCTATAACGAGAATAGTTGATATTTATTCCGATAGATGGCGCAAGTCATCAGCAACTTTCAGTTGCACGATAAGGAGATGCTTTTTTTAAAAACAAATATCATTGTTTTTTGTATTAAAGAAACCTATTGCGTGAGTTGTTTTTATATTTTACTAGCGGATGTGTACCCGGCTTCGCCCGGGTTTTATCCGAGTGAAAGTTTGTCTAACTAATAATATATATTATGAAGTATAATAAACAATGTTAAAGATTAGTTTTAATTATTAATCAAGATTGTGTGTGAATATGTGAGAAAGATGTAATATCGTTGTTGTTTTCTTGGCCGACTGTTTTACATATGGTGTTATCTTAAAATTGCTTGTTTTGAATATTTTTTTAGATTGAGATTATTAGCTAGTATGTAAAAAAATTAACTCTGTTGAATTTTTTTGTATTTATATATAAATAAAATTAACTCTGTTGATTTTTTTTTGTATTTAATCGATAACACCGAAGTTACGCATGTTAATGTTAGGAAAAATATTTTGATGTTAAGCAAAACCTGCTCCATCTCGTTTTACATAAATGTTGAAAATTTGGTCGAAACTGATGCATTGTAACGAAAGTTTTTAGCGAACACCACTTATGAAATTTCCATTTTATTAATATAGATAAAGGTATATCGCAATTCTCTTATATCTGAATATAACAATATGTTTTTTAACACAACACACACACACACTCGGCCGTGCGGCACGCATTTGTCGAGCTCCGCCTTTTTCCCACCCTGGCGGGTGTATGGCTACCGGCAGTACGCCGAATTTAGCACGGGCTGAAAGCCCATTAAAAGCTGATCAAATGCCTGAAAGGCACAGCAACGTAGCACAGCCGTGTGCAGAGAAATCTGCAATTTTCAATTCGCAGAGAAATATCTCGAATACTAATGAGAGAATTGAAACGTATGCAAATTCTCCCGCCGGCGGAAGAAATGTAAATTCGGCTGCGCCGTTCAACTTGGCGGCTCTCCCTTCTTCCAACCGCGGTGCCGATGCCCAAAGAAACTGGGCAGACTATGCCGAGAATGTGAATTCTGAGGAGGATGACAGCTTCACAGTCGTAAAAGGCAGGAAGAGGCGCCGCGACTCGCCGGATCTGCCTGCCATGGCCGCGCAGTCTAACAGCGCTGGCACTTCTCGCCGACAGCGACTGTCGACGGGACTGATGCCCCAGGTCCAGGAAATCAGGACCACGAGGGCACACGTCATGGAGGCCAGGGCTCGCCAGGCGTCCTGCACCGAGGAGCAGTGCTGTTTCCTCGAGTTCTGTCCGGAATACCAGACCTACCAGTACATGAAGGCTTTGGAAAAGGTGGTCGGAAGCACAGGAAACATTCTCCAGTTCACTAAGGTGAACGGGCAATACTTGGTCGGACTCGCCAACAGATCCCTGGCGGAGCGCCTAGTTCGAGAGGGCCTCGAGATCGAGGGAACCCTTCTCAAGACCTTCCCCTTCAGGAGAACTTCAATCAGAGTTACGATTGGGAACCTCCCCTTCTTTGTGGGAGACGCCGCCGTCATGGATGCTCTCTCCAGATACGGCCGAATAACCTCCATCGCCCCCAAACAGCTTAGGGTTGGAGAGTTTAATTTCACCGACGGCCGCCGGGAGGCCTTTATACTCCTCCATGACGGCATAACCGTCGAAATGCTCCCCTCTCGATTCGAACTGAGGATCAAGGGCGAGCCATGGCCAGCTTTCCTGACCCACGGAGTCAAATGCTCGAAATGCCGTGGTCAAGGTCACCGAAGAGCAAACTGCCCCCAACTCCATGGGCGTCCTACTACCGCCAGACGGGCCTCACCGCCCCCTTCCACCGGCCTTCCACCATCGGCCGCACCTGGGCTGCCTGGACCGTCTCCGGCCGCGCCAACCCCGCCGGCGCCTACCAGCCCAGCTGTCAGGCTTTCCGGCGCTCAACCAGATGCCCGAGTTGCGTCCCTACCATCTACGGCGCCCCGGCCGTCTACACCAGCGCCTCCGGCCTCATCTGTGCCGGTGGCGGCCCCTGTTCCTCCATCAGTGGCCCCTGCACCTGTAGATCCCGCGGGCCCTCGCTCGGCAGCAACTGAGCCGACGCCTCCCGCCCGGCCGGACTTCATTGCCCCGTGTGGCCCTCTGCCTGCACAGGGGACCCTCGGACCTGCGACCCACACACCGGATGTCGACATGACCACCACTGAGGAGCCCTCTGCTCCCTCACCAGCCGCAGTTTCAACACCCCCCCCTGCCTGCGCATCAGCCTGCTGGGCCGACACCATCTGCTCCCCACAAAGAGGATCCGACACCGGCTATGACACCTCCGTCCCCACCACCTACCCCGATGGAGGAAGACCTGCCGCCGAACCTGGGTGATTGCATCGATAGAATTTTAGGAGAGATCATCTTTTCCAAAATCGACCCTGGACCCTTGGTCGATGATGAAACCTCCTGGACCGACGCCATTGATGCCATCCTACATCCCCATTCTAGGGCGCCTTTCCTTGCGAGACTATCGCCTATTTTGAAGAAAAACTACGCTGTCTTTTTCGAGGCGGCCATCGAGCGCGCTCGGGATTCCCATCCCAGGATCCTCAGCGGGTTGTCCGAGCTCAGGAGGGCCTTGGCTCCCAAGACTAGACGTCACCGCGGCAAGCGCTAACCTAATGTATATACCCCTCTCTTCTCTCTTTCTCTTTGAGATGTAACATTGTCTAGAAGACAATAAATAATTTTCAATTGTCATTGTCACACACACACACACACTCGAGCGAGCGGCCACGCTTTCGCGAGCTCCGCCGTTTTCGCCTTTTGAGTGCGTGTAAAAGGCGCTTAATCTGGCAAGTGTAGTATTGACGGAAAGCCCAGGATGTGCTGAAAAAGTGCCTGAAAGGCCCCAGCATCCTGCTACAAACAGGCGAAGAATTATCGCCAAAAGAAGGAAATATGAAGAAAACAATTGATATTTCTTCAGAAAATCAAAAGTATGCAAATTCGCCGGCAGGCGACTTGCATGTAAATCCGGCTGCCGCGCGTGGTGACGTCACGGCTCCGAAGACTGCTGCTACGACCAGCGCAACTTCAGCCAGCCCGGCCTCGCTCAACTGGGCCGACAGCGAGATGGCGGAGGTGAACGACAACGAGGGCTTCATCGTCGTGAAGGCCAAGAAGAGGCGCCTCGGCTCAACTTCACCTGAGCACGCTGCCAGGCAGCCCAACAAGCCTGGAGAGCAGCGCAGCTCCCAGCAGCGGAAGCGGCAACAGGGCCGAGAGCAGTGCCGCCCCAGGAGATCAAGGCGACACGCAAGAACATCGCCGAGGCCAAGGCGAGGCAGAACTCATCTACCCACGAAAACTACATCTTCGTGGAGCGATGCCCAGAGCTCCCGGACTACACCTACCTAAAGGCAATATCCAAGCTGGTCGGGGGGCCAAATGACATCACATATTTCGGCAAAATGAACGGCCATTTCCTCGTGGGCTTGGCGACCAAAGATCTTGCGCTCCGTCTGGCTGAGGGCGACCTTGAGATCGAGGGAACGACCCTTAGGGTCTTCCCCTACCGTAAGAGGGCCGAACGAATCGTCGTCGCCAACCTGCCAGGCTTCGTGGACGACTTCACCGTTGTGAACGCCCTGAGCCCATACGGGAGGGTCACCTCCATCGCCCCCATCCTGATCAAATGGGGGAGTTCACATTCACTGACGGCCGCCGGGAAGCCTTCATCCTGCTCAAGGACGGCATCAAGCTAGACAGGCTGCCCACCCGCCTGGACATTCAATCCAAGGGAGATTCCCTGCCCGCCTTCCTCTCCTTTGGCATAAAATGCTCTAAATGCGGAAAGCAGGGCCACCGCAGAGCAAACTGCCCATCGCTCGCCAGGCAGAACAGCAGCCCCAGGCAAGCAGCGTCTCCCACCGACGCAAGGCCCCCCCAACCATCTCCTCCTCCTCCTCAGCAGCCAAGGAGGCCGACACCTGCGCCCGCAACATCGGCGTCCCCTGTCCAACCGGCGAAGTCTTCAACTGAGGCTCCAGTGACCCCCTCGGCACACCATCCTGCCGAACCGAGGGATCTTGCCCAGCCCGCCCCTGTCGCCCTCCCTGCTCCTCTGGCTGCCTCGCGGCCCCCCGAGCCCGAGACCTTTCCGCTCGACATTGAGATGTCGGAGGAGGAGCTGACCTCAACTCCCTCCGCGTCTTCCCGGGGCAAACCCGCATTCGTCCAGCTGCAGGAGCACCTCAAGCAGTTCCCCAACCTCTCCATCGACTGGGACGGGCTGCCCGGTATAGACCGCGAGGACGCACAGCGGCTACTCACCTCTAAAGGAAAAATGGAGAAGCGAGCGCCCTCGCTGTCAAAGGCACAGGTAGCCGCCCTCGACCAGGTGGCCGAAACCATCAAGGCCTCGATCCCAGACTCCAACCACACCATCCGCAAGACCCTCCAGAAGACCAAGGGGGCGCTGCATAAGGGACGGCAACAATGAGCTACCGTCTCGCCAGCATCAACGCGCGAGGGCTCGCCACTCGGGGGAGGAGCCTTGCCCTTTGTCATCTCCTCAGACAACATCACGTGGACATCGCGTTTGTCCAGGAGACAAACGCTTTTCATCTCGGCAGCGGCCAAGACCTCTGCCTCGGCTACAGCGCTGTTATATTGGCCCATCCCGTAGCCATCTCGGGATCCGGACTCGCCTGCGTCTTCGGACCAGGCGTCGCCGTGCTACGACAGCGTATCCTGTGGCCGGGCCACATCGCCTTGGCAACAATAGATGTCCGCGGCGAGGAGATGACGGCCATCGCCGTTCATCTGGCGCATGAACCCCGGGAAAGAAACCGGCAACTGGAGCTCCTGGCGGCGACAGCGGCACAGGAGGAGGAGGGAGCCTGCTGGATCATCGGCGATTTTAACATCAGGGATCGGGGCCCCTCATCATCATCATCATCGGATGCCCTCGCCGCTCTTCTGGACCTGGCCGCGCTGGTCGACGTGGCCACCCAGTTCGACGCCGCCCACCTGCCTACCAGAGTCGCCATGCACGGCGACCAAGTCGAATCCAACCGCTTGGACCGGATCCTCGTCCCTGCTGGAGTCCTGGATCGCGTGTCCATCTACGCGACCAGCCACTACCACCTCTCGGACCACCGCCTCGTGCTGCTCCAGGTGGGCCCGCCCACCTCCGCCGTCTCCTCCCCCACCCAGCCTCGCTTGGCCGCGATGCTCCGCTCCGGCCTCGTTCTCGAACATCTGGCTGGTTACATCCGGGAGCTCGAGGAAGACACGGCGCACGGTGACGACGACGGGATCCTTTGGGACAGGTGGACCACCATCAAGGCGGGACTGCTGGCGGAGGCCAGATCCCTGCACGATCCCCGCCACGCTGCCAGCGACAGCTACGTCTACAGGGCGAGACGTTACATCGCGGCGCAGCTCGAGGCCTCCTCCATCCGGGCCGACTACCCTTCGCTGCCGGACCTAGCACGCGCCTTCCGCCTCCGACGCCCG
Organism: Cordylochernes scorpioides; assembly: GCA_030710605.1. NCBI lineage: Eukaryota > Metazoa > Arthropoda > Arachnida > Pseudoscorpiones > Chernetidae > Cordylochernes > Cordylochernes scorpioides. Next base: position 104,004,900 of record CP092866.1, on the reverse strand, counting down.
GTCAGCGTCATCAGGGACGAGCAAGATAACATCATCGAGAACCCCGAGCTTCGGCGGAGGGCGTTCGCGACCTTCCAGCCCCGCTTCGCCCGTCCCACCAGCGATCCAGCTGCGGGAGCTGCCTTCATCGCCAGCAGCGCGCCCACCACCACCCGCGAGCTGAGTGAGGAGGACCCGCTCCACCGGCCGGACATCAGCCCCAGCGAGATCGCCAACGCTATCGAGCACCTTCCTCGCGGAAAGGCCCCCGGCTGGGATGGCTTGCCGTGCGAGCTCCTCGTCGCCTTCAGCGAGGACTTCTTCGCGGAAGCTCTGGCCCGGGTGTTCGCGGCATCACGGCTCCGCGGTGCCCTGCCTCCGTCGACGCGGCGCAGCTCCATCTGCCTCGTGCCCAAGGCCCGCGGAGGTCGCGGCCTTAATGGCTACAGGCCCGTCGCGCTGCCCTCGGCCGACTACAGGGTCCTGGCCGCCATCCTTCACCGGCGCCTCAAGCCCCACCTGCGGACCCTTGTGCCGGAATGCCAGACCTACGCCGTCCCCGGGAGGTCCCCGTCATGGAACATCGCCATGGTGACGGACGCCGTCGAGGAGGCCACCGCCTTGGGCTCGCCGCTGGCTGTCATGGGCGTAGACCTGGAGTCCGCCTTTGACTCTTTGGACCGCGGCTTCCTGGAGTCCCTGTTGATATCCCTCCGCCTCCCGCCGGCCTTCTTGGCATGGATCAACATCTTATACGCCGGGGCGGACGCTACGATCCGGGCCGGAGGATTCTATACCACCGCCTTCCCCCTCCTCAACGGCCTAAGACAGGGTTGCGCCGTGAGCGCCGCACTCTTCAGTATCGCCACGGGGCCGCTGCTACGTCGCCTGGAGTTGACCCTCGGCGTGGGCAACGTCACCGCCTACGCCGACGACATCGTCCTCCTGTTCCATCGCGACGAGGACTTCGAGCGGGTGGCGACCGTCTTCGAAGACTATAAGCAGGCCTCCGGAGTTGGCGTGAACCTCCGGAAGAGCGCTGGCCTCTGGTGCGGCGCCTGGCGCAACCGCGGCGACTCCCCTCTCGGCGCCTCCTGGTCGACCACCTTCATCAGGGTCCTCGGGCTCGACATCGCCCCCAGGAGCACCGTCATCCACCGGGAGCAGCATCTCCTGGCCTTCCTGGAGACTGCATGCCGCAAATGGACGCCCTTCACCCGCGGCCTCTCCCTCGTCGGACGAGCAAGAGCGGCGAACACGCTGGTGGGGTCCACGATCCAGCACCACCTGCATGGATACCTCCCATCACCCCCGACCATCGCCAAGCTGCAGGCCCGACTGGCGAGGTTCGTCTGGGGGCCAGACCACACGGCGTGGCTTCCCGCCAACGTCATGGCGAGGCCGGTCACCATCGGAGGCCTCGGCCTCCACGACCTCGCGACCCAGCTCCAGCTCGCCTGCCTCAAGGGGGTGCAGGTCGCGCTCCGCGGAGGCAGAAATGCTTTCAGCTGGCTGGTAGAAAGCGGTGAGGCCTGGATCCACCCTCCACCGGACGGCACCCGTCTCCAGCCCCGCCGTCTACGGCTGCTGAAGCTCTGGGAGGAGGCCTCCAACATCCTGAGCCTCAACCACCGGGCGCTCCCCACGGCTCAGCTGCTGGACCTCCCCATCATCGGCGGCTGCCGGTTCCTCCGCCCTCCCGACCTCCTGGCCCCCGCCCGCTGGAGCGGATCCCGAGTCCGGGACCTGATCGAGGAGGAAAACCTCATCGCCCGCCCTACGCGCTCGGTCCTGGCTGACGCCACGGCCCTGGGCGCCTTCTGTCGGAGGCTGACCTCCGAGAACGCCGTGGGCTTCGGGGCGGAGTCCACGCCTTCATCCAGTTCCCTTGCTGCGGCCGTGGTGCTGCGTGGGACGGCTACGCCGTTCCTCAACGGCCTCACGACGCGCTCGGCCCGACGGGTCCTGGATCGTCCGCGCCTCGCCGCCACGCCCATCTCCAGATTCCTGGCGAGATGGACGCCCACCATCAATCCACCATCCAGGATCGACTGGGCCTCGCTGCGGCGCTGCGCCTATTCGGGTCACGAGGCCGACGCAGCTCTCAAGCTAGCCCTCCACGCCCTGCCCCATCCGGCCCATCCTGCCTCGGTCGACCCCTCCTGTCCTGCCTGCGGGTCCATCGACCGCTCCCTCGGCCACCGTTACTGGTGCTGCCGCTCCATCAGGCTGCTCATCAGAGAGGCCTTCAACATCATAGGGCGGCCCCCTGACCTGCAGGCTTGGATCTTCGGCGGGTCCGGCCTTGAGGACGACGCCCTTTCCATCCTGGCATCGGCAAAGTTGCGAATCTATCGCTACTTTGTCCAGGTTGGGCTCGGAGAAGCGGTGGAGGACCCGCTCATCGCCTGGTCCAGGACCCTCCAGAGCCGAGGTCTCCTACCTTTGTCCCTCTTGTAAATTTGTTTCATTTATGTATATATTTAATAATTTTCTTCTCTTCCTCTCTCTCTCATGTGAGATGTAATATTGTCTAAGATGACAATAAATATTGTTTAATTGTCAAAAAAAAAAAAAATTGTCACACACACACAACACACACACGCTTTCCTTTTACATTGATCATTTCAGAATTAGAAAGAGGGAATCATATATCGCCGCAACTCTTTTTTATTAACGCGATTAAGGAAGCTTTCGGGCAAGCCCTTCTTAAGCTAATTATAGTGTACAAACAAGGAGAGATTATATATCGTTTTTAATATAAACAAAAGAAAAGAAAATTACCACGCCCCTATCGCCCTCGTTTCAATAGCACCGCGTGGCCACGTCATGTCTGATCCTAACTTCAAATATAATATAGTACAAAAATATCTTAAAAGAAATTTACGTAATTGAATAAATATAAAGAATCAACTATGAACAGTTCAAAGGATTTAGTGGAGACTTTTGAAGATTTTTAGGATAGAAGGGAAACGTACTGTGATGGCAACTGTATATTGATCATTTCCTTGACCTTTAACACATTGCCCCGATGTGTTAGAGGCTTATGATTGAATTTTGTCATTGTTGTATGATTGTTTATCACCACAGCCATAACATTCTACCATTGTTATATGGCTATATACAACAATGAGGCTATTATGTATATTGTTAAATGAAATCGTTCTAATCAGATGTTCTTTGAAAGGGCTTATAAAATACCTATATATGTATGTATATCATTGGATC
>CP092866.1:103990881-104001593 GCA_030710605.1 Cordylochernes scorpioides | reverse complement strand
AAAAAAAAACTCTTTATTTTTTGTAAACATTCATCTTGCACAAAAATGCTCCATCTCTTTCAGTAAATTGTTTCATCCCTGTAACTCATCTTGAAACAATGTCATCTCACTTCTGTGAAATATTTCTGGACATTCAATCTTTATCCCCCCAACATGATGTACTAATAATCCCTTGAACAAAACGAAACTACAGACCAAAGGCTTTTTTTTTATATATGCAATCTTATACTGTATTCAATAAATATACAAGTTTTTTTTTTTTTGTGTAAACATAGAAATATAGAATACACACAATATACACCAAACCTTTCTGAGGTATGTACTCAGGTTTACTAGACAGTCTCTCAGGGAAGCTTCTACAAAGAGGTACAGTTAAACCTGTTTATAGCACCCCCTCTAAATAGCGCCTTTCTCTCTATAGCGCCCGATTTTAAATATGTAATACGATGCAATTTACATTAAAAGTGACCTGTCTATAGCACCTTATTTTGGTGAGTCCCAAGAGGGGGCGCTATAGACAGGTTTAACTGTATATTTATCTTTTGCTGAATACACAAGTACAGTAAAACCTATCTTAGAAGTTTCCATTTGGTTCTAAGGCAAAAATGACTCCTAAGACAGGTTGAATAAAATTAGTTTACAGCAAACTATTTATTCTTATGCAAATTCAACAATGCTCTTAATATAGGATTTTGAACACATATAGCCTTTAGGGGCTTGACAAATTTTGACATTCTGTATTGGATATGACCTAAGAAAACTTTTTTTTTTTAATTATCCCTTGTACAGGTGGTTGGTACAGGCCATGATAATCAGGATGGGTAGAAGTAGGCGACTGCTTTTACTGTAAGCGCACATGTCTACACATGTGAAAAGCAGTTTGACATTTGCACTTACAAATGTGCTTAAGAAAAAACTAAATTTGATTAGCAAAACAAGCTGTTCCCACTATAAATAGACTCTTAAGATAGGGAAGACAGGTTACTTCTAAGATAGGTTTTACTGTATATGTTATTTTTGTAATTTAAAAAATATATATTTGATGGCAATTTATTTTTCAGTGTGTGTCTGCCCTCCTGTAGTCTTAAATGTTGTTCACATTGTTAGGTATACTTGAGTACCTTTATATATCACCATCTCTTGGAACCAATGCAATTCTAAACCTGCAACCCCAAACTGTATTGATTGACTGCATTGATTGACTCATCCATTGATGAGCTTTACTCATCCCCAGCAGACACCATCAACAAGCTCTACAAACTTGATACCCTAATATGATTGAGTGGCGATAAGAAAGAAGATGAAGACATTATTGACTGTGTTGACTCATCCATTGATGAGCTCTACTCATCCCCAGCAGACACCATCAACAAGCTCTACAAACTTGATACCTTAATATGATTGAGTGTAGATAAGAAAGAAGATGAAGACATCATTGACTGTATTGACTCATCCATTGATGAGCTCTACTCATCCCCAGCAGATACCATCAAAACTCTCAAGCTCTACAAGCTTGATACCCTGATATGATTGAGTGTAGATAAGAAAGAAGATGAAGACATCATTGACTGTATTGACTCAGCCATTGATCAGCTCTACTCATCCCCAGAAGACACCATCAACAAGCTCTACAAGCTTGATACCCTAATATGATTGAGTGGCGATAAGAAAGAAGATGAAGACATTATTGACTGTGTTGACTCATCCATTGATGAGCTCTACTCATCCCCAGCAGACACCATCAACAAGCTCTACAAGCTTGATGCCCTAATATGATTGAGTGGCGATAAGAAAGAAGATGAAGACATTATTGACTGTGTTGACTCATCCATTGATGAGCTCTACTCATCCCCAGCAGACACCATCAACAAGCTCTACAAACTTGATACTCTAATATGATTGAGTGGAGATAAGAAAGAAGATGAAGACATTATTGACTGTGTTGACTCATCCATTGATCAGCTCTTCTCATCCCCAGCAGACACCATCAAAAAGCTCTACAAACTTGATATTCTAATATGATTGAGTGGAGATAAGAAAGAAGATGAAGACATTATTGACTGTTGACTCATCCATTGATGAGCTCTACTCATCCCAGCAGACACCATCAACAAGCTCTACAAACTTGATACTCTAATATGATTGAGTGGAGATAAGAAAGAAGATGAAGACATTATTGACTGTTGACTCATCCATTGATGAGCTCTACTCATCCCCAGCAGACACCATCAACAAGCTCTACAAACTTGATACTCTAATATGATTGAGTGGAGATAAGAAAGAAGACTTGGGACCAAGATGTTATAACCAGTTGTTGAAACAATGGGCACTTGAAACTTGGAATCTCTTAGAAATGTGGTGACCCCATTGTGTGTGCTGTGGAGGTCTCTATCTCTTATTCTACAGTGTTTGTGGACACTCACTGAACTGTGGAGCCTGATATATATATTTTTCTTATCCCTAGTACACGTGATACAGACCATGATAATCATGGTGGGTAGAAGTAGGTGACTGCTTTTTTACTGTAAGTGCACCACATGTCTACACATGTGAAAATCAGTTCGACTTTGCGCTTACAAATGTGCCAGAGCCCTGTTTGGTTACTTTCACTCGCTGGTGGGGTTGAACTTTGGCAAGAGTCGGGGCCATTGGAGCATTTTTTTAAACAGAAAAAGTGCCCAATGCGGGAATAGAACCCGGGTCATAGCGGTCAAAAACCAATGGTTTAGACCCTCCTTCCATCGACCCCCTGGAGCCTGACATTGTGTCTATAACAAGTGAAAACATTTAGACACAAATGTTTCTTTTCACAATTAAAACAAACTTCTACTGTCCTTACTGCGATGAAAAAATATTGGGAGGGCTTGTCTCATCAGTGGTGAACCCTCTCAGCAGTTTTGCCAATTTAATCCACCAGCTTCTTTAGAGCTTTAATACTGTATTGGATCATTCTGCTTTTATATGCTACACTGAAAGGTGGAATCTCAAATGGTATTTGACATACTATGGACATAAGCAGACATTGTGTCTGTTGCTGTGTTCAATCTACCCCAGATTGTTGCCAATTGCCCTTCTCTGAAGTCACAACCTGCAATTAGGTGTCCTTTACAGGGAGGTTCTACTGTATATGCAACACTGAAGGGTGGAATCCTAGTTATGGCATTAAGCAAACTATGGACATAAGCTCATAGGACACTAGTTGTTGTATATATAAGCAGAATCGTCCAATACAGTATTAAGAGCTCTATAAGCATGGTGGATTAAATTGGTCAAACCACTAGGAGAGTTCCCCACTGATGAGCCAAGCCCTCCCAATATATTCATCACAATAAGGATAGTAGAAAGTGCGTTAATTTGGTTTTAAAAGAGACATTTGTAGTTCTATTTCTGGTATATAAATGGCATTGAGGTTGGCTTGTTTGCCAAAAGTTAATGTTGTGGGAACAAGACCAAATCCAAATTATTGAAATTTTTGTGATGATCCAGTGAAAATGATTTCACCAAAATGTCACAAATATTTCAATAATTTAGATTTGGCCTTGTTACCTATTTATTGTTTCTAATCAATAATCCAAATTGTACCTTATCATTGATGTTGTGGGTTAATTGGACTGATCTGAGGCTATCTGTGACAAATTTACAAATAGAGTAGAACCTCCAAGAGAGAACACTTCTCTTTAAAGACATGAGAGTAACAGGAAATCACTGAAACCTCAGGAGTAAAACTATAGGTTTCCAACCAACAAATGATCTTCAAAACTATTCCTCAATGACCAATTTTATTCCATCAACTACTGCAGTCTGAAACAAGTAGAAAATACTTGTTTGGCTTTGTTACCTCGCAATTCTTATATCCTACAAGCAAACAAACTTCCAGTACAAAGATACTACTTGGGCTAAGTAATAAACAAAGTACAAATTATATATATTTATATTTATATGTATTTCTACTGTCCTCAAAGCTTATGTCCATATTTCATTCAAAATACCATTTCCAAGAGGTCAGCCTCAGTTATTTGTTCTTTTTTTTTTTTTTTTTTTGTTCTACAGGGTGTACCAGGTAAATTGGGAATTTCAACAATGGTATTTTAACTGAAATTTTTTGCAAGTAAAAATTAAAATATCCGAATGAAATTTAACACAGTAGTAGATAAAAGGATATAGTTTTTATTTATTCAATGAAGTTTCCATTATTAGCTACAACAGTCTCGAGGCGAGTGCGGAATGAAGCACAGGCCTTGGCGACGATGACCTTGTCCATTTGGGTCATCACCATGTGAACTGCTTTCTTGACAGACTGGATGGTGGTATGAGGAGCTTTGTTGACATCTCTCTCAACAACGCCCCATACATAGTAGTCGAGGGGATTGCAATCTGGAGAATTAGGGGGCCAAATATCAGGACCCCAGTGACTAGGGACGTTAAGTGTCAGCCACGATTGTGTCTTTTTTGCCTTATGGGCTGGAGCTGAGTCCTGTTGGAAGACATACTTCCTTCCTGCGGCCACCATGTCCATCCAAGGCTTCACAACAGTCTCCAGAACATTGATGTAGGTGTCAGCGTTCATCCTAAGGCCCTTCTCAAAGAAATGGGGAGGCATGACATCACCTTCACTGCTGATAACGCCAAGGACCATTACGGAGGCAGGAAATTTCGTGTGCATCACGACAGGTATCTCTGAGGGGTCTTTACAGATCCAGCGATCATTCCTGGGATTTACCTTTTGGTCCACGTCAAAGTTCTTTTCGTCAGAGAAGGTCCTCATGGATAGTTCTGACAATTGTCATAGAGCCAACGTCCATTTCCTTGGCTATGGCCCTCATGCTCTTCCCAGGGTTTCCATCAATCTTCTCCTTGACATTTTTGACAAATTCTTCGCCTCTTACCCTGTCCGATCGACGCGAGTGCTTTTTCCTTGTAGCTATCCCCTCTTTGTTACTGTCGGCCTCATCAAACTGCTTCTTGACACTATAAATAGTGGTTTTGGGCAACTTAAGAAAATCCACTATCTCTTTGGGGCTCCTTCTGGCGCGCAGAGCAACGATGATGGCAGCTCGATTTTCAAATTCTCGGTTACTCTTCATCACTACACTGCGCACACATGTACTGTTGCATTTTACATGAATATGGCTACGTAATGAAAAAAAAACAAGTTTTTAATCTCAAGTAGTTTTTGTTTTATGGACTGTCAAAGTTAGTCCCAATTTACCTGGTACACCCTGTATATATACAGGAAGATATTTCTCAAAATAGCTAACCTATTAACAGTAGTTTTTATACAATTTCTCATATATACATTGAACTATAAGTCTACTGTCCTAAAAGCTTATGCCCATAGTTTGCTTAAATACCATTTCTAAGACTCCACCCTTCAGTGTAGCATATAAAAACAGAATGATCCAATACAGTATTGGAGTTCTAAAGAAGCGGTCTGGTAGATAAAAAATTGGAGAAACTGCTTGGAGGGTTCACCACTGATAAACCAAGCCCTCCCAATATATACTTTTCATTGCAGTAAGGGCAGTAGAAATTTTTAATTTATGAGTAAAAGAAGCATCCGTGTCTTAATGTCTTCATTTGCTGCATTAAACTGTGAATACCTTTTAAAAGGTTCCACCACCACCATCTTTGAAATCCAATATGACCTGAACAACAAGAGACACCGTTATCCATATTTTCTGTGTATCAGTTCTACCTCCATAAATACTGAAAACAAACAATGCCAAGTTTAAAATAATTTTCTTTAATTATAACTGTGATGTACTAAGACACACAAAAACACATTACCCATATTTAATAGATTTTTTTATTTGTAAGCATATTTATATTTAAAAATAAAATATGCATATTTTGACCGTTCACATGAGCTTTTTAGATGGCTGCGCTCATTGTGAACAGTCAGGATATGTCTATTTTGTTTTTAATATCAACTCCTGACCTTTTTTCTATTTTTATTTTTTGAACATACAGTAGAACCTCCATGAGAGGATAATTGCGCTTGAGGACACCTCTCTATAAAGGACAGTTTTCCATAAAAATTACCATTTTTTCTATTTTCTTCCAGAGGGAGTTACTACCCTCTTTATACATATTTACAGTGAAACCCTTTTTTATAAAGCTCTATGTTCTAACTATAACCATCATCGTCAGACAAAAGAATAAATGAGAATGTTAATTTCTAACCTGGTCCCGAGTAATGTTGATATAGCAAGGTTTGACTATTTACGAGTACATTTTTACTTCTTGAAGCATGTGTATGTAATCATTGGTTAGTCTCATTTTTTTTATACTAGTACATCCATATTGAGAAATTTGCCTCTCTTCTATTTTATAATAAACTTGTAGTTTTAAAGGAAATGTCTCTTCACTACACCAATATACAAGGTGCGTTCATTAATTTCCAGGACTGCTCTGTATCTTTGAAAAAATAAAACAAATAAAAAAACTAAATCAATATTTTTCAAAATATGCCCCTCCTGCCTCAATACACCCGTTCCATCTTTTTTTCCAATTGTCGAAGCAGGAGATAAAATCACTTTTTGAGAGGTTCCTCAAAGTTGCCTTCGATTCAGCTTGTATCATATCAACGTTGTCAAATTTCCGTCCTTTCAAGTTCATTTTCAATTTAGGATAGAGGAAAAAGTCATTGGGGGCTAAGTCGGGGGAATAGGGTGGATGAGAAATCTGTATGGTTGAATGCTTGGCCAAGAACTGCAAAACAACATGGGCTGTGTGCGGCCGCGCATTACCGACGTGAAGTATCCAGTCATTGTTTTGCCATCTTTCAGGTCTTTTAAGGCGCACTGCCTCCCTTAAGCACCTCATTATCCCCAAATAAACAGATAGTCCAGTCTCTGAAGATAAGTCTTTAATAGAAATTCTTTGTTAGATTAATTAACTCCTTTATTTTGAGCTTGTTTTCCTCGCAACGAAATGATCTTGGACGCCCAGTATGCTGATCATCGTTTACCTTTTCCCGACCTTTTTGGAAGCGTGAAAATCATTCAAAAGTTCTTGAACGGGATAAAGCTGCATCGCCAAAAGCTTCTTTAATCAATTCATACGTCTCAGTAGCACTTTTTTCAATTTAAAACAAAACTTAATGCAGATTCTCTGCTCTTCGAAAATGGCCATTTTAAAATTAGAAATGCGAACCTTACAAGGAAGTTGTTTTGTTCTATTTTTAGATCGGCGCGTGCGCTACGAGACACGTGCTTTCAGTCAGGTGTGGTCGAATGTCCAATATTCAACTCTGTAAAAAAATATTTTCTCTAGCTTTTTTATTTATTTTATTTTTTAACCAGTCCTGGAAATTAATGAACGCACCTTGTATATACAGTAGAAACTCCCTGTAAAGGATACCTTTGCAGAGCCAAAGTTTCCTTTAGAGAGAGGTGTCTTATTACGGGAAAGTTGCTAAAAATAAACATGATCATTTTGGCGAATAAAACTGTCTTTTGTAGAGAGGTGTTCTCTAGCATGAGTGTCCTCTCATGGAGGTTCTACTGTATATACAGTACAACCAACCTTTATTGATGTCCAAGAAAATACCTAATCCAAATAATTAATTGTGTGTGACATTTCGGTAACAGCACATGGTGACGAGTTTTTTTTGGCGAAAAACGAGACACAAATCCTACTTCAACCACCCTATTCCCCAGACATTGCACCAAATGACTTTTTCCTGTTCCCCAAACTTAAAGCAGTTCTAAAAGGAAGACATTTTGACACCAGGGATGACATAATAGAAAAATCGCTGTTGGCATTGAAGAGCATTCCAAAATAGGCCTATAAAAACCGTTTCGACAATTGGGAGAAATGATGGCGCTTGTGCGTTGAAGCAAGGGGGGGATTACTTTGAAAAGTTTTAATACATTTTTAAAAAATATCTTACCTTTTTTTTTTATGGACCCAGTCCGGGAACTTATGGGACATACCTTGTATAATCCAAATTGTGCTTTATCGTCCATAATTTAATAAAAAATAGGCTCTCAATCAGTCTATGGGTATTTTTTTTGAACGTAAACTGATGATGTGCCAACCTTTCCTCAGCTACTCTACAAAAAATTGAAATTTTTAATTCAAAATCTGCAAACTCTGTCGCAATTGTTGAAAATAAAGTGCCACCTATCAACAATTAGTTGTTGCTAAACTATGTCCCTAGTATCTAAAGATGGTTTAGCCAATTATGTACTGCTCAATGTAGAAAGCATGTCAGGTTTCTGATGAGGTACAATTTGAATAATAGATTAGAAACATAAGGTAAAAATACTTCTTAAACACAAGGTAATAAGACCAAAACTAAATAAATAGTGTGTGATGTTTTGGTAACAGCGCTGTTTGGATTTGGTCTTATTACCTTGTGTTTATAATCTCTAATCCAAATTGTTCCTTCTCAAGACTTCTTTCTTATTCACACTCAATCATATTAAGGTATCAAGTTTGTAGAGCTTGAGATGGTGTCTGCTGGAAATGGGTAGAGCTCATCAATGGATGAGTCAATACAGTCAATAATATGTTTTGGAGTTGCAGGTTGACACTTAGTACATAGTGGGAACACCTTGCAACCATTCTGGAAAGTCATTGTCCGTAGATGACCAGACTTAATTCTGGGAATCAAAGATTGTTGTTTTCTTGGGAGGACAGAGCCAATGCTTATCCCTCCTGCTCTGTATCTGATGGTAAAAAGACTTAAATTCAATAAATTGTGCATTAAGACCATTTTCCTACCAGATGTTCGAGCATTTCACTTCTGGTAAAGTGATGATGAGAGAACACACCCTCCATCAATGCACATAAAGCCCTTTGTCAACATCACTAGAACTCAAATACAGGATTATGTGTCTCACAAGTTGGAAAAACACAATTTAGTGGATTTGAAATTGGTCTTGTTACCTTATTGTATAGGAAATGAAAACATTAAGTCTCGAATGTTTATTTTACGCATAGAAAAAACCTATGTAACTCCTAAAAGCTTATGTCTATAGTTTGCTTGAATACCATTTCTGAGATCCCACCCTTCAGTGTAGGGTGGAATAGCAGAATCGTTCAATACAGTGTATTGAAGCTCTCAAGCTTGTTGAGCTTGAGACTTTTAATGGTGTGGGTGAAGTAGAATGCGTCTGCCTTTGTCATTAAGACTGGGAGCACTACTCAGTAGCAGGCCGACTCCAGCTCTAGCAGCTCCAAAAGAAATGGCCGCCTCTAACATAGGAACAGACACCATGTGCAGCCACTCCTAACATATGCTGCTCATCCTTTGTACCTGGATCAGGATCCCTTACAGGATACTATCAGCCGGGCCAGCTGAGCCCAGGTTTTTTAGCAAATTTGTTACTGCTCCCCCTCTTCCTTTTTTATCTGGGCTTGGGACTGGCAAAGGCAGAGTTTGAAAGTTGTCTTACTAATTGATGTTACATAATGGCTGACCTTCTGAAGAGATGGCTCTATATGATAATCTTGTATCTAGAAATGAGTAAATTTTACTTCACAATTTCTCTCTCTTTTTAATGCCCATTTTGATTGTGTAAATGTATTTTTCTATCCCATGTATGTTTCATAATCACCAAAGAATTTTCTCTACGTGTGTATTGTGTAATAAACATTTTTCTTAGTAAAACAATTTTCCTGTTGTCATTGTATCTTATCTACCTGTGCAAAGAATACACATATGTCCAGGCTTATTCCTAAACATGGTATACAACAATATAAACAATAGCATTGTATGCAGAATTGCGAATATATCGTGGATGGCTTTTCTTGATTTATCAAGAAATTGGGTTGGCCAAATATCAGGGAACAGGCTAAATCAATGATTAGTTGATTTCTGTTCACCAGATGGCGCTCTGCCTTCTGTAAAGCACTTGTGCTCCTGGTCAGGATATGCTATTTTTAATATTGATTTCAATACCTGATCTTTTTATCTTTTATTTTTTCTTTCGTTTTTTTCATGTGCTAAGCGTATTTACGCAAGTTTGGCCTTAAATACCCATTTCTTGGTTTTTCAGGTAGCCATTGGGACCAAAAATTATTTTTTGGTCGCAGTGTTTCAGCCTACTCCACGCTGACGAGCGCCAAAAGCGCGAAACGCGTTCGTGGATGGCTTTTCTTGATTTATCAAGAAATTGGGTTGGCCAAATATCAGGGAACAGGCTAAATCAATGATTAGTTGATTTCTGTTCCACCAGATGGCGCTCTGCCTTCTGTAAAGCACTTGTGCTCCTGGTCAGGATATGCCATTTTTAATATTGATTTCAATACCTGATCTTTTTATCTTTTATTTTTTTCTTTCGTTTTTTCATATATATATATATATATATATATATATATATATATATATATAGAGAGAGAGAGAGAGAGAGCCTGCTCCACGCTGACGAGGGCCAACAGCCTGAAACATGTTTGTGCTTGGCCTTTCTTGATTTATCAAGAAAATGGGTCGACAAATATCAAGGAACAGGTTAATTCAACGTTTAGTTGATTTCTGTTCCACTAGATGGCGGTCTGCCATCTAAAAAAAAAAAACGCTCATGTTATATGTTATGTGGTATGTATATGGTTTTCTACATTAACCTATGAATAATCATAAAATGGCTTTATTAGCATGGAATAGGCTAAATTCCTTTACTTTAAAGCATTATAAATAATATATGGATATGGAAAGGTATAAAAAGGAAGTCAAGATCAGAATTGAAAGGGAAATAGAATTTTTT
>CP092866.1:103958965-103981395 GCA_030710605.1 Cordylochernes scorpioides | reverse complement strand
CTTTTACTGTAAGTTCACCACCTGACCACACATGTGAAAAGCAGTTGGACTTTGCACTTAAAAATGTGCCAGAGCTCCATTTGATAACTTTCCCTCGCTGGTGGGGTTGGACTTTTGCAAGAATCGGGGGTCTTTACTTCGTAGCTCAACGTCAAGACTTATAGCTTTCTAACAATTAAATGGAAACTAAACGCTATAGAAACCTGGATGAAGAGAGTTTGATATATTAATTAAATTACATTCCAAGGCTCATATAGGATTAATTAGATTGACACTAATTAAATATAAAAAAGACATATGTATGGAAATATCTGATATATCTCTATTGAGCCTAATATGCACCAGTTCAAAAATAAAATATACTTTGGCTAGAAAATCGAATAAAAACAATATTTAGCCGATTTTTCTTTAATTTTTAAGAACTATGAATGCCGGCCAAGCAACCTTCAAGATAATATAAAACAGTAATATATCTAACATAAGTTGATCTAAAAGTTATTTAACACTCATTTAAAAAAAATGAGCAAAAATTTCTATTTTTAAATATATATTTTATATAAAAATATTATTTTAATTAAAACTATATTTCTTAGATACAAATATTCTGTTAAAATCTACAACCAGATGTCGGGACTTTCCCTATATAAAACCGATTGTTGTTGTTTCACGTTGGCAGTGAAAAAATGCAGCCTATTGTAATCAAATCAACGATCGGCCCAGCTGGCGAAAAGGTCAGTATAATCGAAACCAACATACTTTTGAAAATTCTTGAAAGGTATGGCATCGAGTACAAAGTAGAAGAAACTCTTTCAACAAAGAAACGAACTCGCGAATCTCCATCAGATTCAACAACACGCAGCCATAAGACACCGAGAATGGAAGTTGTCTCACAGCATAATGAAAACGATGTCTCCATTAACGAGGTAACTGAAGTCCCTCAAGAAACGTCCGCAGCTACCCCTTCTCAGGTTAACGAAGAAGACATTGATGAAGATGGTCCTTGGACAAAAGTCACACATGCAAAAAAGACAAGAATACCACCTGTAATAGCAGAAAATGTAACAGACTGGAAGTTGCTCTGCCAAGAGCTGAAAGACCTGTGCACAGATAAATTCCAATGTACGATCTCAGGAAATAAGCACATTATCAAGGCCAAAAATATTTCAGACTTCAAAAAAATCAGGGAATATGTTCAAAAAAATAATGGCGGCTACTCCTATAGACTCCAAGAAGAAACACCGCTCAAAGCGGTATTAAAGGGCGTGACAACAGCCTACAAGACTGAAGATATAGCAATAGAACTTGCAAAAATGGGCTTTACTGAGACCTCTGTGAAGAGACTTCATAGACAATCAACTAAAAGGCCAATGAATTTAGTACTGGTAGAATTACCGAAAAATGAACACAACAAGAAAATTTACGGAATAACTGAACTTCTCTATCAGAAAATTGCAGTAGAATCTTTCAGAACAACAAACCGTGTGACCCAATGCTTCAACTGCCAGGGTTTCGGGCACGGTCAACTTAACTGCTTCCTGAAACCAAAATGCGTCAAGTGTGCCGAGGAGCACCATTCGAAGGACTGCCCAAGAAAGTCAAGACAACTTCCCCCAAAGTGTGCAAACTGCGAAGAAGCGCACACAGCCAATTACCGCGGATGCCCTAAGTTTCCAAGAGTACATCAGCAACAGCCAAGATACCCTGGTCAGTACAAACCTAACAACCCACTTCCGATTTCAAAAAGATCTGAAACACTGCCGAAAATGGTAGAACAACAAAACCAAAGCAATGCTGAGGTTGTGACAAGAAAAACTTCTCGTTCTGAAACTAAGGACCTGTGTGAAAAATTGATGCAAGTAATCAAAACATACCTACAATGAATTGCAAATTACCTTTTAAAATTATTGCTTGGAATTGTAACGGAATCAGATCAAAGAAAGAAGAATTATTGCACTTTTTAGAAGATAACTCAATTGACATTGCTCTGCTCAGTGAAACTCACCTTAAACCCTCAATTGATCTAAAGTTCAGGAACTATCAAACCATTAGAACTGATCGAATTACAGGAAAAGGTGGGGGAACAGCCATCATCATAAAATCCTTTTTTAAATATAAAAATATGCTGATTCATACTTTAAACTTGGAAAATACTTCAATTTTGATAAAACCAGATGGAAAAACACTCTTGCAAATCACAGCAATTTATAAGAAGCCTGATGCACCATTATTGGAAGAAGATTTGAACCAACTGATAAAACACAACCACTCAATAATCGTTGCAGGAGACTGGAACTCCAAACACCCTCTTTGGGGATCAAGGACTTCAAATAACAGTGGAATCGTGCTGCACAATTTCTCTGAAAGAGAAAGCCTCGACATTGTCGCACCTTCGTCACCCACGCATTACAGTCCACTCGGCAATCCCGATTTCCTAGACTTCGCTGTACTTAAAAACATTCCCTGGACCCCAAAGGCCAGAACCTCCGACGATTTATCATCTGACCATCTCCCTGTAATCTTTGAATTGAATTGCCCAAAGGATGAATTCACAACCCAGCTCAGCCGAGTAACTAATTGGGTTCATTTTCAACAAGATCTAATCTCCACCACGCCCCCCAGACTCCCCTTGAAAACTGAAGTAGACATTGATTCAGCAGTTGGAATTTTAAACGAGAAAATTAATAATAGCTACTCGAAAAACACCATAGTCTCATCTTCCAAATTAATAAAGAACCCAAAAACCAAAGCCTTAATAAGGGAGAAAAATAAAGCTAGGAAAAGATGGCAATCGACCTGGGATCCAGCTCATAGAGCTACTTACCTCAATCTTCAAGGAAAGGTAAATCAAGCCCTTGAAGCAGAGAAATCTGAAAATTGGAATAGTTTTTTAAGCAAACTTGAATCGAACCCAACAGACTTCTGGAAAAAAAACAAAACCCATTAGGAAAAAAACTGACAAAATCACTAGTTTAAATGCAAATGGAAAAACCTTGCTGACCGACAAAGAAATTGGAGATGATCTTTCAGAGCATTTTTCCAAACACTTTTCCAAGGCGGAGGATGAGGTTCCGTCTTACCTAACAGATAACACTTGCCATCATCCCCAAGAGAATATACTATCAATGACAACGCCAAATGAAGTCAAGGAAGTGATTAAAAACCTAGGTAATCACAAAGCTCCAGGCCACGACAATATTACGCCGCAAATGACTAAAAACCTCCCCATCAAATGGATAGTTTTCCTCGCTGGGATCTTCAATGCTGCATTACACCTGTGCTACTTCCCGAAGACATGGAAACATGCCATTATCATAACCATTCCAAAAAAATCACCTGTCAAATCACCTGAAGATCTCAGACCAATCAGCCTTCTCTCTACCATCGGTAAGGTATACGAGAGGATTGTTCTTCGCAGATTGCAGACATACATGGATTCTATTAACTTTATCATTCCTCAACAATTTGGATTCAGAAAAGGACACTCCACAACCCACCAGCTAATCACAGTAATAGACTACATCCAAATAAGAAAGTCCCACAAGGAGGCAGTAGGTGCAGTTTTTCTAGACCTTACCAAAGCCTTTGATAGAGTATGGCATGATGGCTTGATAGCAAAAATAACAAAAAATCAATTTCCAAGGGATTTTATCAAATTCTTGAAAAACTATCTCCAGGACAGAACCTTTTCAATTAAGCAAGGGAATTATATAACCACGGCAAAACCAACCCAGATTGGAGTCCCTCAAGGCTCTATCCTTGGACCCTACCTATTCAACATCTACATCAACGATTTCCCTCAACATCCAAAATGTCAAATAAAACTTTTCGCAGATGACGCAGCAATTTTAGCAAACTCCAAATCAATAGGAATAATAACTACACAACTTCAAAATTACATAAACAGTATAACCAAATGGTGCAACGATTGGAAATTAGACATCAACCCAAAAAAGTCTCAGGCAATAATTTTTCCTCCACTAGACAATAAAAAATTCAAGCCACAATCCATCCTAAAGGTAAACCAGAGCCCTATTAACTGGACTGACAGCGTTAAATATCTTGGAGTTACCTTAGACTCCAAGTTGAAATTCAACATGCATGTCAAAAATATCATAAATAAAGCAAAAATCGCAAAAATAACATTATCAAGCCTGTTCAACTATAGAAGCAAATTGACTACAAAACAAAAGTTTACTCTATACAGAAGTTGTATCCTCCCGATAGTAACATACGCACTCCCAATTTGGTGTAAATATATTACAACCACAAACAAAAATAGGATAAACGCATTTATGAGAATCTGCCTTCGGACAAGTATAGGAGCTCCATTCAACCTATCAAACAAGATACTGAAGGAGGACTTGAACCAACCCGATCTAGAAGATATGTACCAAACTTCCGTTAAGAAATTATACCTCCAAATGCAAAATTCAAATAATCCAACCATACAAGATATTCTACAAAATAAAGGAGATATCAATCCCCGATTCCGACGACCCGGCCCTGACACTTAGTCAAGAGCTCATCGCCCAACAGCTGCCCTCCTGCAAGGCCTAGGGGGACCACTTCTACTCCACCAACTCGCCATGTGTAAATAGCCAGGACAAGGTGACTCGCGAGCTGTGCTCGAATGTAACACCTGTAAATTGAGACGAAATAAATAAAAAAAAATTCACGTTGGCCGGCTCAAAATTTTTGTACATTATGTAAATAATCTTTTGTTTTTCCTTGTTCTACTTGTCTCAAGCCAGGCAGTACTTTAATCAAATTATGTTTTATATATTTCTTTAGCGTAATTAAAGCTATTTTTTATAACTAATTTTATTATAATATTTTCCGCGACTGCATACCAAAATCAAGCAACATATAATAATTCTATATAAATAACAATCAAAATAAAACAAAAAATCTCGATCATTATTTTATATAACATATATATTTTTTATATTTTCAAAACATATTAAACTAAATTGTGTTGAAAGTCTTATGTTACTTTGATGACCCCTAACACAAATGGAGGCTCTTAAAATAACGCTATTTACTACTTCTTGTAATATTTCCAATACTAAAGTTCGAATATCACTGTAAATGATCCATTTAAATCTCGCGATACTTTGTGGGTTATTGCTGTATATCTGGTAAACCTCTGGTAGTGTGGCTTTGGCACTGAATCTACAGAGAGGGTCAATAGATGATTCATAGATGTCGCATCTATTTTGTAAGGTGAGTGGTGCTTTTATATAAAATGTAATTCCTACCAGTAAAATATTTCCATGAATTACCAGTAAAATATTTCCATGAATTACCAGTAAAATATTTCCATGAATTACCAGTAAAATATTTCCATGAATAAAAAAGCCAGTAAAATAAAATAGTTAGATTTTATGCTTTTTAAATACTCATTTTATTCTTTTGTTTTGACACCAATTTTAAATTTCATTTTGATAATTTCTAGAATTCCATAATTTTTTTTCAAAATGATATCAAAATCAAAAAAGTTTAAATTTATTATACTCTATATTTGAAGGTTTAATAATAGTGAGATTGTGCTTAATTTAAAATTTAGAAAATTTGTGTTGATTCCATTATTCTTTAGAAACGATTGGAATTTTAAATATTAGGAATCCCAAATTTTTCACTTTTTCATATCGACTATCTAAATTCAAAATTTCCCGGAACTCTAGTTGCCTAAGATAACCGAGTCAATGGGTTCCGAATAAACATAATTTAGATGTATTTTATCGCTAATAAAAACAGATTATCTATTCAATGTTAAATGTGAAACTTTTAGGCAGAAGGAATTGTAATATACCGCGTTCCAGATACGCACTAGATGCAATTCAGAAAAGCAATATTAAAATAACGCTGAAAATACACTCATTACTTACCCAACTGGAACCTTGGAGAAGAACTGCATTCTACAATGGATTCCGGCCCATGTTGGGATCGGGAGTGATGAGATGGCGGATGAATTAGCAAAGGAAGCCAGAAAGGTGAGCCAAATGAAAGAACAAATGTCAGTATTTGACGCTGATGCTTAATACAATGCATTAGCGCGCTATACATTATAATAAATTTGAATTATTTTTGACGCGTACGATTCTTTTTTTAAATAAATCAATTCTCTACTGCCCTTACTGCAATGATAAAAATAATGGGAGGGCCTGGCTCTTCAGTGGTAAACCCTTCCAACGGTTTCACCAGTTTAATCTACCAGACCGCTGTAATATTTCATTTTTCGGTTATCTTTCTATACTGATACTGATGCTAGACTCTTGGAAGGGGTATTTTAAATGAACTATGGACATAAACTTTGAGGGTAGTAGAAATACATATAATGTAAAATATATGTTTAGAGCATTGATCTTCCGCATATATATACATCGTCTGTTAATATTATATCGCTATCTATGGGAATTACTATAAACTGAACTTTGATTTTTTTCTTTTGATTTTCATAAATTGATACTTTCTTGAATTGACAAGCCATCTAATTTCGGTGTGTTGTCTCTCGTCAGCAGACTGGACGTCAACCAAGGTGGGTGTCACGACTTTAAAACCAAGCGAAGAGTATTTTAGGCCGAATGCTTTTAGATGTCCGCTTAAGAAGGTTCTATTTCGTTTTGGTACCCTCTCTCTTTCCCGCGGTGGGCGCCACCAATGACGACATTGTATATATTTGCATATATCAATTATTTTTATATATTTACATCTATTTATTCATATATTTATCCTTATTTTATCTTATTTATTCAAAATTTTGTATATTTAACTATATATATGAACGATGTAATAAAGAAGTTTCAATCTCTCTACGTGTGTGAGAGATTCTGTTAAACAGAATTTAAATATAAAATAACGAATAAAAAACATCACGTGTCGTACGCGTTTCGGGTTATTGGCTTGATATTTCAAGAAAACGGCATAGACTAACTTTGAAAAATAAACAGATGGTTTTCGTTAGATGACAGAAAGCTATTAGCAACACTCAGTTGCACGATAAGAAGATGTCCTTTTAGCATATCGTGACATCTGGCTCTTCTCTTTACAAGAGCCAAGACGACGTGGGTCAAGGAAGTACTACTGGTCCAGGGGTAGGACCGAGGGATTAAAGGAAGGGATCAGCTGAGGAAGAGATAGGCGGGGTGAACAGACAATCTGATGGCATCAGCGGTGCGAGAGGAAGCAGCAAGTTGTCAACGCGATCGTTGCCGTGTGGATGATCCTGGAAGAGGATGTCAGAGAAGCTTGTCCGACCTGGACAGGAGCTGGCTGTTGGCAAGGAAGATCCTTCTGGTGGCGGAAATTGGAGACATCTAATCTCTACTAGCAGCTAGTGGTGATAAAGTGTCGCGCTAAGCTGTATCTGCATAGAACCCTCCTTGTTATTTAGAAGCCTTGTACGCAAACAACGACGGCTGAAACTTCGTAACTATATCACCCTGATCATTTTATTCTCTACTTCCAAACATTTCTTAAACAGGACTTGAATATTTTCAGTCGTTACAACACCGCGGCGTGGAGGCCAGCGGGAAACTCTATTAGCGTTCTTAAGTACATTTTTATGTGAGATAAATGGATTTTTTGAATATGTAGAATGTATCCAAGCCCCAGTTTGAATAAAGTCCTCCCACTCAACAACAACAAAGATGGAGCTAGCAACGATGAACGGGAAACGTCGGGAGAACGTGGGTGACACGTTGCTCAACGTTCGAGAAACACTCAAGAACATGGAAACCCACTTCAAGTCCCAGATGACAAGACAGAAATTTAATTACGAAGCTCTCCAAGACTTGGTGAACGAAGCCAAGACTGGGAGAGAGCATGCGGAGTCCCGACTGGCAGGACTGCATTCCACCATCCACCATGGCAAGTCCCAAGCCACAACCGCACTGCGCCACATGCAATATGCCCTGGAGCAGTCCCAGAACCTGCGATATAACCTGGAGACACTCTACCGACACAAGCTGAGACAGAGGAACAACATTGACGACATGTTGTCGGATATTATCAAATCGACCCAGCATGGCCAAGAATTGAGCAACACCAAATCTTAATTACATATTGGACACTATGAAAAATTAAATTTGAACCCTTTTTCGTCAAACCAGGTTGTGATTTCAATAATTATAAAACTCCAACTGGCCGAAGTGTCTATTTTTATATAAATTATAAAGCTATTGAAGGTATAGATTTTATTTCCAATAGTGTATGTCGGACGATATTAGTAAATAGAGAACGTGCAATATGTTAATAAAAATGTTTAGTAAAAATTTTGATTATTCGAACCCTCTGTGGATAGAGGAAGTGCGGAATTAAGGAAAATTTGGTTTATAGTGTGGTTCCCGGTTTTTGTTGTTGCTTGAAGATCTCTGAGTGAAAATGCTTCCATATGTGTATATACGGTATATGGTGTGCCCATGAAATGGGTGTGTGTGTGTGTGAACATAAAATAAATCAAATAAACTAAAAAATATTCTTCCAAATGTAATCTAATCGAAAATAAGAATTTGGCTTATTGGCAATTATTTTTATGGAGTTTATCTGATTCGGCTTTTATATATGAGTTGGCGACGGGATGTCTGGCCGCAGCCTTGCAGAAAATTGACATGGACCCAGAGCAGCAGCTTTACACACCCAAGATAGAGGACATTGCGACTGCTGTGATAGAGATGTATGGAGACATCTGAGGCTCTTCATTGGACCCGACAACAACAACAACAACGGGATGTCATTCACAATCCTTATATAAAGACCATAATTCGAATGATTGGAAGTTGGGATATCTTGGAAGTTCTGTTAAATTGAGAGTCTAGAGAGTAAGAGTTCAGATAATTGGATGCTTCCATGCCCCCGTTTGGTGCTGAAGTTCAACTCCATTAAGTGAGAACAAGTAACACACTTGCAAGTGAGAAAGTTGAACTGCTTCTAGAGGATTCTAGATTGTATACATGTAGTGCACTTGCAGTAAATGCAGTCTCTAAGTATCTACCATGACTATTATGCCCTGTACTTTGTGTACTTGGGATAAATAAAAAAATATAATTAGTAATTCCAGGTAATTTGAAGTTTGGATAATCGGAAGTTCATATAATTAGAAGTTCAAACGGAAAAAACACAGCCACATCAATCAATAATTTTTTTAACTCCCGATATTTCAGTGAATTGCTGTCACTCTCCCCAACAAATGATCTTCACAACTAGAAGTTCAAAAATATTTGAATTTTTACTCTTTAAATAAGACTGGCCTAAAACTTTCAGTTGATCCTTAGACACTCGTTTTTTCTTCTTTCTTATTTACATCTTAGTTTTAGAACAAATTGATCCACTAAACATACAACTGATTCTACCAAAGTAGTGTCCACATTAACAAGCTGAACTGATGTTGAGGAGGTTTAGAGGTCTTAGAAAACGTCGAGTCACTAGAGCCCATCATCGCCTTAGAATCAAAAATTACTCGAACTGAATTTCCCACCTTGCTAGTATTTTTTAATTGACCTCCATTGAGAAAATATATCTGTAAAGATGGTAGTCCAATGGAGCAAGATCTGGGCTTGGTGAGGCACAAGTCCATACAATTCTTTCCTCCTCCTTCAATGCCTTCCTCTACTGAGCCACATGGTCTCTCCATACTTCCTCCGCCATCCTCTTCATCTCCTCGTGTCGTCCAGTCCATTGTTTTAGATCGTCTGTGTATCCCTGTCGTCTCCTTCCCCTCGATCTCTTCCCCAGCAAACATTAGTTTTCGTTGTTTTTACAAAATTTTATTTCTTACAAATGTGAAATTTATTAAGAGCTAATGCACCTTGTGGGGCAGAACATATTATTATGCTGAGTACTTCAATTGACTAGATATTTATTTTTTCATTAATAAAATCTTTCAATTTGTTGAGATTATGTTTTCAAGACCATCAGGAACCAGTTCAGGAGACACCAAAACTCCACCAAACTCAACCTGGTGTTTGTACCGCCCTCTCTAAGTCTCTGGTTCTAGAGAGATTCTGTCCAATTACTGATTCCAAAGTCAGGATTTATTTTCATTGAAAATAACGATTCGTTTGATGGAAAGCTCCTCATAATGTTGTTTCTAAATTGGAAACCTTTCTCCTCCTCCTTCAATGCCTTCCTCTACTGAGGGTGGGCCACATGGTCTCTTCATACTTTCTCCTTCAATGCCTTCCTCTACTGAGGTTGGGCCACATGGTCTCTTCATACTTCCTCCTTCAATGCCTTCCTCTACTGAGGGTGGGCCACATGGTCTCTTCATACTTTCTCCTTCAATGCCTTCCTCTACTGAGGGTGGGCCACATGGTCTCTTCATACTTTATCCTTCAATGCCTTCCTCTACTGAGGTTGGGCCACATGGTCTCTTCATACTTCCTCCTTCAATGCCTTCCTCTACTGAGGTTGGGCCACATGGTCTCTTCATATTTCCTCCGCCATTCTCTTCATCTCCTTGTAGATGTGTCGTCCAGTCCATTTAGATCGTCTGTGTATTCCCGTCGTCTCCTTTTCCTCGATCTTTCCCCCCGGAGCTTCTCTCTAAAGAGCATGTGTTACTCTGGAGCTGATACTGTGACAGGGCTAGAAACCATTATATAACTATTATTTTTATATATTACCTATTTATTAGTATAAAATAATTATTTTTTTGTAGGTAAGGCTCTATAGGTGCCCTTTATTTCTATTTATACCAATGTTTACCCAATTTGAGAATTCAATTGACAATTTAATGAATATCGGATTTTCGTATCTCTGAGTGGCATACCATAGTTTCTTAATAAAACCATCAGGCACACACTTCTTTTAAACATAAAATAAACTTCTACTGTCCTTACTGCACAATGAAAAAAGGGGAAAGACTTGGCTCATCAGTGATAAATCCTTCCAGTGGTTTTGCAAATTTAGTCTGCTAGTTAGTGCTTTTTAGAGCACTAATATTGCTTTTCTGTCAATCCTCGGATTACATGTCCTTCAAACTTCTATTTCCTGTTGATCACATTTAGAGGACCCTCAACTCCACCTTTGCCAGTCCCAAGCCCGGATGAAAAAGGAGGAGGGGGAGCAGTAACAAGCTGGGTAAATAACCTAGGTTCAGCTGGCCTGGCTGATAATACCCTGTAAGGACTCCTAATCCAGGGATACAGGATGAGCAGCGTCTGTTTTCCATGTTAGGAGCGGCTGCACATGGCGCCTGTTCTTCATGTCAGAGGCGGCCATTTCTTTTGGAGCTAGGTTGGCCTGTCACTGAGTAGTGCTCCCAGTCTTAATGACAAAGGCAGACACATTCTAATTCACCCAGTCATGATGGTTGTCAGATCTCCCTGCAATGCTGCATCAGCCGTTGCACAGATTTCTCAAGCTTGATACCCTAATATGATTGAGTGAAGATAAGAAAGAAGAAAAATAATACCTCTATCAAATTTTCTTCAAACTTCATTTAATGTCACTCTATCTGTTCATTTCATCTTGAGGATTCTTCTAGCATACCAGATGGCAATAGTTTATTTTCCACTCCAGTTCTCTCTTTGGTCCAAGCTTCACATCCATACAACTGACCATGTATTTCCTTTTTTAATTAAGTAGTATTCGAATCATTTCTTGACAGATTGCACCCTATTTTATTACTCAAAAAATTTCTATTTCCCTTTCAATTCTGATCTTGACTTCCTTTTTATACCTTTCCATATCCATATATTATTTATAATGCTTCAAAGTAAAGGAATTTAGCTTATTCCATGCTAATAAAGCCATTTTATGATTATTCATAGGTTAATGTAGAAAACCATACCACATAACATATAACATGAGCGTTTTTTTTTTTTTAGATGGCAGACTGCCATCTAGTGGAACAGAAATCAACTAAACGTTGAATTAACCTGTTCCTTGATATTTGTCGACCCATTTTCTTGATAAATCAAGAAAGGCCAAGCACAAACATGTTTCAGGCTGTTGGCCCTCGTCAGGTGGAGCAGGCTCTCTCTCTCTCTCTCTATATATATATATATATTCGCAATTCTGCATACAATGCTATTGTTTATATTGTTGTATACCATGTTTAGGAATAAGCCTGGACATATGTGTATTCTTTGCACAGGTAGATAAGATATAATAACAACAGGGATATTGTTTTACTAAGAAAAATATTTATTACACAATACACACGTAGAGAAAAAATCTTTGGTGATTATGAAACATACATGGGATAGAAAAATACATTTACACAATCAAAATGGGCATAAAAAAGAGAGAGAAATTGTGAAGTAAGATTACTCATTTCTAGATACAAGATTATTATATAGAGCCATCTCTTCAGAAGGTCAGTCATTATGTAACATCAATTAGTAAGACAACTTTCAAACTCTGCCTTTGCCAGTCCCAAGCCCAGATAAAAAGGAAGAGGGGGAGCAGTAACAAATTTGCTAAAAAACCTGGGCTCAGCTGGCCCGGCTGATAGTACCCTGTAAGGGTTCCTGATCCAGGTACAAAGGATGAGCAGCATATGTTAGGAGTGGCTGCACATGGGGTCTGTTCCTATGTTAGAGGCGGCCATTTCTTTTGGAGCTAAGTCGGCCTGCTACTGAGTAGTGCTCCCAGTCTTAATGACAAAGGCAGACGCATTTTACTTCACCCACACCATTAAAAGTCAAGCTCTTCAAGCTCGAGAGCTCCAATACACTGTATTAAACGATTCTGCTATTCCACCCTACACTGAAGGGTGGGATCTCAGAAATGGTATTCAAGCAAACTATAGACATAAGCTTTTAGGAGTTACATAATTTTTTTAATGTGTAAAAAGATATTTGAGACTTAATGTTTTCATTTCCTATACAATAAGGTAACAAGACCAATTTCAAATTCACTAAATTGTGTTTTTCCAACTTGTGAGACACATAATCCTGTATTTCAGTTCTAGTGATGTTGACAAAGGGCTTTATGTGCATTGATGGAGGGTGTGTTCTCTCATCATCACTTTACCAGAAGTGAAATGCCTGGAACATCTGGTAGGAAAATGGTCTTAATGCACTATTTATTGAATTTAGTCTTTTTACCATCAGATACAGAGCAGGAGAGACAAGCACCAGTTCTGTCCTCCCAAGAGAACAACAGTCTTTGATTTCCAGACTTAAGTCTGGTCATCTACGGACAATGACTTTCCAGAATGGTTGCAAGGTTTTCTCACTATGTACTAAGTGCAATTCTCAACCTGCAACCCTAAAACACATTATTGACTGTATTGACTCATCCATTGATGAGCTCTACTCATCCCCAGCAAACACCATCTCAAGCTCTACAACCTTGATACCTTAATATGACTGAGTGTGAATAAGAAAGAAGTCATGATAAGACACAATTTGGATTATAGATTATAAAAACAAGGTAATAAGACTAAATGCAAATAAATAAATAGTGTGTGATGTTTTGGTGACAGCGCTGTTACCAAAACATCACACACTATTTATTTATTTATTTGGTTTGGTCTTATTACCTTGTGTTTAAGAAGAAGTCTTTTTACCTTATGTTTCTAATCTATTATCCAAATTGTACGTTATCAGAAAACTGACATGTTGTTGTTGTTTCTTATCCCCTTGTGTAAAGATTACACGAATTCCATGAGTTCATGCTCCTCGAGCTGTTTTATGATGAGCAGCGGCCTCTCCCAAAGGTCCTGTTTAGTGCATCTAATGCAAGCCAAAATGTGTTCTGGAGCTGCAGGTATCAAACTACATTTTGGGCAAGTGGGATAAATTTTGTTATTATTTTCTATCTTCAATGGCTTGAGATGGCCTGTTCTAAATCTTGTTAGTGTTGTTTGATGCTGTCTATTTCTGATGTTCAGAGCTCCTCCTGGGTTCACTCCACTGTACCAACTGTGCTTAGGTGGGATACTCCAGTTCTTGTTTATTTTTGTTTTGGCTAATGTTTCTATTTCTTTAAAAGTAAGTTTATTTTTCTGTGGCAAGGGTTCTTTTGTGCCCTTTTTCGCTAGCACATCAGCAGCTTCATTGCCTTCAATGCCAACGTGTGAGGGTATCCATTGAAGGTGAATTTTTGAGGTTTTTGAGAGTTTTTGGAGATAACCAATTATGTTCCTGCTTACTTTGTCTCTGAGTTCCCCTGTGTGACTCAAGTGTTGTATGGCACTTCTACTATCAGTAAGAATCCAGATATCTTGATAATTAGTATTTCTGATGGATTTTAAGGCTTCATAGATGGCTATAAGTTCTAATCTGAAGACTGAGCAAAAATCTGGGTTTCTTCTGGTCATTTTCTCAATGCCATTTGTGGTTTTGATGAGACAGCCATTGCCAGTGTGTCCTAGCTCGTCTCTGCTACCATCGGTATAGATAGTTATTGCATTTTTAGGAATGTTAGTAATTATTTCTAATGATAATTGTTTTAAGTATTCTGGATTTTGGTATTGTTTGTTGGTGGGTTCATTTGAAGTGGCATTAAAAATAACATTTTGTAGTGGTTTGCATGGAGAAATTTTTTCTGCTAAATAATTTTTTTCCACTTTTTTTTAAAAATTCATTTCTTTTGGCCAGGTGTAGAGGGCCTTCTTTTTTGAGTCTTAAATTGGATTCCCAATTAAGTATGTACTTGGAAGTGACTGACATGTTTGTTATATTGAGCCGTACATAATTGGTTAAACCATCTTTGGATACTAGGGGCATAGTTTATCAACATCTAATTCTACCCATTGTTGATAGGTGGCACTATATTTTCAACAATAGCGACACAGTTTGCAGATTTTGAATTAAAATTTTAAATTTTTTGTAGAGTAGCTGAGGAAAGGTTGGCACATCATCAGTTTATATTCAAAAAAATAAAAAACCCATAGACTGATTGAGAGAGCCTATTTTTTATTACATTATGGATGATAAAGCACAATTTGGATTATAGATACAAGGAAATAAGACCTAATTCAAATAAATTAATAATGTGTGACATTTAGGTAACAGTGTTGTTACCATCTTCAGACAAAAGTACTGAATGAATACTGAGTTTTATCTGAAGATGGTAACAACGCTGTTACCGAAACATCACACACTATTTATCATTTGGATTTGGTATTACCTTGTGTTTATAATCTATAATCCAAATTGTGCCTTATCAAATGTGTGTGACATAACAGCATTGTTACCGAAATGTCACACACTATTAATTTATTTGGATTAGGTTTGATTTTATTGTTTCATTAAGGACAAGATTGACAAACTTTAATTTTATCCAGTTATAACACTTTATAAAGGTTTATACTCTTGAATCCTTCTTCTTCTTTCTTAACTCCACCAAATCATATTAGGGTCATGACTGTGTGAAGTAGAATGCATCCGCCTTTGTCATTAAGACTGGGAGCACTACTCAGTGGCAGGCCGACTTAGCTCCAAAAGAAATGAGGACCTCTGACATGAGGAACAGACGCCATGTGCAGCCGCTCCTAACATGGAGTACAAACGCTGCTCTTGAATCCTAAATATTCAAACAAAAACTGACCTACATGTAACACATAATGAGAGAAAATGGATTAGAAAAGATGTTTTTGGGAAAATTGAAGGAAGAGGGGAAGTTCTCAAATGAGCTCTGGCTATAGAAGGTATCAGGGAGGCTACCAGAAGGTCGCTAGAAGAGCTACAAAGTGGTCACCAACAAAACAAATATTTGTCACTGAAAGATAAATAAGAGAAAAATAAGTTGAATTGAAAGAAAGTTGATGGATGACACTAACACCACCAACCAAGCTTTATTATTAAGGTCTCAAACATCTTAGTCCCCTAAAAGACATCAATAAAGTGATAAAACACAATTTGGATTATAGATTATAGCTACTAGAAAATAAGACCTAATCTAAATAATTTAATAGTGTGTGACATTTTGGTAACAGCATTGTTACCATCATCAAACAAAAGAATATGCTGTTACCGAAATGTCACACACTATTAATTATTTGGATTAGGTATTTTCTTGGACATCAATAAAGGTTAGTTGTACTGTATATACAATACAACCTCCATGAGAGGACACCTCTCTACAAAAGACAGTTTTATTCTATAATTTTATTATTATAAAATGATCATGTTTACTATTTAGCAACTTTCCAGTAAGAGAACACCTCTCTCTAAAGGAAACTTTGGCTCTGCAATTAGGTGTCTTTTACAGGGAGGTTCTACTTAATATATTTTGGTGTAGTGAAGAGACATTTCCTTTAAAAATACAAGTTTATTATAAAATAGAAGAGAAGCAAATTTATCCAAATGCATACACTAGTATAAAAAAGTAAGACTAACCAATGATTACATACACATGCCTTAAGAAGTAAAAATGTAAATAGTCAAACCTTGCTATATCAACATTACTCTGGACCAGGTGTTGCTGCTGTAAGAAATTAACATTTTTTTCATTTATTATTTTGTCTGATGATGGCAATAATGCTGTTACCAAAATGTCACACACTATCAATTTATTTAGATTATGTCTTATTTCCTTGTAAAGTTAATACAACTTAAAATATAGGACTTTATAAAAGTTCCACTCTAAATATTTATAAAGAAGATTGTAATTCCCTCTCTGGAGGAATATAAAAGATCAATCAGCGGTCCCTGAATTAACCAGATTTAATGGTGTTATAGTCGTGTTGCTGTTGTTAGAACATTGAGACCATAGAATTTTATTGCTGCTGATGTGTGTTATAAGAGGCTAGTAAACCCAAGATGACTAAATCCAAATAAATAAATAGTGTGTAACTTTTAGGTAACAACACCTGTTACCGAAACATCACACACTATTTATTTATTTGGTCACCTTGTGTTTCTAATCTATAATCCAAATTGTACCTTAACTTAAGAAGCTAGTAAACACAAGGTAATAAGACCAAATCCAGATAAATAATTAGTGTGTGACATTTCGGTAACAACACTGTTGCTGGAACATCACACACTATTAATTTATTTAGATTTGGTCTTATTACTTGTGTTTTTATAATCTATAATTCAAATTGTACCTTAACATAAGAAGCTAGTGTTATAAAGAGATTTAACTGTAGGTTAGACAGAGTGTAGAAACCCAGCTGCCACATTTTGGCAGCCAAGTTACCACTCCACTCTGTTACCAAAGACAGAATGTAGCTTGACACCTGCAGCTCCAGGACACATTGCATTAGATGCACTAAACAGGACCTTTGGGAGAAGCCGCTGCTTATCATAAAACAGCTCGAGGAGCATGAACTCATGGAATTTGTGTAATCTTTACACAAGGGGATAAGAAACAACAACAACAACCAAAGGCCATCCCTGAAACCTGTATTATATATAGAACTAGCGGATGTGCCCGGCTTCGCCCGGGTTTTTACCCGAGTAAAGGTTTGTCTACGAACATTTGTTAAAACAATTCTCTATAAACTTATTTAAAAAAGAAGATATATTTTGATAATTTGAAACTTGTAAATTTGAATCTCTCGATAAAGTGAACATTTTTTCCCGGTCCCTGTGGGCCGTGTCATCCTGAATTTTGTCTTTCCTAATTTTCTACATTACAAAATCATCGTTTTATCTAGTGAACATTTTTTCCGGTCTCTTGAAAAATACTCGATAGGTTGAATAAAATCAATATTAATTGGTTCCCTCGGTAATTGGAAGTTAAAGGAATAGTATCTTCGCCTTGGAATTGTATCATTATTCTTGTCTCAAATAAATTGCCGTGTCATCCTGAGATAATCTTACTTTTGATAAATAATATTTAAGATTTTATTATATATATTATATTATATATATATATTACACGTTATTTGTTTTCTTGGCCGACTGTTTTACATATGGTGTTATCTTAAAATTGCTTGTTTTGAATATTTTTTTAGATTGAGATTATTAGCTAGTATGTAAAAAAATTAACTCTGTTGAAATTTAATTTTGTATTTATATATAAATAAAATTAACTCTGTTGATTTTTTTTTTTGTATTTAATCGATAACAGCGAAGTTACGCATGTTAATGTTAGGGAAAAATATTTTGATGTTAAGCAAAACCTGCTCCATCTCGTTTTACATAAATGTTGAAAATTTGGTTGAAATTGATGCATTGTAACGAAAGTTTTTAGTGATGTACACTTATGAAATTTGCATTTTATTAATATAGATGTGTACCTTAACCCTCGATTCCCGACAGTCATGACCAGGGATTGAATCCCACTGTGAAGAACCTGTTCATATTATTCATTGTAAAGAACATAAGCTAGGTTGCTCTTTTTGAGCGGTACCTAATCGAGTTATTTTGGAACAGGAATGTGTACCTAGAATACATCTCACCAACACATATCTACATTAATTGGGGAATCTCTTGATAATTGGGACTAATTTTTGTCCTCTCTGAAGAGAGTGACAGGAAATCACTGAAACATCGGAAGTTAAACTATAGGTTGATGTGGCTGTGTTTTTGTCTGAATCTACTTCCAACCAACAAATGGTCTTCAAAACAATTACTCAATGACCAACTTTATTCCACCAACAACTCGAGTCTGAAACAAGTAGAGAATACTTCTTTGGTTTTGTTATCTAAAGATTCTTATATCCCACAAACAAACTTCCAGTACAAAGATGCTACTTGAGCCAAGTAATAAACAAAGTAAAAATTATATATTCATAATTATATGTATTTCTATATATACTGTCCTCAAAGCTTATGTCCATATTTCATTCAAAATACCATTTCCAAGAGGTCAGTATCTGTATAAAAGGAAAACTGAAAAATGCAATATGACAGCGGTATGGCGTTGTCTTTGTTTCTTATCCCCTTGTGTAAAGATTACATCAATTCCATGAGTTCATGCTCCTCGAGCTGTTTTATGATAAGCAGCGGCCTCTTCCAAAGGTCCTGTTTAGTGCATCTAATGCAAGTCAAAATGCGGTATGGTAGATTAAACTGTAGAAACTGCTGGGAGGGTTCACCACTGATGAGCCAAGCCCTCCATTTAATTTTTCATTGCAGTAAGGGCAGTAGTTAAAAAATTATGCACGTTTATAATAGTTTTGAATTCTCAAAACAAAGTATTACACAATAGAACCTCTCAGTAAAGGACAATACCTAGCTGCAGGGCCAAAGTGTTCTTTAAAGAGAAGTGTCCTCTCATGGAGGTTCTACTCTATTTGGAAATTTGTCACAGAGATAGCCTCATATCAGTTCAATTAATCCTCAACATCAATGATAAGGTAAACAATTTGGATTATTGATTAGAAACAATAGGTTACAAAGCCAAATAAAAATTATTGAAATGTTTGTGACATTTTGGTGAAATCATTTTCACTGGATCATCACAAAAATTTCAATAATTTGGATTTGGTCTTGTTCCCACAACATTAACTTTTGGCAAACAAGCCAACCTCAATGCCATTTATATACCAGAAATAGAACTACAAAGCACAAATGTCTTTTTTAAAACCAAATTAACGCACTTTCTACTATCCTTATTGTGATGAATATATGGGGAGGGCTTGGCTCATCAGTGGGGAACTCTCCTAGTGGTTTGACCAATTTAATCCACCATGCTTATAGAGCTCTTAATACTGTATTGGACGATTCTGCTTATATATGCAACAAATAAAGCCCAATGAACTTATGTCCATAGTTTGCTTAAATACCATAACCATAAGATTCCACCCTTCAGTGTTGCATATACAGTAGAACCTCCCTGCAAAGGACACCTAATTGCAGGTTGTGACTTCAGAGAAGGGCAATTGGCAACAATCTGGGGTAGATTGAACACAGCAACAGACACAATGTCTGCTTATGTCCATAGTATGTCAAATACCATTTCTGAGATTCCACCTTTCAGGGTAGCATATAAAAGGAGAATGATTCAATATAGTATTAGAGCTCTAGAAGCTGGTGAAGAAGCTGGTGGATTAAATTGGCGAAACTGCTGAGAGGGTTCACCACTGATGAGCCAAGCCCTCCCAATATTTTTTTCATCGCAGTAAGGACAGTAGAAGTTTGATTTAATTGTGATAAGAAACATTCGTCTTAATGTTTTTATTTGTTATAGACACAATGTCAGGCTCCAAGGGATCGATGGAAGGATGGTATAAGCCGTTGGTTTTCGACCGCTATGACCCGGGTTCTATTCCCGCATTGGGCACTTTTTTCTGTTTAAAAAAATGCTCCAATGGCCCCCGACTCTTGCCAAAGTTCAACCCCACCAGCAAGTGAAAGTAACCAAACAGGGCTCTGGCACATTTGTAAGCGCAAAGTCGAACTGATTTTCACATGTGTAGACATGTGGTGCACTTACAGTAAAAAAGCAGTCACCTACTTCTACCCACCATGATTATCATGGCCTGTATCACGTGTACTAGGGATAGGCAAAAAAATATATATATCAGGCTCCACAGTTCAGTGAGTGTCCACTAACACTGCACAGCACACACACACACAATGGGGTCACCACATTTCTAAGAGATTCTAAGTTTCAAGTGCCCATTGTTTCAACAACTGGTTATAATATCTTGGTCCCAAGTCTTCTTTCTTATCTCCACTCAATCATATTAGAGTATCAAGTTTGTAGAGTTTGTTGATGGTGTCTGCTGGGGATGAGTAGAGCTCATCAATGGATGAGTCAACACAGTCAATAATGTCTTCATCTTCTTTCTTATCTCCACTCAATCATATTAGGACATCAAGCTTGTAGAGCTTGAGAGTTTTGATGGAGTGGAGCTGATCAATGGCTGAGTCAATACAGTCAATAATGTGTTTTGGGGTTGCAGGTTGAGAATTGCATTGGTTACAAGTAATGGTGATATATAAAGGTACTCAAGTATACCTAACAATTTGAACAACATTTAAGACTACAGGAGGGCAGACACACACTGAAAAATAAATTACCATCAAATATATTTTTTTTTAAATACAAAATAACATGTACAGTAAAACTTATCTTAAAAGTAATCTGTCTTCCCTATCTTAAGAGTCTATTTATAGTGGGAACAGCTTGTTTTGCTAATCAAATTTAGTTTTTTCTTAAGCACATTTGTAAGTGCAAATGTCAAACTGCTTTTCACATGTGTAGACATGTGCGCTTACAGTAAAAGCAGTCGCCTACTTCTACCCATCATGATTATCATGGCCTGTACCACCTGTACAAGGGATAATTTAAAAAAAAAAAAGTTTTCTTAGGTCATATCCAATACAGAATGTCAAAATTTGTCAAGCCCCTAAATGTGTTCAATACCCTATATTAAGAGCATTGTTGAATTTGCATAAGAATAAATAGTTTGCTGTAAACCAATTTTATTCAAACTGTCTTAGGAGTCAACCTATCTTGCGAGTGCATTTTTGCCTTAGAACCAAATGGAAACTTCCAAGATAGGTTTTACTGTACTTGTGTATTCAGCAAAATATAAATATACAGTTAAACCTGTCTATAGCGCTCACTCTTGGGACTAATCAAAATAGGGTGCTATAGAGAGGGGTGCTATAGACAGGTCACTTTTAATGTAAATCGCATCGTACTATGTATTTAAAATCAGGCACTATAGAGAGGGAGGCGTTATTTAGAGGGGTGCTATAGACAGGTTTAACTGTACCTCTTTGTAGAAGCTTCCCTGAGAGACTGTCTAGTAAACCTGAGTACATACCACTCTAAGGAAGGTTTGGTGTATAATTGTGTGAGTTCTATGTTTACAAAAAAAAAACTTGTATATTTATTGAATACAGTATAAGATTGCATATAAAAAAAGCCTTTGGTCTGTAGTTTCATTTTGTTCAAGGGATTATTAGTACATCATGTTGGGGAGATAAAGATTGAATGTCCAGAAATATTTCACAGAAGTGAGATGACATTGTTTCAAGATGAGTTACAGGGATGAAACAATTTACGGAAAGAGATGGAGCATTTTTGTGCAAGATGAATGTTTACAAAAAATAAAGAGTTTTTTTTTCCGAAGTTGTGTAAAAGAGGAGATGGAAGAGGAGATTCATCCATCAATCCTCCATTCTCTGTCCTCCTGAAGAGTCTGAAACAAGAAATAAACTGTCATTGGTTTAATGGTTAAGCATTTACCAACACATACATCATTTTGGTGGGTTGCTCCTATACATGGAGATACAACGAGAACTATGTTGGTTGGATTAACAGGGGTTTATACATCAACTTTAGCCACAAATACACAAAAACCTTTATTAGGGGTCGAGCCAAATACAGGATTCTCCCAGTACAGTAAACTCTCCTATAACGCGATAAATGTGTTCCGTGTTGTATGAAATCGCGTTATAGGAATTCGCGTTGTACGAAATAAAATTTGTATAACGCGAATGTTGTTAGGGTAAATTATTTTATTTTATAACGCGTTATGCAAATAAATTTGTATAAATAAATTTGTCGCAATTTTTTTATCGCATTGTACGAAATTGCGTTGTAAAAACTCGCATTATAGGAGAGTC
>CP092866.1:103897633-103958865 GCA_030710605.1 Cordylochernes scorpioides | reverse complement strand
TCTTCCGAAGTTGTGTAAAAGAGAGTTCCGTGAAAGAGGAGATGGAAGAGGAGATTCAACCATCAATCCTCCATTCTCTGTCCTCCTGAAGAGTCTGAAACAAGAAATAAACTGCCATTGGTTTAATGGTTAAGCACTTACCAACACATACATCATTTTGGTGGGTTGCTCCTATACATGGAGGACATGTTGGTTGGATTAACAAGGGACATCAACTTTAGCCACAAAAACCTTTATTAGGGATCAAGCCGCTTACAGGATTCTCCCAGTATAGACACCAATAAGTTCCAACATAATCCCCACCATTTTGTACACACATCCTCCACTGATTGTGTACAAGCTTAGTTATTCCTGATTCAAAGCATTCTTTATAGAGGACATTGCTGCTGCTGTGATAGAGATGCATGGAGACATCAGAGGCTCTTCATTGGACACGACAACAACAACAAAGAACTCTTTGTCCTGTTTCCATAGCCAAACATAGACAACATCTTAAACCTCAGGATTAGATACTTGAAGCATGTTCCCTTGAAGTGCGACCCAAAGGATGCAAGTTCTGGCCTTTATAATGTGGGTGATCCATTACATCTTAGATGAGAGCAAATTTTGTGTAATGGACCCAGAGTGGAGATGAGAGTGTAACAATATCTCTGGTCAAATGTCCTATTCGCTAGATTTTCCTCCTAAGGATGTTGGTTTTCATCATGCTTGTTTTGAATCAGACACTCTGGCAGTTACGAGGGTGAGTAGAAAAGTAAGGTCTCCTATTTTTTTTTCATAGAAAAACACATTTAATCACAACTTTTTATATATCATTGGAAAGGTTGGACACTTTGCTATTTTTCTACATAGTCGCCTTGATGCTCAATCACTTTTTTCATCCTGTCAACCAACTTTTTAATTCCGGTGTTGTACCACTCTCCCGCCGCCTCTTTGAGCCACTTGTCGACCCACCTGGCGGACACCTTTCTGTAGCCGAGGGTCTCAGACACAATCTTGTGCACAGAGAAGTGGCTGCAATCTTCATTCAGGCCATCCTCGATCTCTTCAAGGGTTATCCGCCGGTTTGCGCGCACCATTTCGTCGATTCGAGCCATGGTTGATTCCGGCAAACTCGGCCGCCCAGACCACTGTTCATCGTGGACGTTTATCCGCCCCTCGTTAAACTCCCGGCACCATTTCCGCACATTTTTGATGTCCATGCACTTCTCACCATACACTTCCACTAACTGATGGTGAATTTCGACCGGAGAATTATTTTTCGCATTTAAAAAGCGTATAACTGAGCGCAACTCGCACTTGGCGGGAGAGCTAAGGGGAAGCTCCATCGCAAACGGCTGCCAGACAGCGACTGAGTGTCCCAAGGTCACCGGGAAGGTTCTAGACGGTAGAGGGGGAACCAAGGAAGGCAGCGGTGTTGTCGGATTTCACCTAGTAACGCGCGTTCGGAAATTATCTCGTAGAAGACCTTACTTTTCTACTCACCCTCGTATAGAGAGAATAGGCTGTATTTAAAATTTGTGACAGGGGGTCGGTGGAAGGATGATCTAAACCATTGGTCTTTGACCGCTACAACCCGGGATCGAATCCTGCATTGAGCCCTCTTTTCTAATAAAAAAATACTCCAATGGCCCCCGACCGAATCTTGAAAAAGTCCAACCCCACCAGCGAGTGCAAGTAACTAAACGGGGCTCTGGCACATTTGTAAGCGCAAAGTAGAACTGCTTTTCACATGTGTAGACATGTGGTGCACTTATACTAAAAGCAGTCACTAACTACCCGCCATGAATATCATGGCTTGTTCCACATGTACTAGGGATAATAATATAAAAAAAAGTGACACAAAGGGCAGACATCCTCTGGGCTAATCTGTGATGAAATTTTGAATTTACACTGGTCCTTTGGCATAATCTTTAATATTTTATTTACCTCTTAAATGGTAAATTAATGCTTGCATTTAACTAATTCGATATAATTTTGATTTTTAGTACAAGCAGATATTAGAGAAGTACTTACTTGTAGATATTGAAGCTTCCCTATTGTGTTTTCTCTACGGATCTTAGAATTGATTTATTTAATTATGACACAATTCGGAAGAATACTCAACAGTGTTCACTGGTTTCCATTCTCAAAAGATCAAAATCCATTGCAGACAATCTATATATTTGCAATAATTTATAGCAACTTCCTATATGTTTAATGATCAATTTTCTACAGTTGCTAGCCTCTTCTCTAAGTACAATACTTGTAGACAGCATGAGATGTCATCTATATATATCTACACCCATAAGACAGGAAGTTGTACCATTTACCATGTATATCATAGGATTCAGACAATAACTTTGAAAGATATTACAGTGACCTTTATAAAAGACACACGAGACAACCAAATGTGAACAAAATCTCCTTCAAAAATACAGATGACCAGTCATATCAAAGACTTTCCACTTTTAGAAATCCCAGGAATCAGCGAGAGGATAATAGAGGATGTGACTGCCCCTCACTGCCAAGCAAAACTTGAACCATGGTCTCATGGTGGAAATAAGAATGTCCTTGAGTTCATCAGGGAATAAAGTCCATTCCTGTTCAAGAGCCAATTTTGTTCAATCACAAAAGGAGTGTGATTATAATAGAATGCAATAGTGTTCCATCTGTTATGTGAAACTCAAGCTATTTAAGACTGGCATGATTCTTCTTAAAATTAAATAATTTTCTTCTGCCCCTACATCAACAATAAAACTGGCTAAACCAATGGGAGGGTTCACCACTGATGAGCCAGGCCCTCCTATTATTTTATCATTACAGTAAGAGCAGTAGAAAGTTGTTTAATTTAAAAAAGAATCATAAGTGTCTGAACTAGTTTCTTATAAAGGAGTGTGACTGAGAACATTGAGACACGAATGTTTTATAATACATTAGCGCGCCATCTGTTATCAAAATTCGAAACTATTATAGACGCGTATGATTCTTTTTAAAAATAAACAATTTCTACTGCCCTTACTGCAATGGAAGGCCCTCCCATTAGTTTTTCCATTACAGTAAAGGCAGTAGAAATTGTTTATTTTTAAAAAGAATCATACGCGTCTATAGTAGTTTCGAATTTTGATAACATAAATGTGTTTCTTTCAAACATAAATAAAATTTCTACTGTCCTTACTGCGATAAAAAATATTGGGAGGGCTTGGCTCATCAGTGGTGAATCCTCCCAGTGGTTTCGCCAATTTAATCTACTATACCGCTTCTTTAGAACTCTAATACTGTATTGGATCATTCTGCTTATATATGCTGCACTGAAGAGTGGAATCTAAGAAATGGTATTTAAGTACACTATGGACATAAGCTTTTAGGACCGTAGAATTACATTTAAATATTTGCATCGAGCAATGATCTTCCGCAAACAATAAGGACTAGGCCAGTTGGGCATAAATATTTTTTCATTGCAGTAAGGACAGTAGAAATTTGATTTATGTATGAAAGAAACATTTGCGTCTTAATGTTTTCATTTGCTGTATATAGATGGCACATTATTGCTTTATATTGAGAGAGTGTGAGACCTTACCACGGGGTGGCTGTGTGGGGTGCCACAGAACTTGTAGTAATTCTCCGGGACAATGGTGATGTCTATGGAGTTGTGTTGGAAGACCATCCCGCAGCATGTCTTCATCCTGCACAGACAGTTGGTGATGTACAACATCACAGAGAACTGATGTACAAGGTTGATAAAGCATAATTTGGATTATAGATTATATAAATACAAGGTGTTGGATTAGAGAGTAAAATAGACAAAGGGTAACATAATCTAATCTTTTATTATTATTATTTTTAATAAAATACAATAGAACCTCCATGAGAGGACACTCACGCTAGAGGATACCTCTCTACATAGGACAGTTTTCAATTACAAAATTACCATTTTTACTATTTAGTAGCTCTCCGGTAAGAGGACATACCTCTCCCTAAAGGACATTTTGGCTCTGCAATTAGGTGTCCTTTACAGGAAGGTTCTACTGTATCAACAAGAAATCCAGGGTTAAGTTTATTTTACTATTTTTAATTCCCTAGCTTTCGGGCTATAACATGTTCTTCAACAGAAGAGAACTAGAAGTAAAACTCCCAGCTAACTGTGTGTAGTCTATACAATGTAGAGTTAGCTGTGATGAGTTCGAGAGCATTTCATAAATTTTTTAGTATAATGGAAGAAGAAAGTCATTGTTAAAAACAATGTTGATTTTATACTTTTACTATTTCCAGATCTCTACATGTCCAAATATTCGGGCGCCAGTGGCTGCAGAAAACCAGACCACAAATTTATTCATCTATGGCACATGTAGAGACCTAAAGCTGTGCCGGCTAGCAATTATGTTGATGGGGAAATTAACCAATCAATTTATTTTGGTTAGAAAATTTTTATTTCGACTAATAAAATCCTTCAATGTACAACATTTTTTTTTATTATATCAATTAATAAATGAAATCACACACATATATATGTTGGGACACCTCGTGACCATAATATGCCAAAGTAACCCAGAACCCCACCTAACCTAACCATATCCCACCTTTGTCCATTCAAGTTACCAACCTCTGGTGATTGCGAGGTGTTGAGATGGAGCCTGAAGCCACCTTTAGCCTTGGCAGCACTGAGCCAGAGACCGAGATCCCCTTCCTGGTGGTCAAGTCACCTGACCTGTGGTGGATGACCTGGCCCCACCAACACCAGGATAGTTCAAGATGGACTCAGACACCCCTTCCTGGTGGTCAAGACACCTGACCTATGGTGGATGACCTGGCCCCACCAACACCAGGATAGCCTGAGATGGACTCAGACACCCCTTCCTGTTGGTCGAGCCACATGTCCGATGGTGGCCGACTTGACCACAAGCCAGTCCAAGATGGACCCAGACGCCCCTTCCCTGTAGTCAAGCCACCGACCTATGGTGCTTGACCTGACTCCACCACGAGCCCTGAACCTTTCCCAAGCTGACCCCAAGATGCCCAGATCCTACAATATTAATTGTTTTTTTTTTTTAATTCAATATTTTCGTA
Organism: Cordylochernes scorpioides; assembly: GCA_030710605.1. Classification (NCBI taxonomy): domain Eukaryota; kingdom Metazoa; phylum Arthropoda; class Arachnida; order Pseudoscorpiones; family Chernetidae; genus Cordylochernes; species Cordylochernes scorpioides. The sequence goes on along the minus strand of CP092866.1, from coordinate 103,953,819 downwards.
TTTTTATTTTATTTTTTGTGAATATTTCTTTAATAATTTTATATTTAATTTATTTTTATCATTTTTTTAAGATGCCTTTTTAATTTTTTTTTTTTCATAGAGAGAAAGGTGATGATAGCTTGGGGGGGTGAGTTCAGCAACACTGGGAGAAGGAAGCGGGATATTTACATTCTGGGATATACACATTCTTGAAGATTGACATTTTGATATTGACATTTTTTTTCTTGACAAAAATTTGATTTTTTTTTTCTGAGAAAGAAAGAAGACTTGGAGTTGCGGAGGCCGCTAGCTGCGGCCTTGGCTGCCCATTTTTTCGAATGGTGGACACTGGGTGGCTGGATGACTAGGTAGGTTGGGGGACATAATGGGACTTTGGCACGATAGGCCTTTTTTTTTTCTTTGTATAAAGTTTAAGACTCCTCCCTTTTAACCTTATCTACAGTTTTTTTTTTTTAATATATATATTTTTAATCTTATATATATATCTGCTTGTGTAGTACATTGAAAATTTATTTTTATTAGAATAAATAAAATATGTTTGGCCAAAATATTGATTGGTTAATTTCCCCTTTTAACATATAATTGCTAGCCGGCACAGCTTTAGGTCTCTACATGTGCCATAGATAAATAAATTTGTGGTCTGGTTTTCTGCAGCCACTGGCGCCCCAATATATGGACATGTAGAGATCTGGAAATAGTAAAAGTATAAAATCATCATTGTTTTTTTTTTTTAACAATGACTTTCTTCTTCCATTATACTAAAAATATATGAAATGCTCTCGAACTCATCAATGGCGCCCAACGTGGGGCGCCATTGATGAGTTCGAGAGCATTTCATATATTTTTTAGTATAATGGAGGAAGAAAGTCATTGTTAAAAACGTGATGATTTTATACTTTTACTATTTCCAGATCTCTACATGTCCATATATTAGGGCGCCAGTGGCTGCAGAAAAGCAGACCACAAATTTATTCATCTATGGAACATGTAGAGACCTAAAGCTGTGCCGGCTAGCAATTATGTTGATGGGGAAATTAACCAATCAATTTATTTTGGTTAGAAAATTTTTATTTCGAATAATAAAATCCTTCAATGTACAACATTTTTTTATTATATCAATTAATGAAATCACGCACATATATACGATTAAAAATATATATATATATATATATATATAAAAACTGTAGATAAGGTTAAAAGGGAGGAGTTTTAAAACTATATATAAAAGAAAAAAAAAAAACCTATCGTGCCAAAGTAACCCAGAACCCCACCTAACCTAACCATATCCCACCTTTGTCCATTTAAGTTACCAACCTCTGGTGATTGCGAGGTGTTGAGATGGAGCCTGAAGCCACCTTTAGCCTTGGCAGCACTGAGCCAGAGACCGAGAACCCCTTCCTGGTGGTCAAGACACCTGACCTGTGGTGGATGACCTGGCCCCACCAACACCAAGTTAGTCTGAGATGGACTCAGACACCCCTTCCTGGTGGTCAAGACACCTGACCTATGGTGGATGACCTGGCCCCACCAACACCAAGCTAGCCTGAGATGGACTCAGACACCCCTTCCTGTTGGTCGAGCCACATGTCCGATGGTGGCCGACTTGACCACAAGCCAGTCCAAGATGGACCCAGACACCCCTTCCTGTAGTCAAGCCACCGACCTATGGTGCTTGACCTGACTCCACCACGAGCCCTGAACCTTTCCCAAGCTGACCCCAAGATGCCCAGATCCTACAATATTAATTGTTTTTTTTTTATTCAATATTTTCGTATTTTTATTTTATTTTTTGTGAATATTTCTTTAATAATTTTATATTTGATTTATTTTTATCATTTTTTTTAAGATGCCTTTTTAATTTTTTTATTTTCATAGAGAGAAAGGTGATGATAGCTTGGGGGGGTGAGTTCAGCAACACTGGGACAAGGAAGCGGGATATTTACATTCTTGAAAACTGACAATTTGGATATTGACATTTTTTCTTAACAAAAATTAGATCTTTTTTTTTCGAGAAGCAAAAAGACTTGGAGTTGCGGAGGGCGGAGGCCGCTGACTGCGGCCTTGGCTGCCCATCCTTTTTGAATGATGAACAATGGGTGGCTGGATGACTAGGTAGGTTGGGGGATAATGGGACTTTGGCACGATAGGTTTTTTTTTTTTTCTTTTATATATAGTTTTAAAACTCCTCCCTTTTAACCTTATCTACAGTTTTTTATATATATATATATATTTTTTTAATCGTATATATGTGCGTGATTTCATTAATTGATATAATAAAAAAATGTTGTACATTGAAGGATTTTATTAATCGAAATAAAAATTTTCTAACCAAAATAAATTGATTGGTTAATTTCCCCATCAACATAATTGCTAGCCGGCACAGCTTTAGGTCTCTACATGTTCCATAGATGAATAAATTTGTGGTCTGCTTTTCTGCAGCCACTGGCGCCCTAATATATGGACATGTAGAGATCTGGAAATAGTAAAAGTATAAAATCATCACGTTTTTAACAATGACTTTCTTCCTCCATTATACTAAAAAATATATGAAATGCTCTCGAACTCATCATATATATAATTTAAAAAAAAACATACACTAAAGAAAAAACTGTAAATAAGGTTAAAAGGGAGGAGTTTTAAACTTTATACAAAAGAAAAAAAAAAAGGGGCCTATCGTGCCAAAGTCCCATTATCCCCCAACCTACCTAGTCATCCAGCCATGTCCACCATTCAAAAAAATGGGCAGCCAAGGCCGCAGTCAGCGGCCTCCGCCCTCCGCAACTCCAAGTCTTTTTGCTTCTCGAAAAATAAAAAGGTCTAATTTTTGTTAAGAAAAAATGTCAATATCCAAATTGTCAATCTTCCAGAATGTAAATATCCCAGAATCTCTCCAGTGTTGCTGAACTCACCCCCCCAAGCTATCATCACCTTTCTCTCTATGAAAATAAAAAAATTAAAAAGGCATCTTAAAAAAATGATAAAAATAAATTAAATATAAAATTATTAAAGAAATATTCACAAAAAATAAAATAAAAATACGAAAATATTGAATTAAAAAAAACAATTAATATTGTAGGATCTGGGCATCTTGGGGTCAGCTTGGGAAAGGTTCAGGGCTCGTGGTGGAGCTGGTGCTCTGCATGAAGATGGTGGAGCCAGGTCAAGCACCATAGGTCGGTGGCTTGACTAGGAAGGGGTGTCTGGGTCCATCTTGGACTGGTTTGTGGTCAAGTCGGCCACCATCGGACATGTGGCTCGACTAACGGGAAGGGGTGTCTGAGTCCATCTCAGGCTAGCTTGGTGTTGGTGGGGCCAGGTCATCCACCATAGGTCAGGTGTCTTGACCACCAGGAAGGGGTGTCTGAGTCCATCTTGGACTATCCTGGTGTTGGTGGGGCCAGGTCATCCACCACAGGTCAGGTGACTTGATTACAGGAAGGGGATCTCGGTCTCTGGCTCAGTGCTGCCAGGGCTAAAGGTGGCTTCAGGCTCCATCTCAACACCTCGCCCCCACCAGAGGTTGGTAACTTAAATGGACAAAGGTGGGATATGGTTAGGTTAGGTGGGGTTCTGGGTTACTTTGGCATATTATGGTCACGAGGTGTCCCAACAGCTGGAAGTTATACTTCTAGTTCTCCTGTTAAAGGACATGTTAGCTCGAAAGCTAGAGAAATAAAAATATTGGGAGTACAAATAAGTTTTGAGGGATTTGCAAAAGAAGCCACAACAAATATTATATAAATAGCACATCGGACCTTTTAAGGTTTCATGTTAAGGCTTCATCATTTCCCCAAAAAAATTAGAAGGAGTCTTTTCACTCAAGTTTAAGGAACATCTTTTTTGGTGCTCTAACCATGTCAACCTTTGTGCCAACAAAACACAATTTGTGGGTAGCGCTACTTTTTTGTTTTAATTTGAAGAAAAGTGCAGCTGATGGACATCGATTGCTGTGTGAGGCATATGGGGAACATGCTCTATCAATAAAAGCATGTGAGTACTGGTTTCGGCGTTTCAAAAGTGGCGATTTTGACACCAGAGACAAAGAACGCGGAGGGAGGCCAATAAAGTTCGAAGACGCTGAGTTTGAGGCTTTATTGGATGAAGATTCAAGCCAAACTCAAGAGGAGCTCGCTGAAACCTTGGGAGTGACTCAACAAGCGATTTCGAACCGTCTCAAGGTCATGGGTATGGTGCAAAAACAAGGAAATTGGGTTCCATATGAACTCAAGCCAGGAAACATCGAGCGCCGTATTTGCACGTGCGAACTACTGCTCAAAAGAAAAAATGGGAAGGGTTTTTTTGCATCGAATCGTGACGGGGGACGAAAAGTGGATTCACTACGACAACCCAAAGCGCAGAAAATCGTGGGGTAAGCTCGGTCATGCATCAACTTCAACGGCCAAACCGAATATTCATGGCAAGAAGCTAATGCTGTGCATCTGATGGAATCAGCTCGGAGTGATCTACTATGAGCTACTTCAGCCTAACGAAACCATCACTGGAGAACGTTACCAACAACAATTGATGCGATTAAGCTGAGCATTGAAGATCAAACGCCCACTATATGCCAAAAGACATGACAAGGTGATCTATCAGCACGACAACTATCGGCCACATGTTGAAAAAGTTGTCAAGGAGACTTTGGAGGCGCTTCAATGGGATGTCCTACCCCACCCGCCGTATTCACCAGACATTGCTCCTTCAGACTACCACATGTTCCGTTCGATTACACATGGCCTGGCTGAGCAGCACTTTACTTCTTACGAAGAGGCGAAAAATTGGGTCGATGTTTGGATCGCCTCAAAAGACGAGGAATTTTTTCGACACGGAATCCGTATGCTGCCTGAAAGATGGGAAAAAGTCGTACCTAAAGATGGACAATACTTTGAATGAAATATATTGTACTGATTTCTCTGAATAATAAAGCTTCGAATTTATAAAAAAATCTCTCAAAACTTATTTGTACGCCTAATAGTAAAATAAATTTAACCCTGAATCGCTTGTTTATTTTTTAAAATTATGTTGTTGTTGTTTCTTATCCCCTTGTGTAAAGATTACACGAATTCCACGAGTTCATGCTCCTCGAGCTGTTTTATGATGAGCAGCGGCCTCTCCCAAAGGTCCTGTTTAGTGCATCTAATGCAAGCCAAAATGTGTTCTGGAGCTGCAGGTACCAAACTACATTTTGGGCAAGTGGGATAAATTTTGTTATTATTTTCTATCTTCAATGGCTTGAGATGGCCTGTTCTAAATCTTGTTAGTGTTGTTTGATGCTGTCTATTTCTGATGTTCAGAGCTCCTCCTGGGTTCACTCCACTGTACCAACTGTGCTTAGGTGGGATCCTCCAGTTCTTGTTTATTTTTGTTTTGGCTATTGTTTCTATTTCTTTAAAAGTAAGTTTATTTTTCTGTGGAAAGGGTTCTTTTGTGCCTTTTTTCGCTAGCACATCAGCAGCTTCATTGCCTTCAATGCCAACGTGTGAGGGTATCCATTGAAGGTGTTTTTAAATTATAAGTTGGGGGAATGAACGTGTATTATTATTATCCCAAGTACAACCAGGTCATGATAATCATGGTGGATAGTTAATGAATACTTTTACTGGAAGCACACCACATATTCAGACAAACATGTAGAAAGCAGTTCGACTTCTACATGTACAAGTGTACGAGAGCCTCATTTCGGTATTTGCACTCATTGGTGAGGTTAGACTTTTGAAAAAGTTGGGGTGATTTGACTTTTTCAGGAAAAAGTGCCTAATGCAGATTTTGATTCTGGGTCAGGGCTGTTGGTTTCTACCATTCCTTCAGCCCAGCCCACAGAATCTATAAAGGGGGACCAAGCAGTCCTGTGGACTAAACAAACCAAGTCCGGGGAGTGAGCACATGAGAACCATTCTGAGAGATACCAAGTGGTTTCACTTAGTTGCTTTATGAAAAATGCCATTTTTGCAGGTTGGTTGTGAAATTACACTCATGGGGGGAATTAAGGAAAACACAAGGTAATAAGACCAAATCCAAATAAATAAATAATGTGTGACATTTCGGTAACAACAGCACTTTTGTCTGAAGATAGTAACAACGCTGTTACCGAAACGTCACACACTATTTATTTATTTGGATTTGGTCTTATTACCTTGTGTTTATAATCTATAATCCAAATTGTGCCTTATCATGAACTTAAGGAAGTTGTACCTTTTAGCATGTATATTGGGATTCAGACAATAACACTGAAAGATATTTGATACACACAGTGACCTTTATTGAAGACACACAAGATAACCAAGTGTGAACAAAATTGCCTCTGTCTTTTTAAAAAAATAGATCACTGGCAACATCAAAGACTTTCAACTTCCTTAAGTTTTGATAAGGCACAATTTGGATTATAGATTATAATAAAAGAAAATAAGACCTAATCTAAATAATTTATTAGTGTGTTACGTTTCGGCAACAACATTGTCAGCATCATCAGACAAAAGAATAAAAGAGAAAAAATATCACAGCAAGTTCTTAAGTAATACTGTTATCAAGTGTTTAAACAAGATAACAGATAAGGAAAAATATTTTTTTAAGACAACTTGAAATATTCTTCTACACTAAGAATTTCACACACTTATTTATTTAGATTTGGTCTTATTACCTTGTGTTTATAATCCAAATTGTGCCTTATCATTAATATTGAGTTAATGTTTAGTACAGGCATACAATACTAAAACCAGTCCAAGCTTACTACCCATCATGATTATTATGACCATAGGTAGTTGGGAAAAGTAAAAAAACACTAAGCTTAATACAATGATGATAATCATGGGACACTTGTGGGATAAGTGACAAAAACCACAAGTAGTCAGTCTCTAAGCTAACTACCCACCATGATTATTGAGGCCGTGTGGAATAAGTAAAGGGGCCATTATAGCAGCAGCAGTCTTATTGAGTCACTCCACCATATATTTTATTAACATGTATGTTGGAAAACAGCTATGTAAATCAATAAGGCACAATTATAGATTATAAACACAAGGTAATAAGACCAAATCCAAATAAATAAATAGTGTGTGACGTTTCGGTAACAGCGTTGTTACCGAAACATCACACACTATTTATTTATTTGGATTTGGTTTTATTACCTTGAGTTATGTATATCTATTGTTTGTAAATATGGAAATCTGAGTTATACAAATTTATATTTTAACTCTATTATTTCTATATTAACTCCAGCACATATCCTGGACTGTATTGGAGCTAAGACCTATACAACAACTCCAGCACATATCCTGGACTGTATTGGAGCTAAGACCTATACAACAACTCCAGCACATATCCTGGACTGTATTGGAGCTAAGACCTATACAACAACTCCAGCACATATCCTGGACTGTATTGGAGCTAAGACCTATACAACAACTCCAGCACATATCCTGGACTGTATTGGAGCTAAGACCTATACAACAACTCCAGCACATATCCTGGACTGTATTGGAGCTAAGACCTATACAACAACTCCAGTACATATCCTGGACTGTATTGGAGCTAAGACCTATACAACAACCCCAAAACTATAGTAGAAAACATTATTACTCTCAACCTTCATGACCTGGTGTAAGTTTACCCATGGTATAATAATTTTTAAAAATAATAATCAAAATACAGTTAAAGCTGTCCATAGTGCCACCTCTTGGGACTCACCAAAATAGGGTGTTATATGACTTATTATAAATATTGTACTCTTAATTCTAAAATAAAAGCTGTGTGTGAGTTAGTGTTGAGTTGTTTGGTGTTAGATCAAGTTTAGCCTCCCCCTCAGGAGTAGAAAGACTTTTCCGCCATTAGAGAAAGGTCAGCTAGCTTCTTCCAGGACCAGAAAAAGTTTTTTTTTTTTTGGGCGTCTAGGTGAAGCAGAGCCTGGGCGTAGACATGCCTCATGCGACAATGTGGTAACCAAGAAATAAAATTGAATGCAAGGTTACATAATAGCAGATCCATGTCTTCACCACAATCTGTCTCCATCTAGCAGCAGGGTTGTTAGTCCAACAAGATCTTTGATATGATTCATCCATCATTCCCTAGGTTTACTTGCTCTGTAGAACTTACGGTCCTTTGAATTCTCCTGGTTCCAAAACAACTTTACTAGGCGAGCTCAAAAAAATCAACCTACCTTATGATATATAGCAATAAATAATATATGATGGTTATTCACTTTTTTTTGCTTATCCCTAGTACACTTGGTACAGGCCACGATAATCATGGTGGGTAGAAGAAGGCGACTGCTTTTACTGTAAGTGCACCACATGTGAAAAGCAGTTCGTCTTTGCACTTACAAATGTGCCAGAGCCCTGTTTGGTGGTTACTTGCAGTTGCTGGTGGGATTGAACCTTTACAAGAATCGGGGGCCATTGGAGCATTTTTTTTTTTAATCAGAAAAAAGTGCCCAATACAGGAATCGAACCCGAGTCGTAGCGGTCGAAAACCAACTGTTTAGACCATCCTTCCACTGACCCCCATGTTATTCATATATTAAAACAAAGTGTCTAATGCGGGATTAGATCCCGGTTCATGGCTATTGGAAATTAAGGGTTTCAACCGCTTGTCCACCAACTCTTTTTGAATCCTCAAATGATATGTATGTACATAGTTGTCGTGTCCAATGAAGAGTCCCAAATGTCTCCATGCATCTCTATCACAGCAGTTGCAATATCTTTGGTGTGTGAACCAGCTATTCTGTGTCAATTAAGTTCCTGATTATACAACAACATAAAATGGAAGTCTCTTTTATATTACTTGGTTAAAACATCTTCATTATAAGGTTTCCGAATCCCATTAACATTGGTCCCAAGTAATGGTATTATAGTGGGGTTTAACTGTTTCTGTAACTCTAAAATAATATAGTACTCTATAGAATGTTGTGATATGTGAATGCATCAACATTTGGAAAGGATAGACAGATTGGCAGCTTGATTTCTTTTTACGAACGAGGGCACATGAGGCGCATATGCGTGGGGCTTGTGTGTTCTCCCATCAAATTCAACTGCTCGCTTATTTTAAAAGCATCTGCGATTAGCCTAATTCTAATATAATTAAATTTGATTAAAATACATTAACCAAGATATATTTTGAGTACTTTATTTTATTCTACTCGACAAATTAAGAGAACAGAGAAAATGCTAGGATAAAAAAAAAAGGATTGTTTTGGTGGATGCAGAGATTTTCTTTGTATAATTTTCATATTTAAAGTATACACTTAAAGATCGTAACAAAAAAACTAATAGTGAGTTAAAAAAACTTTTTTAAACAAGAAAGAGTCTCACCTCTTCCAGTAATATTTATCAACGAGGTCAATGATGTTCCAGAGTGGGGCGGTCCTGTTGTAGCGCCGCGGTGGCTTGGTGGTTTTGCGGTTGGTCACTGGGGGGGCTTTCTGGATGGTGCGGACTGTGGGGGAGCTGGTGGACTCTTTGCTGCTCTTCACTACTGCACCACACCCGGGATCTGACACAAGTGGCTCTAGGAGAGTCTGAGTCAAAAGGCGATCCATTAAATAAGTTTATATAAAAAAGACGTACCTGGATCTGTAAAGAAAAAAATTGTGCAATAAATTTATAAAGAGGGAACAATCTCTGGAAATATTTTTAGAAATCCATGTACATACATAGAATCTGTCACAGTATTCTCATTGATATGGGTGGCAGAAATGGGTATCTATAGTACCAATTAACAAATTTTTATTTTAAATATTTAAAATATTAGGAGGGCCTGACTCATCAGCCTCCCAGCAGTTTCACTTTCAAATATTTATTTCTTGTGAAAGTAACTAGAAATTAAAATAACATTGATAAATGGAAGGCTTCATTACTAAAAGCATTCTTGAGAAAATTTTGCCCGATTGAGATTTTATTTTTTATTAATTTGTAAAAAAGTAGAACCTCCCTGTAAAGGACACCTAATTGAAGAGCCAAGTGTCTTTTAGGGAGAGGTGTCCTCTTACCGGAGAGTTGCTAAATAGTAAAAATGGCTATTTTCAAAATGGCAAAATATGGCTGGAAATATTCTGAAGGCCCACACTAAAAAAGTAAATCTCTCAATTATAGATTAGAAACACAAGGTAATAAGACACAATCCAAATTAATAAATATTTTTTCTACTTCTAAGAATAATATTTTAGGGTTCTTAAGAAAACTATCTTTTCCATATCTGCTATCTTGTTTACACACTTGATAACAGTAGCTATTAAAAAACATGCTGTGATTTTCTCATTCAGTACTCTTTTGTCTGAAGATGGTAACAATGTTGTTACCAAAATGTCACACTATTTATTTATTTGGATTTGGTCTTTTCACTTTGTAGTTCTAAATCTAACCGTCTCGATGGCCCCACTTGCATATTGTTGTATGTCAACAAGTAGCCGAACGATGGTACACGTGAACAGTACACATTTTTTTTTTTTTTTTTTTTTTTTATTTTAATTTTTGTTTATTTTTTAATTAATTACTTTTAACAGAGAAATGGCCCCACAGAGATGACGGGGATAAATTGTATTTGACCATTGACCACAGTTTCCTAGCAATGTGTTAAATACAATGTGCCAGGAATAAATTAATCTTCGTCCTGCTTGTATTTCGACCTGGCGATAGAGAAATGTCCAGATACAGCTCCATCCCCTACTACAACCGGCCCGGCGAGACCCCGAAATTAACGATCTCTTCCTGGACCGGACCACGAGCCCAGCGCTGCATCAAATAAACCATCTGAGTAGTACATCCCCGCCTTTGTCTCATCAATATAATGTCCCTTTAACCAAGTTCCTCCTACAACACACAAATTGGTTGGAGAATAATTAGATATAAAAAAAGGAAATCCTCATCTCAGAATTACTTTCTACCTGTGTTGGCATGTGAGTCACTTCCAAAAATAACGTTATTAGGTACTGCTCAAAAAGAGCAACCTAGCTTATGTTGTAGTTTATGATGTCACATGTCCATAACATATTCTCCAAATACAATACACTCATTCTAGAATCTACAATCTCCAAAGACAATAACAACATAAACAGAAGATCTACCCCAACAGTTCCAGCATATTCAACACAGATAATCCCACCCCCATTGAAACGGTCCCCTAACCCTCTACAACTGGAAACTATTTTTATATTTGATTTTTTGAAAATTAATTTCTGTGAATCTCTATTATAAGTATGTTGCACGCCTTTGTGGAGCCAGTGGCCTGATGAAGTGCGACCACGTGAAAGCTTGACTCCCAATATCTGAATAGAGAAACTCTGCAAATATTTTTATATTTATTTAATTCAATTATAATATTATTTGCATCAATATTTCAAGTACTAGCTTATGTTATTTACATTGTGAAATATGAACAGGTTCTTCACAGAAGAAGGTGTACAATACGGGATATGATCCCGGTTCATGGCTGTTGGGAATCCAGGATTTTAACCACTCGTTCACCTACTCAACTTGGAGCACTTACAGTAAATGCAAGTGATAACTACCTACCATGATTATCATGGCTTGTACCATGTGTACTTGGAATTTGTACCAGCATCACTCAAAATAAATATAAAATCTAACTAATACAGTCAAACCTCTTTAATTCAACACCCCAAGGGATCAGAGCTTTTGGTTGAATTAAAGGAAGTGTTGAATTAAGGTTAGATGATTAGCTAATCATCTAACTCGCTAAAATAATATTTTTTTAAAATAGCTTTGTAATATAAATTGATCATATTAATTGAAACCATTGTGTGTGTCCTTTTTTGTATTTATTTTTTATTTTCATAATTAACTTTAGTATCAGGGACAAAATGGCAATAATACATATTTTTGAAACATAAATAATTACAAATAATATTTTATTCACACACACACACACAAAAGCCTTTATTAAGACACACTGGTCTTATAGAGGATTCTCCCTGAGATTACAAGAGAGATAGGCCTGTGAAAGTGGGTAATATACAGAAGAAGAAAAAGAAAGATTATTTAAGTATGATATATACATACACATATACATATACAACATAACAACAAAAGCCCCCATTAAGACCCAAAGTCTTACAAAAGACTCGACAATATTTTATTCTAATTAAAGAATATAACAGTTGAAAGGAAATAAATATGGAAAATAAAAAGAAAATTTAAAAATAATATTTAAAATAATCATGGAGATCTTTTAAAAAATTCCTTTATAGATGTCTGTTTTTGCACTGAAATCCTATTCAAAATGTATTCCAGATGGTCTATTTAAAAAAACATGCATGTCTTTCTTCCTCTGGAATGTGTTTTAAATAACAAAGAGCTTTTATTGTATTAAAGGCATCCACTGCTGCTGCAGGTGTTATTGATTTTGTGTTTAAATCTTTTATAATAACACAGAAATGGAATATTGAAATAAAATGTTATCATAATCATTGTGGCTACAATTTATGAAGATTTATTTATTTAAAAGGAAATTATTTGTAAATTTTAAAACAACTAAAATATTTCAATGCTGAAAATTAAAAAGAAAAAAATTATTATTAATTTGCGCACGATTCCTAAATTCCCGCGTAAAAAACAAACATCACTCGCGACATTGCGCAACAGCACTGCAAAGTGAAACTTAAACTAACAGAAACAAAAAGTGTGCATGCACGATCCTATCGGCGCCCGCTGATTGCCGCCGTCGTAATACCTTTTTAGCGGTAAAGTTGTATGTAAAAAACATTCATCTGTCAAAATTCGGATTTTAAAATGGTCGAACTATAGGAACTGTCGTATTATCGATACTGTCGAATTACAGTTTGTTATTTGATAGGCCGGAGGTCAGGACATCAGAATATGGTCGAATTAAGGTAGAGTGTCAAATTTCCGTGTGTCGAATTAATGAGGTTATACTGTATGTGTTGGTTAAAAATTTACAACAACCCTCCCTATTCCTAGAAAAAATTCAAGAGCTATGAGGTGCCATTCCAAGTTTATTTAGTGGATAGCTTCACCTTGGATTTCCTATGGGGCCTCTTGTTTTGATGGTAAAAATATTCAATTTAATTAAAAGTATAATTTCCAAAAATGTATATAACATGCTACAAAAATAGAACATAAATATAAACAAACAATTCCGCTAAATTTATTGATTTGAAATCACGACCTGTGAGCTAAAACATGCTCAAAATTTTGTTGTTTTATAAAAATGTATTAACTACAATTTATCATTTTATACATAAAATTAATTTAAGTCAAAAGGCAATTCATCAAATAAGTTTATATAAAAAGGTCATACCTTGATCTGTAAAAAAAAAAAACTTTTTTCTCAAAATATTTCGAGAGATTGCTTCCTCTTTATCAATAATCAATTGATAAAGAGGGAACAATCTCTCGAAATATTTGAGAATTTTTTTTTTTTTTACAGATCATGGGGTACGCCCTCTTTTTTATATAAACATAAAATTAAGTTTGTTACCATTTTTTACTATTTAGCAGTTCTCTGGTAATAGTATCTGGTAATGGATACCTCTCCCCACATTGGCTCTGCAAGTGGGTGTTGTCTTTACAGAGAGGCAGTTCTACTGTAACAGAGAGGTAGTTCTACTGTTTCTACTTACTTCCTTCTTCAATGTAAGCTTTCTGCCTTAAAGCTTTCTTCATGTTGGGAGACACTAGGGAGAGTTTTCAAGCTACTACACCCAACACATGCGCAATTAGCTACAACACACAAGTGATATAAAATGATAATTACACACACACAAGCCTTTATTAAGACATTCCGTCTTATACAGACGATTCTCCTGTAAGAAATGAATCTAAGTATAAATGAGAAGCAGGGAAGAAATTGAATCCTCGCTCAGAAAAGAGAAAAAGAATAAAAGGAAAGAATATCTATGTACAAAAGTTTGGACTATATACATTGTTTTTCATGCATAGAACACAGTGAAGAATTAGATTATTGAGTAAATGGTTGCATCTTGTGAAGAAGGAAATATTTCCACACAGTTCAGTTACTTTGTTAGGTCTTTTTTCCTCCTTGCAGTCTTGAAAAATTTAAAGAACTTTAAAATAGCTGACCCATTATCCATCAAATCTGAAAGAAAGGAATACAGCGAAAATAAAAAATGATAATTTACATTTATAAATATTTTGAAAATATAGAGCAATTCATACTTAACTCATTAGATAATAAAAAAGGCATATATTGGATTGAATACAAATATTTGCCAATATTTATGGTTGGCTGAACTCCAACCTTTGTCAAGGTACAGTAAAACCCCGCTAATATGAACCCTGGATATAGCGAACCTTCCCTTATAACGAACCCACGGCGATTTCCGATTCCATTCCATTGAAAATACCATCGTTATAACGAACTTTTCAATTTTTAAAATAACGAACTACCCCTATAACGAACCTATTTTCGGCCCCAAAATGATAAAATCTATTTAAAATACTATGCTTATAACGAACTTAAAATTGTGATTTAAAAAAATTTTAAAACAACAAAATTTTGAGCATGTTTCAGCTCACGGATTGCGATTTCAAAACAAAAAATTAGCGGCATTGTTTGTTTTCGTTTCCATTCTATTTTTGCTGTATGTTGTATACATTTTTACATATTATACTTTTATTTAATAGAATATCTTTGCATTCGACAATTTTGAAATAGGATAAAAATACAAATGGCTTCCAAAATAAAGAAAAGAAACAAAGAGTGGCGTTCTAAAAAAAAAAGCAGTGGCAGCATGCTCTTTTAGAAGCGTTCTATATCAAGTTTAACCTAGGCTAAATAATAATTCCAAATAATTTTAAAGCCAGAAATGGTTTGAATAACAGGTTAAAAAACAAAATTTAATATACACTTCAGAAGAATATGTGGAAACTGGAATTGGAAGAAGAAGGAGAAAAAAAAAAAAAAAAAAAAAAAAAAAAAAAAAAAAAAAAAAAAAACAGTTCCCCCAAGTTCCCCGTGTCTCATGAGCCACAAACAAATCGAATTATAAATTCTCAAAAACTACCACTACAGTTCTATTTTTAGAATGGAATTCTTGTTAGGTATATGACTCATTCAGGGTTCGCGGATATTCACCCTGGCCGGCCGTTTTACCACTGATTTTGTGTTATCAAATTGGCGTTTTTTATTCGCAATTTTACCGATCGCGCTATCGTATAAACATGTTTCGCGTCCGATTTTTCTGAATTGGATACTTTTGATTCATCTTCAATTGATTCAGAATACACGGGGCTTTATTCTTTTGATGGAAATAACGATATTTTAAGGCCATTCCGATTTTCAAATTTCACTTTCAAACAACAAGGTATTAGAGGCATTTTTTTTCAAATAGATATAGTATTATATTATTTGAGAAAGATGTTCTAAATACTCTTATACCTTTTAAATACAGTCGAACCTCTTTAATTCAACACCCCAAGGGATCAGAGCTTTCGGTTGAATTAAAGGAAGTGTTGAATTAAGGTGAGATGATTAGCTAATCATCTAACTAGCTAAAATAATATATATTTTTTATAAATAGCTTTGTAATATAAATTAATGATATTAATTGAAACCATTGTGTGTGTACTTTTTTATATTTATTTTTTTATTTTCATTATTAACTTTTAGTATCTGGGACAAAATGGCAATAATACATATTTTCGAAACAAATAATATTTTATTCCAATTGTGTGTGTGAATAATAGTTTAATGAAAATAAATATGGAAAATAAAAAGAAAATTAAAAAATAATTTTTGAAAAGAATCAAGATTTAAAAAAAAAATCCTTTATAGATGTCTGTTTTTTCTCTGAAATCCTATTCAGGATGTATTCCAGATAGTCTTATTTTTAAAAGACATGCATGCCTTTCTTCCTCAGAAATGTCTTTTAAATAACAAAGAGTTTTTATTGTATTAAAGGCATACACTGCTGCTGCAGGTGTTATTGATGTTTTGTTTAAATCTTTTTCTGTTGGCTCTACCTCTTCATCTTCTTCTTTTCCCATTACCTCCTTTACAATTTCTTCAACGGACTGTTCCCTAGCAACTTGCACATCTTTATCAACTTCCAAGAAGTCAATATAGTTGACATCAATGGCTTGATGTTTTTTTAATGCCTCAAAACATCTGTTCATTTCTTCTTCAACAACTTCTTCCATTGCTTCATCCATCACAAATCCTGAATGAGAAAAACAATTTTTTATTGTGGAAGAACTAACCCCAACCCATGCAGCCTCTAGCCAGCTAATTGCAAAGAGTAAATGAACTTGAGCATTTTTTTTTCTTCCATGCAAGTGAGAAGATACGTTATCATTCGTTTCCTATATTGGTCTTTTAGGGCTTTAATGATACCCATATCACAGGGTTGTAATGCACTTGTAGTTAGGGCGGGCAAAAATCTTATTTCAATGTTATGTAACCCTTCAGGTATTTGGTGGGCTGGGCAATTATCTAAAATTAATAAAAATTTTCTTTCTCTTCTTTTGAATATTTGGTCCAATTTTTTCAGCCAATCCGTAAAAATTGCCCCAGTCATCCAGGCTTTTTTATTAAAATGATAATTTGAGGGAATATTCATGCCATGGAAGCATCGTGGTCTTCTATATTTCCCAATATAAAGTAAAGGCAGTTTTTCACTTCCATCCATATTACAGAATACCAACACTGTAATTCTCTCTTTAGACTTCTTACCCCCTTCACATTTCTCACCTCTGATAGTCATTGTTTGATTAGGCAAAAGTTTATAAAATAACCCTGTTTCATCAGCATTGAAAATGTCCTGTGGGCTGTATTTAGCTAAAAGTGAAGGAATAATCTCACCTTTCCAAGTGGCTACACTATTGGCATCCACACTTCCAGCTTCTCCATGAAGTCGTTTAAAAGCAATATTCCTTCTGGCCTTAAACTTTTCTAGCCAGCCATTGCTAGCTTCAAAATTATCTTGACCCATTTTCAAGGCCAAGAGTATAGCCTTTTCTTTCAAGATATTGCCATTTATGGCAAGTTTCATGGCATTTGCCTGCCTTATCCACCTAAACAGGGCTTCTTCAATCTCTGGGAATTCTCCGCCACGATCACGTTTCAAGGTAGAGCTAAAATTAGATTTTAAAAAGGCAGATTTTATGGCAAATTTATTTTTTAAAATTGTGCTAATGGTGGACCGTGGAATATTTCTCTCTCTGGAAACTTGACTATGTGATTTTCCTTGTTCTATTTCTTCTATAATTTTCATTTTTTCCACATAAGTGAGCTGGTGATACTGACTACGTTTTCAATTTTTTTTGGCAAAACCTGACATTCTTGCCCCACTCATTTATTCAAATTAACACAGAATATTGAATTAAAATGTTATCATAATCATTGTTGGATCATTTTATAAAGATTTATTTATTTAAAAAGAAATTATTTATAAATTTAAAAATAGCTAAAATATTTCAATGTTAAAAATAAAAAAATAAAAATTATTATTAGTTAGCGCATGATGCCGAAATTCCCGCGTAAAAAAACAACAATAACATCCGCGAAATTGCGCAACGGCACTGCAAAGTGAAACTTAAACTAACCAGAAACCAAAAGTGCGCAGGCGCGATCCGATCGGCGCCCGCCGTAATACCGTTTAGCGGTAAAGTTGCATGTAAAATAACATTCAACTGTCGAAATTCGAATTTTAAAATGGTCGAACTATCGGAACTGTCGTATTATCGATACTGTCGAATTACGGTTTGTTATTTGATAGGCCGGAGGTCAGGACATCGGAACATGGTCGAATTATCGCCGAGTGTCGAATTGGGGTGTGTCGAATTAACGAGGTTATACTGTATATAATTAATAAAGTTTTGCCTAGGGGATTTGGCTAAATTTTTAAATAATACAGAGGTTTATATATAAATTTGTATGCTAATGATAAGAAGAACCTATTAACAAATGACTTCTTTTGATATTCAGCATTAGTGTAAAGAAATAGGTCAATTTAGGGAATTAAAACAAAGTGACCATTATTATGTGGCTGCCTTTTCCTGTTTGTATGGCTGTTTTTTAATTATACGGTCTAAAAATTTAGAAAAGTTAAAAAAAATGGCCAAACCGTGGCTATAGTGAACCAAAAGCTCTGTCCCATTGGGGTTCACTATAGAGGGGTTTTACTGTATTTCTTTACAAAGCATATGCACAGGTTGGTGTTCAGCCAACCGAAATATTGGCAAATCAATATCCAATATATGCCTTTTTATTATCAAATTTATAAGTGTGATTGGACTGAATCTCTGAGAAGCAGGTTTATTCAAAATGGAGAGAGATGAAAAGGTACAAAATGTGTGAGCTGAGAATCTCAAGGTAGCAAGACCACATACAGTAGAACTTCTATAAGAGGACACTTATGCTAGAAGACTCCTCTACCTAAAGGACATTTTGGCTCTGCAACTAGGTGTTGTCCTTTACAGAGAAGTACGAGGGTGAGTAGAAAAGTAAGGTCGCCTATTTTTTTTTTCATAGAAAAACACATTTAATCACAACTTTTTATACATCATTAGAAAGGTTGGACACTTTGCTATTTTTCTACATAGTCGCCTTGATGCTCAATCACTTTTTCATCCTGTCAACCAACTTTGTAATTCCGGTGTTGTACCACTCTCCCGCCGCCTCTTTGAGCCACTTGTCGACCCACCTGGCGGACACTAAGGTCTTCTTCGAGATAATTTCCGAACGCGCGTTGCTAGGTGAAATCCGACAACACCACTGCCTTCCTTGGTTCCCCCTCTACCGTCTAGAACCTTCCCGGTGATCTTGGGACGCTCAGTCGCTGTCTGGCAGCCTTTCGCGATGGAGCTTCCCCTTAGCTCTCCCGCCAAGTGCGAGTTGCGCTCAGTTATACGCTTTTTAAATGCGAAAAAATAATTCTCCGGTCGAAATTCACCGTCAGTTAGTGGAAGTGTATGGTGAGAAGTGCATGGACATCAAAAATGTGCGGAAATGGTGCCGGGAGTTTAACGAGGGGCGGATAAACGTCCACGATGAACAGCGGTCTGGGCGGCCGAGTTTGCCGGAATCAACCGTAAACCGGCGGATAACCCTTGAAGAGATCGAGGATGGCCTGAATGAATATTGCAGCTACTTCTCCGTGCACAAGATTGTGTCTGAGACCCTCGGC
The DNA here is from genome assembly GCA_030710605.1 of Cordylochernes scorpioides. Classification (NCBI taxonomy): domain Eukaryota; kingdom Metazoa; phylum Arthropoda; class Arachnida; order Pseudoscorpiones; family Chernetidae; genus Cordylochernes; species Cordylochernes scorpioides. The sequence goes on along the minus strand of CP092866.1, from coordinate 103,934,705 downwards.
TACAGAAAGGTGTCCGCCAGGTGGGTCGACAAGTGGCTCAAAGAGGCGGTGGGAGAGTGGTACAAACACAGGAATTACAAAGTTGGTTGACAGGATGAAAAAAGTGATTGAGCATCAAGGCGACTATGTAGAAAAATAGCAAAGTATCCAACCTTTCCAATGATGTATAAAAAGTTGTGATTAAATGTGTTTTTCTATGAAAAAAAAAATAGGCGACCTTACTTTTCTACTCACCCTCGTAGTTCTACTTACTATAACCTATGATAAGGCACAATTTAGATAAAATATTATTAACACAAGGTTATAAGACCAAATAAATAGTGTGACATATCGGTAACAGTGTTGTTATGTCACACACTATTTATTTATTTGGATTTAGACTTATTACCCTATGTCTCTATAACCAACTTATATGGTCTTGTTACCTTGGGATAAATTAAATATGAAAGGTTTGGGAAGTATTCAGGGGCAGCCTGGTCCTATCACTGAAAGGTAGAATCCATGGCCTTCATAATGTTGCTACATCGGGTTGAGTTGAACACTGGAACCATGTCACAATATGCACACAGGTTCCTCATGAGCATCATTATATTTAAGAATTTAGGGGAAAAAATACTTTTCCTGCTCAAATAAATAATATTTAATGATGTGCCTGTAATTATTATATTTTTTAATGTCCTCATAAATACAGTAGAACTACCTAATTGCAGAGCCAAAGTGTCCTTTAGAGAGAGGTGTCCTCTTACCGGAGAGTTGCTAAATTGTAAAAATGGTAATTTTGCAAAGTCCTTTATGGAGAGGTGTCCTCTAGCGGGGTGTCCGCTAAAGGAAGGTTCTACTGTATAGGATACACTGTAGGATTAGAGTGTATAAGTATTTTGTCGTTGTTAGCGTCCATCAATTTGAGTACAACTTTTAGAGACTACTAGCCGAATGACCCGGGCAATGCCGGGGTTTTACCTGAGATAAATTTTCCACAAGTGCATATTCATTTTTAAAATGTTTTTTATTCAAATACTATTGGTTACAATTAAAAATTATGACTTGGCTTCACCCGGGATCTCCACAAGTGAATGTTTGTTCTACGAATAATGCTTGAAATAAAACATTCTATATTATAAAATACAAACAAAATATAAATGTCAAGCATTTGAAAATATGGTAATACAGGCTGGTTGTGAGTGAAAGGGAAATATTTTTGGGAAATGGCGATAGAGACCTGAAAATTTGACTATTAGTTTTTCCAGAATCAACACTACATACTGATATAAGCCACAATTTGGATTATAAACACAAGGTAACAAGACCAAATCCAAATAAAAAAATAGTGTGTGACGTTTCGGTAACAGCATTGTTATCATCTTCAGACAAAAGTACTTCATTCAGTAATTTTGTCTGAAGATGATAATGCTGTTACCGAAACGTCACACACTATTTATTTGGATTTGGTCTTATTACCTTGTGTTTAAACTCTACATACTTTTAAAATTTCAGCCAGATTAGCTACCTATTGGGGGCAGGTATAGCCGACAAACATACATACACTGACTTTATATATATATAGAGATATGTACAAATGGGGGTCGATAGATGAGTGTTATAACATTGTCGGTTTTCAACAGCCACGATCGGGTGAACAAATTCCACATTGGACACTTTTTTTTCTAATTAGAAAAAAAATTGCTCCAATGGCCTCCTAGTCTAGCAAAAGTCTAACCACACCAGCGAGTGTAAGTAACCAAACGGGGCTCTGGCATACTTGTAAATGTAAAAGTCAAACTGCTTTCCACATGTGCTGACATTTGCCGCACTGGAGCAAAAGCAGCAGCCAACTAATACCCACCATGAACATCATGGCCTGTACCCCCACATGTACTAGGGATAATTAAAAGATTTCGATATACCCTCTCCCTTACTAACCAATACCCTGTAATTTTTTGAAAGTCAAGTTTCATTGTTGGAAATAATTAAATATGTATATACATATGTGTTTTGAAAATAGAGCAATCCATAAATAAATCTTTTATTAAAAAGGTATATATTGGATCACACATTAATATGTTGTAATACCTTGATAAAGGTTGGCGTTCAGCCAACTGAAATATTGGTAAAATAAATGATATTTTGATCCAATATCCAATATATGCCTTTTTAATTAAATACATATGTGTGTTTGGTGAGTCCCAAGAGGGGGCGCTATAGACAGGTTTAACTGTATTATCATCACAAAGAAAAATCGGCGTTTGAAAGCATTTGAATATAAATAAGGTTAAAAAAGGGCAAATACAAATCCTACTTGATTGTTGGCAGAATTGACTGTTTTATTATACTCTTGGCAGCAAAACCAAACAACAACAAGCCGTAACCCAAAACTTATTTACATAAACCAAAAGCTATAAAAAGATCATGTGCTGGGTAAAATTACCCAATGACAGAACTCAAAAGGTCGCACTGGGTAAAATTGACCCAAACATACTAATGAAATGAAACTATGTTGTAAAATTAAAATTATAGACTTATTATAATAAACTTTAGATAGATTTAGAAAGGTATTGAGAATATATTTTTTTAAAATATTTTTTGATGTAGAAATGTATTTTCTAAAAGTTCCTACTGGGTAAATATTTACCCATTTTTACCCCACTTACAGGTTGATATGGATAATAATTATTTTGAGATATATATAAATAAATTTGAAATGAAGATATTCTAACATATATATATACAAAAAAATATTATTTTAAAATGAGGAAACTCACGCTAGATGACACCTCTCTAAAAAGGACAGTTTTCATTGCCAAAAATACCATTTCTACTATTTAGTAACTCTCCAGTAAGAGGACACCTCTTCTTAAAGGACACTTTAGCTCTGCAACTAGGTGTCCTTTACAGGGAGGTTCTACTGTATAATTATACAATGGAATAATAATTTAATAAAAAAAATAGAGAAATGTGTTCAGTTCTCCCCAACAAGGCAATGTTACCCTGGGTGAGTACCACTACCTACCCTGCAGCAGCCAGATGGGATTGAGATGTAATTTGATACTTGCTGCGTTGGTAAACACAATTCTCAGGTTCAAATAGGCTGCTAGAATGTCCTAGTTGTGGAGGCTTAACATTCTCTAAGGAGGCTAAACATAGTCCAACTCTGCCATGACGTCATTGGAACCATGACTTTACCTACTACAGTAAAACCCCTCTATAGTGAACCCCAATGGGACAGAGCTTTTGGTTCACTATAGCCACACACACACGGTTTGGCTATTTTTTTTACTTTTCAAAAATTTTAGACCGTATAATTAAAGGACAGCCATGCACACAGGAAAAGGCAGCCACTTAATAATGGTAACTTTGTTTTAATCCCCTTAATTGACCTATTTCCTTACATTAATACTGAATAATAAAATAAATTATTTGATGATAGGTTCTTCTTATCATTAACATACATGTACCTCTATGTCTAATTTAAAAATCAAGACAAATCCTAGGCAAAGTTTTATTAAATATATATTCAAAGATATAAAATGATTTTAAAACATCTTTATTACATTATATAATACAATGTTTACTTGAAAAAATGGCTCTAATACCTTGCTGCTTCAAAGCACTCTTCAAGCATTGTACCTTTCAAATAAAGTTTTTCTTCCATTTTATGTTTCCACATCTTCTTCTTAAGTCTAGATTTCCTTTTGTTTTGAACCTGTCATGCAAACCATTGCTGGCTTTAAAATTGCCATAGTTCATGGCATAAAAAATAAATTTTGTTGCATCACAGGCCCATTTATTTGGAATTATTTTTTTAGCACTAACACGTACGATCGCGGCAAAAGTTGAGGTTGATTCCTCTTTGTAAACAATTTTAATAGCCTTCCATTCTATCTCTTATAATAGAAAAGTTATATTTTATTATTTTAACATGTTCTGAAATTTTGCCTGTGTTGTTTCACTTAAAAAAAGTTTTGAAAATGGCCTTTTATATGGGGTTAGTGGGTGGAGGGATCGAAGTCCTTCCGTGTAATTTATCTATAGCCTGCACTTCTACTGGCTTAGATCTCTATACTTCTTTTAATACTTCTGTGTTTAATTATAAACTTCACCTCACAACATGCTTAGAATGCCTTATTTTCTTTATTTTGGATCCATTTGCATTTTTTCTATTTCAAATTTGATGGCTGCAAAGATATTCTATTTAATAAAAAGTATAATTTGTAAAAATGTATACAACATATAGTAAAAATAGAATGTAAATGAAAACAAACAATGCCGCTAAATTTATTGTTTTGAAATTGCTATCCTAGAGCTGAAACATGCTGAAAATTTTGTTCTTTTAATTTTTTTAAATTACAATTTTAAGTTCGTTATAAGCATAGTGTTTTAAATATATTTTATTATTTTGGGACCTAAAATAGGTTCGTTATAGGGGTAGTTTGTTATTTTAAAAATCACAAATTTCGTTATAATGAGGGTATTTCCAATGGAATGGAATTGCCTTAGGTTTGTTATAAGGGAAGGTTCGCTATATCCGGGGTTCGTATTAGGGGGGTTTTACTGTATATTATAAACCATAGTGTTCAAACGTATGCAGGTTTATATATATACAGTAGAACCTCCCTGTAAAGGACACCTAATTGCAAAGCCAAAGTGTCTTTTAGGAAGCGGTGTCGTCTTACCGGAGAGTTACTAAATAGTAAAAATTATAATTTAGCAAATAAAAACCGTCCTTTATTGAGAGGTATCTTCTAGCATAAGTGTCCTCTCATGGAGGTTCTACTGTATAATGTTTATTGCTTTCATTATTTTAATACTTTGAGTAAACAAGTATATCTTCTTGGAAAGTCTGAAATGTAACCTTTTACAGAATCACTTATAATTTTTGGCAGTTAGAATATTTTAAAATTATTTTTTCATGAAATATAAATCAACGCTTGTTCTTTCGAATAAAAAAAAACATCACTCATATCGCGTGCTTCTTTCGCCAGATACAGCCTTGCAAAATCGTTCTTTTAAAAATGGAACACCCCCTGTACATTTCTATGGGTATGGAATGTGTAGAGGCTCATTTTTCCAGGATTGTGGATTTTGACAAATTACAAAAAAATTGTAAGACGCCACAACTCTTTATATTTACATTAATTTTATTCTTTTATCTGATGATGGTAACAACACTGTTGCCGAAACATCACACACTATTAAATTATTTGGATTAGGTCTTATTTTCTTGTATCTATAATCTATAATCCAAATTGTGCTTTATCATTATTTACATTGGTTAAAGAAAGCTTTCTGGCAGGCCAAGCTTCAGCTAACTAAAATCCGACCACACCTCCCTGCGGTCCCCCTGGACCCTTGGAATATTCGACCAAATTCTGGTTCGTCTCCAAGGTGACTAACGTGGCAACGGCACCCATTTTCCAATGAAGAGCAAAAACCCAAGATAGTGGATATTGCTGCTGCTATGATGGAGATGCATGGAGACATCTGAGGCTCTTCTTTGGACACGACAACAACAACAACAACAACATCTATCAAATAGTACAGACTGTGCACTTTGCATGTATTAACAAGATGTCAATAAAATTATTTTGATTGTCAAATTGTCTATCAATAAAATTTGTAACCAAAAATTATACTGGCAATGTGTTTATTTTCAACAATATCATCAAATATTATCTATACAGACCTTACTGCAATGATATACGTTAATGAATGAGAGGGCTTGGCTCATCAGTAGTGAACTCTCTCAGCGGTTTCACCAATCTCTAGACCGCTCTAATATTGTATTAGATTGGTATATACCCTGTATTTTCTATGGAAGTCAGTTTAGGGGTGTTTAGTGATATTATTGAATGGGTGTTGATGATATGATTGAAAAGAAACACAGTAAATTTATTTGTTACAAATTTTAAAATTTATAAAAAGAGGGTCAGTGGAAGGATGGTCTAAACCGTTGGTTTTCGACCACTATGACCTGGGTTCGATTCCCGCATTGGGCACTTTTTCCTGATTAAAAAAAAAAAAAAATGCTCCAATGGCTCCCGATTCTTGCAAAAGTCCAACCCCACCAGCGAGTGCAAGTAACCAAACGGGGCTTTGACACATTCGTAAGTGCAAAGTCGAACTGCTTTTCACATGTGTAGACATGCGGTGCACTTAGAGTAAAAGCAGTCACCTGCTTCTACCCACCATGATTATCATGGCTTGTACCACGTGTACTAGGGATAAGCAAAAAAAAAAAGTATAAACCATGTTTTAGTTAGTTGAAGAAGGGCCTTGTCCGAAAGCTTCCTTTAATTAATGTAAATAAAAAGGGCTGTCTTATAATTTTTGATATGTACAAGATGGCTCAATGTCTTTGTGTTATGCTATTGTATGGGGTGGAAGGTTGGGAGGAATATATAAAAATACAAATTTAAATCAACCTAAACTAACCTAATTGTATTTATAAATTCAATTACTATCTATCGATAAAATGTGTAACAAATAAATTTACTGGCAATGTGTTTATTTTCAACAATATCATCAAATATTATCTCTACAGACCTTACTGCAATGATATAAGTTATTGAATGAGAGGGCTTGGCTTATCAGTAGTGAACCCTCTCAGCGGTTTCGCCAAGCCCTCTCATTCAATAACATTTATCATTGCACAAGGTAATAAGACCAAATCCAAATAAATAGTGTGTGATGTTTCGGTAACAGCATTGTTACCATCTTCAGACAAAAGTATTGAATCCAGTACTTCCATTCAATACTTTTGCTTGAAGATAGTAACAATGCTTTGCTGAAACGTCACACACTATTTATTTAATTGGTCTTATTACCTTGTGTTTATAATCCAAATTGTGCCTTATCATTTATCATGGCAGTGTAAAAGGTCTGTAGAGATGTTATTTGATGATATTATTAAAAAGAAACACATTGTCAGTAAATTTAATTGTTACAAATTTTAACCTAATTTAACCTATTTGATTCTAACCTAACCTAGAAAATTGATATACAGTCAAACCTGTCTATAACGCCCACTCTAAATAGCGCCTTCCTCTCTAAAGCGCCCAATTTTAAACATTAAAATGTAAATATTTTACATTAAAAGTGACCTGGCAATAGCACCCTATTTTGGTGAGTCCCAAGAGGGGGCGCTATAGACAGGTTTAACTGTACATCATTTTTTTTTTTTTATTCTAAATTTTTTCAAGATATTCTAAAAGTTTGATATTCACATCTTGCAGAATATTTGTAAAATTAAAATAAATTTTGTTTAAAAATATATTACACGAGGGAACAAGAGAGAGATATTTATAACCCAGGGAGCACAGAACACCAACTACCCGGGAAGTCCAGCTCACCAGTATGGACTAGTGTTGAGCGCTTTTACTCGCGTCCTGTTTTGATTGCTGAGTTGAACCAGTTGACCAGGAAGTTCCATGCTGAGTTTGATCTAGGTTGAGTCATGATAGTGGTATCATGCATTGATATATATACAGTATAACCTCGTTAATTCGACACACGCAAATTCGACACTCTACCTTAATTTGACCATATTCTGATGTCCCGACCTACGGCCTATCAAAAAAACAAGCCATAATTCGACAGTATCGATAATACAACAGTTCCGATAGTTCGACCATTTTAAAATTTGAATTTCGACAGATGAATGATTTTTTACATACAACTTTACCGCTAGAAAGGTATTACGGCGGTGACGTCGGCGGGCGCTGATAGGATCTTGCCTGCGCACTTTTGGTTTCTGTTAGTTTAAGTTTCACTTTGCAGTGACATTGCGCAATGTCATGAGTGTTATTGTTTGTTTTTTTTACACGGGAATTTAGGCTTTCGTGCGCTAATTAATAATATTATTTTCTTTTTAATTTTCAGCATTGAAATATTTTAGTTATTTTAAAATTTACAAATAATTTCCTTTTAAATAAATAAATCTTCATAAAGCAGTGAATGCCTTTAATACAATAAAACTATTTGTTATTTAAAACACATTACAGAGGAAGAAAGATATGCATGTTTTTTAAAATAGACCAGCTGGAATACATCCTGAATAGGATTTCAGTGCAAAAACAGACATCTATAAAGGAATTTTTAAAAAGATCTTCATGATTCTTTTTAAATTTTCTTTTTATTTTCCATATTTATTTCCTTTTAACTGCTATATTCTTCAATTAGAATAAAATATTATTTGTAATTATTTATGTTTCAAAAATATGTATTATTGCCATTATTTTGTCCCTGATACTAAAAGTTAATCATGAAAATAAAATAATAAATACAAAAAGTACACACAATGGTTTCAATTAATAACATTAATTTATATTACAGAGCAATTTTTAAAAAACATTATTTTAGTGAGTTAGATGATTAGCTAATCATCAAACCTTAATTCAACACTTCCTTTAATTCAACCTAAAGTTCTGATCCCTTAGGGTGTTGAATTAAAGAGGTTCGACTGTATATGCATATACATAATAATATTAGATAAAAAAAGGCATATACAGTGGTACCTCGACATACAAGTTTAATTCGTTCCGCAACCTTGCTCGTATCTTGAATTACTCGTATCTCGAAGCAAATTTCCCCATACAAAACAATTGAACTACCATTAATCCGTTCCAACCTCCAAAATGTCACCCCAGTTATTTTTGTTACGTGGTTTTAAATAATAAAAACGTATTTATAAATATCAAATATTTATTGCACAAAAACAAAAAAGAGAATATAAAGAAATAAATTAGATATCCTCACTGGTCTTTGCTTTTTTCGCTACATTTTTCTCGCTTTCACCTGTAGGCCGTTTAGAAAAAAACATGTCCAAGGAGGTTTGTTTCTTCCTCCCTCTCAGAATGTTCCGGAAATGAGTTAAGCAAGTGTCATTAAAAAGGTCAGATGCACGACCTGTTGCAACTTTTTCTGGGTGTTTTTTTCCACGAACTATGAAACTCTCTCCCACATTCCTATGATCTCTTTTATCTCACTTGTAGAAATAACCTCCTCCTCCGACTCCTCAAAACCAATTACTTGCATAACCTCAGTATGCTGCTGTGACTGTAACTCTTGTTTCTCCTCAGTCGTCAGTTCCTGGGTGTGCTCCTCGATGAGCTCGTTCACCTCTCTCTCTTCCACCTCTAAACCCATGGATTTCCCCAGAGATACAATCTCCTCCTCTACTGAAACACCAGGTTCCAATTCTTCATAGATCCTTTCAGCTACAGCTTCAGGCCACAGCTTTTTCCATGCAGAGGTCAAGGTCCTTGTTGTAACTCCCAACCAGGCCTGATCGATAATTTGTAGGCAAATCGCTATATTAAAGTGGTCCTTCCAGAACTCTCGAAGGGTGAGGTTTGTGCTCTCCGTCACTTCAAAGCAGCGCCGAAACAGATGCTTGGTGTATAGTTTTTTAAAATTAGAAATCACTTGCTGATCCATGGGCTGCAGGATAGAAGTGGTGTTGGGTGGTAAGTAGAGAACCTTTATGAATTTTAAATCCTCGAGGATGTCATCTTCGAGGTTTGGTGGATGAGCAGGGGCATTGTCGAGGATGAGAAGGGCTTGCACGGGTAGGTTATTTTCCTGTAGATATTTCTTAACAGTAGGGCCGAAAACCAGGTTTACCCACTCCACAAAGAACTTCCTGGTGACCCATGCCTTCGGGTTCGACCTCCACATAACTTGCAGTTTTTCTTTCAAAATCTTATGTGATTTAAATGCTCTGGGTTTTCCGAATGGTACACGAGCAGAGGCTTGATCTTGCAGTTGCCACTCGCATTGGCGCACAGTGCTAGAGTCAATCTGTCCTTCATAGGTTTGTGGCCTGGCATCATCTTCTCCTCTGCTGTTATATATGTTCTATTCAGCATCTTTTTCCAGAACAGCCCTGTCTCATCACAATTGAAGACTTGCTGAGAGATGTATCCTTGGGCTTTTATTAGATCGGAAAATGTTTTTATGTAATCCTCAGCTGCCTTCATATCTGAACTTGCTGCCTCACCATGTCTGACAACGGAGTGAATACCGCTCCTCTTTTTAAAATTCTCAAACCAACCCCGGCTGACTTTAAATGACTCTTCCGATGCCTCGTCGATGGAATCTCGAAAAACTTGTATGTTGGGGCGCTCGTATGTCGAAGTACCACTGTATTGGATTTAATAAAAGATTTATTTGCCAATATTTCGGTTGGCTGAACGTCAACCTTTATCGAGGCATTACATTCTTTTTTTTTTTATAAACAAACTCAGCGCCGCATAGAGTTATAACAGTTGAAATGATTTTAAAAAATTTTTACATGCACAAATTTCCCCACCTACTTTGTATTTTTAAAATTATTTCAACTGTGATATTATAACACTATGCAGTGCTGAGTTTGTTTATACAAAAATGTAATGCCTTGATAAAGGTTGGCGTTCAGCCAACCGAAATATTGGCAAATAAATCTTTTATTAAATCCAATATATGCCTTTTTATTAGCTAATGATTTAAATATGGATTGCTCTATTTTCAAAACATAATAATATCCCATGTAAAACATTGTAATCTAAGCTTTACAGAATTTTATTGAGAGAAAAAATACAAAAAATATATTTAAAAAATACTAAATACAAAGGTATGAACAATAAAATGTATTTTTATATTATAAAATGAGATTATTTAACTTTCAAATATCTTATTTAATTTTGTAAAGGAAAGTTTAAAAGGGAGTGCGAAAATTATACATGATTTTTGTTTACATTTGACCAAAAATCTCACTCTTTGCCTGATGTTTCATTGTAATATATATTTATAATTAAATGTTATTAAATTTTCTTAATGTAATCATTTTTAAAATATATATATAATATAAATGTAACAAAAGAGATACTTTACATTTAAAAAATGCATAAAAATAATTCATTCATGTTTATCACACCTCAGTACAGAACATACATGAATGTATCACAATAAATTAAATTAAATATAAACATATAAAACTTTTTATAATGGCATATGGCAATTTTCTTTTATTTATATAAAATAGTTAATAAAAAAGGATAAATAAATAAAAATCTATCTCTAGGTATAATAAAAAATTATGGAATTTTTAATGTTGTCATTTTTTGATGTCAACTAACTCGAACAATAATAATTTTAAACATTTCGATCTTTGTTTTTCTATTTATTTTTAAAATGCAATTTGGTTAATAGATTTCAAAAATATTGTGGTGATATAACTTCGATATCGTTAGTTAATTTTATTTGATAATTATATAAACTTTAACTTACTTTATTGTTTATATTGTTAGAGCTATAAAAGTTTATTTTTCCGAATTAAAATAGTGTGATAATTAAAACAAAGCATAAGAATATAGAATACTTTGTAAAAACATTACTTAAATTTGATATTTAAAAAATAATAATAATATTTTTAGTGAATCAAATTTCTGAAAATTATGGCTTCGTTAGAAATATGTATTTATTTTACTTTAAATCTGGGCCCCTTTTTCTGCGCAACTACGTCAGTGTTTACATTTTCCCTAGAAGGTTTGTGATTGGTTGAATTTCACAAGGGATTTATTTGGTTTTTTATTTATTTACATTTTAATATTATCAATCAATAATTCTGTAAGTAAATTTTTCACTTTAGGAACCAAATTTAATCTGAAAGCACATAGAGTCAAAATATTGCAGATATATATAAAAAAAAAAGTTTGTATATGAAAAAATTGTAATTATCTTTAACATCGTTTTACTGATTTTTTAAATGCTGTTTTACAAAACTACAATGAAAATTTTATATAACTTTATCTATAAATTTTAATATAATAAAAATATTTAATAGGTTTATTATATTTTCAAAATAAATATATTAGCGCATGTGTGTGTATGTTCGCGCGTTTAGTGTATTCAAATCAAATTATAATAAGTGTAAATATGTGGAGAGAAGGTTAAAATTTTGAAATCAGTAACAACAATATTTTTTCATTATCATTAGCTAATATTAAACTAGAATTTATATATAATGTTCCCCTTTTTTATTATTACCAAAGAATATCTTAGAGATGTATCTCTACTATACATTCTTCTTGTACTAGGTCATGCTTTTATGTTATCAACCCTAATGTTACACACTCTACAGAGTTATAGCCAGATCTGAGACATGTGTATTCTCTGATAGGAAAACGCCCAATACCGACATCTTTTGTTTATCCTTAGGTATTTATAACACCTCCCCCTTTAAGCTGAAAACTTAATATTTTAGTGTTTCCTGAGAGATTTACCATAGATTAGGAAGAGTTCTGTGATGAGGATAGGTTTTCAGTCAATTACTCCAGGTCTGTAATCTTCAGTATGCTCATTATGTTCAAAATTTGGAGCTAAATGAAACCTTTTCCTTATCAACTGTCCCTTGGACACATCACTAGATATGATTTTGGCTGTTCCGCTTTTCCTATAATTGTTCCAGGAACTCTCAAATCCTTCACCCACACTTGATCTCATACATCAAGATCTTTCTGTCTCTGAACTTTCCAAATTGTTTTAATTTCTTCTTTCTCTTTCTCAGTATTTATTTTCCTTTTGATTGAGAAATTCTTGGTTGTCTAGAGAGGGCTTATGAAGGTTTGGATAAGTAGGGAGATTAGTTCTCAATTTTCTCCCCATCAGCATTTCAAATGGACTAAATCCATTTTCTAATGGTGCAGTTATGTAAGCTAGAAGTACTAAGTAAAAATCCTAAGATTTTTTTTTCAATCTTGCCTTGATTATTTTCACAGCACTTTCTGCCAGTCCATTATTTTGGGGATATTTAGGATTGATTGTTATGTGATCAAATCCAAACTCTTTTTCAAATTTTCGGAATAAAATATTATTGAATTGAGGACCATTGTCTGTACTTAAAATTTCTGGTATGTCATGTCAGGCAAAGATGGATTTGATATGTGTAATCTCTCGGCCAAAATAAATTGTCTAATTTACAAAACTCTGAATAACGAGAATAATGATCAGTAAGTACCAAGAGGTTTTGAGTATCAAATTGACAAAGGTGCTTCGCTACCTCCTTCCAAGGTCTATCAGTATATTCAGTTGCAATAAGTGGTTCTTTTCTTGAACTGCCTTATTTTACGCATTCATTACATTTTGAGTACTCTGGAACAACATACCTGCTTCCTTACAGTTAGATTATAATTTATAATATAGAGGTCTTCACGCACATGCCAGAATTCTATTAATATTAGGAAAAAATTGTTTTTACCTGGTCATTGATTTAGGACATAGATTTTTACTTGCTGAATTAATGGATCTGCATATATATTTTGATGATAAGCAATTTCTTTTATTAATTTGCCTGAAACATCTGAATGAAGTTCCATATTTTGGATAAATGCGTAAATTTTCTCCTGAAGCTCTTCATTGCTAATCTTGTTTCTTGAGGCTCGAGAAAGAAAGTCTGCCACAATGTTATCCTTCCCAGGGATATACTTAATTTTGAAAGAATACAGAATTATGCGCGCGTAATTGTATTCTTAGAGATAAATATTCAACTGCTTTTATTGGAAATATAGAAAAAGTGGATTATGATCAATCTCTAATTCAACTTCTAGGACTAGGATATAGTTTTTAAAATTTTCCATTGCTCAAAAAAGAACTAAGACTTCCTTTCGAATTGAGCATATTCAATCTAGGTTTCTGACAATGATCTTGATGCATATGCAATGATCTGTCTTTGATTTATTTCATTTATTTGACTTAGATAGGCCCCTAATCTGAAAGAAGAAGAAGCATCCGCAGTAATGAATGTTTTATAGTTGGGATTATACATAGCAAGAGTTAGACAAGAAGATAGAGATATTTTTAGAGCTTTAAAAGCTTTCTTTTGATCCTCACCCCCAAAACCAATAATTCTTTTGGCTCAGCAATGAATAAAAGGAGTATGCTATTTCAGATAAGGATGGAATGAAGCTAGAAATAAATTTAATCATTCCCAGAAATATTTTTGATTATGTAACATTTTGAGGTGATGGTATTTCTATTATAGCCCTTATCTTTTTATTTCATCTGTCTTTAATCCATCGGGTCTAATTTAGTGTTCCAGAAATTTGATTTTAGGAGAAGAAAATGCACACATCTCTCTATTAGGTGTCAATCCAGATTTCTTTATTTTTATAAAACTTGACTAAGTCTTAAATCATGTTCTTTTGATTGGCTCCGATAAGGATCATCCACACTCCAGGAGGCAACTTGCCACGTCTTCCCACGATGCTGATATCACACATTCTCCAGAATCCATCTGGGCCCACTCTTCCGCCTTTAGGCCATCCGCTATAATGGATTCTTACACGACTCCCTACCGGACTGCCTGTCCGTCCCACCCCCTGGAATCTGTCAACCATCACTTCCTTAGGGGGCTCCCTGCATACTTTTTTCCTCACTGGCTTTCCATATATTTTGGATATCTTCTTCAATGCTTCACTTCCATTCTTTTATAATGTAGTTTTATGCACTGTTTCAATACATTTATTAGGTTTTCGCTGTGCACAGCGCTCAATTCAAATCATCAGATATACCACATCATGACAAATTCGATAAAAAATCACTCTGGGTTTGAATCTTGCTCGAATTTGTGAAAGCTAATATTGTGAGATAGATATGAATCTGAATCTGCGTTATTTTCGCACAGAGTAGCAATCAACTGCATTGTCTTAATATACTTTTTTTTTCATGAAGAGATTCCCCTTACACACATCAGAATGCTTTCCTTCCCTAAAATTGTCAATATTGAGTTTGTAGCACATTTCAAAGTGAAAAATAGTACAAATGTAATATTGTACTGGGATAAATAAATTTTAAAAAATAAAAAAGGCATCTCCTTATCGGGCAACTGAAAGTTGCTAATGCCTTGTGCCATCTATCGGAATAAATATAAACCATTCCTCGTTTTTTATTTTTTCCAGAATTGTCTAAATACCCATTCTTGATTAATAAAGAAGAGTTAACCATGTACGCGCTTCGGGCTTTTGGCCACGTAAGCGTGCTGCAAGCTGTACCTCAACGGTCAAGGCTATGGCTATGGCTAGTTATGGCTAGAATTGCGTGAGAACGCGGATCAATGTGAAAAAATTAGTACAAATGTGATATTGTACTGGGATATGGTTCAGATATTAAAAAAAAAGAACAACGTGGCATTTATTATTAAGGTGATATTTCCTAAGTGTGGAGTTGTTTGTATTCTAAAGAAGAAATTTGAAATTTGTGATAGAAAACTGCGTGTGTGATAGAAAAGCGGCTTAATGTGCCCTGTCTTGTGGGAATCTATCAATTGAGAGAAGTGAAGCTTCTTTAAGAATTTTTCCTCTATAGATGGATGTTAAAAAATTGGATATAAGATGATTTTAATGTAGACAGGTTTTTATATATTGGTAAAAATATATAAATTTCAAAAGGTTAGGTACTTAGAGTGAACCTAAGAACAATAGAAGGGATAACGATATATTAATATGAGACATCTTTCTGAGATATTTTTTGAACAGTTATCGGGCTTGAAAGCATAACTTTAGAGTATATAAAAATAAGAGAAAGACGACGTTTTATTTTTTTTATCTCAATATAACAATTAGCATTGGTATTAAGATACACTTTGAAAAGGCTCAAGGAATCGGGGTGGGCCGAAGATGCAATATCTTGTCGCTGTTTTAAAGGTCGCACGTTGCAGAGCCTCAAGAGATTGATCAACGCGGCACCACGGCTGTAAGATCTTACCAGTGGTTTCAAAGGCCGCACGTTGCGAAGGCTCAAGTAATAGATCAGCGCGGCACCACGGCTGCAATATCTCACCAATTATTTTAGAGGCCGCACGTTGCGAAGGCTCAAGGAATTGATCAGCGCGGCACCACGGCTGCAATATCTTACCAATGATTTTAGAGGCCGCACGTTGCGAAGGCTCAAGGAATTGATCAGCGCGGCACCACGGCTGCAATATCTCACCAATTATTTTAGAGGCCGCACGTTGCGAAGGCTCAAGGAATTGATCAGTGCGGCACCATGACTTCAAGATCTTACCAGTGGTTTCAAAGGTCGCACGTTGCGAAGGCTCAAGAAATTGATCAGGGCGGCACCGCAGCCTCAAGATCTTACCAGTGGTTTTAGAGGCCGCACGTTGCGAAGGCTCAAGGAATTGATCAGCGCGGCACCACGGCTGCAATATCTTACCAATGGTTTTAGAGGCCACACGTTGCGAAGGCTCAAGGAATTGATCAGTGCGGCACCACGGCCTCAAGATCTTACCAGTGGTTTTAGAGGCCGCACATTGCGAAGGCTCAAGTAATAGATCAGCGCGGTACCACGGCTGCAATATCTTACCAATGATTTTAGAGGCCGCACGTTGCGAAGGCTCAAGGAATTGATCAGCGCGGCACCACGGCTGCAATATCTTACCAATTATTTTAGAGGCCGCACGTTGCGAAGGATCAAGGAATTGATCAGCGCGGCACCACGGCTGCAATATATCACCAATTATTTTAGAGGCCGCACGTTGCGAAAGCTCAAGGAATTGATCAGCGCGGCACCACGGCTGCAATATCTTACCAATGATTTTAGAGGCCGCACGTTGCGAAGGCTCAAGGAATTGATCAGCGCGGCACCACGGCTGCAATATCTCACCAATTATTTTAGAGGTCGCACGTTGCGAAGGCTCAAGGAATTGATCAGTGCGGCACCATGACTTCAAGATCTTACCAGTGGTTTCAAAGGCCGCACGTTGCGAAGGCTCAAGAAATTGATCAGTGCGGCACCGCGGCCTCAAGATCTTACCAGTGGTTTTAGAGGCCGCACGTTGCGAAGGCTCAAGTAATAGATCAGCGCGGCACTACGGCTGCAATATCTTACCAATGATTTTAGAGGCCGCACGTTGCGAAGGCAAAGGAATTGATCAGCGCGACACCACGACTTCAAGATCTTACCAGTGGTTTCAAAGGCCGCACATTGCGAAGGCTCAAGTAATAGATCAGCGCGGTACCACGGCTGCAATATCTTACCAATGATTTTAGAGGCCGCACGTTGCGAAGGCTCAAGGAATTGATCAGCGCGGCACCACGGCTGCAATATCTCACCAATTATTTTAGAGGCCGCACGTTGCGAAGGCTCAAGGAATTGATCAGCGCGGCACCACGGCTGCAATATCTTACCAATTATTTTAGAGGCCGCACGTTGCGAAGGATCAAGGAATTGATCAGTGCGGCACCATGACTTCAAGATCTTACCAGTGGTTTCAAAGGCCGCACGTTGCGAAGGCTCAAGAAATTGATCAGTGCGGCACCGCGACCTCAAGATCTTACCAGTGGTTTTAGAGGCCGCACGTTGCGAAGGCTCAAGGAATTGATCAGCGCGGCACCACGGCTGCAATATCTCACCAATGGTTTTAGAGGCCGCACGTTGCGAAGGCTCAAGGAATTGATCAGTGCGGCACCGCGGCCTCAAGATCTTACCAGTGGATTTAGAGGCCGCACGTTGCGAAGGCTCAAGTTATAGATCAGCGCGGCACCACGGCTGCAATATCTTACCAATGATTTTAGAGGCCGCACGTTGCGAAGGCAAAGGAATTGATCAGCGCGACACCACGACTTCAAGATCTTACCAGTGGTTTTAGAGGCCGCACACTGTGAAGGCTCAAGGAATTGATAAGCGCGGCACCGCGACTGCAGGATATTTCCAGTGGTTTTAGAGACCGCACATTGCTAAGGCTCAAGGAATTGATCAGCACGGCACCACGACTGCAAGATCTTACCAGTGGTTTTAGAGGCCGCACATTGCGAAGGCTCAAGGAATTGATCAGCACGGCACCACGACTGCAAGATCTTACCAGTGGTTTTAAAGGTCGCACATTGCGAAGGCTCAAGGAATTGATAAGCGCGGCACCGCGACTGCAAGATCTTACCAGTGGTTTTAGAGGCCGCACATTGCGAAGGCTCAAGGAATTGATCAGCACGGCACCACGACTGCAAGATCTTACCAGTGGTTTTAAAGGTCGCACATTGCGAAGGCTCAAGGAATTGATAAGCGCGGCACCGCGACTGCAAGATCTTTCCAGTGGTTTTAGAGGACGTACATTGCGAAGGCTCAAGGAATTTATCAGCACGGCACCACGACTGCAAGATCTTACCAGTGGTTTTAGAGGCCGCACATTGCGAAGGCTCAAGGAATTGATCAGCGCAGCACCACGACTGCAAGATCTTACCAGTGGTTTTAGAGGCCGCACATTGTGAAGGCTCAAGGAATTGATCAGCGCAGCACCACGACTGCAAGATCTTACCAGTGGTTTTAGAGGCCGCACATTGCGAAGGCTCAAGGAATTGATCAGCGCGGCACCACGACTGCAAGATCTTACCAGTGGTTTTAGAGGCCGCACATTGCGAAGGCTCAAGGAATTGATCAGCGCAGCACCACGACTGCAAGATCTTACCAGTGGTTTTAGAGGCCGCACATTGCGAAGGCTCAAGGAATTGATCAGCGCGGCACCACGACTGCAAGATCTTACCAGTGGTTTTAGAGGCCGCACATTGCGAAGGCTCATGGAATTGATCAGCGCGATACCACGACTGCAAGATCTGTAGAGGTATATTTCTCTTGCTTTAGCCCAGATGGAGAGTACGAAAGACGCCAACTGTCCGTTTATGGCATTGGTTCCTATTTATATAGGCAAGTAGAAGTCTGGTGATATCCAATAAGATATTGACTGAATATACACAATTTGGGACCAATCACATTTCAACATAATGAAAAATCAACTGACAATATCACACCTTATGAAACATTGCTATTTTTATATATATCAAAATGACATATAAAACATCAAATATAGATATAAAAGAATAGTCCTAGAATCGAGATAACCGTGAATATTCTCTTCAGTCAGAGTTCGTTTTCGTTCTACTCTAAAAAAAGGCTGTTGTGAGTTGATAGAAATAACGAATAGTTGCTCTTTAATACATAGTATCATTTATTGTCTGTACACAGTTTTTTTACTTATCCTTTTATTAGTCTAAATTAGACAAGATCTTGGAGGTCGTGCTCATAAAGAAGTTCAAGAACTCTTCTTGGTTCTCTGCACAGGGATCCTTTGTCCTTTCCAATACAATTTAGTATATGTTGGGGAGTGGCCTCTTCGGTTTTGCACCTAGTGCACATGGGGAAGCGTTTGGCTCCCTCTTTATAGACTAGAGGGCTCAGGTGACCAGATTTCCATCTGGCCAACTGTGTCGATTCCCTTCTGTTTGGTTGGAGGGTCTGTTTTTGGGGATTTTCTATTTGGTACCAAGAATGATGGAAAATAACTCTATGGTTCCTCATCAGTTGTAGTTTTAGTTTGTTAATATGGTCCCTTGCTGAAAGGTAGGTCTCGGAGTTCACCGCATCAGGATGTCCAGCTGCTCCTTCCTTTGCCAATCTGTCAGCCTCCTCATTTCCAGGGACTCCCACATGTGATGGAATCCATTATAGACTTATTTTGGTATTTTTGTTCAGTTTGTTGATTTCTGCAGCAATGTTTTTGAGGATTCTGTCTTGTGAATAGTAGCAGTTTTTAATTGCAAAGATGGCGGCTTTTGAATCTGTATAAATTATTATGTTTTTATTCTCGTTTTTCTCTACGAGTTTTAGAGCTTGTAGTATGGCTGTTAGTTCGGATCTGAAAACTGAAAAATTCTTTGGGTTTTTGATTCTTCTTTTTATTTCCATACTATCTTTAAGGATGAGAACTCCACTGCCAGAGGAGCCATTCTCCACCAGTGAGCCATATGTGTATATCTGTATGGTCTCTTTGTCTGCTTTTTCAATCCTCTCCATAGCGAGGTTCCTGAGTAGTCCGGGGTAGTCGGCCCCTTTGGAG
The DNA here is from genome assembly GCA_030710605.1 of Cordylochernes scorpioides. NCBI lineage: Eukaryota > Metazoa > Arthropoda > Arachnida > Pseudoscorpiones > Chernetidae > Cordylochernes > Cordylochernes scorpioides. The sequence continues at coordinate 103,914,847 of CP092866.1, read as the reverse complement.
CATTCTTGCTCTCCCTTTGGAGCATTCTTGCTCAAGATCCAGGTTGTAGGAGATTTCTGGTCTTTCTTTATATGGTGCATATTGGTTCTGGGCATTTCTATTTCTCGTGCTGTTTGGTAGTAGTTCCCGGTAGGCTAGGTGCATTGGGATAAATCTTTTGAGCCTGGTTTTTGGTTTACATTTTCGTATAAATTCTCCGGTTCTGTGTGATTTTGGTGCATTTACTCTCTTGTACAGTGGTACCTCGACATACGAGTTTAATTCGTTCCGCAACCTTGCTCGTATCTTGAATTACTCGTATCTCGAAGCAAATTTCCCCATACAAAACAATTGAACTACCATTAATCCGTTCCAACCTCCAAAATGTCACCCCAGTTATTTTTGTTACGTGGTTTTAAATAATAAAAACGTATTTATAAATATCAAATATTTATTGCACAAAAACAAAAAAGAGAGTGTAAAGAAATAAATTAGATATCCTCACTGGTCTTTGCCTTTTTCGCTACATTTTTCTCGCTTTCACCTGTAGGCCGTTTAGAAAAAAACATGTCCAAGGAGGTTTGTTTCTTCCTCCCTCTCAGAATGTTCCGGAAATGAGTTAGGCAAGTGTCATTAAAAAGGTCAGATGCACGACCTGTTGCAACTTTTTCTGGGTGTTTTTTTCCCACGAACTGTGAAACTCTCTCCCACATTCCTAAGATCTCCTTTATCTCACTTGTAGAAATTTCACGTTTTAATTCAATACTCATCATCTTTTTCTTAGCACTTGACTTTTTACAAACTTTCTTCCGATCCATGGTTATAAAAATAAATGAACTAAAACTGTAAATGTAAACGCAACACAAAACGCGAACACAAAACACAACTTATCACAGCGGAAGCACGCTGCTAACTGATCGTGATGGCGCAACTGCTTGTTACTACCGAACCGAACTCGTATCTCGAATTTCGCTCGTAACTAAAAGCAAAAAATCACTTGCTCGTCGGCTCGTATCTCGAAAAACTCGTATGTTGGGGCGCTCGTATGTCGAGGTACCACTGTATATATAATCGGCTAAGCCGATTTTTCTCCAGTGTGTAAGAGGCAACAGGTTGGCCTCAATCTCTGCAATTTTGGTTGGACAGGTGTTTCTGAGTCCACATATGATTCTTGCAGCACTGCTCTGTATCTGATCGATTTTATTCAGGTTGGTCTTGCTCGCCGTCTGCCACACTGGTTGGCATATTCTAAGATTGGTCTGATAAGGGCCAGATATGTTTTGCGCAGAGTATCCCTATCTGCGCCCCATTCATATCCAGATATTCTTTTCAGAATGTTAAGTCTCTTTTTTACTCTTAACACCGTCTGGTTGATATGAGGTCCATAGGTCAGTGAGGGGTCTAAAGTGACTCCTAGGTATTTGGGTGTCCGAGAAAATTTTATTTGATTGTTTTCATATTTGATATTTGGGGTCCATTTTTTAAGGTGGTTGTTTATTGTAAATACTCCTACTTTGGATTTATTAGGGTTTATAATTAATTTCATTTTTTTCGCAAAGTGTTGGAGTTCTTTCAGCGCCTTGTTTACATTTTGTTTGCTTCCTTGAGATCTCTCTTTCAGGACCAGATGATTATGTCGTCGGCATAGAGAGCAAAGTCACAGTATTTTGTGATTCTAGAGTCCATGTCATTCAGATAGATTGAGAATAGTAGGGGGCTTAGTATGGATCCCTGAGGGAGTCCCCGGAAGAGCCTGCCAGTTTTTGATAGTTGTTCTTTGAAGTTAACCTGGAAGGTCCTTCCGGTTAGAAAGGATCCAATCCAACCCATCATCTTCCCCCTTATACCTAGTTTGTCCAGCTTCTTAATTAACCTTTCTTTCCACACTCTATCAAAAGCCTGGCATAAGTCTATAAAAGCGGCTATGGTAGACTTGGTTGGTTTACTTTGGAAGTTGTCTTGAATTTTCTGTGTGAAGTAGAAAATCTGGTCTACTGTGTTATGATATTTTTTGAAAGCTGCCTGCTGTTTTGTAGTAACTTGTTTTTGTTTAGGAAGTATTGCATTCTATTTAGTATAATGCGCTCCATGAGTTTGCATGGTATGGAAGTTAGTGATATTGGTCTATAACTCTGTGGGTGGTTTTCTGTTTTTTTTTTCTGCTCTATGGATGGGGATTATGATATACAAACAGTAATTGAAGTGAGTGAACATTAGTGAACAGTCAGATTGAGCATGTAGAGTATGATGATAAACAGAGTATCCAAATATATTCTGTTACAACAGTTCTTCCACTCTTAATGGGGACTTAAAAAGATTGAGGACTGTGGCATTTTATATACAACTTAGTCACTGATTGAGGCTTGTGTTGCCGCGAAGATCTGCGAAGTTGAGGCTCCTGTTCTGGATGGAATGTTTCTGGGTCTGTCTTGGAAGGTTGACTCCTGTCATTGTCTCCAATATTTGCAGGATGAGGTATTAGCTCCAGGATCATATTATTGAATCCAGATAGACTTGAAGTTTAAGCCGTTTTCTTGTTTTGTATCTGAAGTAAATGTAACAGTCTTTTTTGGGCACTCAGTTTTCCTTAACTGGCATAGCATTGTCTAATTTCACCTGATAATGTAGCTCATCTCATTTTCGAATTATTATCCCCAGTTTCCACATTGCTTTATTATTTACATAACATCGATCTTGTACCTCTGATGTTTAATTGTCTTGATGCAATTTTGATATCGGTTTATTGAATTTGGGAGTCAACATTATGTAGATTAATATTGAGGCGACGTATCCAAAAACGTCACAGTAAGGCATCATATTATTCAGGAACAATGTAGAGTTATTAATATGATTTCTTTTCCTGGTATTGTGAACAAAAACCTTCACTTTTCCATCTGGTACGAAAACATTACCAGTATATGTATTGAATACTATATTTGAATCTTGAATTTGTGATTTAAGTCTAGAAAACATATCCAGGGGCATAAAGGTAAATCCGGCACCAGAATATACTTCGAATTTTCCTTTTTTTCCTCCGATGTTCATATAGATGTTCAAAGCAGATATGTCAAACTTACTCAAGACTGCAGGCAAGAGAACAAATATCCCACCAAAAACAAACCAAACTCGGAATTCAAATTTATAAGAAACAGTAGAAAAGGAAACTCATAGTCTTATTTCAATGAAAAATGGTTTTATAAGAAAAATATTACTAAATAGTGTTATTTGTAGATTTCAACTAGAAAAAATATAGATGCTTCAATTTATAGTGGCGTTGCAAATTAAATTATTTGAACACGGATATACTGTTGGCTTCCGTAGGCGTTTCTTACTGGGAAAAAGAAAGAGAGGATCCAATGAAATAATTTAGTAGTGTTTATTAGAACAAAATCATAATCGTGAACAACAAATATAACAGAGAGTACCGTCGTCTTCCGGGTATTCCTTCTACTGGGGAGCTCGGATTCTATATTCTGTGCGTTTATAATCTGTTTATCTGTGGCTCTCTGGTCGGGATGGCGCCTACATTCGGCCATTCCTGGATTTCAATCGTCCTCGATTGAACCTTGCGTTGCAGGAACGTCGTGGGTTGCGTCGGGGGGTATCTTCTACTTCTGGCTCCTCGTCCGGACTTTCTTCTGTAGCTGTAGTCGTTAATTCTATTTTGTTCTCCTACTGTCCTACCACACGGGTCCTTTCGAAAGATCTGGATCAGGTCTCTCAATTCAGGGTCGGAATGCTGAATCATCAAGATTTGTTCTTCCAGTGTGATTGTGAGGCACACTTCAAGGTTTTTCTCCACGATTTCCTCCATCGTGTCTCTAGGGTCGTCGACTGGAGCTCTACTCATTCCGTCTACGTGGGCCATCTTCTCCCCTGGTTTATGTCGAATTTCGAAATCGTATTCCTGAATCAGATTGTACCATCGCGCTATCTGAGGATTTGTAGTCTTCTTCGCGTTCATGTAGACCAGTGCTTGGCAATCTGTAACCACTGTAAACTTGATTCCTACGAGGAACTGACGTAGTCGATCCAAGGTCCACACTATCGCCATCAGCTCCAATTTGCTTGAGTGGTACATCTTCTCGGCCTCTGTTGTCTTCTTGCTCACACAGTAGACCAAGCGCCATTTGCCGTCTTCGTCCATCTGTAGCACCATTCCTGCTAATCCCTCAGCACTCGCATCGCAATGTACTTCTGTCTTGAGTTCAGGGTTGTAATGAGCTAGTACCGGATATTCGACCAGATCCTTTCGTAGTCCTCCAAATGACCTTCGCTGTTCTTCCTTCCATTCAAATTGTGAACCTTTCTTCGTAAGTCTGCTTAGCGGTTCTGCTTTCCTCGCGAAGTCCTTTACAAATCGTCTGAAGAAGTTCGTCAGTCCCAGAAAGCGTCGTATGTCGTGGACATTCTTGGGTTCTGGAAATTCTTCTATCGCCTTGATCTTTCTTGGGCCTGGCTTAAGTCCGCCTGTACTGATGACATACCCTAAGAACTCAACTTCCCTCCTTCCGAACTCACATTTAGAGGGTTTCAGTGTCAACTTCGCTGATCTTATTCTTTCGAGGACTTCCCTCAACCTTTCGATCATCTCCCGCCAATCCTTTGCCGGGATAATCACGTCGTCGAGATAGCAGAATGCCTTCTTGTTCAGCAGCGGACCTAGGACAGTGTGCATCAGTCTTTGGAATTCAGCTGGTGCGTTGGCGAGTCCAAAAATCATCCTTTCGAATTGACCTGTATCATCTGGGGTGATGAATGCTGTCTTTAATTTTGCCTTATCGGTCAGTGGTATCTGCAGATATCCATGCGCCAGATCCAGAGTGGTGAAGAATTTCGCATTCCTTAGGCCTTCCAGAAGGTCGTCTATCCTTGGTAATGGGAACTTGTCCTTAACTGTTTGAATGTTGAGTCTCCTATAATCTACCACCAGACGATGATCTCCAGTTTTCTTCCTCACAAGTAGGACGGGACTAGCGTAGGGTGATCTAGTTTCCGTGACTATTCCATTGTCCTTCCACTCTCTGACAATCTCCCTGATTGCTTCGCGTTCACTTGCAGTCGTCTTATACGGTCTCAGACAGACTGGCTTGCTTCCATCAACCTCCTTAATGTCCATCTTGGTGACATCGGTGCACCCTAGTTCCTCCATGCCAAGAGCGAAACAGTCTCTATACTCGTTTACTACATCTAGGATTTCTTGTCTCTCTTTCGAAGTCAGAGAATGATTGACGTTGATGTCCTCAGGCAGTATGGGGCGCTTACGTTTCATTTGGTCTTGTCCTTCCCTCTTCTCTTCATTTTTAGTCTGAAACGAATCCTCTGCGACGTCCAGGTTAACAACAATATCATCAAGGTTCAGTAGTTCAACCCGCCCTACACATTGGTTCTTCCTTACTCTCAACTTGCCCTTGCCAGCTGAGATGATGGGTACGGTCGTCTTTCCGTCGACCACTTCCAATAGGGAATCGACACAGGCGTCATCTACTCCTGTGAACAATACATATCCGTCCTTTACCTCGTCTGTGATTGCACTTGTAAAGTTAATGGAGTCGCTCTCCAACTGAACAGTTTCGGTTGCTCTCAGTTCGATGCGACGCGACTTGATTTCTTCTTGCAGATTAGCAAACGGAAATTCGGATGAATAGCCAATATGCAAGTTTTTACCAATTCTGGCGAAGGATACGTAGGGCAGATCTGTCCATGTTCTTCCAATTAATAGGTCATAGGGTTGGGCATCATCGTTGACAATGAATACAGTGATTTCCCTTCCGACGATGCCATCAATCTCCAGGTCGACTGTCGTCTTCCCAACGGTCCTGGCAGCTGGTGCAGTCTGGTTACCGATGCCGTACAGACTAGTCGAGTCTGGTTCGATGTCGACGCTGATCCTCCTTGCGACCGATTCTCTCATTAGACAACTGCTGCTCCCGGTGTCTATCATTGCCTTCACGGTTTCCTTGTTGTCGATCTTGACATCCTTCAAATATACATCTGGCGGGACAGTCTCCAGTCCTTCGACTTCCAGGTTGGCTACTTTTAGTCCTTCTTTGGGTCTTGTGCAATTCCTTTCCTTGTGTCCCGTTTGACCGCATCCTCGGCATGTTAACGTAGTCCTGGGTGCTGGGCAGTCTCTGGCAATGTGTCCAAACTGATTGCAGTTGAAGCACTTCGGTTCTCCCTTGTCGTTTCTGATCGTACGGTTGACCATTCTCCTCAAGGTGTTAGGGTACGTTTCACTGATTTCGTTCCTTGCAGCGTCTTGACCCGAAACATTCGTTCCTTGTTTAGTCTCTTTAACTTCGCTTTGGTTGGGGAATCTCGCAGATTTCTGCTGAAACGACGGTGGTATGAGGTGTTTCGCATTCCAATGCGGAGGTCCCATCTCGGTGCGAACATTTTCGTACTCGTCCAGTTTATCCGCCAACTCATCTGGGTTGTTTAACTTGGTCCAATCGTCAATGAGATGATTACGCAGCACATTTGGAACTTTTTTCTTTAGCTGGTTAGTGACGGACAAATCCTTTAGGGCGTCGAAATTTTCCACGTTCATTCCTTCGATCCATTCGTTGAAATATCCTCGCAATTCGAAAGCGAAGTCTCTCCAGGAACCCTTTTGAGATCTCTCGTGCTTCTCGAATTTTTGTCTGAATTGTTCGGGGCTCAACTTGTACCGTTTTAGGAGCAACCTTTTCACAAACCTATAATCGCCGCTTTGTTCTTCTGTTTCCCGAGCGATTAATTGAGTCATTTCGTAAGGTAGCAATCCTAGGAGGCTGAACGCCCATTGGTCTTCATCCAATCCTAGTCGCTTTGCCTGTCTTTCGAAAAGAATTAGGTAAAAACTCAAATCATTGTCCTTCGACTCGTACTTGGGCATCAGTTTACGTATCTCGTAGTGTGCGTCATTGCTGGTACTTCGAGACGTATCGTTGTTTCCGCGTGTAGTCTGGATGCGCAGCTTCTCAAGCTCGAATTCCATTACCATTTGTTCTTTTCGTTCCGTTCTATACGTTCTGCTTGCTCTGTTTGTGCTGTTTGTTCCATTCGCTCCCGTTCTGCTCGTTCTGTTTGTTCCCGTTCCTCGATCAGAGTCTCCAACAGTTGCTTTGCGAATTCTTCTTCGTAAGATTGACTATTCAGGATAAGGCGTTTTAAGTCGACGATCCTGCTCTCTGGCGGTACTACCTCGCCGAGTTCATACGCCAACTTGCTCAAATCGCATTTCCTTACTTTCGCTAAATAAGTCATGTTTTTCAAAAGGAAAAATAAACAAGGCAAAAAAATTTTTTAAAATAAACAAATAAAGCCGACTAAACCAGATACGTACTGTTTCAATTATTTCTTTAAACGAAATAAACTTTTCTTTGGTAATTTTGAGACAATACTTTTTTTTGTTTCTTCAATTTATTTTAAAAATTCTTTCTTTAGAATACTTTACTTTACTTTAAAATACTTTCTTTAGAATACTGTACTTTACTTTAAAATACTTTCTTTAAAATACTTCACTTTACTTTAAAATACTTTCTTTAAAATACTTCACTTTACTTTAAAATACTTTCTTTAAAATACTTCACTTTACTTTAAAATACTTTCTTTAAAATACTTCACTTTACTTTAAAATACTTTCTTTAAAATACTTCACTTTACTTTAAAATACTTTCTTTAAAATACTTCACTTTACTTTAAAATACTTTCTTTAAAATACTTCACTTTACTTTAAAATACTTTCTTTAAAATACTTCACTTTAAAATACTTCGCTTTACTTTAAAATGCTTACTTTAAAATACTTCACTTTACTTTAAAATGCTTACTTTAAAATACTTTCTTATCGAGATGATTTTGCAATAATATTTTACCGAGGTGACTTGTAATAATACTTTTAGGAATAGGTAATTAAATTTCGTACATACCATGCAACTCCTCTTACGTTGATCGGTCACCGCGCCACGTCCTTCTCGTTTCCAAATTATTCCAGTGAATCTTCAATTTTCTTCAGGACTATCCCACTTCTGAATTTCTGTTGGCTTCCGTAGGCGTTTCTTACTGGGAAAAAGAAAGAGAGGATCCAATGAAATAATTTAGTAGTGTTTATTAGAACAAAATCATAATCGTGAACAACAAATATAACAGAGAGTACCGTCGTCTTCCGGGTATTCCTTCTACTGGGGAGCTCGGATTCTATATTCTGTGCGTTTATAATCTGTTTATCTGTGGCTCTCTGGTCGGGATGGCGCCTACAATACACACACACACAAAGCTTTATTAAGACCTCCGGTCTTATACAGACTCACCACAGGAAGAAAGGAATCATAGATGGAGCTCCTATACTCCAGGCAGCACAGAACCCAACAACAGCCTCCAGGGTCTTATACAGATTCACCAAAGGAAGAAAGGAATCATAGATGGAGCTCCTATACTCCAGGCAGCACAGAACCCAACAACAGCCTCCAGGGTCTTATACAGATTCACCACAGGAAGAAAAGAAGCATAGATGGAGCTCCTATACTCCAGGCAGCACAGAACCCAACAACAGCCTCCAGGGTCTTATACAGATTCACCACAGGAAGAAAGGAATCATAGATGGAGCTCCTATACTCCAGGCAGCACAGAACCCAACAACAGCCTCCAGGGTCTTATACAGATTCACCAAAGGAAGAAAGGAATCATAGATGGAGCTCCTATACTCCAGGCAGCACAGAACCCAACAACAGCCTCCAGGGTCTTATACAGATTCACCACAGGAAGAAAAGAAGCATAGATGGAGCTCCGATACTCCAGGCAGCACAGAACCCAACAACAGCCTCCAGGGTCTTATACAGATTCACCACAGGAAGAAAGGAATCATAGATGGAGCTCCTATACTCCAGGCAGCACAGAACCCAACAACAGCCTCCAGGGTCTTATACAGATTCACCAAAGGAAGAAAGGAATCATAGATGGAGCTCCTATACTTCAGGCAGCACAGAACCCAACAACAGCCTCCAGGGTCTTATACAGATTCACCACAGGAAGAAAAGAAGCATAGATGGAGCTCCTATACTCCAGGCAGCACAGAACCCAACAACAGCCTCCAGGGTCTTATACAGATTCACCACAGGAAGAAAAGAAGCATAGATGGAGCTCCGATACTCCAGGCAGCACAGAACCCAACAACAGCCTCCAGGGTCTTATACAGATTCACCACAGGAAGAAAGGAATCATAGATGGAGCTCCTATACTCCAGGCAGCACAGAACCCAACAACAGCCTCCAGGGTCTTATACAGATTCACCAAAGGAAGAAAGGAATCATAGATGGAGCTCCTATACTCCAGGCAGCACAGAACACAACAACAGCCTCCAGGTCCGACGCATGTCCAATGGCCACACGTTCCTTCGTGCATACGTCATGGTTAGCGAATCACTGAACAGGCTAGTTTGAACACGGATATAGTTTCAAGACAAATTAAATAAAGAGAACCTTTTCTTTTTGCATAACAACAAAATCAATCATCTATTCATTTATCTCTTGATAAATACGACATTCAAAACATGAGTTTCTTCTCTTCCTTGATAGCACACACTGATGATAATTATGTTTTGTGAATAAATAATTAATCTAGAGAAAAACTTGGAAATAAATCATTGCCATTGTTAACTAGTTCGTAAATTATTGCCATCAGCAACCTAGCAAAGAGTTCGAATATTACTATAATATAATAATAATATTTTGTTAAATAACATAAAAACATAATTCCTGCTTCAAATATTGACTATATATAATATAAACAGTTCAATTTTTATCATAAACACAGTCTCCAATGAGAAACAAAAGCTTAACCCGGCATTGCGCGCGCCGGGTGAAAATTACCCATGGCAACATTTGAATGGAGAATTAACCAATAAAAAATCGGTTGGCGGAGATGTGGTTTCGTTTAGCTTCCTGACTCATCAATTAGTCTAAAGTTTTGGTTTCACATTTTGACAGCTCCCACTGAAATTCCATCTATTCTCACTGTCGGGTAAAAATTACCCGGCGCGCGCACTCACGTAATTTTTTTGTTGCATTTTTTTTATAACATTTTTTAAAATGAGATAAATAATTCGAATTAATAATTTAAAAAATAACTATAATAGGTTGATATATTTATTAGCCTATAATTCTATATAAAATGGAGGGAAGAAGGTCATATTTATTAGATCAAGAAGAGATTATTGTAGAAGGTGATATTGAAGAAGATCATCTAAATGAACATTTTTATGGAGGTGACACTGGAATATATTCAGATATAGGAATTTTGTGGAATAAGGGAATTATCCCACAAACACATTTTTATATAGGGAGAGCCTCGAAAATCAAATGGTTCAAAAATTGTCCTTCACAAACAGTAAAGCTGAGAACGCCTAATGTCATTACACATTTACTAGGCTTGAAAGGTGAAGAAGCAAAAAATTAAAATACACCTTTAGAAGCTCTTTTGAAGAAAATTCTTGAAAGTTTTGGCCCTTGAACTCATCAAAGAGCAACTAAATCAAAGAAAAATCATTTCTTCACTGCCTAAAAGACTATTAAAATTTTCCTTTTTTTACAGTTAAGTTAATTTAAATCATAAATGTATACTCTAAATATTTATTTCAATTATTTTTAGAAGGCACTTCAAGCCATAAAGAAGGTCAGGAACCGCAAGATAAAGCTTCCTACCAGATGTAGTGTGTCCCTCCAGTAAGGACAGGAAGACCTCGAATTTGTGCCATAAATGTGCAAAGCAAATTTATAAAGGACATACAATTGCAGTTTGCAATGATTTGTCTAAACTATCCTCATGGAATTTTATATATTTAATATTGAAAAGGAGCAATGGTTTCATATTTTATATGCCATTACCAATTTTGAGGATTATTCAAGAATAGTTTTTAAAATGTTTAATCTGTGTAAAAAATATAAATATTTTATTAATAATTGCCTTTTTTGAAAATTAAAATGTTATTACTTTGAAATAGAAAAGGTTTTGTATTTCCTCAGTTAATATTTATATTCAAAATATGTAATTTTAATATCGGGTAAATTTCACCCAGCGCGCGCAAGTACGTTACATTTCTAGCGCGCGCGCTCGAGGGTTAAAAACCAACAGGCCATAAAAACAAAACGATTCCAAAACTTATAACTAGAGATACCGGAGCATGATGTTAAACTTTGGTTAATAATTAATAATATTTTGGTATAGGTTTCGAACTCGTGAATAAAACCTTTGTTATAGTCTTGTATCATAGCTCATATATTTATGAATAATTTCTAATATTATTTTTCAAATATTTTAAATTCAAATTTTATATTTATTTATTTTTATTGAAAAAAAACAGAGTTATTGTATTATAAACAATTATGTACTATATGTATTTTGAAACACTGTGACTACACCACTCTTTTATTTTGATGTCGATATAAAAAAAGAAAAAATTCTAGGTGCTACCTAAAAATAAAAATAGTTACCTTATTATTGACTTAAACACTGGTCCGCAAAATTAAAGGAACAACATTTTTTTTTCATTTATCTCAAATTTTATTGAACATTTATCAATGAAATTTAATACACAAATTTATTATTCCATTATTGATTAGAATACCCGAAATCAAAGAATTCTAACACGTATTTTAGGCAAATTAGCCGGTCAAGCAATGATCTTATTGCAGTCAGTGCATAAATATTTTGGATATTGTTGTTAATATGGGGTGTGATCGCCTTTAAATGATAGACAGGCTCTACATCGGTGACCCATACTAAGAATTAGGGAGTTTATCAGCTCCTGTGGAATCAACGCCCACTCTTGTGTTAAGGCTGTTTCTAGCTCATGAGTGTTTCTAGGAGGAGGTTGGAGGGATGAGATCCGCCGTCCTAAGTTGTCCCATACATGCTCAATGGGACTTAAGTCTGGGGATCGAGCTGGCCAATGCATCCGAGCAATTGCATGGTTTTGGAGAAAAGTGTCGACCACACCAGCCCTATGTGGACGGGCATTATCATCCATTAGAAGAAAGTTTTCTCCCATTTCCAATGCTTTAGGCATCACATATGCTGCCAAGATCTCGTCCCGATACCTCTGTCCAGTCAGGGTTCCTTGCCGAAAAATATGGAGTGCTGTGCGACCGCCCAAGAAGATTCCAGCCCAGACCATAAAACCTTGGCTTCTGTAGGGATCCCTTTCAACCATATTCCGGGGATTATTTCTGGTTCCTACCTCTCTCCAGACAAAGACACGACGAGAATCGCTGTTTAGAGAGAATCTGGACTCATCAGTGAACATTACACGCCTCCATTCATCTGGATTCCAGGCGAGATGTTGTCTGCACCAAAGTTTCCTTGCCCCTCTTTTGAGGTGGTGTAAATGGCACACAAATTATGGGTCGTCGAGCATAGAGGCCCTTCTTGTGAAGCCTTCTGCGTGTTGTATCAGTTGGTACTAAGACTCCTGTAGCTGCATTGAGGTCACTTCGTAGTTGCAATGCTGTCATTCTTCTATTGCGACGCACAAGGAGACTCAAATAACGGTCTTTATTTAACGCTGTGACTCTTGGCCGTCCTTGTCCGGGTGTTCTGGCAACATTAGCTGTCGTTTGAATTTTTTTCCAAAGCTTTGAGACAACGTTTCTTGTCACTCCAAGCCATCTTGCTACTTCTGCATGTGATTGGCCTGCTTCCATCCTTCCAATGTTGCCTATAAGCCATGAAAACTTTAAAAAACAAAAAGGTTGAATAAAAATCTAGTGGAGCGTAAAATTAGGACGCTTTGAGAAAGACTCAGGCACGTGCTGGAGGAGGAGTCAACGTAGACGGTGGTATTTTGCATATTGGGAACAACTTTATTTGTTTTTATGTTTTACATACTCTCTAAATTCATGGAAGCTTTTGAATATACCAAAACTTGATATATATCCCTTAAAATAACTTTTATTTTTCTTAAACATGTGTTGTTCCTTTAATTTTGCGGACCAGTGTATTGTATGATGGTTGAAACGCGCGTTGGACATGTCTGATAAGAAAATAAAGGTTGACGAACCTGCCAGGCCAAAACCTGGTGCAACAATATTGTTACGACGTTTTTCAGCGGTCGTTGTTTGCGTACAAGATTCAATGTAGGTTCGTTGTGGATACAGCTTAGTTCGATATACTGTACTTTATTGCCAGGAGTTGTTAATGGAATGGGGAACTGGGTATACCTAGATGGACTTGTCTCAAATATCTGCCACCAGAAGGATCCTCCTTGTCTACAGCCGGCTCCCGTCCAGGTTGGGCAAGCTTCTCTGGTACCGTCTTGTAGGATCATCTATACGTCTGAAGGCAACTCGCCGCGTCTTCTACTTGCCACAGATGTGACCAGAGCTCTTCTCCCCCACACACGAATGCCGTTTTTGGAACCTGTCCCCCCTCACACATGGCCATCCCCCGCAGCTGGAATCCATCCATCTTCCCCCAACTTTACTCTGGAATCTTGGCATCTCGGATAGCTTATCATCCATTTTACAATATTGTCACGTAGAAAATTAGGAAAGACAAACTTCAGGATGACGCGGCAATTTATTTATTGCAAGCACAAACTAAAATTGATAAAATACAAGAGAAGCGCAATGAGGTAAGTTCACGTAGAGTAATAAAATATATAAATATCGAAATTAATAATCTATACATAAAATATAATTAATACTTTACTACAATATCTAGGTTTCTCCTTTTTAGAGGTATCTAGTAAAGTTATGCTGAACTGGGATTGAAACCGCCTATATGAGATATGGCTAAACTCAGACTCTCCTGCATGTGAAACAAGGTTTCCGATGAGAGACCACCTCCTGGAAAGGCCGCGTTTAGCCATGTTATTAGGTTCTGGTGTCTCATGGGAGACTTACACTACTGTATGTTGTAAGGTAGAAAAGTTGAGTTGTAGGTAAATAAAATGACAAAATACAAAGTTCCGTATAAATCTATAATTACAAGAGGAGGGGAATCGCCGGATATCATCTCCAAGAAGGAACAAAAACTAACGGCGTCGAGTTTCTTTATTGAGAAGATATAATCTTGGCTAGCTCTCAGACAATAGCGTCCTTCAACATGTTATTACGTCTTCTTCTTTCTTATCTCCACTCAATCATATTAAAGTATCAAGCTTGTAAAGCTTGATACTTTTGATGGTGTCTGCCGGGGAAGAGTAGAGCTCATCAATGGATGAGTTTGACAACCATCATGATTGGGTGAAGTAAAATGCGTCTGCTTTTGTCATTAAGACTGGGAACACTACTCAGTGGCAGGCCGCCACGTGCAGCCGTTCCTAACATGGAGTACAAACGCTGCTCATCCTGTTTCCCTGGATTAGGAGCACTTACAGGGTACTATCAGCCGGGCCAGCTGAGCCCAGGTTTTTTAGTGAGCTTGTTACTGCTCCCCCTCCTCCTTTTTCATCCGGGTTTGGGACCGGCAAAGGCGGAGTTATGCTATTATGTGAATACAAGAAACTAGAGAATAGTTCTCTAGTAGTCTCTAGTTTCTTGTATTTGCGTATTAGCCTGTTGAAGGACGTCATAGTCCGAAATCTCGCCAAGAGTATATATTTTTAATAAAAAACTCGTCGCCGTTAACTTCTATTTCTTCTTATAAATCTATAATGGACTTCTCCTACTGTATTATAATTATACTCTCTATATAAGGATAGTCATAGCTTGAGAGAAAGGGGTAAAACTGTAATGGATTTCTTTATTGACAGATCTAGCAAAATTTCAAGTTTTTCACTCTTCTATGATTTTACGAGCTAAAGTTTTGTGAACTTCTTTAAGTTTAAGGAATTTGGAACCTTTTTAGAAATTAAAATAATAAAGTTGTAAAAAATTATTTATATATATAAAAAAAAAAGAAATGATTTTATTAATTTAAAAATATGCAGTTATTTTTTCACCCCTTTTATTTGAAAATAATAATATTTACTTTGAAATTTAATTATTACAATAATAATTGATTGAAATGGTAGAAAATATAAAATATAATATGTTAAATTTGAAAATAAAAGTGATATATATATACTATACACTATATATAGTATATATATTAAAGTTATAAATTCTAATTATTTATTTTTGGAAAATATATGCTGGATATAGTTTCCGAAAAATAAACCAAAAGAAGTTATATATTTCCTATAACCTCATAAATTACCCAAGTTCAACGAATTTAAACAATGTATTAAAAGTTTAAACTTGGAAGAAGTCCAAACTGTCTACAATAAACGAAGTTTCGCCATTTTTATATATTTTTTCTGTATCTCGCAGTAATCGTTTGGTCAGAAAATTTTAGTACGTTATAAATTTTAACTTTTAATACTTTTCAAATAACAATTAAATTTTATTTTTGCCAGTAAATTCTAATATTTTTTAGAAGAAAAAAAAATATAATTTCAAATCAATTAATTCATTTTTTAAATTTTACAAATATATATTGGCATAATGGCATATTAAAGCACATGTGCTCCTGGTCAAGATATGCCATTTTTAATATTGATTTCAATACCTGATCTTTTTATCTTTTATTTTTCTTTCGTTTTTTAATGTGCTATGCGTATTTACGCAAGTTTGGCCTTAAATACCCATTTCTTGTGTTTTCGGGAAGCCATTGGGATCAAAAAATATTTTTTGGTCGCAATGGTTCAGCCTACTCCACGCTGACGAGCGCCAAAAGCGCGAAACGCGTTCGTGGATGGCTTTTCTTGATTTATCAAGAAATTGGGTTGGCTAAATATCAGGGAACAGGCTAAATCAATGTTTAGTTGATTTCTGTTCCACCAGATGGCGCTCTGCCTTCTGTAAAGCACATGTGCTCCTGGTCAGGATATGCCATTTTTAATATATATATATATATAAAATGTAAATAATAAAGTTTATCAAATAAAATTTTAAATCTTAAATATAATTTAAATTAAGTTGATATTATAGAGTGAGTTAATATGGATTTATATATTGATATAACTATATTTAAAACTTTTAATAATAGTAATATTTATATATAAAAAGGAAATTCTATTAGATTAGCAAGCTAAATCTAAATTAATTATATATGATAAAAGTTGCAAATAGAGCAATTTATAATTAGATCTTTAATTAAAAAGATATTTTATTTCGATCCAATATATGCTTTTTAAAATAAATATATATTTCTAATTATTTACATATTATATCTACCTATTATCACATATAAGTCTTTAAATATATATATCCCTAATATTTACTATAAATAAAGATAATGGAAGATAAAATGGCGTCATTATTTTGTTTAAAAATGTCGCCGGAAGAAATTTTAGAGGACAGTTGGCTACAGTCGTGTGGGCGGAAATTTGAGATCTTCTGATGGGATATGACTTGTGAGAGGCAAAAAAAAATTATTTGTAATTTTACACTCGGTAATGGAATTTAGTAAGAAAATAAAATTTTATATAACATTCTGGATTTAAAAAAAAAAAAAAACTATTTAAAATTGAAAGATTGATTGAAAATTATTATTTTATAATATATTTTTATAGATATTGACTAGAGAGAAATAAATTTATAAATGTATTTTACCTAGTGAAGAGTTAAAATTATTTTACATTTTTGTGAATAGAAAACCTGGTTTTACACCTGATATATATTTATATTTAATTAAAAAAGGCGTATATTGGATCAAAATATCATTTATTTTACCAATATTTCAGTTGGCTGAACGCCAACCTTTATCAAGGTATTATAACATATTAATGTATGTCAACAACAAACTCAGAGCCACATAACATCAATAGAATTAAGTAAAAAAATATTTTTTGTCTATATTCAATGGAAAGAAAAAAATGTTGATATATAAATATATCCACTAGATGGCGCTCTACTATCTAAAAAGCACATGTGCTCGTGATCAGGATATGCTTCCTTTATATATATATTTATTTATTTTTCAAAAATAGAGCAATCCATAAATAGATCTTTAATTAAAAAAGCTTATTTGTAAACTTGGATCATTGGATCAAAATATAATTGGCGTTCAGCCAACTGAAATATTGGTAAAATAAATTATATTTTGATCCAATATATGCCTTTTTAATTAATTATATATGTTAAAATCATAGAGTTAAATATACAGCTTTCATTTAAAAATAAATTTCTCTAAAGAAGGTTCATATTTTTAAATTTTCATTAACAAGAAAATGATTCAGTAACAATTCAATATTGTGGAGAGAGAAAGAAGAT
>CP092866.1:103831642-103897533 GCA_030710605.1 Cordylochernes scorpioides | reverse complement strand
TACTGTATAGCCTTTAGCCACAAATAAGTTCCAACATAATCCTGACCATTTTATACACACATCCTCCACTGATGTGTACAAGCTTAGTTATTCCTGATTCAAAGAACCCTTTATAGAGGACATTGCTACTGCTGTGATGCATGGAGACATCAGAGGCTCTTCATTGGACACGACAACAACAACAACAAAGAACTCTTTGTCCTGTTTCCATAGCCAAACATAGATAACATCTTCAACCTCAGGATCAGATACTTGAAGTACGTTCCCTTGAAGTGCGACCCAAAAGAAGTTCTGGCCTTTATAATGTGGGTGATCCATTATATCTTAAATGAGAGCAAATTTTGTGTAATGGACCCAGAGTGGAGATGAGAGTGTAACAATATGATATCTCTGGTCAAATGTCCTCTTCGCTAGATTTTCTCCTAAGGTGCCAGTATGTTACACTCTGCATTGTCATTGTACCTGTTGAAGTGACATCAAAAGTCCTTGTCTATCAAAGAAGATGGATCCCAAAATCTTTGAAGTTGAGGTACCAGCACAGCAACAGCATTTCTGAGGTGGAGAAGCTCCTTTCAGTTGCAATTTAGTTGCTTTGTTTCAGATTCATAATGGCAACACCGGGTCTTATCACCAGCCACAAATTCATCTAAAAAGACGTCTCCTTCGAGCTGAGAAGTACAGCTCTAAATCCTGTTTAAAAAAAAAAAAATCTATTATGGCCTTCTTTTGCTCTTCTGCAAGAATCTTTGGGATTTATTCAGAGCATTTCTCCTTTAGCCCCAGATGTTTAGCTAAGACAACCAGAGACTGGGGAGAACAAATGGAGAGGCTCAAAGTGATTTCTTGCAAGATTTGATGGAGATGATGTTTGTTGTTGATGCTGTATTGAAGATTGGTTCCATGGTGCAAGTAACTATATAGTTATTTTACGACAACTTTATGTTGGTTTTCATCATGCCTGTTTTGAGTCAGACACTGGCAGTTATAAAGAGAATAGGCTGTATTTATAATTTGTGACAGGGGGTCGATGGAAGGGTGGTCTAAATCATTGGTCTTTTGACCGCTACGACCCGGGATCGAATCCTGCATTGAGCACTCTTTTCTAATAAAAAAATACTCCAACAGCCCCTGAATCTTGAAAAAGTCCAACACTACCAGCGAGTGCAAGTAACTAAACGGGGCTCTGGCACATTTGTAAGCGCAAAGTAGAACTGCTTTTCACATGTGTAGACATGTGGTACACTTATACTAAAAGCAGTCACTAACTACCCGCCATGAATATCATGGCTTGTTTCACATGTACTAGGGATAATTAAAAAAAAAAAAAAAAAGTGACACAAAGGGCAGATATATTCTCTGGGCTAATCTGTGATTAAATTTTGAATTTTACACTGGTCCTTTGGCATAATCTTTAATATTTTTATTTACCTCTTAAATTGTAAATTAATGCTTGCATATAACCAATTTGAAATAATTTAGATTTTTAGTACAAGTAGATATTAGAGAAGTACTTGCTTGTAGATATTGAAGCTTCCCTATTGTGTTTTCTCTATGGATCTTAGAATTGATGTTTCATTTATTTAATTGTAGCACAATTCGGAAGAATACTCAACAGTGTTCACTGGTTTCCATCCTCAAAGGAAATGTATTGCGCACAATCTATATATTTGCAATAATTTATAGCAACTTCCTATATGTTTAATGATCAATTTTCTACAGTTGCTAGCCTCTTCTCTAAGTACAATACTCGTAGACAGCATGAGATGTCATCTATATATATCTAGACACATAGACAGGAAGTTGTACCATTTAGCATGTATATCATAGGATTCAGACAATAACTCTGAAAGATATTAGAGTGACCTTTATAAAAGACACATGAGATAACCAAATGTGAACAAATTTGCCTTTGTCTCCTTCAAAAATACAGATGACCAGTTATATCAAAGACTTTCCACTTTTAGAAATCCCAGGAATCAGCGAGAGGATAATAGAGGATGTGACTGCCCCTCACTGCCAAGCAAAACTTGAACCATGGTCTCATGGTGGAAATAAGAATGTCCTTGAGTTCATCAGGGAATAAAGTCCATTCCTGTTCAAGAGCCAATTTTGTTCAATCACAAAAGGAGTGTGATTATAATAGGATGCATTAGTGTGCCATCTGTTATGTGAAACTCAATCTATTTAAGACTTACATGATTCTTCATAAAATTAAATAATTTTCTACTGCCCTTACATCAACAATATTACTGGTTAAACCAATGGGTGGGTTCACCACTGATGAGCCAGGCCCTCCTATTATTTTATCATTACAGCAAGGGCAGTAGGAAGTTGTTTAATTTAAAAAAGAATCAGTGTGTCTGAACTAGTTTCTTATAAAGGAGTGTGACTGAGAACATTGAGACACGAATGTTTTATAATGCATTAGCGCGCCATCTGTTATCAAAATTCAAAACTATTATAGATGCGTATGATTCTATAAAAAAATAAACAATTTATACTGCCCTTACTGTAATGGAAGGCCCTCCCATTAATTTTTCCATTGCAGTAAGAGCAGTAGAAATTGTTTATTTTTAAAAAGAATCATACACGTCTATAGTAGTTTCGAATTTTGATAACACAAATGTTTCTTTCAAACATAAATAAAATTTCTACTGTCCTTACTGCGATAAAAATATATTGGAAGGGTTTGGCTCATCAGTGGTGAACCCTCCCAGCGGTTTCGCCAATTTAATCTACCAGACCGCTTCGTTAGAGCTCTAATACTGTATTGGATCATTCTGTTTATATATGCTACACTGAACGGTGGAATCTAAGAAATGGTATTTAAGCAAACTATGAACATAAGCTTTTAGGACAGTATAGAATTATACATAATATTTGCATCGAGAAAAGATCTTCTGCAAACAATAAGGACAAGGCCAGTTAGGCATAAATATTTTTTCATTGCAGTAAGGACAGTAGAAATTTGATTTATGTATGAAACATTTGAGTCTTAATGTTTTCATTTGCTATATATAGATGGCACATTGTTGCTTTATATTGAGAGAGCGTGAGACCTTACCACGGGGTGGCTGTGTGGGGTGCCACAGAACTTGTAGTAATTCTCCGGGACGATGGTGATGTCTATGGAGTTGTGTTGGAAGACCATCCCACAGCAAGTCTTCATTCTGCACAGTCATTTGGTGATTATTGGTGATGTACAACATCACAGAGAACTGATGTACAAGGTGTTGGATTAGAGAGTAAAATAGACAAAGGGTAACATAACCTAATCTTTTATTATTATTATTTAATAAAAATCCTGAGTTCAACTACCCGGTTGATGGATCTCAGCAAGAGTCCTACTCCAGGGATATGGAGGAGCTGAATCTGTACTCATGTTAGAGTCTGCAGCAAAGGCTTCCATGTTAGGAACAGCCTCAAATTACAGGCAAAGTCAGACTTTCATCAAAGTGTGCCTGGATCATGGTGCCATGATCAATGAAAGCTGAACCACTACACCCCATTCCATGAGATCAGATGTTGATTTGAATGCTGCATCGCCTGTTGCACAGAATAAACTAAACAGGACCTTTAGGAGAGGCCGCTGCTTATCATAAAACAGCTCGAGGAGCACGAATTCCTGGAATTTGTGTAATATTTGCACACAGGGATAGGAAACAACAACAACATCAACAAGCAATCCAGGGTTAAGTTTCTTTTACTATTTTTATTTCTCTAGTTTTCAGGCTATAACCTGTCCTTCAACAGGAGAACTAGAAGTATAACCGTGTATATATGTAGTCTATACAGTGTAGAGTTAGCTGGAAGTTATACTTCTAGTTCTCCTGTTGAAGGACATGTTATCCCGAAAGCTAGAGAAATAAAAATAGTAAAAGAAATTTAACCCTGGATTGCTTGTTTATTTTATTAAATTATAAGTCGGGAGGATGAATGTGTATTATTATTATCCCAAGTACAACCAGGTCATGATAATCATGGTAGATAGTTAACTTTACTGCAAGCACACCACATATCAACACACACAAGTAGAAAGCAGTTCGACTTTTATACTTACAGGTGTACCAGAGTCCTATTTTGGTATTTGCACTCATTAGTGAGGTTGGACTTTTGAAAAAATTGGGATGATTGGACTTTTTCAGAAAAAAAGTACGTAATGCAGGATTTAATCCTGGGTCATGGCTGTTAGTTTCCACCATTCTACCCACAGAATCTATAGAAGGGGACCAAGCAGTCCTATGGACTGAACCAACCAAGTCCGGAGAGTAAGCACATGAGAATCATTCACTGTGAGGATTCTACTGGGAGAAATGTTTCTCTAGTTGTACTTTGGTGCAGCAATAGGATTCTGAGAGATAGCGAGTGGTTTCACTTAGTTGCTTTATGAAAAATGCCATTTTTGCAGGTTGGTTGTGAAATTACACTCATGGAATTAACGAAAACACAAGGTAATAAGACCAAATCCAAATAAATAAATAATGTGTGACATTTCGGTAACAACAGCACTTTTGTCTGAAGATAGTAACAATGCTGTTACCGAAACGTCACACACTATTTATTTATTTGGATTTGGTCTTATTACCTTGTGTTTAAAATCTATAATCCAAATTGTGCCTTATCATGAACTTAAGGAAGTTGTACCTTTTAGCATGTATATCGGGATTCAGACAATAACTGAAAGATTTTTGATACACAATGATCTTTATTGAAGACATACGAGATAACCAAGTGTGAACAAAATTGCCTCTGTCTTCTTAAAAAAAATAGATCACTGGCAACATCAAAGACTTTCAACTTCCTTAAGTTTTGATAAGGCACAATTTGGATTATAGATTATAATAAAAGAAAATAAGACCTAATCTAAATAATTTATTAGTGTGTGACGTTTTGGCAACAACATTGTAACCATCATCAGACAAAAGAATAAATGAGAAAAAATATCACAGCAAGTTCTTAAGTAGTACTGTTATTTTTTTTTTATTATTATTTTTTTTTGCTTATCCCTAGTACACGTGGTACAGGCCATGATAATCATGGTGGGTAGTTAGCGACTGCTTTTACTGTAAGTGCACCACATGTCTACACATGTGAAAAGCAGTTCGACTTTGCACTTACTAATGCCAGAGCCCCGTTTGGTTACTTGCACTCGCTGGTGGGGTTGGACTTTTGCAAGAATCGGGGGCCATTGGAGCATTTTTTTCTTTTAAACAGAAAAAAGTGTCCAATGCGGGAATCGAACCCGGGTCCTAGTGGTCGAAAACCAAACGGTTTAACCAGCCTTCCACCGATCCCCTTTTATCAAGTGTTTAAACAAGATAACAGATAAGGAAAAAATAGTTTTTTAAGACAACTTGAAATATTCTTCTACACTAAGAATATCACACACTTATTAATTTATATCTGGTCTTATTACCTTGTGTTTATAATCTATAATCCAAATTGTGCCTTATCATTAATATTGAGTTAATCTTTAGTACAGGCATACAATACTAAAAGCAGTCCAAGCTTAGTACCCTTCATGATTATTATGGCCATAGGTAGTTGGGAAAAGTAGAAAAACACAAAGCTAAATACAAATCATGATTATCATGGGGCACTTGAGATAAGTGACAAAAACCACAAGTAGTCAGTCTCTAAGCTAACTACTACCCACCATGATTATTGAGGCCATGTGGGATAAGTAAAGGGGCCATTATAATGGACATTATAGCAGCAGCCTTATTGAGTCAACTCCCCCATATCTTTTATTAACATATTTTACGATGCACTAGCGCCATCTGTTATCAAAATACGAAACTATTTTAGACGCGTATGATTCTTTTTAAAATAAAACAATTTCTACTGCCCTTACTGCAATGGAAAAATTAATGGGAGGGCCTGGCTCATCAGTGGTGAACCATTATTTTATTTTAAAAAGAATCATACGTGTCTAAAATAGTTTCGTATTTTGATTAACATATGTGTTGGAAAACAGCTATGTAAATCTATTGTTTGTAAATATGGAAATCTGAGTTATACACATTTATATTTTAACTCTATTATTTCTATATTAACTCCAGCATATATCCTGGACTGTATTGGAGCTAAGACCTATACAAGAACTCCAAAACTATAGTAGAAAAAATTATTACTTTCAACCTTCATGACCTGGTGTAAGCTTACCCATGGGATAATAAAAAATAAAAAAAGAATCAAAATACAGTTAAAGCTGTCCATAGTGCCACCTCTTGGGACTCACCAAAATAGGGTGCTATAGAAAGGAGATGATATAGACAGGTCACTTTTAATGTAAATCGCATCATATTACATATTTAAAATCAGGCACTATAGAGAGGAAGGCACTATTTAGAGGGGGAGCTATAGACAGGTTTTACTGTATATGTAAATATGACTTATTATAAATATTGTATTTAATTCTAAAATAAAATCTGTGTGTGAGTTGTGCAGAAACGCTCATAGACAAGTGTTGAGTTGTTTGGTGTTAGATCAAGTTTAGCCTCCCCCTCAGGAGTAGAAAGACTTTTCCGCCATCAGAGAAAGGTCAGCGAGCTTCTTCCGGGACCAGAAAAAGTTTATTTTTTTAGGGTGTCTAGGTGAAGCAGAGCCTGGGCATGAATATGCTTTATGCGACAATGTGGTAACCAAGAAAAAAATTGAATGCAAGGTTACATAATAGAAGGTTTGTCTTTTCATGTCTTCATCACAACCTGTGTCTATCGTGGTATAGCATCCAGGTTGTTAGTCCAACAAGATCTCTGATTGATTAATCTATAGTTTCCTAGGTTAACTTGTTCTGTAGAACTTGTCTTTCCAATCCTTTGAATCCTCCTGGTTCCAAAACAACTTTACTAGGTGTGCTCAAAAAAATCAACCTACCTTATGATATATAGCAATAAATAATATATGATGGTTATTCACTTTTTTATTTTGCTTATCCCTAGTACACTTGGTACAGGCCATGATAATCATGGTGGGTGGAAGTAGGTGACTCCTTTTACTGTAAGTGCACCACATGTGAAAAGCAGTTCGACTTTGCACTTACAAATGTGCCAGAGCCATGTTTGATGGTTACTTGCACTCGCTGGTGGGATTGAACCTTTACAAGAGCCGGGGGCCATTGGAGCATTTTTTTTAAATCAGAAAAAAGTGCCCAATACAGGAATCGAACCCGGGTCATAGCGGTCGAAAACCAACGGTTTAGACCACCATTCCATCGACCCCCAGGTTATTCACATATTAAAACAAAGTGTCTAATGTGGGATTAGATCCCGGTTCATGGCTGTTGGAAATTAAGGGTTTCAACCGCTTGTCCACCAACTCTTTTTGAATCCTCAAATGATATGTATGTACATAGTTGTCGTGTCCAATGAAGAGTCCCAAATGTCTCCATCATCTCTATCACAGCAGTTGCAATATCTTTGGTGTGTGAACCAGCTGTTCTGTGTCAATTAAGTTCCTGATTATACAACAACATAAAATGGAAGTCTCTTTTATATTACTTGGTTAAAACATCTTCATTATAAGGTTTCCGAATCCCATTAACATTGGTCCCAAGTAATGGTATTATAGTGGGGTTTAACTGTTTCTGTAACTCTAAAATAATATAGTACTCTGTAGAATGTTGTGATATGTGAATGCATCAACATTTGGAAAGGATAGACAGATTGGCAGCTTGATTTCTTTGTTACGAACGAGGGCACCTGAGGCGCATATGCGTGGGGCTTGTGTGTTCATCCCAAAATGCCTGGATAAAAAAAAAGGATTGTTTTGGTGGATGCAGAGATTTTCTTTGTATAATTTTCATATTTAAAGTATACACTTAAAGATCGTAACAAAAAAACTAATAGTGAGTTAAAAAAACTTTTTTAAACAAGAAAGAGTCTCACCTCTTCCAGTAATATTTATCGACGAGGTCAATGATGTTCCAGAGTGGGGCGGTCCTGTTGTAGCGCCGCGGTGGCTTGGTGGTTTTGCGGTTGGTCACTGGGGGGGCTTTCTGGATGGTGCGGACTGTGGGGGAGCTGGTGGACTCCTTGCTGCTCTTCACTACTGCACCACACCCGGGATCTGACACAAGTGGCTCTAGGAGAGTCTGAGTCAAAAGGCGATCCATTAAATAAGTTTATATAAAAAAGACGTACCTGGATCTGTAAAGAAAAAAATTGTGCAATAAATTGATAAAGAGGGAACAATCTCTGGAAATATTTTTAGAAATCCATGTACATACATAGAATCTGTCACAGTATTCTCATTGATATGGGTGGCAGAAATGGGTATCTATAGTACCAATTAACAAATTTTTATTTTAATTATTTAAAATATTAGGAGGGCCTGACTCATCAGTGGTGACCCTCCCAGCAGTTTCACTTTCAAATATTTATTTCTGGTGAAAGTAACTAGAAATTAAAATAACATTGATAAATGGAAGGCTTCATTACTAAAAGCATTCTTGAGAAAATTTTGCCCGATTGAGATTTTATTTTTTATTAATTTGTAAAAAAGTAGAACCTCCCTGTAAAGGACACCTAATTGAAGAGCCAAGTGTCTTTTAGGGAGAGGTGTCCTCTTACCGGAGAGTTGCTAAATAGTAAAAATGGCTATTTTCCAAATGAAAACTGTCCTTTGTAGAGAGGTGTCCTCTATCGTGAGTATCCTCTAATGGAGGTTCTACTGTACATCAAAATGGCAAAATATGGCTGGAAATATTCTGAAGGCCCACACTAAAAAAGTAAATCTCTCAATTATAGATTAGAAACACAAGGTAATAAGACACAATCCAAATTAATAAATATTTTTTCTACTTCTAAGAATAATATTTTAGGGTTCTTAAGAAAACTATCTTTTCCATATCTGATATCTTGTTTACACACTTGATAACAGTAGCTATTAAAAAACATGCTGTGATTTTCTCATTCAGTACTCTTTTGTCTGAAGATGGTAACAATGTTGTTACCAAAATGTCACACTATTTATTTATTTGGATTTGGTCTTTTCACTTTGTAGTTCTAAATCTAACCGTCTCGATGGCCCCACTTGTATACTGTTGTATGTCAACAAGTAGCCGAACGATGGTACACGGGAGCAGTACACATTTTTTTTTTTTTTTTTTTTTTTTTTTTTTATTTTAATTTTTGTTTATTTTTTAATTAATTACTTTTAACAGAGAAATGGCCCCACAGAGATGACGGGGATAAATTGTATTTGACCATTGACCACAGTTTCCTAGCAATGTGTTAAATACAATGTGCCAGGAATAAATTAATCTTCGTCCTGTTTGTATTTCGACCCGGCGATAGAGAAATGTCCAGATACAGCTCCATCCCTACTACAACCGGCCCGGCGAGACCCCGAAATTAACGATCTCTTCCTGGACCGGACCACGAGTCCAGCGCTGCATCAAATAAATCATCTGAGTAGTACATCCCCGCCTTTGTCTCATCAATATAATGTCCCTTTAACCAAGTTCCTTCTACAACACACAAATTGGTTGGAGAATAATTAGATGTAAAAAAAAGAAATCCTCTATCTCAGAATTACTTTCTACCTGTGTTGGCATGTGAGTCACTTCCAAAAATAACTTTATTAGGTACCGCTCAAAAAGAGCAACCTAGCTTATGTTGTAGTTTATGATGTCACATGTCCATAACATATTCTCCAAATACAATACACTCATTCTAGAATCTACAATCTCCAAAGACAATAACAACATAAACTGAAGATCTACCCCAACAGTTCCAGCATATTCAACGCAGATAATCCTACCCCCATTGAAACGGTCCCCTAACCCTCTACAACTGGAAAACTATTTTTATATTTGATTTTTTGAAAATTAATTTCTGTGAATCTCTATTATAAGTATGTTGCACGCCTTTGTGGAGCCAGTGGCCTGATGAAACGTGACCGTGTGAAAGCTTTACTCCCAATATCTGAATAGAGAAACTCTGCAAATATTTTTATATATTTATTTAATTCAATTATAATATTATTTGCATCAATATTTCAAGTACTAGCTTATCTTATTTACATTGTGAAATATGAACAGGTTCTTCACAGAAGAAGGTGTCCAATACAGGATATGATCCTGGTTCATGGCTATTGGCAATCCAGGGTTTTAACCACTCATTCACCTACTCAACTTGGAGCACTTACAGTAAATGCAAGTGATAACTACCTACCATGATTATCATGGCTTGTACCATGTGTACTTGGAATTTGTACCAGCATCACCCAAAATAAATATAAAATCTAACTAATACAGTCGAACCTCTTTAATTCAACACCCCAAGGGATCAGAGCTTTCAGTTGAATTAAAGGAAGTGTTGAATTAAAGTTATTCAGATGATTAGCTAATCATCTAACTCGCTAAAATAATATATATATTTTTTAAATAGCTTTGTAATATAAATTGATCATATTAATTGAAACCATTGTGTGTACTTTTTTGTATTTATTTTTTTATTTTCATAATTAACTTCAGTATCATGGACAAAATGGCAATACTACATATTTTTGAAACACAAATAATTACAAATAATATTTTATTCTAGTTGAAGAATATAGCAGTTGAAAGGAAATAAATATGGAAAATAAAAATAATATTTAAAAATAATCATGAAGATCTTTTTAAAAATTCCTTTATAGATGTCTGTTTTTGCACTGGAATCCTATTCTGGATGTATTCCAGATGGTCTATTTAAAAAAAAACATGCTTGTCTTTCTTCCTCTGAAATGTGTTTTAAATAACAAAGAGTTTTTATTGTATTAAAGGCATCTACTGCTGCTGCACCTGTTATTGATTTTGTGTTTAAATCTTTTATAATAACACAGAAATGGGATATTGAAATAAAATGTTATCATAATCATTGTGGCTACATTTTATGAATATTTATTTATTTAAAAGGAAATTATTTGTAAATTTTAAAACTAAAATATTTCAATGCTGAAAATTAAAAAGAAAATAATATTATTAATTTGCGCACGATTCCTAAATTTCCGCGTAAAAAACAAACAATACTCGTGACATTGCGCAATGGCACTGCAAAGTGAAACTTAAACTAACAGAAACCAAAAGTGCGCAGGCGCGATCCTATCGGCTCTCGCCGATCATCACCACTTACCGCCGCCGTAATACCTTTTTAGAGGTAAAGATGTATGTAAAAAAAAAAAACATTCATCTGTTAAAATTCAGATTTTAAAATGGTCGAACTATCGGAACTGTCGTATTATCGATACTGTTGAATTACGGTTTGTTATTTGACAGGCCGGAGGTCGGGACATCAGAATATGGTCGAATTATGGTAGAGTGTCGAATTTGCAAGTGTCGAATTAATGAGGTTATACTGTATGTGTTGGTTAGAAATTTACAACAACCCTCCCTATTCCTAGAAAAAATTCAAGAGCTGTGAGGTGCCATTCCAAGTTTATTTAGTGGATAGCTTCACCTTGGATTTCCTATGGGGCCTCTTGTTTTGATGGTAAAAATATTCAATTTAATTAAAAGTTTCCAAAAATGTATATAACATGCTACAAAAATAGAACATAAATATAAACAAACAATTCCGCTAAATTTATTAATTTGAAATCACGACCTGCGAGCTGAAACATGCTCAAAATTTTGTTGTTTTATAAAAATGTACAGTAAAACCCCGCTAAGACGAACCATGGATATAACGAACCTTCCCTTATAACGAACCCATCGAAAATCCCAATTCCATTCCATTAAAATTACCATCGTTATAACGAACTTTTCACTTTTCAAACTAGCGAACTATAGCTATAACGAACCCAATTTTGGTCCCAAAATATTAAATTCTATCAAAAATACCATGCTTATAACGAACTTCTAATTTTAATTCCAAAATTATAATTTTCAAAACTAATTAAAATTTTGTGTGAGCTCTAGCTCACAGATCGCAATTCAAAACAAAGAATTTAGCGACATTGGGTGTTTTTATTTACGTTCTATTTTTATACTGCGCCCTTTTATAAATTTTTCATGCCTTATTGAAAACTAAATTTCTTAACTCTACATTAGGAAAATTCCTTAAAACATGATTTAAATTATTAAAACCAGTTTTAAAAGATAATGGAAGTGCCAAAGAAAAAGTCGCTCGTATCAAGATATCACTTGAAAAGAAATTAACCATCATAAAAGCTATTGAGAGTGGTACATCGCAAGCGGAACTTCGGAAGAAAATGAAAATGAGCAAAAGTAGCATTTCTACGATATGGGGCAAAAAAGAAGACTATAAAAAAAAAATGCTACAAAGAGGAATCAATCCCAACTATTGCCGCTATCGTCAGTGTCATTATCCACTTTTAGAAGCCTTGTATACGTGGTTAGTACAAGCTAGGCTTCATTTTAAAAAATGAAGATTTCTTTGCTAGATATGAAACCAAATTTTTGAGGAATATGTTAAAGCAGAAAAAAATAACAGACTTCTTCAAGTAAGCCTTTGTATCCTATATTGTAATATAATATTTATTTATATAAAATATATTTTTATACCTTTTAAAATGTTATTAATAAAGTTTTTATTTAATCTATCTATATATATAAAAATGAATGTGTCTGTCTGTCTGTCTGTGTGTGTGTGTGTCCTCTATGGATTCAAAAACCATACATCCAATCGCCGTGAAATTTTGGGACATTATGAGGTGTATCCCCGGAAAGGTTTACGAAAAAAAATTTCTTGAATATCTTGAATATCCTTAGAGTTATTTGCAGATTTGTATATTTAACTCGCAAGCAGCGCTACCATTGAGACGGAGATAGGCTTAGTTTGCTGCTCCTGATGACCTTGGGTCATCGTGTGAGTCACAGCATGATGCTACAAAAACACTCTCTCTGGGGATTTTACAGCGTCGACAACCTGTAAGATTGCCTCTCTCATATATTATACTTTAAACATCTGCTTAATTAAAGCATTTTTCATTAGCATTAGATATCCCGTGTCGATGATTTTGTAATGTATAGAATTAGGAAAGACAAAATTCAGGATGACACGGCTCACAGGGAACGGTAAAAAATGTTCACTTTATCGAGGAAATACAAAATTCGGGATGACACGGCACACAGGGACCGGGAAAAAATGATCACCTTATCGAGAGATTCACGACCATGATTTTATTCAACTTATCGAGTATTTTTCAAGGGACCGGGAAAATATGTTCACTAGATAAAACGATTATTTTGTAATATAGAAAATTAGGAAATACAAAATTCAGGATGACACGGTACAAGGGACCGGGAAAAAATGATCACTTTATCGAGAGATTCAAATTTACGAGTTTCAAATCATCAAAATATATCTTTCTTTTTTTATATGTTTATAGAGAATTGTTTTAACAAATGTTCGTTATACAAACCTTTACTCGGGTAAAACCCGGGCGAAGCCGGGCACATCCGCTAGTCTATATATATAAAATTGAATGTCTGTGTGTCTGTGTGTGTGTCTGTGTGTGTGTCCTCTATGGATTCAAAAACCATACAGCCAATCGCCGTGAAATTTTGGGATATTATTAGGTGTATCTCCGGAAAGGTTTACGAAAAATAATTTCTTGAATATCTTTAATATCCTTAGAGTTATTTGCAGATTTGTAGCTTTAACTCGCAAGCAACGCCATCTTGCAACGGAGATCTGCCCCTCCCCCCCGGCCGCCCGCTGGCCAGTTGGTTGGACAGTCCAAGTTCCCACCGACCAATCACAGGGATCAAGAGCCCCCTCCCCCCCCCCCCCTCCCCCCCCGTCCGGCCGCCGGCCAATCAGAGTGATCAAGAGGTCCTGGCGCGCGGGGGGCGGGTGACCTCCGGGAACTACGTCCATCTTCCATAAACGACCATGATTTTATTCAACTTATCGAGTATTTTTCAAGGGACCGGGAAAATATGTTCACTAGATTAAACGATGATTTTGCAATGTAGAAAATTAGGAAAGACAAAATTCAGGATGACACGGCACACGGGGACCGGGAAATAATAATCACTTTATCGAGAGATTCACGACCATGACTTTATTCAACTTATCGAGTATTTTTCAAGGGACCGGGAAAATATGTTCACTAGATAAAACGATGATTTTGTAATGTAGAAAATTAGGAAAGACAAAATTCAGGATGACACGGCACACAGGGACCGGGAAAAAATAATCACTTTATCGAGAGATTCACGACCATGATTTTATTCAACTTATCGAGTATTTTTCAAGGGACCGGGAAAATATGTTCACTAGATAAAACGATGATTTTGTAATGTAGAAAATTATGAAAGACAAAATTCAGGATGACACGGCACACAGGGACCGGGAACAAATGTTCACTTTATCTATACTTTATATTCAAATTTACGAGTTTCAAATTATCAAAATATATCTTTTTTTATAAGTTTATAGAGAATTGTTTTAACAAATGTTCGTTAGACAAACCTTTACTCGGGTAAAACCTCGGGCGAAGCCGGGTACGTCCGCTAGTTTTTATATATAAGGTATACTTTTCTTGGATTTTTTTTACATATGGGGGGCAGGTTGCATTTATACTAATTAAATTATCAGAGGAACTGATCAAAAAGGCAATATTTTCACATGATTTTGTTTTTATTTTAATATACAGCTTCAATATATAGAAATAGGTTAATTTAGGGGGAAAAAAGCAGCCAATATTAAGAGGTAGCCTTTTTTTTTTTTTTTTGCGCATGCCCTTTAATTATATCCTCAAAAAAAAATTTAAATACCCAAACCGTGGCTATAGTGAACCGTGGCTATAGTGAACCAAAAGTCCCGTCCCAATGGGGTTCACTATAGAGGGGTTTTACTGTATTAACTACAATTTTAAGTTTGTTATAAGCCTAGTATTTTAAATATAATTTTTCACATTTTATACATAAAATTAATTTGAGTCAAAAGGCAATCCATCAAGATCTGTAAAAAAATATATATTTTTTTTTTTTTCTCAATTTATTTCGAGAGATTGCTTCCTCTTTATCAATAATCAATTGATAAAGAGGGAGCAATCTCTCGAAATATTTTGAGAAAATTTTTTTTTTTTTTTTTTACAGATCTAGAGGTACGCCGTCTTTTTTATATAAACATAAAATTAAGTTTGTTACCATTTTTTTACTATTTAGCAGTTCTCTGGTAATAGTATCTGGTAATGGATATCTCTCCCCACATTGGCTCTGCAAGTGGGTGTTGTCTTTACAGAGAGGCAGTTCTACTGTAACAGAGAGTAAACAGTTTCTACTTACTTCCCTCTTCAATGTAAGCTTTCTGTCTTAAAGCTTTCTTCATGTTGGGAGACACTAGGGAGGGTTTTCAAGCTACTACACCCAACACATGCACAATTAGCA
The DNA here is from genome assembly GCA_030710605.1 of Cordylochernes scorpioides. Classification (NCBI taxonomy): domain Eukaryota; kingdom Metazoa; phylum Arthropoda; class Arachnida; order Pseudoscorpiones; family Chernetidae; genus Cordylochernes; species Cordylochernes scorpioides. The sequence goes on along the minus strand of CP092866.1, from coordinate 103,882,187 downwards.
ACAACACACAAGTGATATAAAATGATAATTACACACACAAGCCTTTATTCCGTCTTATACAGATGATTCTCCTGTTAGAAATGAATCTAAAAAGAAATGAGAATCAAGGGAAGAAACTGAATCCTTGCTCAGAAAAGAGAAAAAGAAGAAAAGAAAAGAATATCTATGTACAAAAGTTTGGACTATATACATTGTTTTTCATGCATAGAACACAGTGAAGAATTAGATTATTGAGTAAATGGTTGCATCTTGTGAAGAAGGAAATATTTCCACACAGTTCAGTTACTTTGTTAGGTCTTTTTTCCTCCTTGCAGTCTTGAAAAATTTAAAGAACTTTAAAATAGCTGACCCATTATCCATCAAATCTGAAAGAAAGGAATACAGCGAAAATAAAAAATTATAATTTACATTTATAAATATTTTGAAAATATAGAGCAATCCATACTTAACTCATTAGATAATAAAAAAGGCATATATTGGATTGAATACAAATATTTGCCAATATTTATGGTTGGCTGAACTCCAACCTTTGTCAAGGTACAGTAAAACCCCGCTAATACGAACCCTGGATATAGCGAACCTTCCCTTATAACGAACCCACAGCGATTTCCGATTCCATTCCATTGAAAATACCATCGTTATAACGAACTTTTCAATTTTTAAAATAACGAACTACCCCTATAACGAACCTATTTTCGGCCCCAAAATGATAAAATCTATTTAAAATACTATGCTTATAACGAACTTAAAATTGTGATTTAAAAAAATTTTAAAACAACAAAATTTTGAGCATGTTTCAGCTCACGGATTGCGATTTCAAAACAAAAAATTAGCGGCATTGTTTGTTTTCATTTCCATTCTATTTTTCCTGTATGTTGCATACATTTTTACACATTATACTTTTATTTAATAGAATATCTTTGCATTCGACAATTTTGAAATAGAATAAAAATACAAATGGCTTCCAAAATAAAGAAAAGAAACAAAGAGTGGCGTTCTAAAAAAAAAGCAGTGGCAGCATGCCCTTTTAGAAGCGTTCTATTACAAGTTTAACCTAGGCTAAATAATAATTCCAAATAATTTTAAAGCCAGAAATGGTTTGCATAACAGGTTAAAAAACAAAATTTAATATACACTTCAGAAGAATATGTGGAAACTGGAATTGGAAGAAGAAGGGGGGAAAAAAAACAGTTCCCCGTGTCTCATGAGCCACAAACAAATCGAATTATAAATTCTCAAAAACTACCACTACAGTTCTATTTTTAGAATGGAATTCTTGTTAGGTATATGACTCATTCAGGGTTCGCGGATATTCCCCCTGGCCGGCCGTTTTACCACCAATTTTGTGTTATCAAATTGGTGTTTTTTATTTGCAATTTTACCGATCGCTCTATCGTATAAACATGTTTCGCGTCCGATTTTTCTGAATTGGATACTTTTGATTCATCTTCAATTGATTCAGAATACACGGGGCTTCGTTCCTTTGATGGAAATAACGATATTTTAAGGCCATTCCGATTTTCAAATTTCACTTTCAAACAACAAGGTATTAGAGGCTTTTTTTTTCAAATAAATATAGTATTATATTATTTGAGAAAGATGTTCTAAATACTCTTATACCTTTTAAATATATAATTAATAAAGTTTTGCCTAGGGGATTTGGCTAAATTTTTAAATAATACAGAGGTTTATATATAAATATGTATGCTAATGATAAGAAGAACCTATTAACAAATGACTTCTTTTGATATTCAGCATTAGTGTAAAGAAATAGGTCAATTTAGGGAATTAAAACAAAGGGACCATTATTATGTGTCTGCCTTTTCCTGTTTGTATGGCTGTTTTTTAATATTATACGGTCTAAAAATTTAGAAAAGTTAAAAAAAATGGCCAAACCGTGGCTATAGTGAACCGTGGCTATAGTGAACCAAAAGCTGTGTCCCATTGGGGTTCACTATAGAGGGGTTTTACTGTATTTCTTTACAAGGCATATGCACAGGTTGGTGTTCAGCCAACCGAAATATTGGCAAATCAATATCCAATATATGCCTTTTTATTATCAAATTTATAAGTGTGATTGGACTGAATCTCTGAGAAGCAGGTTTATTCAAAATGGAGAGAGATGAAAAGGTACAAAATGTGTGAGCTGAGAATCTCAAGGTAGCAAGACCACATACAGTAGAACTTCTATAAGGGGACACTTATGCTAGAAGACTCCTCTACATAAAGGACATTTTGGCTCTGCAACTAGGTGTTGTCCTTTACAGAGAAGTACGAGGGTGAGTAGAAAAGTAAGGTTACCTATTTTTTTTTTCATAGAAAAACACATTTAATCACAACTTTTTATACATCATTGGAAAGGTTGGACACTTTGCTATTTTTCTACATAGTCGCCTTGATGCTCAATCACTTTTTTCATCCTGTCAACCAACTTTGTAATTCCGGTGTTGTACCACTCTCCCGCCGCCTCTTTGAGCCACTTGTCGACCCACCTGGCGGACACTAAGGTCTTCTACGAGATAATTTCCGAACGCGCGTTGCTAGGTGAAATCCTACAACACCGCTGCCTTCCTTGGTTCCCCCTCTACCGTCTAGAACCTTCCCGGTGATCTTGGGACGCTCAGTCGCTGTCTGGCAGCCGTTCGCGATGGAGCTTCCCCTTAGCTCTCCCGCCAAGTGTGAGTTGCGCTCAGTTATACGCTTTTTAAATGCGAAAAAATAATTCTCCGGTCGAAATTCACCGTCAGTTAGTGGAAGTGTATGGGGAGAAGTGCATGGACATCAAAAATGTGCGGAAATGGTGCCGGGAGTTTAACGAGGGGCGGATAAACGTCCACGATGAACAGTGGTCTGGGCGGCCGAGTTTGCCGGACTCAACCGTAAACCGGCGGATAACCCTTGAAGAGATCGAGGATGGCCTGAATGAAGATTGCAGCTACTTCTCCGTGCACAAGATTGTGTCTGAGACCCTCGGCTACAGAAAGGTGTCCGCCAGGTGGGTCGACAAGTGGCTCAAAGAGGCGGTGGGAGAGTGGTACAACACAGGAATTACAAAGTTGGTTGACAGGATGAAAAAAGTGATTGAGCATCAAGGCGACTATGTAGAAAAATAGCAAAGTATCCAACCTTTCCAATGATGTATAAAAAGTTGTGATTAAATGTGTTTTTCTATGAAAAAAAAATAGGCGACCTTACTTTTCTACTCACCCTCGTAGTTCTACTTACTATAACCTATGATAAGGCACAATTTAGATTAAAGATTATTAACACAAGGTTATAAGACCAAATAAATAGTGTGACATATCGGTAACAGTGTTGTTACGTCACACACTATTTATTTATTTATTTGGATTTAGTCTTATTACCCTATGTCTCTATAACCAACTTATCTGGTCTTGTTACCTTGGGATAAATTAAATATGAAAGGTTTGGGAAGTATTCAGGGGCAGCCTGGTCCTATCACTGAAAGGTAGAATCCATGGCCTTCATAATGTTGCTACATCGGGTTGAGTTGAACACTGGAACCATGTCAAAATATGCACACAGGTTCCTCATGAGCATCATTATATTTAAGAATTTAGGGAAAAAATATATATACTTTTCTTGCTCAAATAAATAATATTTAATGATGTGCCTGTAATTATTATTTTTTAATGTCCTCACAAATATACATGTCTGATAGGATTTGAGTTTTGTCATTGTTAGCATCCAACAAGTCGAGTACAACTTTTAGAGACTACTAGCTGAATGACCTGGGCAATGCCGGGGTATTACCAGAGAAAATTTTTCCACGAGTGTGTTTTAATTTTCAAATGTTATTTTTATTCAAATACTATTGGTTACAATTAAAAATTATGACCTGGCTTCACCCAGGATCTCCACAAGTAAATGTTTGTTCTACGAATAATGCTTGAAATAAAACATTCTATAAACACAAGGTATCCAAATAAATAGTGTGTGACGTTTCGGTAACAGCATTGGTACCATCTTCAGACAAAAGTACTGAATGAGAAATTTTACAACAGCATATTTTTAAATAGTTCCTGTTATCAAGTGTGTAAACAAGATAACAGATAAGAAGAAGATATTTATCTGATAAACAGATGAGATAAACACATGATGAATATTATTCTTAGAATTAAAAGTTTTTTCAAATATAATTAAAAGCATATCTATAAATATCATAATTATAATTATATTTTAAAAAACTTTTAATTCTAAGAATAATATTCATCATGTGTTTATCTCATCTGTTTATCAGATAAATATCTTCTTCTTATCTGTTATCTTGTTTACACACTTGAGATAACAGGAACTATTTAAAAACATGCTGTTGTAAAATTTCTCATTCAGTACTTTTGTCTGAAGATGGTAACAACGCTGTTACCGTAACGTCACACACTATTTATTTATTTGGATTTGGTCTTATTACCTTGTGTTAATAATCTATAATCCAAATTGTGCCTTATCAAAACATTCTATATTATAAAATACAAACAAAATATAAATGTCAAGCATTTGAAAATATGGTAATACAGGCTGGTTGTGAGTGAAAGGGAAATATTTTTGGGAAATGGCGATAGAGACCTGAAAATTTGACTATTAGTTTTTCCAGAATCAACACTACATACTGATATAAGCCACAATTTGGATTATAAACACAAGGTAACAAGACCAAATCCAAATAAAAAAATAGTGTGTGACGTTTCGGTAACAGCATTGTTATCATCTTCAGACAAAAATACTTCATTCAGTAATTTTGTCTGAAGATGATAACGCTGTTACCGAAACGTCACACACTATTTATTTGGATTTGGTCTTATTACCTTGTGTTTAAACTCTACATACTTTTAAAATTTCAGCCAGATTAGCTACCTATTGGGGGCAGGTATAGCCGACAAACATACATACACTGACTTTATATATAGAGATATGTACAAATGGGGGTCGATAGATGAGTGTTATAACATTGTCGGTTTTCAACAGCCACGATCGGGTGAACAAATTCCACATTGGAGACTTTTTTTTCTAATTAGAAAAAAAAAAGCTCCAATGGCCTCCTAGTCTAGCAAAAGTCTAACCACACCAGAGAGTGTAAGTAACCAAACAGGGCTCTGGCATACTTGTAAATGCAAAAGTCAAATTGCTTTCCACATGTGCTGACATTTGCTGCACTGGAGTAAAAGCAGCAGCCAACTACTACCCACCATGATCACCATGGCCTGTACAATGTGCACTAGGGATAGTTAAAACATTTCGATATACCCTCTCCCTTACTAACCAATACAGTAATCCCTCGTTAAGACGAACTCAACGGGAGAACGAAATACCCTTTTCGTCTTAAAAGAATATACACCGAATTCGTATTAGAAAAATTGAATTCGTGGTATCCGGGGGTTGTACTTATGTACTACTGATGAGTAAGAAAACTACATTTCTGAGGAATAACGAATAAATTTATCTGAAAACAATAAGTTAAACAACAATATTTTATAATTTTAAGGAACAACAATTATGTATATGTATGTACATAAAGTATTTTATTTTAAAAGACAATATGGATAATATAATCACAATGTAAGGCAATAACATGAGAATATAAGTTTATTTTAAAACACAAATAAAAAAGAACAACAAAAGAAACAACTTACATAATATACTTGGTACATACAATGTTTATGTGTATGCAGCATATGCAGTATGCATAGAGTATCCTATATCTGGGTTTTCTCTACAGGCTTCAGAAAGTCTGTTATAGTTTTTTGGTGGTATTTGATTGGGCACTGTTTCAGACACTCCCTTCTTATTTTATCCAGGTCATCTTCAAAATGAACATCAATATCCGCAGAGGTTTTGGACAGCTTCTGGAGGGTTTCGAGGGCCGCGATTACTTCCCCTCTAGTAGGCATCATTATCTCTTCTTTCACCTCATCGTCTTCTGTTTCTTCTTCTTCTTTTCTTCTAATTCGGGTGAACCGCAAATTTCCAACCCTTCATCCAGGGCAACATACTCCAGGAAAGTCAAAGTCTCAGCTGGGTTTGTAGCTGAAAGGAGTTTGGTCCATTCTTCAGGCTCATCAAGCATTGTTTCTGGAAGTGAAAACGAATCATCTGTTTTTTCCACACCCAATGAGACACTTATTTCTTTAGCCTTTTCTTTGACAAGTGCGCCGGATACAGGAATATTATTTTTGTCTACTTTTTTTAAACCATTTTAAAAGCTCATCTTCCACGTCTTGATGGGATGCTTTTCGAAGTCGTTTTGAAGAGCTCGAAGACCCTGAGGCAACAGCCGCATCTATTTTTTCTTTGTTTTTTAGAATGGTTGATAATGTGGATTTCGCAATTTGAAAATTTTCGGCAATTTGCGACTTAGATAGCACTCCACGTGCAACTTCGTCCAAAATTTTCCTTTTTAAGGCAAGATCAATGGCGCTTTTTTTTTCGCGGTTTAGATGACATGTTTATGTAGGTTTTTTTATGGAAGCTCAAACAATTCACACTTCGATTATTTAGAATTTAATAATTTTTATTTCAAGCGCATTATTTTATAATACAATCAATTAGTCGGTTATAAAAAAGATATAACAAATAGAAATAAGTCCTTTTTTCTTCTGAGAGCTCGATTTACACAGATTATTATTCACAGAATATATTTTTATTATTTATATTATATTTAATATTTTTAAATATATGTTTTGTATAAAAATAAGAATAATATAATATTCTGTGAAATTCCGTGAAAGCGTGCGCTCCTTGGCTGCTGGCTGGCAGGGGTCACCATGGCCCCTACATTTATCAGTCGAGAAAAACAGCAATACTGGCACAATAGAGTCGAAATTTTCCACTGATTGAGTACATGGAACGACCCCAAGGGGATGGTTTCATAGAAAATGAGTCATCATAACAAACAAAGGACGAATGTTTACACAAAAGACAAAGAGAGCCAATACTTGATATCAACGGCGTTTTTGTTGTTTTAATAGTTTATTGTTTTACTTATAACTCGCCTTTAAAAACAAATTAGAATTTGTTTTAACCGATTGATTAGTTCTGCTGGGGGCTAAATTTAATTCGTATTTCGTCATAACCGAATATTTCGTCTTAACCGGCAAAATCTCTTTGGAAAGCATTGAAATTTAACGGGGGAAAAAAACGGTTCGCGCAAACCGAGAGTTCGTATAATCCGAGTTCGTGATAACGAGGGATTACTGTACTATGTAATTTTTGAAAGTCTAAGTTTCATTGTTGGGAATAATTAAATATGTGTATACTTATGTGTTATAGAGCAATCCATAAATAAATCTTTAATTAAAAAGGCATATATTGGATCACACTTTAATATGCTATAATACCTTGATAAAGGTTGGCATTCAGCCAACTGAAATATTGGTAAAATAAATGATATTTTGATCCAATATATGCCTTTTTAATTAAATACATATGTGTGTTTGGTGAGTCCCAAGAGAGGGCGCTATAGACAGGTTTAACTAGGTATTATTATCATCACAAAAAAAAATCTGCGTTTGAAAGCATATTTAAATATGAAATAAGGTTAAAAAAGGGCAAATACAAATCCTACTTGATTGTTGGCAGAATAGACTGTTTTATTGCACTCTTGGCAGCAAAACCAAACAACAACAAGCCGTAACCCAAAACTTATTTACATGAACCAAAAGCTATAAAAAGATCATGCTGGGTATAAATTACCCAATGACAGAACTCAAAAGGTCGCACTGGGTAAAATTGACCCAAACATACTAATGAAATAAAAATATGTCGTAAAATTATAGACTTATTATAATAAACTTTAGATAGATTTAGAAAGGTATTGAGAATATATTTTTAAAATATTTTTTGATGTAGAAATATATTTTCTAAAAGTTCCTACTAGGTAAATATTTACCCATTTTTATCCCACTTACAGGTTAATATGGATAATAGTTATTTTGAGATCTATATAAATAAATTTGAAATGAAGATATTCTAACATACAAAAAAATATTATTTTAAAAATGTGTTCCTCAGGTTTAACAACAAACCAAAAAAAAAAAGGGGGGGGGTCCCATATACAAAGTTTATAAATTGATATTTCAGGAGTTTATCACAAAACAGAGATACTGGCTTTAATTAAAATAGAGAAGATTAATTTAGTCTCTATGACCTTGTACAGTAGAACATACTCTGTGAGAGGAAACTCACGCTAGATGACACCTCTCTAAAAAGGACAGTTTTCATTGCCAAAAATACCATTTCTACTATTTAGTAACTCTCCAGTAAGAGGACACCTCTTCTTAAAGGACACTTTAGCTCTGCAACTAGGTGTCCTTTACAGGGAGGTTCTACTGTATAATTATACAATGAAATAATAATAATAATGAAAGAGAGCAATGTGTTGAGTTCTCCCCAACAAGACAATTGGGTGAGTACCACTACCTACCCTGTAGCAGCCAGATGGGATTGAGAGGTAATTTGATACTTGCTGTGTTGGCAAACACAATTCTCAGGTTCAAATAGGCTGCTAGAATGTCCTAGTTGTGGAGGCTTAACATTCTCCGAGGAGGCTAAACATAGTCCAACTCTGCCATGACCTTCATTGGAACCATGACTTTACCTACTACAGTAAAACCCCTCTATAGTGAACCCCAATGGGACAGAGCTTTTGGTTCACTATAGCCACACACACACACACACGGTTTGGCTATTTTTTTGTACTTTTCAAAAATTTTAGACCGTATAATTAAAGGACAGCCATGCACACAGGAAAAGGCAGTCACTTAATAATGGTCACTTTGTTTTAATTCCCTAAATTGACCTATTTATTTATATTAATACTGAATAATAAAAGAAACCATTAGATGATAGGTTCTTCTTATCATTAGCATACATGTACATCTATGTCTAATTTAAAAATCAAGACAAATCCTAAGCAAAGTTTTATTAAATATATATTCAAAGATATAAAATGATTTAAAAACATCTTTATCACATTATGTAATACAATGTTTACTTGGAAAAATGGCTCTAATACCTTGTTGCTTCAAAGTACTCTTCAAGCATTGCACCTTTCAAATAAAGTTAGTGTTTTTCTTCCATTTCATGTTTCCACACTTATGTCTAGATTTCGTTTTGTTTTGAACCTGTCATGCAAAACCATTGCTAGCTTTAAAATCGTCATAGTTCATGGCATAAAAAATAAATTTTGTTGCATCACAGGCCCGTTTACTTGGAATTTTTTTTTTTTTAGCCCTAACACGTACGAACGCGGCAAAAGTTGAGGTTGATTCCTCTTTGTAAACAATTTTTAATATAGCCTTATATTTTATATCTTATAATAGAAAAGTTATATTCTCTTATTTTAACATGTTCTGAAATTTTGCCTGTGTTGTTTCACTTTAAAAAGTTTTGAAAAGGCCTTTTATTATTTTTTTTTAAAGGAATAATGTTTTTGTTTTTAGAATGCCTTTATTTTCTTTATTTTGGAATCCATTTGCATTTTTTCTATTTCAAATTTGATGGTTGCAAAGACATTATATTTAATAAAAAGTATAATGTGTAAAAATTATAAAACATACAGCAAAAATTGAATGTAAATGAAAACAAACAACACCGCTAAATTTATTGTTTTGAAATTGCATCCTAGAGCTGAAACATGCTGAAAATTTTGTTCTTTTAATTTTTTTAAAATTACAATTTTAAGTTCGTTATAAGCATAGTGTTTTAAATAGATTTTATTATTTTGGGACCTAAAATAGGTTCGTTATAGGGGTAGTTCGTTATTTAAAAAATCACAAAGTTCGTTATAACAATGGTATTTTCAATGGAATGGAATTGGGAATCGCCTTAGGTTTGTTATAAGGGAAGGTTCGCTATATCCGGGGTTCATATTAGCGGGGTTTTACTGTATATTATAAACCATAGTGTTCAAATGTATGCAGGTTTATATATATACAGTAGAACCTCCCTGTAAAGGACAGCACCTAATTACAGAGCCAAAGTGTCCTTTAGGGAGAAGTGTCCTCTTACCGGAGAGTTACTGAATAGTAAAAATTAAAATTTAGCAAATAAAAACTGTCCTTTATTGAGAGGTGTCTTCTAGCATAAGTGTCCTCTCATGGAGGTTCTACTGTATAATGTTTATTGCTTTCATTATTTTAATACTTTGAGTAAACAAGTATATCTTCTTGGAAAGTCTGAAATGTAACCTTTTACAGAATCACTTATAATTTTAGGTATTTTAAATATTTTAAAATTTTTATTTTCATGAAATATAAATCAACACTTGTTCTTTCGAATAAATAAAACATCACTCATATTGTACGCTTCTTTCGCCTGATACAGCATTGCAAAATCATTCTTTTAAAAATGGAACACCCCCTGTACATTTCTATGGGTAATGAATGTGTAGAGGCTCCTTTTTCCAGGATTGTGGATTTTGAGAAATTACAAAAAAATTGTAAGACGCCACAACTCTTTATATTTACATTAATTTTATTCTTTTGTCTGATGATGCTAACAACGCTGTTGCTGAAATGTTACACACTATCAATTTATTTGGATTTGGTCTTATTTTCTTGTATCTATAATCCAAATTGTGCCTTATTATTGTTGTTGTCATGTCCAATGAGCCTCAGATGTCTCCATGCATCTCTAGCACAGCAGTCACAATGTCCTCTATCTTGAGTGTGTAAAGCTGCTGCTCTGGGTCCATGACAATTTTTGTAAGGCTGCAGCCATTGCTGGCCATGAGAATATGTGGGTAGGTGTTAGTTCCACACCAGGACAGATGTTGCATGTCCTGTAGGTTCTTGTGCCATCTGGATGTATTGTCATTCCTTTATAGTGTTTCGTTCTGAGTCTTGTTATATTTTTTGTAATTCTTCTCTCAGATTTTTGCATATTTGATCTTTCTTCATCTTTTGTTTAATTGTCTTGCATTTTTCCAAAGCATCAGCGTCAAATAATGACATTTGTTCTTTCCTTTGGCTCAACTTTCTGGCTTCCTTTGCTAATTCATCTGCCACCTCATTACCCCCAATCCCAGCATGGGCAGGAATCCATTGTAGAATGCAGTTCTTCTCCTATAGTTCCAGTTGAGTAAATAACGAGTGTATTTTCCGTGTGATTTTAGTATTGCCCTTCTGAATTGCTTCTAGTGCGGATCTAGAGTCACTGTATATTACAATTCCTTCTGCTTGATGCAGGGATGGTTGGTTAAGGCATAAATCAAGGGCTTTCCAGATTATTATTATTTACATCAATTAAAGGAAGCTTTATGGCAGGCCCTTCTTTAGCTAACTAAAAAGTATAAACTATTTTTCAGTTAGCTGAAGAAGGGACTTGCCTGAAAGCTTCCTTTGTAAATGGATGTAAATTGTTTGTAAATAAAAAGAGTTGCAGCATCTTATAATTTTTTTGTAATGTAGAGGTGGTTCAATGTTTTTTTGCTATGCTATTTTATTAGGAGGAATACATAAATATACAAATTTATATCGACCTAAACTAACCTAATTTATATTTATAAATTCAATTGCCATCTATCGATAAAATTTGTAACAAATAAATTTACTGGCAATGTGTTTCTTTTAAATAATATCATCAAATATTATCTCTACAGACCTTACTGCAATGATATGAGTTATTGAATGAGAGGTCTTGGCTTATCAGTAGTGAACCCTCTCAGCGGTTTTGCCAAGCCCTCTCATTGCACAAGGTAATAAGACCAAATCCAAATAAATAGTGTGTGATGTTTCGGTAACAGCGAGTACAAAAGTACTGAATCCAGTACTTTCATTCAATACTTTTGTTTGAAGATGGTAACAATGCTGTTATCGAAACGTCACACACTATTTATTTAATTGTTCTTATTACCTTGTGTTTATAATCTATAATCCAAATTGTGCCTTATCATTTATCATGGCAGTAAAAGGTCTGTAGAGATGTTATTTGATGATATTATTAAAAAGAAACACATTGCCAGTAAATTTATTTGTTACAAGTTGTAAACTAATTTAGCCTATTTGATTCTAACCTAACCTAGAAAATTGATATACAGTTAAACCTGTCTATAAGGCCCACTCTAAATAGCGCCTTCCTCTCTATAGCGCCCGATTTTAAACATTAAAATGTAAACATTTTACATTAAAAGTGACCTGGCAATAGCACCCCCTCTCTATAGCACCCTATTTTGGTGAGTCCCAAGAGGGGGCGTTATAGACAGGTTTAACTGTACATCTTTTTTTTTTATTATTATTCTAAATTTTTTCAAGATATTCTAAAAGTTCAATATTCACATCTTACAGAATATTTGTAAAATTAAAATAAATTTTGTTTAAAAATATATTCCACGAGGGAACAAGAGAGAGATATTTATAACCCAGGGAGCACAGAACACCAACTATCCGGGGAGTCCAGCTCACTAGTATGGACTGGTGTTAAGCGCTTTTACTCGCGTCCTGTTTTGATTGCTGAGTTGAAACAGTTGGCCAGGAAGTTCCATGCTGAGTTTGATCTAGGTTGAGTCATGATAGTGGTATTATGCATTGATATATATATGCATATACATAATAATATTAGATAAAAAAAAGGCATATATTGGATTGAATAAAAGATTTATTTGCCAATATTTCTGTTGGCTGAACGCCAACCTTTATCAAGGCTTTACATTTTTGTATAAACAAACTCGGCGCCGGATAGTGTTATAATATCACAGTTGAAATAATTTTAAAAATTTTTGCATGCACAAATTTCCCCCACCTACTTTGTATTTTGAAAATTATTTCAACTGTGATATTATAACACTATGCGGCGGTGTTTATACAAAAATGTAATGCCTTGATAAAGGTTTGGCGTTTAGCCAACCGAAATATTGGCAAATAAATATTTTATTAAATCCAATATATGCCTTTTTTTAATCTAATGATTTAAATATGGATTGCTCTATTTTCAAAACCTAATAATATCCCATGTAAAACATTATAATCTAAGCTTTACAGAGTTTTATTGAGAGAAAAAAATTCAAAAAATATATTTTAAAAATACTAAATACAAAGGTATGAACAATAATATTTATTTTTATATTATAAAATGAAATTATTTATATAACTTTAAAATATCTTATTTAATTTTGTAAAGGAAAAAGTTTAAAAGAGTGTGAAAATTATAAATGATTTTTGTTTACATTTGACCAAAAATCTCACTCTTTGCCTGATGTTTCATTGTAATATATATTTATAATTATATGTTATTAAATTTTCTTAATGTAATCATTTTTTAAAAATATATATAATATAAATGTAACAAAAGAGACACTTTACATTTTAAAAATGCATAAAAAATAATTCATTCATATTTATCACACCTCAGTACAGAACATACATGAATGTATCACAACAAATTAAATTAAATATAAACATATAAAACTTTTTATAATGGCATATGGCAATTTTATTTTATTTATATAAAATAGTTAATAAAAAAGGATAAATAAATAAAAATCTATCTCTAGGTATAATAAAAAATTATGGAATTTTTAATGTTGTTATTTTTTGATGTCAACTCACTCGAACAATAATAATTTTAAACATTTCGATCTTTGTTTTCCTATTTATTTTTAAATACAATTTGGTTAATAGATTTCAAAAATATTGTGGTGATATAACTTCGATATCGTTAGTTAATTTTATTTTATAATTATATAAACTTTAACTTACTTTATTGTTTATATTTTGAGAGCTATAAAAGTTTATTTTTCCGAATTAAAATAGTGTGATAATTAAAACAAAGCATAAGAATATAGAATACTTTGTAAAAACATTACTTAAATTTGATATTTAAAAAAATAATAACAATATTTTTAGTGAATCAAATTTCTGAAAATTATGGCTTCATTAGAAATATGTATTTATTTTACTTTAAATCTGGGCCCCTTTTTCTGCGCAACTACGTCAGTGTTTACATTTTCCCTAGAAGGTTTGTGATTGGTTGAATTTCACAAGGGATTTATTTGGTTTTTTATTTATTTACATTTTAATATTATCAATCAATAATTCTGTAAGTAAATTTTTCACTTTAGGAACCAAATTTAATCTGAAAGCACATAGAGTCAAAATATTGCAGATATATATTAAAAAAAAAGTTTGTATATGAAAAAATTGTAATTATCTTTAATTATCTTTAACATCGTTTTACTGATTTTTTAAATGCTGTTTTACAAAACTACAATGAAAATTTTATATAACTTTATCTATAAATTTTAATATAAAAAAATATTGAATAGGTTTATTATATTTTCTAAATAAATATATTAGCGCATGTGTGTGTATGTTCGCGCGTTTAGTGTATTCAAATCAAATTATAATAAGTGTAAATATGTGGAGAGATGGTTAAAATTTTGAAATTAGTAACAACAATATTTTTTCATTATCATTAGCTAATATTAAACTAGAATTTTTATATAATGTTCCCCTTTTTTTATTATTACCAAAGAATATCTTAGAGATGTATCTCTACTATACATTCTTCTTGTACTAGGTCATGCTTTTATGTTATCAACCCTAATGTTACACACTCTACAGAGTTATAGCCAGATCTGAGACATGTGTATTCTCTGATAGGAAAACGCCCAATACCGACATCTTTTGTTTATCCTTAGGTATTTATAACACCTCCCCCTTTAAGCTGAAAACTTAATATTTTAGTGTTTCCTGAGAGATTTACCATAGATTAGGAAGAGTTCTGTGATGAGGATAGGTTTTCAGTCAATTACTCCAGGTCTGTAATCTTCAGTATGCTCATTATGTTCAAAATTTGGAGCTAAATGAAACCTTTTCCTTATCAACTGTCCCTTGGACACATCACTAGATATGATTTTGGCTGTTCCGCTTTGCCTATAATTGTTCCAGGAACTCTCAAATCCTTCACCCACACTTGATCTCATACATCAAGATCTTTCTGTCTCTGAACTTTCCAAATTGTTTTAATTTCTTCTTTCTCTTTCTCAGTATTTATTTTCTTTTTGATTGAGAAATTCTTGGTTGTCTAGAGAGGGCTTATGAAGGTTTGGATAAGTAGGGAGATTAGTCCTCAATTTTCTCCCCATCAGCAATTCAAATGGACTAAATCCATTTTCTAATGGTGCAGTTATGTAAGCTAGAAGTACTAAGTAAAAATCCTAAGATTTTTTTTTTCAATCTTGCCTTGATTATTTTCACAGCACTTTCTGCCAGTTCATTATTTTGGGGATATTTAGGATTGATTGTTATGTGATCAAATCCAAACTCTTTTTCAATTTTTCGGAATAAAATATTATTGAATTGAGGACCATTGTCTGTACTTAAAATTTCTTGTATGTCATGTCAGGCAAAGATGGATTTGATATGTGTAATCTCAGATTCGGCCAAAATAAATTGTCTAATTTACAAAACTCTGAATAACGAGAATAATGATCAGTAAGTACCAAGAGGTTTTGACTATCAAATTGACAAAGGTGCTTCGCTACCTCCTTCCAAGGTCTATCAGTATATTCAGTTGCAATAAGTGGTTCTTTTCTTGAACTGCCTTATTTTACGCATTCATTACATTTTGAGTACTCTGGAACAACATACCTGCTTCCTTACAGTTAGATTATAATTTATAATATAGAGGTCTTCACGCACATGCCAGAATTCTATTAATATTAGGAAAAAATTGTTTTTACCTGGTCATTGATTTAGGACATAGATTTTTACTTGCTGAATTAATGGATCTGCATATATATTTTGATGATAAGCAATTTCTTTTATTATTTTGCCTGAAACATCTGAATGAAGTTCCATATTTTGGATAAATGCGTAAATTTTCTCCTGAAGCTCTTCATTGCTAATCTTGTTTCTTGAGGCTCGAGAAAGAAAGTCTGCCACAATGTTATCCTTCCCAGGGATATACTTAATTTTGAAAGAATACAGAATTATGCGCGCGTAATTGTATTCTTAGAGATAAATATTCAACTGCTTTTATTGGAAATATAGAAAAGTGGATTATGATCAATCTCTAATTCAACTTCTAGGACTAGGATATAGTTTTTAAAATTTTCCATTGCTCAAAAAAGAACTAAGACTTCCTTTCGAATTGAGCATATTCAATCTAGGTTTCTGACAATGATCTTGATGCATATGCAATGATCTGTCTTTGATTTATTTCATTTATTTGACTTAGATAGGCCCCTAATCTGAAAGAAGAAGAAGCATCCGCAGTAATGAATGTTTTATAGTTGGGATTATACATAACAAGAGTTAAACAAGAAGATAGAGATATTTTTAGAGCTTTAAAAGCTTTCTTTTGATCCTCACCCCCAAAACCAATAATTCTTTTGGCTCAGCAATGAATAAAAGGAGTATGCTATTTCAGATAAGGATGGAATGAAGCTAGAAATAAATTTAATCATTCCCAGAAATATTTTTGATTATGTAACATTTTGAGGTGATGGTATTTCTATTATAGCCCTTATCTTTTTATTTCATCTGTCTTTAATCCATCGGGTCTAATTTAATGTTCCAGAAATTTGATTTTAGGAGAAGAAAATGCACACATCTCTCTATTAGGTGTCAATCCAGATTTCTTTATTTTTATAAAACTTGACTAAGTCTTAAATCATGTTCTTTTGATTGGCTCCGATAAGGATCATCCACACTCCAGGAGGCAACTTGCCACGTCTTCCCACGATGCTGATATCACACATTCTCCAGAATCCATCTGGGCCCACTCTTCCGCCTTTAGGCCATCCGCTATAATGGATTCTTACACGACTCCCTACCGGACTGCCTGTCCGTCCCACCCCCTGGAATCTGTCAACCATCACTTCCTTAGGGGGCTCCCTGCATACTTTTTTCCTTACTGGCTTTCCATATATTTTGGATATCTTCTTCAATGCTTCACTTCCATTCTTTTATATTGTAGTTTTATGCACTGTTTCAATGCATTTATTAGGTTTTCGCAGTGCACAGCGCTCAATTCAAATCATCAGATATACCACATCATGACAAATTCGATAAAAAATCCACTCTGGGTTTGAATCTTGCTCGAATTTGTGAAAGCTAATATTGTGAGATATATATGAATCTGAATCTGAGTTATTTTCGCACAGAGTAGCAATCAACTGCATTGTCTTAATATACATTTGTTTTCATGAAGAGATTCCCCTTACACACATTAGAATGCTTTCCTTCCCTAAAATTGTCAATATTGAGTTTGTAGCACATTTCAAAGTGGAAAATAGTACAAATGTAATATTGTACTGGGAAAAATAAATTTAAAAAAATAAAAAAGGCATCTCCTTATCGGGCAACTGAAAGTTGCTAATGGCTTGTGCCATCTATCGGAATAAATATAAACAATTCCTCGTTTTTTATTTATTCCAGAATTGTCTAAATACCCATTCTTGATTAATCAAGAAGAGCTAACCATGTACGCGTTTCGGGCTTTTGGCCCTCGTAAGCGTGCTGCAAGCTGTACCTCAACGGTCAAAAGACTGGTCATTCAAGCATTCTGAAAAATAATGAAACGGGTAGTTGTGGCTAGAATTGCGTGAGAACGCGGATCAATGTGAAAAAAAAGTACAAATGTGATATTGTACTGGGATAAGGTTCAGATATTAAAAAAAAAAGAAAAAAGTGGCATTTATTATTAAGGTGATATTTCCTAAGTGTGGAGTTGTTTGTATTCTAAAGAAGAAATTTGAAATTTGTGATAGAAAACTGCGTGTGTGATAGAAAAGCGGCTTAATGTGCCCTGTCTTGTGGGAATCTATCAATTGAGAGAAGTGAAGCTTCTTTAAGAATTTTTCTTCTATAGATGGATGTTAAAAAATTGGATATAAGATGATTTTAATGTAGACAGGTTTTTATATATTGGTAAGAATATATAAATTTCAAAAGGTTAGGTACTTAGAGTGAACCTAACCGCAATAGAAGGGATAACGATATATTAATATGAGACATCTTTCTGAGATATTTTTGAACAGTTATCGGGCTTGAAAGCATAACTTTAGATTATATAAAAATAAGAGAAAGACGACGTTTTATTTTTTTATCTCAATATAACAATTAGCATTGGTAATAAGCTACACTTTGAAAAGGCCCAAGGAATCGGGGTGGGCCGAAGATGCAAAATCTTGTCGCTGTTTTCAAGGTCGCACGTTGCAGAGCCTCAAGAGATTGATCAACGCGGCACCACGGCTGTAAGATCTGACCAGTAGTTTCAAAGGCCGCAGGTTGCGAAGGCTCAAGTAATAGATGAGCGCGGCACCACGGCTGCAATATCTTAACAATGATTTTAGAGGCCGCACGTTGCGAAGGCTCACGGAATTGATCAGCGCGGCACCACGGCTGCAATATCTTACCAATTATTTTAGAGGCCGCACGTTGCGAAGGATCAAGAAATTGATCAGCGCGGCACCACGGCTGCAATATCTCACCAATTATTTTAGAGGCCGCACGTTGCGAAGGCTCAAGGAATTGATCAGCGCGGCACCACGGCTGCAATATCTTACCAATGATTTTAGAGACCGCACGTTGCGAAGGCTCAAGGAATTGATAAGCGCGGCACCACGGCTGCAATATCTCACCAATTATTTTAGAGGCCGCACGTTGCGAAGGCTCAAGGAATTGATCAGTGCGGCACCATGACTTCAAGATCTTACCAGTGGTTTCAAAGGCCGCACGTTGCGAAGGCTCAAGAAATTGATCAGTGCGGCACCGCAGCCTCAAGATCTTACCAGTGGTTTCAGAGGCCGCACGTTGCGAAGGCTCAAGGAATTGATCAGCGCGGCACCACGGCTGCAATATCTTACCAATGGTTTTAGAGGCCGCACGTTGCGAAGGCTCAAGGAATTGATCAGTGCGGCACCGCGGCCTCAAGATCTTACCAGTGGTTTTAGAGGCCGCACGTTGCGAAGGCTCAAGTAATAGATCAGCGCGGCACTACGGCTGCAATATCTTACCAATGATATTAGAGGCCGCACGTTGCGAAGGCAAAGGAATTGATCAGCGCGACACCACGACTTCAAGATCTTACCAGTGGTTTCAAAGGCCGCACATTGCGAAGGCTCAAGTAATAGATCAGCGCGGTACCACGGCTGCAATATCTTACCAATGATTTTAGAGGCCGCACGTTGCGAAGGCTCAAGGAATTGATCAGCGCGGCACCACGGCTGCAATATCTTACCAATTATTTTAGAGGCCGCACGTTGCGAAGGATCAAGGAATTGATCAGCGCGGCACCACGGCTGCAATATATCACCAATTATTTTAGAGGCCGCACGTTGCGAAGGCTCAAGGAATTGATCAGCGCGGCACCACGGCTGCAATATCTTACCAATGATTTTAGAGGCCGCACGTTGCGAAGGCTCAAGGAATTGATCAGCGCGGCTCCACGGCTGCAATATCTCGCCAATTATTTCAGAGATCGCACGTTGCGAAGGATCAAGGAATTGATCAGTGCGGCACCATGACTTCAAGATCTTACCAGTGGTTTCAAAGGCCGCACGTTGCGAAGGCTCAAGAAATTGATCAGTGCGGCACCGCGGCCTCAAGATCTTACCAGTGGTTTTAGAGGCCGCACGTTGCGAAGGCTCAAGGAATTGATCAGCGCGGCACCACGGCTGCAATATCTTACCAATGGTTTTAGAGGCCGCACGTTGCGAAGGCTCAAGGAATTGATCAGTGCGGCACCGCGGCCTCAAGATCTTTCCAGTGGTTTTAGAGGCCGCACGTTGCGAAGGCTCAAGTAATAGATCAGCGCGGCACTATGGCTGCAATATCTTACCAATGATTTTAGAGGCCGCACGTTGCGAAGGCTCAAGGAATTGATCAGCGCGGCACCACGGCTGCAATATCTCACCAATTATTTTAGAGGCCGCACGTTGCGAAGGATCAAGGAATTGATCAGTGCGGCACCATGACTTCAAGATCTTACCAGTGGTTTCAAAGGCCGCACGTTGCGAAGGCTCAAGAAATTGATCAGTGCGGCACCGCGGCCTCAAGATCTTACCAGTGGTTTTAGAGGCCGCACGTTGCGAAGGCTCAAGGAATTGATCAGCGCGGCACCGCGGCCTCAAGATCTTACCAGTGGTTTTAGAGGCCGCACGTTGCGAAGGCTCAAGTAATAGATCAGCGCGGCACTACGGCTGCAATATCTTACCAATGATTTTAGAGGCCGCACGTTGCGAAGGCAAAGGAATTGATCAGCGCGACACCACGACTTCAAGATCTTACCAGTGGTTTCAAAGGCCGCACATTGCGAAGGCTCAAGTAATAGATCAGCGCGGTACCACGGCTGCAATATCTTACCAATGATTTTAGAGGCCGCACGTTGCGAAGGCTCAAGGAATTGATCAGCGCGGCACCACGGCTGCAATATCTCACCAATTATTTTAGAGGCCGCACGTTGCGAAGGCTAAAGGAATTGATCAGCGCGGCACCACGGCTGCAATATCTTACCAATTATTTTAGAGGCCGCACGTTGCGAAGGATCAAGGAACTGATCAGTGCGGCACCATGACTTCAAGATCTTACCAGTGGTTTCAAAGGCCGCACGTTGCGAAGGCTCAAGAAATTGATCAGTGCGGCACCGCGGCCTCAAGATCTTACCAGTGGTTTTAGAGGCCGCACGTTGCGAAGGCTCAAGGAATTGATCAGCGCGGCACCACGGCTGCAATATCTTACCAATGGTTTTAGAAGCCGCACGTTGCGAAGGGTCAAGGAATTGATCAGCGCGGCACCATGACTTCAAGATCTTACCAGTGGTTTCAAAGGCCGCACGTTGCGAAGGCTCAAGAAATTGATCAGTGCGGCACCGTGGCCTCAAGATCTTACCAGTGGTTTTAGAGGCCGCACGTTGCGAAGGCTCAAGGAATTGATCAGCACGGCACCACGACTACAAGATCTTACCAGTGGTTTTAGAGGCCGCACGTTGCGAAGGCACAAGGAATTGATAAGCGCGGCACCGCGACTGCAAGGTATTTCCAGTGGTTTTAGAGGATGCACATTGCGAAGGCTCAAGGAATTGATAAGCGCGGCACCGCGACTGCAGGATCTTTCCAGTGGTTTTAGAGGCCGCACATTGCTAAGGCTCAAGGAATTGATCAACACGGCACCACGACTGCAAGATCTTACCAGTGATTTTAGAGGCCGCACATTGCGAAGGCTCAAGGAATTGATCAGCACGGCACCACGACTGCAAGATATTACCAGTGGTTTTAGAGGCCGCACATTGCGAAGGCTCAAGGAATTGATAAGCGCGGCACCGCGACTGCAGGATCTTTCCAGTGGTTTTAGAGGCCGCACATTGCGAAGGCTCAAGGAATTGATCAGCGCGGCACCGCGACTGCAAGATCTTACCAGTGGTTTTAGATGCCGCAAATTGCGAAGGCTCAAGGAATTGATCAGCGCGGCACCGCGACTGCAAGATCTTACCAGTGGTTTTAGATGCCGCAAATTGCGAAGGCTCAAGGAATTGATCAGTGCGGCACCGCGACTTCAAGATCTTACCAGTGGTTTCAAAGGCTGCACGTTGCGAAGGCTCAAGGAATTGATCAGCGCGGCACCACGACTTCAAGATCTTACCAGTGGTTTCAAAGGCCGCACGTTGCGAAGGCTCAAGGAATTGATCAGCGCGGCACCGCGACTGCAAGATCTTACCAGTGGTTTTAGGTCCGCACATTGCGAAGGCTCAAGGAATTGATCAGTGCGGCCTTACGACTTCAAGATCTTACCAGTGGTTTCAAAGGCCGCACATTGCGAAGGCTCAAGGAATTGATCAGCGCGGCACCGCCTACTGCAAGATCTTACCAGTGGTTTTAGATGCCGCACATTGCGAAGGCTCAAGGAATTGATCAGTGCGACACCACGACTTCAAGATCTTACCAGTGGTTTCAAAGGCTGCACGTTGCGAAGGGTCAAGGAATTGATCAGTGCGGCACTACGACTTCAAGATCTTGCCAGTGGTTTCAAAGGCCGCACGTTGCGAAGGCCCAAGGAATTGATCAGTGCGGCACTACGACTTCAAGATCTTACCAGTGGTTTTAAAGGCCGCACGTTGCGAAGGCTCAAGGAATATAGTAGGGTGGCACCACGACTGCAAGATCTGAAGAGGTATATTTCTCTTGCTTTAACCTAGATGCCTGGAGAGTACGAAAGACCCCAACTGTCCGTCTATGGCATTGGTTCCTATTTATATAGGCAAGTAGAAGTCTGGTGGTATCCACTAAGATATCGACTGGATGTACACAATTTGGAACCAATTACATTTAAAAATAATGAAAAATCAACTGACAAAATAACACCATATAAAACATTCCTTTTATATATATATATCAAGATGACATATAAAACATCAAATATAGATATAAAAGAATAGTCCTAGAATCGAGATAACCGTAAATATCCTCTCCAGTCAGAGTTCGTTTTTGTTATACTCTAAAAAAATGGCTGTTGTGAGTTGATAGAAATAATGAGTAGTTGCTCTTTAATACATAGTATTATTATTGACTGTATACAAACAATAATTTAAGTGAGCGAACATTAGTGAACATTGAGAGTGAGCATGTAAGAGTATGATGATAAACAGAGTATCCAAATATAATCTGTTTTAACAGTTCTCCCATACTTAATGGGGACTTAAGGGATAGAGGGCTGTGACATTTTATATACAACGTAGTCATTCAGGTAGGTTGGAGGCTTACATTGCCGTGAAGACCTGAGAAGTTAAGGCCCTTGTTCTGGGTGGAATGGTGCTGTCTTGGAAGGTTGACTCCTGTCATTGTCACCAGTACCTGCCGGTTGATGTATTAGCTCCAGGATAATATTATTGAATCCAGATAGAGACTTGGAAGGTGAGCTGTTTTTTTGTATCTTGAGTAAATGTAACGGTCTTTTTTTGGGCACTCAGTTTTCCTTAACTGGTGTAGCCATCGTCTAATTTCACCTGATAATGTAGCTTACCCCATTTTTGAATTATTCTCCCTAGTTTCCACATTGCTTTGTTATTTACATCGATCTCGTACCCTATCTCTGATGTTTAATTGTCTTGATGCAATCTTAATGCCGGTTTCTTGAATTTGAGAGTCAACATCATGTAAATTAATATTGAGGTGACGTATCCAAACACGTCCCAGTAAGACATCATATTCTTCATGAATAATCTAGAGTACTTCATATGATGTCCTTCACTGGTATTTCACAAAAACCTTCTTTTTTCCATCTGGTACGAAAACATTACCAGTATATGAATTGAATACTATATTTGAATCTTGAATTTGTGATTTAACGTTAAGTCTAGAGAACTTATCCAGGGGCATAAAGGTAAATCCGGCACCAGATTCTACTTAGAATTTTCCTTTTTTTCCTCCGATGTTCATATAGATGTTCAAAGCAGATATGTCCAACTTACTCAAGACTGCAGGCAAGAGAACAAATATCCCACCAAAAACAAGCCAAATTCGGAATTCAAATTTATAAGAGACAGTAGAAAAGGAAACTCATAGTGTTATTTCAATGAAAAATGGTGTTATCAGCAAAATATCACTAAATAGTGTTATTTGTAGATTTCAATTAACAAAAATATATATGCCTCAATTTATAGTGGCGTTGCAAATTAAATTATTTGAACACGGATATATACACACACATATCCAAAGCTTTATTAAGACCACCGGTCTTATACAGATACACCACTGGAAGAAAGGAATCATAGATGGAGCTCCTATACTCCAGGCAACGCAGCACCCAACAACAGCCTCCAGGTCCGACGCATGTCTAATGGCCACACGTTCCTTCGTGCATACGTCATGGTTAGCGAATCACTGAACAGGCTAGTTTGAACACGGATATAGTTTCAAGATAAATTAAACAAAGAGATCCGTTTCTTTTTGCATAACAAAAAAAATCAATAATCTGTTCATTTATTTCCTGATAAATACGACATTTAAAACATGAGTTTCTTATCTTCCTTGATATCACACACTGATGATAATTATGTTTTGTTAATATATAAATAATTAATCTAGAGAAAAAACTTAGAAATAAATCATTGTTAAATAGTTCGTAAATTATTGTCATCAGCAACCTAGCAAAAGAGTCAAAATACTATGCTAATAGAATAATAATATTTTGTCAAATAACATAAAAAAATAATTCCTGCTTCAAATATTGACTATATCTAATATAAACAATTCAATTTTTATCATAAACACAGTCTCCAATGAAAAACAAAAGCTTAAAACCAACAGGCCATAAAAAACGATTCGAAAACTTATAACTAGAGATACAGGAGCATGATGTTAAACTTTGGTTAATAAATAATAATATTTTGGTATAGGTTTCGAACTCGTGAATAAAACCTTTGTTATAGTTTTGTATCATAACTCATATATTTATGAATAATTTCTAATATTATTTTTCATATATTTTAAATTCAAAATTTTAATTAAAAAAAACAGAGTTAATGTATTATAAACAATTATGTAAAACGATGATCATCTTTTCATACTTCATCCCTGAGGTTAGAAACAATCGTTATTTCTCCTCAAAAATAAATTTCAATTTTTCGTTCAAAAGAAACACATGCGGGATAAATTTAAGATGTCGTTTTACAATCATAAGCCGCATTATATTGTATTATAAACAATTATGTACTATATGTATTTTGAAACACTGTGACTGCACAACTTTTTTTTTTTATTGCAAAAAAAAAATTCTAGGTGCTACCTAAAAATAAAAATAGTTTCCTTATTATTGACTTATATAAGTTTGTAAGTTGGCTGAAACACGCACTGGAAAGTTGAAGGACATGTCTGAGAAGAAAATAAAGATTGACGAATCTGCCAGGCCAAAACCTGGTGCAACAATATTGTACGACGCTTTTGAGCGGTCGTTGTTTGCGTACAAGATTCAATGTAGGTTCGTTATACAGCTTAGTTCAATATACTTTATTGTCAGGAGCTGTTGATGGAATGGGGACTAGGTAGATTTATATGGACTTGCCTCAAATATCCGCCATTAGTAGGATCCTCCTTGCCTACGGCCGGCTCCCGTCCAGGTTGGGCAAGCTTCTCTGGTACCGTCTTGTAGGATCATCTATACGCCTGAAGGCAACTCACCGCGTTTTCTACTTGCCGCAGATGTGACCAGAGCTCTTCTCCCCCACCCACGAATGCCGTTTTTGGAGCCTGTCCCCCTCACACATGGTCATCCCCCGCAGCTGTAGTCCATCAATCTTCCCCCAACTTTACTCTGGAATATTGGCTTCTCGGATAGTTTGTCATCCATTCTACAATATTGTCACGTAGAAAATTAGGAAAGATAAACTTCAGGTTGACGTGGCAATTTATTTAAGGCACAATCACAAATTAAAATTGATAAAATACAAGAGAAGCAATGAGGGAAGTTTACGAAGAGTAATAACATATATTGTTGTGTTTTAACTTTAAAAGCACACAAAAAATATAATAAACTTGAATTTGATTATTCAAGTATCAAAAAACAAAGCTTTACATATAGAACAAATATGAAAAAATAGTACAAATGTAATATTGTACTGGGATAAGGTGCATAAATTAAGAAAAAGGCATCTCCTTATCGTGCAACTGAAAGTTGCTTATGGCTGGCGCCATCTATCGGAATAAATATCAACTATTCTCGTTGATTTTTAATTATTCCAAAATTGGCCAAATACCCATTCTTGATTAATCAAGAAAAGCTAACCACGGACGCGTTTCGGGCTGTTGGCCCTCATCAGCGTGGTGCAAGCTGTACCTCAACGACCAAAAAATTGGTCATTAAGGCATCCTGAAAAATCATGAAACGGGTAGTTAAGGCCAGAATTGCGTGAGGACGCTACACAATGTGAAAAAATAGTACAAATGTAATATTGTACTGGGATAATAGCTTTTCTTGATTAATCAAGAATGGGTATTTGGCCAATTTTGGAATAATTAAAAATCAACGAGAATAGTTGATATTTATTCCGATAGATGGCGCCAGCCATAAGCAACTTTCAGTTGCACGATAAGGAGATGCCTTTTTCTTAATTTATGCACCTTATCCCAGTACAATATTACATTTGTACTATTTTTTCACATTGTGTAGCGTCCTCACGCAATTCTGGCCTTAACTACCCGTTTCATGATTTTTCAGGATGCCTTAATGACCAATTTTTTGGTCGTTGAGGTACAGCTTGCACCACGCTGATGAGGGCCAACAGCCCGAAACGCGTCCGTGGTTAGCTTTTCTTGATTAATCAAGAATGGGTATTTGGCCAATTTTGGAATAATTAAAAATCAACGAGAATAGTTGATATTTATTCCGATAGATGGCGCCAGCCATAAGCAACTTTCAGTTGCACGATAAGGAGATGCCTTTTCCTTAATAGAACAAATAATAATTAAGAAGAAGAAAGAAACATTTTAGGAAAAGGCAAAAACAAAACAAAAGTACTGGTCAAAAAGAAACATTTAAAATCACAGATTAATATCTTCAACACTTCCCCTTAATCAGATTTCAAATGTCCCTCATACCCAGTAGATATCTCAGCATTTGGAAACGCGGCTTAGGGAGCCCTTTGGTCATAATGTCAGCAACTTGATCTTTTCCAGAAATATGTTCTACATTGAAAATACCTTCTTGATACTTTTCTCTCACAAAATAGTGCCTTACTTCTATATGTTTGGTTCTCTTATGAAATTCAGGATTTTTGATCAATTTAATTGTACTTGCATTATCAACTTTTATAATTGGTTGTTCTTTTAGTGGAGAAATTTCACTGAAAAGTCTATTTAACCAAATGACTTCCTTTGCTGTATTGCTTGCTGCCACGAGTTCGGCCTCAGTTGTTGACAAAGATACTGATCTTTGTTTTTGGCTAAGCCAAGAAATAGCACCACCAGCCAGTTTACACACAACTCCACTGGTAGATCTTCTAGTTTCTGGGTCTCCAGCAAAATCTGCATCACTGAAAGATTCCAAAACTCCTACTTTATGACCCTTTTGGTACATAATTCCATATTCAGTTGTTCCTACAAGATATTTGAAGATTCGTTTAACTGCTTCCCAGTCATATTTTGTTGGTGCTGCAAGTTTTTGAGAAACTTTATTCAGTGCAA
Organism: Cordylochernes scorpioides; assembly: GCA_030710605.1. NCBI lineage: Eukaryota > Metazoa > Arthropoda > Arachnida > Pseudoscorpiones > Chernetidae > Cordylochernes > Cordylochernes scorpioides. The sequence continues at coordinate 103,855,054 of CP092866.1, read as the reverse complement.
AAGTGATATCGGGTCTTGTTAAGCAGCTCAGATGCATCAGACTACCAATCGCTTCACGAAAGGGAACATTTTTTAGAATCTCTGCTTCCCCAGGAACAGTAGAATTATCAGTTGGTGTTCCCACTTTATTCGCTTGAGACATATTGAATTTCTCAAGAATTATTTTTATATATGCCTTTTGATTTATGAAGATTGACCCATCCGGTTGCCGCTCTATCTCAATACCCAAAAAGTAATTTAATGGTTCACTTGTGATCTTAAATGAAAACATTAGTTCATCAAGAAATTCTTTGATTTCCTGTTCATTTGTACCAGCAATGATTCCATCATCAACATATATGGCAATAATGAGTAGATGATCATTTGTTTTTCTGAAGAATAAACAGGGGTCAGCTGTACTTTCCTTCAGACATCTTTCTTTCATGAAGTTGACTATTTTCTGATTCCAGCATCTTGGTGACTGTTTAAGTCCATAGAGACTTTTCTTCAATTTCCATACAAGATGTTCCATTGTTGAATCCTTCAGGTTGTTTGATATAAATTTGATCTTGTAAGTCTCCATAGAGAAAGGCTGTCTTTATGTCAAACTGTACCAATTTTAAGTCTTCATCAGCAGCAATTGCTAAAAGAGTTCTTATGGTGTCATGTCTTGCCACAGGACTAAATGTTTCTTCATAATCTATACCCTTCTTTTGTGCAAACCCTTTTGCCACCAGTCTTGCCTTATATCTTGTAATCTCTCCTTTAGAATTCAATTTGGTCTTTAATACCCATTTACAATCAATTGGTTTTTGGCCAGGTGGTAATGTTGTGCATTCGTATACATCATTTTCCGTTAAAGAATTCATTTCTTCATTCATTGCTTCTTTCCAAAATTGTGCATTTGGAGAATCCATTGCTTCTTTGTATGTCTTGGGTTCAAGACCTTCTGCAATATTTATTTCAGCATCAATATACCTTTGAGGTTTTGATATATTTGATCGATCTCTTAGATTGTATACGTCTGATGTTTGAACATTGCTTTCAATTTTCTCAATATCTTGAGTATCATTTTGTTCATCAATCTGGTTACTTGAAAGTTCCTTATTTCTCTTTTCAATATCAAGGCTAAATGTTGGTATAGTTTCCTTGAATATTACATCCCTACTTGTGACAACTTTGTTTGAGTTCGGCATCCAGATTCGATACCCATCCTTGTTACTGCAATAACCAACTAAAATACCCTTTTCGCTTTTGGCATCTAACTTTCTTCTCTTTTCATCAGGCACATGAACAAAACATTCAGTTCCAAATATTCGAAGATGATCAACTGCTGGTTTTTTTTTTATCAAACCATAGTTCATAAGGTGTCTTTCCCTCAATTTGTGTTGGTCCTGTTCTATTCAAAACATATGTAGCAGTATTAACTGCCTCTGCCCAAAGCTTTAGGCTCATATTTTTGGCATATATCATTGAACGAGCTGCTTCTATTAAAGTCCTGTTTTCCCTTTCCGCTGAACCATTCTGTTGTGGAGTATATGGCATTGTGATCCTATGATTAATACCATACTTGTTTGTAATTTTTGAGGTTTCTTTATTTACAAACTCCTTTCCTCCATCTGTGAGAATTTCTTTCACTATATGTCCAGTAGTCTTTGTTTCCAAGAGAAATTGTTCTAGCTTTTCAATGACTTGTGACTTTTCTTTTAGGAAATACACTGATCGGTATTTTGTAAAATCATCTTTGAAACACACAAAGTATCTCATCCCTCCTTTCGAAACCTCCTGCATAGGGCCACATGCATCTACATGAATTAAGTTTCCAGGTTGAGTAGAAGCATATTGTTCTCTTGATCCAAAACTCAGTCTATGTTGTTTGCCATAAATGCATGCCTCGCAAGGTTCATTGTCCATGACTGCATCTATTCCTTGTTCTTTAAGCCATTTTTGACAATGCCTTTTATTTTGATGTCCAAATCTTTCATGCCATAGTTGTAGCATATTGACATTTTGGGTTTTGGCTAAATTGACTTCTGCAGCATTTTCAGGTTTGATACTTGTTATTAACATACCATACAAGCCTCCTGGTAGTCTTTTCCCTTCTACAATAACTTCTCCAGTTGTTGTCTTAAAAAGTTTATAACCTTTTTTATCCATTTTCATTTCAAACCCTTTATCCAATGTGGACTGTAATGACATCACATTACGACTGAAATTGGGAACATACCATACATCAGTTAGGTAGTGAGTTTGCCATTTACCTTTTACACAAGTTTCAATTGTTATAGTTCCACTTCCATAAGCTATCAATTTTTCATTACTTCCAACTTTAACAGTCTGTTGGGTAGGAAAATCCTTATAAGAAGTATAAAAACTTGCATTTCTTGTAATGTGGTTAGTAGCTCCTGAGTCACCAATCCAAATGTCTTCATCTTGTTCATTGAATCTTTCACTGATTAAACTTTCACTTAATTTTGAATTAAGTTTTAATTTAGTTTCATCCTTTTCTTTATCTTTTAGTTTCTTCTGTTTTGCATACCTACAATCTTTGGCCAAGTGTCCTTTTCTATGACAAAAGTAACATTCTCTTGTTTTCTGAAAATTTTCATTACTTTTGGTAACTTTTCCTTCCATATTTTGCTTATTTTCATATGCATTTGCCATTAGTGCTGTCGAACTTGATGCGCTGCATTCATCTCGCTGTTGAATTCTTATTTCGAGTAACCGAAGCCTTTGTGTGAGATTGTCTACAGAACGTTCTTCTTTAGACACTGATTCCCAAACACTTTTAAAATCAAAATATTCATCAGGCAAGGTGTTTATGATTCTGCACATCAGCATGGATTCTGGCAATTTCAAATTTTCTTGTTTAGTAAGTTCATTTTGCATATCATTCCATAAACTTTCTAATTTTGAAATGTGCTTTGAAATATCATCTGTAGGATCCTTCTTAAAATTAAAGAATTGATTATAGAGCATGTCTAATCTCTGACCAGAGCTTTGCTCATAGACACTTAACAATTTGGCCCACATATCTTTAGCACTTGAGCAGGGAATGATTAGTTGACTCACATCAGGCATCACACTTGTTGTAAATAACAATTGGGATATTGCATCTTCACTTTCCCATTTTACATATGCCTCTTTTACTTCATTTGTTTCTTGTTTTATTGGCTTTCTATATGTTCCATCAACAACGCCTATTACTTTGTTTATTGTTAAAAGCAATTTTATATTTTTCTTATATTCTGGCCAGTTTATTAATCCTTCCAATTTGGGAATATTCATACCCATTTTAATATTATCCATTCCAGCCATTACTAATATAAATTTTAACGTAATAAACAAAATATAATTCTTTTTAGGCTTACCGTTGCTTCGTTTTATTTATATTTCGCAGTGAATGCGTGGTTGGGTCCATAACCTGTTGTGTTTCAACTTTAAAAGCACACAAAAATATAATAACTTGAATTTGTTTATTCAAGTATATAAAAAAAAAGTTTTACATATAGAACAAATAATAATTAAGAAGAAGAAAGAAACATTTTAGGAAAAGGCAAAAACAAAACAAAAGTACTGTTCAAAAAGAAACATTTAAAATCACAGATTAATATCTTCAACATATATAAACATCAATAATCTGTACATAAAATATAATAAATACTTTGCTACAATATGATAATCTAGGTTTCTTCTTTTTAGAGGCATCTAGTAAAGTTATGCTGAACTGGGATTGACACCGCCTATATGAGATATGGCTAAACTCAGACTCTCCTGCATGTGAAACAAGGTCTCCGATGAGAGACCACCTCCTGGAAAGGCCGCGTTTAGCCATGTTATTAGGTTCTGGTGTCTCATGGGAGACTTACACTACTGTATGTTGCAAGGTAGAGAAAATGAGTTGTAGGTAAATAAAATTACAAAATACAAAGTTCCGTATAAATCTATAATTACAAGAGGTGGGGAATCGCCGGATATCATCTCCAAGAAGGAACAAAAACTAACGGCGTCGAGTTTCTTTATTGAGAAGATATAATCTTGGCTAGCTCTCAGACAATAGCGTCCTTCAACATGTTATTACGTCTTCTTCTTTCTTATCTCCACTCAATAATATTAAAGTATCAAGCTTGTAAAGCTTGAGACTTTTGATGGTGTCTTCCGGGGAAGAGTAGAGCTCATCAATGGATGAGTTTGACAACCATCATGATTGGGTGAAGTAAAATGCGTCTGCTTTTGTCATTAAGACTGGCAACACTACTCAGTGGCAGGCCGACTTAGCTCCAAAAGAAATGGCCGTCTCTGACATGAGGAACAGACGCCACGTGCAGCCGTTCCTAACATGGAGTACAAACGCTGCTCATCCTGTTTCCCTGGATTAGGAGCCCTTACAGGGTACTATCAGCATGGCCAGCTGAGCCCAGGTTTTTTAGTGAGCTTGTTACTGCTCCCCCTCCTCCTTTTTCATCCGAGCTTGGGACTGGCAAAGGCGGAGTTATGCTATTATGTGAATACAAGAAACTAGAGAATAGTTCTCTAGTAGTCTCTAGTTTCTTGTATTCGCGTAGTAGCCCGTTGAAGGACGTCATAGTCTGAAATCTCGCCAAGAGTATATATCTTTAATAAAAAACTCGTCGCCGTTAACTTCTATTTATTCTTATAAATCTATAATGGACTTCATCTACTGTATTATAATTATACTCTCTATATAAGGATAGTCATAGCTTGAGAGAAAGGGGTAAAACTGTAATGGATTTCTTTATTGACAGATCTGGCAAAATTTCAAGTTTTTCACTCTTCTATGATTTTACGAGCTAAAGTTTTTGTAAACTTCTTTAAGTTTAAGGAATTTGGAACCTTTTTAGAAATTAAAATAATAAAGTTGTAAAAAATTATTTATATAAAAAAATAAAAAATGAAATGATTTTATTAATTTAGAAATATGCAGTTATTTTTTCATCCCTTTTATTTGAAAATAATAATATCCTTCGAAATTTTATTATTTTCAATAATAATTGATTGAAATGGTAGAAAATATAATATGTTAAATTTGAAAATAAAAGTGATATATATACTATACACTATATATAGTATATACACTGCGTGACATTGAAAATGGAACACCAAGAAATAGTGGCCAGAAAATTATGCAAATTTCAGGGTAGACGCGCCTAACCGAGTTATGCAAATGATGTAAAATGCGCAGCTCTCGTGCGCACATGGAGTAAGATATAAGGGAAGGAACTTGCAGAAAGGACAGTATTCGTGTCGTTATTTCTTCAAGGAAAATCATTGTAGAAATTTTTTTCTTGTGTCAAAAGACACGTGTAATAACAGAGAATGCCAGGTCATCGTAAACGGAGGCGGTTCAAGCAGACAGACGCTTTTACGAGGGGCATGGTGATCGGACTGAAAAGGGCAGGTTGGTCCATACGTCAAATCGCAGCTGATACACACCTTGGTGCGTCCACGGTGCACCGACTGTGGAGAAGATGGTTGGAACAAGGAAATGTGGCAATTTATAAGAATGTCGGTGCAACCAGAGAGACGTCAGCACGTGTGGATCGGCGTATCCTTCGACAAGCAGTGGCGGCCCCACAAGCCACTTGTACCGCCATCCTGCAACATGTGCAAGACACCCTAGATCATTCCATCTCGACCAGAACCATTTCCCGTCGATTGGTTGCTAATGGCTTGCACTCATGCCGTCCGCTAAGAAGACTGCCATTGACCCCACCGAATAGGCGCCAACGTTTGGAATGGTGCCGGGCTAGATCGACGTGGATGACGGAATGGTACAGGGTCGTGTTCTCAGATGAGTCGCGTTTCTGCTTGTCCAGTGATAGTCGCCGTGTACGCGTGTGGCGTCGACGTGGAGAAAGGTCCAATCCGGCAGCAATTGTGGAACGCCCCACCGTGCGACAACGTGGAATCATGGTTTGGGGCGCAATCGCGTATGATTCCAGGTCACTTTTACTTCGTATTCAGGGCACTATGACGGCCCAACGATACGTTGATGATGTGCAGCGACCGGTGACACTCCCCTACCTTCAGGGGGTACCCAATGCCCTTTATCAGCAGGATAACGCCCGACCGCACACTGCTCGCATTAGCCAACAAGCTCTGCAAGATGTACAGATGCTTCCCTGGCCACCGTACTCTCCTGATCTCTCACCAATCGAGCACGTCTGGGACATCATTGGACGCCGTTTGCATGCCTTGCCACAGCCGCGTTCAGAAGACGAACTGTGGCAAATGGTTGAGAGGGAATGGAGAGCCATCCCTCAGGACGCCATCCGTACTCTGATTGACTCTCTACCTAGACGTGTTGCTGCGTGCATCGCCGTCCGCGGTGGTCCTACTTGCTACTAAGCCGACGCCGTTCTCGCTCTGTATTATGACTATCATTTTGAAATAAAGATCACTTATTGTTCGTCCCTGTCTCTCTCTGTCTGCCGAGTTTCATCACTTTCTGGCCACTATTTCTTGGTGTTCCATTTTCAATGTCACGCAGTGTATATTAAATTTATAAATTCTAATTATTTATTTTTGGAAAATATATGCTGGATATAGTTTCCGAAAAATAAACCAAAAGAAGTTATTTCCTATAACCTCATAAATTACCCAAGTTCAACGAATTTAAACAATGTATTAAAAGTTTAAACTTGGAAGAAGTCCAAACTGTCTACAATAAACGAAGTTTCGCCATTTTTATATATTTTTTCTGTATCTCGCTGTAATCGTTTGGTCAGAAAATTTTAGTACGTTATAAATTTTAACTTTTAATACTTTTAAAATACCAATTAAATTTTATTTTTGCCAGTAAATTCTAATATTTTTTAGAAGAAAAAAATATAATTTCAAATCAATTAATTCATTTTTTAAATTTTACAAATATATATTGGCATAATGGCATATTAAAGCACATGTGCTCCTGGTCAGGATATGCCATTTTTAATATTGATTTCAACACCTGATCTTTTTATCTTTTATTTTTTTCTTTCGTTTTTTAATGTGCTATGCGTATTTACGCAAGTTTGGCCTTAAATACCCATTTCTTGGTTTTTCGGGAAGCCATTGGGATCAAAAAATATTTTTTGGTCGCAATGGTTCAGCCTACTCCACGCTGACGAGCGCCAAAAGCGCGAAACGCGTTCGTGGATGGCTTTTCTTGATTTATCAAGAAATTGGGTTGGCCAAATATCAGGGAACAGGCTAAATCAATGTTTAGTTGATTTCTGTTCCACCAGATGGCGCTCTGCCTTCTGTAAAGCACATGTGCTCCTGGTCAGGATATGCCATTTTTAATATATATATATATGTCATAATATATGCTCTTCCAGGATTAATAAAACAAACCAACAGCCAACGAGAGAGAGATGGGCAGCTAAAGCGAGACACTTTAGACAACTAACTTACGACCATTTTTGGCCACATTCCTGAGGGGGCCGCCCGTCACCACCTGGCGACTATTCTGGTTAGCCCCCCGGTTGTGTTCACAGGGAAAACGGTCGTTCAGCGGACAGCGCTCTCGCTACCTCTTTCTCTCTCGGATGGCTTCCAGATTCCTCTTCCAACTCGTCGTGTGATTATTTCTCTCCTCACCACATTTACCACTATATTGTCACATCGAAAGTCGACAGGATAAGATCTGGCCGGGAAGCGAATCCCTCATATACCGGAGTATGAAGAAACAAGAAGCCAAGCCACGATGATCGACCAAACCCAACTCAACTGTAACCACTCCTCTTCGAGCCCTCAACCCCTTCCTCGCCAAACTTTGAACCGTGATCCCGAAGAAGTATTCACCTACGACGGAGATGGAGCTGCCACGCACTTCTTCCAGCACTAGATCTACTCAAGAACGATCGCCGTGCCAGAGCAGGACACCTCCCGCCATCATGGACAAGACTCCGCCATCTCCCTACCGCTACTGTGATGTACAACACTGGTACGCACAGTGTCACAGACAGAACTCTCCCGAAGCTCAATGAAATTACCTGCGCCCTAAACCAACATAACTCGTGAGTGTAATTGTCTTAACTCCTACCATTCATTCTTTAAATAAGTCATTCCTTGTAGATTGTCCCAATATTTCCATAATTAGCTCAATATGTGTGAATATGTAAAAATATTTAATATTTCCATTTATCTCTCCTTATCTCTCCACCCCTATTAACAGTGATCTTATTATCCATATTATATCTAGCTATGTGAAACCCATTTAATTAGTTACCTTACCAGTAGATGTAACAATCGTCATTTTAATTAAATAATTTCCATTTTAACGTAACTCTTTAAAAAAAAAGGAAAATCTACCTATTAACGCTTTACGATTTTTACTATTAACAATAGATTTTTCATAATCAAATTATTTATAAAAATATGCCTCCAGCACCTAAACTTTTTTTATAGACCTCTCCTACTTGTAAGCACGGCTCACGAAAAATAATTTCTTTCCCTAATCGATTCAAAATTCACCCTGTAATCCAGGCGTCGAAGAATTCCAACCACCACGTGAGCCTTGCTTACAACCAACCCTTGGTGACTCTTATCTATCTTCCCCTTAATGCCCCTCTCATTCTTACAACTTTGTTAACTTTATACCAGCTCAGGACCTTTATAGAGAATTATTGATTAATCAATTATCGAACTTCTATATTGTCATTTCAAAATCCTAACCTTCGCCCTTCATTTATGATAATTTATTTCGTAGTTCATCTCTAGCCTATCCACCGACCCACACCATCTAGCCAATGGTGTGTTCGTCACAGGGTGCAGATTGACTAACTGCTAGATATTTATCAACCCCTTTTTGTTCGCACTTGAACAATCTGCATCGAGCAAATGTCCATTGTCCAAACCAGCACGATATAGCCTACCTCCGATATTTCCCACGGAGGTACGTTAAACATCGTCGCTGATTTTGTCCGGTCCGTCATCATTTCGCGCAGACATGGGTCTTACTTTCAACCCACCGCGAAATCATCGCCTTGCACAAGCTCCCACGACGGTTCAAACACCTCGTGTCCGAGCAGCTTGTCACTTGTAACGGACAACGCAGTCCTCGTCCCAATTTTTGGCACTGTGCGCGCATACTTTCCGCAAATTAAATATAAGTCCGTTCGACTTCCTCACCTACACACGGGACTTTTCCCCTCGGACTCGCTACACAAGTAACTGCATAGATAAGTTAGATTGGCCCAAAGCAAGTTTCCCCTCGCTCTGTTCGCCGAAATTCTAACATTGTATGTAGTTCGATATTTACCTCAGTCCTGAGCTCACACAATTGCCAACCTCAACCTCATTTCTCGTACTCTACACTTATAGCATAGAAAGCCCATGACAAGTTTCCCCTTGCCATGTCCGCCTGAAAAATATCTTAAAGTGTAGAGTTCCCCAGTCTTAATGATCTTCAGAATTTCATCATATGTATGTGACTCTTCTTCTCGTTGTTCACACTCCTCCATATCATTTCCCTTATAGTACATTAGATTTTGTTGTATATAGCTTTTATAACCTTGATATTTTCAAAGATTTCCTTAAATGTCCAACTCTCCGGTGTTGTAAAACTGCTTGTAAATAATATTTACTTGTGTACTATACAATATTTTATTTACATAAAACTATGTCACCATTACCTTAACTAATTTTAACTGTAAAATTATTTTCTCTATTCCTGGCTTCTCCAGCTTTAAATATACTTAAACCATGTTCAGCCTTCTTCAACGGGGGCCATATGTCATAATATATGCTCTTCCAGGATTATTAAAACAAACCAACAGCCAACGAGAGAGAGATGGGCAGCTAAAGCGAGACACTTTAGACAACTAACTTACGACCATTTTTGGCCACATTCCTGGTGGGGCCGCCCGTCACCACCTGGCGACTATTCTGGTTAGCCCCCCGGTTGTGTACACAGGGAAAACAGTCGTTCAGCGGACAGCGCTCTCGCTACCTCTTTCTCTCTCGGATGGCTTCCAGATTCCTCTTCCATCTCGTCGTGTGATTATTTCTCTCCTCATCACATTTACCACTATATTGTCACACACATATATATATATTTTTGCAAATAGATCAATTTATAATTAGATCTTTAATTAAAAAGATATTTTATTTCGATCCAATATATGCTTTTTAAAATAAATATATATTTCTAATTATTTACATATTATATCTACCTATTATCACATATAAGTCTTTAAATATATATTCCAAATATTTACTATAAATAACGATAATGGAAGATAAAATGGCGTCATTATTTTGTTTAAAAATGTCGCCGGAAGAAATTTTAGAGGACAGTTGGCTACAGTCGTGTGGGCGGAAATTTGAGATCTTCTGATGGGATATGACTTGTGAGAGGCAAAAAAAATATTTGTAATTTTACACTCGGTAATGGAATTTAGTAAAGAAAATAAAATTTTATATAACATTCTGGATTTTTTTTAAAGAAAAAAAAAACTATTTTAAATTGAAAGATTGATTGAAAATATTATTTTATAATATATTTTTATATCTATTGACTAGAGAGAAATAAATTTATAAATGTATTTTACCTAGTGAAGAGTTAAAATTATTTTACATTTTTGTGAATAGAAAACCTGGTTTTACACCTGATATATATTTATATTTAATTTAAAAAGGCGTATATTGGATCAAAATATCATTTATTTTACCAATATTTCAGTTGGCTGAACGCCAACCTTTATCAAGGTATTATAACATATTAATGCATGTCAACAACAAACTCAGAGCCACATAACATCAATAGAATTAAGTAAAAAAATATTTTTTGCCTATATTCAATGGAAAGAAAAAAATGTTGATATATAAATATATCCACTAGATGGCACTCTACTATCTAAAAAAGCACATGTGCTCGTGGTCAGGATATGTTTCCTTTATATATATATATTTATTTATTTATTTCGAAAATAGAGCAATCCATAAATATATCTTTAATTAAAAAGGCATATATTGGATCAAAATATAATTGGCGTTCAGCCAACTGAAATATTGGTAAAATAAATTATATTTTGATTCAATATATGCCTTTTTAATTAAATATATGTAGTAATCCTGACCAAGCCGACGTGGAATGTACTGGGCAGTCGTGGTCGTGGGTGCGTGATGGGATTCCCGCACGGGGACAACAAGGAACAGAGGCAGGTCTAGATGGTAGCTCCAAGAGGTAGAGATAGACCACGGACGAAGGCAGTCGGACCACGGGCGCCGCGGAATTTCTAAGCCTACATCGCGGATAGAAGAAGGGGTGAGAGATCCGACTGACCGTATAACGGCATCACTCTGAAAACAACTTTGTCTCATTTTCTGGGCCCTTTTATACTGGACCCCCGCATATGGCGGAGAGTCCTGATTGGTTCCTTTAATCACGCCACTTCCTGGCGCCGGGTCGTTGTCGCCGTCTGGTCTACCCCTGCCTCTTTGTTTATTTGTTACATCCATTTCCACAAAGTCGATACATATTTTTATATAGATATGGGGCCATAATAAACATCAGAAGAAGGTTGTGAACTATCTAACTCAAAATATACTACAGAATGTGCCCCCGGTGATGAAGGTTTGATTAGGGGAGTGAAATAAAATTGAGCGAAAAGCTAGCAAACCTATTATATGGGAAATAATTTGGGGCACAAATTAGTTACTAGAATAAAAATAAAGATAAAGTGGAGAGTAGTGGTGACCCACTGATATAATATTATAAAACTCCAAAAATATATAAGAGGAGTACATAGGAAGGATAAATTTAAAGTAAACACACACAATAGCGAAAGTAAATATTTGGGAAAGTTGGTATACTATTTACAGTTTTTCGTTACTTAAGGTGCCATGAGTATTTACAACATAGTTTCAGGGATGTAATACAGGAATGAGGAGAAGTAGAGATAATAAAAGTAAAATAAAATATAAAAGAAAATTGACTTAAGCAAAAGGTTTGCGATAGGTAGTGACGCAGTGAGGAATAAAGGAAGAAGGTCTGAATTGGTTTCTGCAAAGGACATCTCAGGAGTCCTGCCCTGCAATACGAGCTTAGAAGCGAAGTATTGTTTTCAGGGTTCAGCAATCTCAAGATGCTCTGTAAGTAGCATTAGATCAGATGGGCAAAAGGCGTGAAGATCGAAGGAGAGGTAGGTAATGGGAGAATATGGGAAAGAATTTTTTTCTGAGAGAGGTTAAAAAGAGATGGTGGCTCAAGAGCTGCGCTGCTGTCGGTGATTGAGCTCGACCAGATGAAAAATAAATTAAACAAAAAATAAGTGGGCGCATCGTGCTGTGATGGCCTGGGTCGAGCGTTAGAGAAAAAAAAATCTCGCTGGTTACCCAAGCTCTCCGTGTGGAGTTAACATAGGGAGGAAGAGTGTACCAGGTCGATGAATCATTAAAAAATAAAAATTAAAAAATGTTGACGAGCAGGAGTCTCAGGAACCGTTGAAGAGGTTAGAGAGGATGGAGGTAGATTGTGAAAACAGGGCTCGACTGTTGCCAATGATTGATTGAACCTGGGTTTGAGGAAAAAAGACTGAAATGAAAAATGCTGGGACGGTGACCCGGGTGTAAATAAAAAAAATAATAAGCCATGGATTTTCCTGAACATACCATCAGGATGGGATGGCGAGGAAGGAGTAGTCCAATGGGACAAATCAATAAAAAAAGGTCGGCTAACAGGAACTCTGCGATGGACGAGGGGTGGTTAGAACGAAGGCATAGAAGGCCAATGGAAAATGATCAAGAGACGAGAGAAGTATGGAAGGCAGAGTTGGAAGGATCAAGATATAAGAAGGGACAGTTGGTATAAGGCGTCACTGTTGAAACAAAATTTTTAAGTTAAATTAGCTTAGACGTAGGCCATGGAAAATTAAAACAAATGATGTCAAAGAATATAAGGTTTCAGGTGATGTTTATATAGGTTGGCTAATGGTTTTAACTGTTTAGGGATGGAAGGAAAAGAAATATCTTAATGTAAAAGAAATATCCTAAAATATATGGATTGATTCGAAAATATAAAATGGCACACATCAAGGATCGTAAAAATATAAATGAATAAGATTTTAAAATATAGTAAGTATTTAGGTTAGTGTGTTCCCCATATGATGCAATGCTTATAAACGCAAATTAGACGATGTTTGGAAAAGTCAAAAGTGGTAAATAAATTGAAATGCCATTATGATTTGTTTTTTATTTTTTCATAATTATAATTTCAGAGGCGTCTCACATGGTGAGAGAGAGAAAAAGGAAAACGAACTTATCAAAAGTAGTAAAATGTTACAAATAAACTTATAATGGATATAAAGCTATACAAACAGTTTAACCGCATAAGTTTCTTTTTTATTTATGAAAAATAATTTTTAATTTCACATTTGAAATTAAAAATGATTTTTCATAAATAAAAAAGAAACTTATGCGGTTAAACTGTTTGTATAGCTTTATAATTATACGCCGCAGTCATTTATAAAAATTATAATGGATATCTGAAGGTTTAGAGTGACGCAGTGGTAAAAAGAGGGGAAGTCTGAGTTGAATTTTGTAATGGCGTTCGGCAATGCAATACGTGCCTGTGTAAGTGAGGTATTGTTTTCATTGACCGAACTGCCAAGACTTTTCATAATCAACATTAGATCAGACAGGGGAGGTAGGTAAGTTGAAAGTGGAGAAGTGGGAAAGGTGGAGTCAAGAGTTGCCTGTTGCCAATGATGATTGAGCTCGGATTAAAATTGAGAAAAAAGTAATAAAATGGTAAAAATGATGGTTGTAATGATGATCCGAGCGTTGAGAAAAAAAAACTCGAACTGGTCGCCTGAGCTCACTGTTGGGAAATGTACAGCGAGGAAGGTAGAGCCAGCTGGTTGAATCAAAATAAAAAAATAAAAGTTTGTTTGGCGAGCAGGAGACTCTTGACTGCGGGAAATATGGAAGGTAAGGAAGGTAAAGGGTACTGTTGCCAATGATGATTGAACAACCCGACATAGTTGAATGTAATGAATGATGTTGTCGGGTGATGGATAAAAAAAAAAAAAGAAAGAATCTTTGGATTTCCTGAATTCGTTATTGGGAATTGTATACCGAGGAAGGATGGTCCAATAGATGAATTAATTAAAAATAAAATAAAATGGGTGGCAACAGGAACCCTATGGGAGACTATGAGGTTGAGAGGAGATGGGTTAAGGAGGTGTGAGTAAGTGGTATAGAATGGGAAGATAGGATTGAGAGAGAGAGGCGTCAATATGAGAAAATAATAATAATCTAATAAAAAACAATGATATCAGAAATAAGACGATCTTGAGGTATTTTTAAAAATATATAAATGTTATATAAAAAAAACTCAAATGATGTTTAAAAAGCTTGAATTTGTAAAGTTTTAGAATCTATATATGCTGACAGATGAAAAAATAGTCGAATAGTAATGATTCAAAAGATTGCTGATGGTTGAATATTCTAAGATATAATGAGCAATGACAATAATATAACTATATAATAATGTTGGCTTGGATGGTTTATAATGGCTGAGTGGTTGAGGTATAGAAAAATAGAATAAAGACATATAGCATACAAATATAAAAAAGGAGATAGTTTGATGGATGGCATTGGCGAAGATGTTTTGTTCTAATATTGATAGGGGGAATTTTCAATTTTGGGATTTTATATTTGTTAGTAGAAAAAATATTTGAGTAATTCTTAATAATATTCATAAAAGTAAAAGGGATATCATTCCTAACACATAAATTACAAGGGTCATTAAATATTTTACATTGATGTTCAGAGGGATATAGTGGGGGTAATAAATATAAATGGGGAAAATGAGCTAAAGTTTGGCTGGGTGCATTTTTGTCACAATTGATAGAGGTTCATTGGAGTTTGTTTTGCCTGGCTGTATGGCAGAGAGGCCAGATTCAGTTCGTTGTAGAGGGAGAGGGGCTCACCTTTGAGTAGCGTGCGGAGCCGGGCTTGCAGGATGGCGTCATCTTGCGGTCCCTCGCTCGTCCGCTCGAGTTGCTTGCTGCGTAGGATCCGTCGAAAGGAGAGATGAGGGCTTCCTCCGCACGAGGCACGGCTATTCCCCGAATGGCGTCTGTTAGGCGGCTTACTAGGTCTTCGCAGTGGGGTTGCATGTTGGTGAGGGCATCCGCGAAGTGTTCGTCTCTGACCTCCGTCATCCTTTGCATGCTGTTGTCCCCAGTTATCCTGTCGACTTAAACGGGTTCTGTAGTAATCCCGACCAAGCCGACGTGGAATGTACTGGGCAGTCGTGGTCGTGGGTGCGTGATGGGATTCCCGCACGGGGACAACAAGGAACAGAGGCAGGTCTAGATGGTAGCTCCAAGAGGTAGAGATAGACCACGGACGAAGGCAGTCGGACCACGGGCGCCGCGGATGCCCTAAGCCTACATCGCGGATAGAAGAAGGGGTGAGAGATCCGACCGATCGTATAACGGCGTCACTCTGAAAACAACTTTGTCTCATTTTTTGGGCCCTTTTATACTGGACCCCCGCATATGGCGGAGAGTCCTGATTGGTTCCTGTAATCACGCCACTTCTTGGCGCCGGGTCGTTGTCGCCGTCTGGTCTACCCCTGCCTCTTTGTTTATTTGTTACATCCATTTCCACAAAGTCGATACATATTTTTATATAGATATGGGGCCATAATAAACATCAGAAGAAGGTTGTGAACTATCTAACTCAAAATATACTACATATATATGTTAAAATCATAGAGTTAAATATACAGCTTTCATTTAAAAATAAATTTCTCTAAAGAATGTTCATATTTGAATTTTCATCTAGATGAAAATAATTCTGTAACCATTTAATATTGTGGAGAGAGAATGAAGATTCATTAATAAATGGGGTTTATATTTTCATTAACTATATAAACTACAAACCTTTTTTAAATATATAGTCTACATATATTATATATACTTCTTTAACTACTTTAAAACAATAGTGTTTATCTTTTTTCAATATATGTGCTGCATACATTTCAAATAATAAACATAATATTCAATGTAGAACGAAGTTTGACAAGTTATACCGCAAATGTTTCTTTTAAACGAAAAATCGAAATTTATTGTAAGAAGAAATAACGATTATTTCTAACCTTAGGTATGAAGTATGAAAGGATGAATTGTGAAGAGTAATGATGAGCGAAAAAATAATAAAAGGGTCCAGGGATAGGAATCCTTATTAAAATAAATTTCGATTTTTCGTTTAAAAGAAACATTTGCGGTATAATTGTCAAACTTCGTTCTACAATCATATAAGTCGTATATTATATTGTATTATAATATTCAATAAATAATAATCCTCTCTTTTGAAGGCCTTATATCAACAAATTAACTGTACCAACATTTCACCCTACGTATTGCTTTCAAAAATATCTGCAAACAAATCTAAGGCAATAGCTTACTATAATTTTTTTAGATCATCATTATGTAAGGACCAGTTAACAATTGAATGACTTTGAGACGAAGAGTAAAGCCAGTTCAATTTCTATGTAAATAACACAAGATGATTATTACCTTACCCAATTGGGAGAATCTGTATGGGGCAAGTCCCTAATAAAGGCTTGTGTGTGTGTGTATAATTCACTCTTTTGTATATTTAACCTTATATAACCATATATGAACAATGTAATAAAGAAGTCTCAATCTCTCTCTATATATATAATATCTAAATTTATATCAAACGATTAAATAAAATCCAATGTTAGGCTTAAAATTTCCAATCAATTTTGTTAGAAAGTTTCTTTTAGCCCTCGAAGCCATTTTAATCTTACAACAACCGAATTAACGATTTGATAAAGTTAGGCTTAGTGATGTAATTTACTCGGTGGCAAATCCCACAAAATTAAATTTGATTTTCTTTTGTTTACATTTCCACAGATGTATATCAGATTAGATTTTTTTAAATTTGTGAAACTAAAGTAATATCTTTTTTTAAGTAGTATATTGTAACATCAATGGATTTAAATCTCCTGAACATTAATTAAATAATTAAAAAATATTTATGGAGATGAGTTTCTTTTTATTATTAAGATAAGATATATATTAGATATTAAAAAGACATATATTGGATTGAGAATAAAATATTTATTTGCCAATATTTCGGCTGGCTGAACACCAACCTTTATCGAGGCATTACATTTTTGTATATACAAACTCAGCCTTTTTACT
Source organism: Cordylochernes scorpioides (assembly GCA_030710605.1). Lineage (NCBI taxonomy): Eukaryota > Metazoa > Arthropoda > Arachnida > Pseudoscorpiones > Chernetidae > Cordylochernes > Cordylochernes scorpioides. The sequence goes on along the minus strand of CP092866.1, from coordinate 103,837,886 downwards.
ATCTAATGTTTTAAGTATGGATTGCTCTATTTTCAATAAGACATATATATTAAAATATTAAAAAAAAAGAAGGCTTATCCAGACCACGGGTACATGTTCTTTTTTAAACAACGTTTAGTTGATTTCTGTTCCACTAGATGGCGTCTGCCATTTAAAAAGCACATGTGCTCGTGGTCAGGATATGCCTTCTTTATTCTTAATATCAACACCTGAACTTATTTCTATTATTTCTCACAAATTAAGATGTATGAAAAGAAACTCGTCTCCAGATTTTTAATTTTTTTAAAAAGTATATTGTCACGAAGAAATTAGAAAATACAAGATGGCATTGACAATTTATTTAAGGCTAGAGCAAATAAACATTTTATAAAATACTAGAGAGACAATGAGGAAAGTTTACAATATAGAAAATTTAAAATCAATAATCTATTAATAAATAATAAATATTTTTCTACAATTTTATTGTTGCGTTGTTGGTTGACAAAGAATAACTTCCGTGGGTACAAAGGATCTTTAAGACTTTATTTAATCCTAATCGATAAAATAATTACAGAAGAGTGCAAAAATAAAACAACAATAAAGAAAACAACAGTTACAAACTCACCAAATGCAGCACGGTGAGGGAAAGTAGGAGCAGAACAGGAGACAGAAGTTGGTAGAACCTTTTAGAATCTTCCAGGAAGTACACCGACGTCGGCGGTAAGCAGCAGTCCGACCTCTTGAGACAGCAGCGTTTGCTTGTAGTCCACCACGTAGCTTCGTTCTTCTTCTTCTCTTTCTTCTCTCCCTTCTCTCCCAGCATAAGTTACTCCTCCCTATATATCCCGGAGTAGATCTTCCCAGAACGGTCATGGTTGGTCAGCCAATCAGAAAGCCGCCAGCACTAAGCCTTGCGCAATCGCTTTAGATTGGTCAATCAGTTATCTTCCACTTTTCCCACATGATTCTTAAACGTTCTAGAACATTCTCTCTCCAATCTGGAATGTGCTTTTCTTTCTACGTAACATTATTTTAAAATATACATGTATTGTTAACTCTGCGCCCCAAAACTCTTCTCATTATAAAATATTTGACAATTTAAATATTTTTATTGACTGCTACCCGATAGTTACAGAAAATTTTAATAATAATAATAATAATAATAATAATACGAGTATAAACAAAATATTATATAGGAAATATATACAGTTCGAAAACTTCACTGTTTTGAAAATAGAGCAATTCTAAAATAGATCTTTAATTAAAAAGGCATATATTGGATCAAAATATAATTTATTTTACCAATATTTTAGTTGACTGAATGCCAATATTTTTCTAGGTATAACAACATAATTATGTCAAAAACAAACAAAATTGTCGACATAAATATGTTGTAATACCTTGAAAAAATTTTGTACAAATGAATTTACTGGCAATGAGTTTCTTTTAAATATCATCAAATATTATCTCTACAGACCTTACTGAAATTATATGAGTTATTGAATGAGAGGTCTTGGTTCATTATGAGCCAAACCCTCTCATTCAATAACTCATATCATTTCAGTAAGGTCTGTAGAGATAATATTTGATTTTGAAATGAACCAGGCGAAAAGGAAGATGGGTGTCTTTTATTTAAAAACGAGCACAAGCTTTCGGGTAAAAACCCTTCTACAGGCGGCTATCACATAGCAATCTTGCTATCCATCTTGCTATATGATAGCCGCCTGTAGAAGGGTTTTTACCCGAAAGCTTGTGCTCGTTTTTAAATAAAAGACACCCATCTTCCTTTTCGCCTGGTTCATTTCAAAATTTACTAGGAATAATTCCTTGCAATCATAATATTTGATGACATTCAAAAGAAAATCTTTGCCAGTAAATTTATTTGTACAAAATTTTAACGATAGATGGCAATAAAATTTAAAACCTTGAAAAGGTTGGCATTCAGCCAACTGAAATATTGGTAAATAAATTATATTTTGATCCAATATATGCCTTTTTAATTGAAGTTAAATATGTTTAATACTCGTATGATACATTAGCGAGACGTCTGTTATATGTAAATTTAAACTATTTTTGATGCATCTGTTTCATTTTAAAATAAAACAATTTTCTACTGTAATATATGTGTAAATTTCTTCAGTTCTTCTACTTTGAGAGATTCCTCCTTCAGACAAATTATTCTCTTATTAGATAAAAGGCGTTGGTTCAATTAAATTTGAGAGAATTAAAATTTAGTAATTCTAGTTAATTCTTTTAAACTTTTAGTTTGTTAATATAATGAAGAAACTAATTTGGTAAATTGGGAATGTTATTTAAAATTCATTTGTATAATTTGATATTAAAATAATTATGTTTATATTGTAACGTTTTTGTGTTAAATATTAAAATGATGTAATGGTAAAATATATTTTTGAATTGTTAATTTATTTATTGTTGTTTTATAATAATGAAGATGCAAATTACATTGTTGTCGTTATTTTTTATCGTTTGTTTATTTAAAAAAAAATATTAGATTGTATGTGATGATGATAACAAAAGTGACTTTTTAAATTAATATACAAAATTAATTGAAAAAAAAAAGAAATAATTAATTATAAAATTCACAAACGTGACAATATTATATATAATTATAAATTTATTTATTTTTATCGTCATCCTTCTCTCTCTCCCGATTATCTCGTTGTTTTTAAGCCATTATTTTATATATTAATCCATAAAAAAGCACTATGCCCAGCAAGGAAAACTTTCGCTCAGTAGAGACTGAGATATAGTATAATCACATTTACATTGTCTATAACAAGGTTATTATAAAATAGTACAAAAGTGAAATTGCACTGGGTTCAGGTGGATAAGTTATGTAAAAGGCATCTTCTTGATCGTGCAAATTTAGTTGCACGATCAGAAGATGCCTTTTTCTTAATTATGGCGCAAGCCATCAGCAACATTTAGTTGCACTATCAGAAGATGCCTTTTTCTTAATTATGGCGCAAGCCATCAGCAACATTTAGTTGCATGATCAGAAGATGCCTTTTTCTTAATTATGGCGCAAACCATCAGAATCATTTAGTTGCACGATCAAAAGATGCCCTTTTCTTAATTATGGCGCAAGCCATCAGAAACATTTAGTTGCACGATCAAAAGATGCCTTTTTCTTAATTATGGCGCAAGCCATCAGCAACATCTAGTTTGCACGATTAGGAGATGAGATGCCTTTTTCTTAATTATGGCGCAAGCCATCAGCAACATTTAGTTGCACCATCAGAAGATGCCTTTTTCTTAATTATGGCGCAAGCCATCAGCAACATTTAGTTGCAAGATCAGAAGATGCCTTTTTCTTAATTATGGCGCAAGCCATCAGCAACATTTAGTTGCACCATCAGAAGATGCCTTTTCTTAATTATGGCGCAAGCCATCAGCAACATTTAGTTGCAAGATCAGAAGATGCATTTTTCTTAATTATGGTGCAAACCATCAGCAACATTTAGTTTGCACGATCAGGAGATGCCTTTTTCTTAATTATGGCGCAAGCCACCAGCAACATTTAGTTGCAAGATCAGAAGATGCCTTTTTTCCTTAAAGTTATGAAAGTTTAAATATTATTTTCTCTAATTTTACCGACGAAAATACATATATACAAGTATTAAAATATTTAAAAGATAAAATAAATAATTTAATCGATCATCTAAACACACACACAACATGAATAGAATTATTAATTTACATAATCTCATTTTTAGCGTCTTAGAAGGGACTTTTTTATTATTTATTAACCAACCAGGCGCGATATTGAAATATTTGCGCCTACTACAGAGGAAACAAACAAAACAACAAACAAATTAGAACTTAGAATTAAATATTTACAAATTTACACATGTATTAATCGACAGTGTTCATAGAATTTATATAAACAAAGTGGCTGATGTAAGATAGTTAAAAGATTTAGATCAGGGAACAAACGATGTCTCTCTTCTGTAAAGTTGGGACAGTCGTAGATAAGGTGAAGAGCAGTTTGTTCAGTTTCCCCGCAGGAACAATTTGGTGTTTTCTGAAAGACCTCTTTTATGTAAGTATTTCTGGAATTTCCCCTGTAATGTGACAAATTGAGCGACTATAAAATTTGGATGGAACTGTGTAGGAATTTCGCTTGTAAAAATAGAGCGAAGATCTTAGGGGGAACTTCAAGATTTTTATTCTAAACTTTATTCCCTTTGTATATTATTCCCACAGAAGTCATAAGGGGAGAGATCACACATGTCAATCAATGGGTCCCAAGGACCTCGTTCATATAGTAACACTTTGACAGTATATTAAAAGATTTCGATATACACCTATATGCATAATCAGATCAAAAATCGATAAATAAATATTAGCCATTTAAAATATTTCAGAATATACTTATAGAAACGAGTTAAACTTAATATAGAAGTCTCTGATGAAGATAGTCGGCTAAGGTCTTCTTATTCCATTTTGAATCTGATAGATATTGGGCACACAGCAACAGATGTCTTGAAGCGCTTGGTCATTAAACCACATTTCGAATTCTTCATTACTCGAGTTATTTTCATAAATATTTTAAAGTTCCAATGATTTGTAATAAAATTTGTGTTATAAAAATTATATCAAAAATATTATAGAATACTTTGAAGAAAAATAATTTGGAATGTGTTAATTTGTGTTATTTTCTAAAAATGAAATTTATTTAAATTTTCTTTCTAAAAAAATCATCATTATAATTTCTTTTTACTTTAAAACTTGGAACCGATTTCAACCAGTTTTTTTCATTTTAGCCAAACTTATCTTGTTTGTTCAGTTGAGTGTTTTATATACTGGTCCACCACCATAGGTGCTGCCTTTGATAGACGCGAGTTTATAGAACTCTAGAGATACATTTAGTATATATAGATGGGTGCATTGTGTTTATAAACATATTTTTTAAATACGATTCATAAGTCAGGAATAGTGTGAAACTTCCCATGAGCGCAATTCCTAAGATAAGCGACCACCTCCCTGAGCAACCACCCAGTAAAATAAAAAGGATTTGACATGACACACAACGCGGTGTAGATAATCAAAAGGAGAATGAATGCTGTAGTTATGGCTACTGGATATTTTTCTTTATTCCAACGCACAAAACGCGATATCCCGACTAGGGATAATTACGTCGATTTACATTTTTAAACCGAAGCAGTTATACACATTTTATACAAAAAAAAATTAAAAAAAGAAACAATAATATATATTAGGAACCTAATCCTTCCAGTTTAGAAAGATAATCATAAATATATTTACAAAAAATGATTAAATCTGTGATAATTATCTGTGGTATTTACACAAATTCATGTAGATCTACAACATTGTTTACTGTCTGTTGTCTAGCGATAAAGAAGAGTGAGCATTCCAGCAATGGCTACTGGATATAAAGTGGGCTGACTTATGTGTAAGCAATGTATAGGTTTGGAAAAGAACAAGATACTCGATGTGTTAGGAATTACAGCATAAAAAATGAAGATATGCAAGACTTCTGGTTCTGATAAGTTCTTTAGGAATGATTTAGGCCTCGTATTCTTGGAATAAATGAGAGGATAAAGAGAAAAATACAAAGAAAAATATGGACCTCAAGGACTGAACTGTAGTAATATACATACTGATATAGAGGAATTCTAAGGATTGGAAAGGAAAAAACTCAATGACTGTTGAGAAACTTTGAGATAGAAGACGGCACAGAATGATGTCTCAACATCCATTAAACATGCTACTCCAGAAGGGACCAGGAGTCTCTATGTCGCCCAAGGTTTCTCATGGCATGTCATATTATATTAATGATTAAAAAGTGAGAAACTAATATATTTTTGGTTATATAGATTGTAAATAGTTATTCAAAACGTCTCTTTAAAACAGGAAAACACCTTTTAATTCAATCGATCATCTAAACCAACATGTTTGGAATTATCAATTTACATAATCTTATTTGTAGCGTCTTAGAACTTGAAGATTTTTGTTCTAAACTTTGCTCTTTTTGTATATTTTCTCACGAAAGTCATAGAGGGAAAGATCAGGGGATTACAAAAATGTCATTCAACGGATCCCAAGGGCCTCGTTCATTTAGTAACTTTGGGAGTGTATCCATAGATAGATAACTGCGTGGTGTGACCTATGGTTTAAGTAGCACCTTTGGTTACCTTAGTCGAACTATTCTCCGAATTAAAATACAAACATTAGGCCTCCAGGGAAAAGTTTATTTTTTTTACAAATCGATTATTTATAA
>CP092866.1:103811707-103822466 GCA_030710605.1 Cordylochernes scorpioides | reverse complement strand
ATTGTAATTATAGTTTGATAGTGGTTTAAATTCTGTAATTTATAATACAATATAATGCGGCTTATGATTGTAAAACGACCTTTGACAAGTTTTACCGCAAATGTTTCTTTTGAACCAAAAATCGTAATTTTATTTTAAGGAGAAATAACGACTATTTCTATCTTTAGGGATGAAGTATGTAAGGATGAATTGTGAAGAGTAATGATCCAACGAACGAGATATCATCCAACCGACAATTAGGCAAATTTCGCAGCTAAGATTTTTGTTTATTTAGTTTGAATATCATGCAGGGAAAAGGAATTAAATGTTTACAACAAAATGTAAGAAAAAGTATCTTGGCACTGAATGAGCTTCAAGCTTCTATAAAAGACAACCCACCAGATATCATCCTAATACAGGAACCTTATCTGATTGATAGAGATGTAATTTTCGATTTGGAATCTCAAATAGTGCATTCAACGACAGATGAACAAATTTATACTGCAACGATCTTTATGAATAAGAGTTTAAAATTTAATAAAATCAATAAATTCACAAACTCCTTTTGTACAACCACTTCTTTAAATTCAGCAAAATCAAATACTATTATCGCAAACTTTTATATACATCCACATAGATTTAATGACACTCATAGAAAATTTATCCAAGAGCTTCTGGAGACCTACAATCAACAACCTATTATACTATGTGGTGACTTTAATTCTAGACACCCAGTCTGGTTTGATCCGACAACAAACTCCAATGGTTTCAAATTCCACTCCAACATAGATGAACATAACCTATTTATTCATAATCTTAAGATACCCACCTGCCGAAATTCTAGCTTTATAGATCTTACGATTTCAAACAAAAAATCAATAGGTTTGGTACAAAACTGGAAGACGACTATATTGACGCACATTTCAGATCACGTAGCAATAACCTTTGACATTTATCACAATTTTAACAGGCAAAGGACAGTTCAAAACTCAACATGGAAATTTATAGAAAAAGATGCTGATTGGAAAACATTTACCGAAAAAATAGTGTTCCAGCCTTAAATATGCAAAATTGTTAGAATTTACTTTTGTTAATTATTGTTAAATTATGTAAATTTTAGAAATGTATATAATCTTGATTTTAGAAAATAAAGACAGTTATTAAGTATACGTGGTTGAGTCATTAGAGTTGGTGAGACAAGAGTTATTAAAGTATACGTGGTTGAGTCATTAGAGTTGGTGAGACAAGAGTTATAAAAGTATACGTGGTTGAGTCATTAGAGTTGGTGAGACGAGACAATAGCAGTTATTCAAGTTTGAATGAGTTATAGTCAGCTCGCTTAGTCAAGAAGCATATAATTAAAACCAGCGTTAAAATAAGAATTAGGCGGTGATTCCTCCTTAGTGCCAGGAGGCCAAAGCCAATTCGATTCATGGTCCCTCAAGAGCCTGATTAGGATTTGAAACAGAAGAAATTTAGCAAAAACTCGGCGAGAATACAATTGCAAATGTCTCGAGACGAAAGGATCCTCCAAAGAAAGTTAAGTTACCAGAAAAGGAGAATTGATGGATTTATTGAAAGTGTGGATTCAATTATTGAGGCAGGTGAAACAATACGCTTAGAAATAATGAGTGAAGAATTAAAGGAGATCAAAGAAAAAATTGAGAAACTCTACGACGAGCTGTTTTCTTTGGATGAAGTTGATATAGATAAAGAAAGTGAGGCATGTGATAGTTCAATGAACAAGATTGGAAGCTTGAGGGTAAAAATAGAAAATGAAAGAAAACTCAAAGACAAACTGGCGGACATAAAGCCAAATGGCTCTCAGGCAAATATAAAATTGCCTCAATTTGACTTACCGATATATGATGGAGATATGGGCAATTGGATCAACTTCAAAGAGCTATTCCTCACCACCATCGATGCACATCCAGGGTTAACTAATATACAGAAGTTACAATATTTGAATTCTGCAGTAAAAGGCGAAGCGGCCAGATTAATAAGGGGTTTCCCTTTACTAAGTGAAAATTATGGCCAAGCATGGAGTACACTGTTATCAAGATATGATAACCCGAGAGAGCTAGCTTATGCCCAGGTGTCAAAAATATTTTCTCTCCGGGCAATTAAGAATCCATCGGCTAAGTGTCTCCATGAATTCATGGATGTTTGTAATGAAGCCATAAGAAACTTAGAAACGCTGGAATTGAAGAGAAATAAATTAGTGGATGTGATCCTGGTGCACTTCCTCCAGCAGAAGTTGAGTGAAAATCTAAGGTTGGATTGGGAACTGTCAATGGACAACACTCTTCCATCTTATGACAAGTTCATAGCATTCATTTCCAGACATGCGAGAAGCATGTCTTGTGCTGTTAAGGAATGTTCAAAAAGGGAAGAAACCACCGGATCGAGATTTCCCAAATGCCAAAGCTACGGGATGCTAATTGAGAAATCGGACACTTGCATATTATGCAAATCTAAGCATCATCCACTATACATGTGCAACTTATTTTGCAAAATGCCTTTAAAAGAAAAATTAAATGTAGTAAAAGGTCATAAATTGTGCTTCAATTGCTTGAGGAAAGGCCATTTCTCATGGAATTGTAGGCTGAACCAACGATGCAAAGTATGCAAGGGAAAGCACCACACGATGATTCATTATGATAAACCGAGCACGGAAGGCGCTTCGGCCCAAGTTGAGAACACAACTCCGAAGGAACATGAAAGTGCTATCAATTTAACTAATACTCAACAGGCAAACTGCAATGATAGCCACGTACTACTCGCAACAGCTAGAATCAAGATAAAAAATGGACTCGGAAAGTTATGCACCTGCAGAGCCCTACTGGACAGCGGTTCCCAAGTCACCATGATAACAAAAGGATGCTGCGAAAGATTGGGACTTGTCCAAAGGAAATCAGATCGGATGATTATAGGGGTTGGAAACACACCAGTGCAGCATTCTTCATCAACAGTAAGTGTGACATTTTGTCCACTGAATAATTCTGAGGAATTCTCGGTGGAGGCAGTAGTCACGGGAGTGCTCACTTCAGAAATTCCGAACTTCAGGTTAAAAGACCCTAATTGGCCAACTTTGAAGAGCCTCAAATTGGCAGACCCAGAGTTCTACATACAAGCCCCAATAGATATGATATTGGGAGCAGATATATACACTGAACTTAGGTTGAATGGCTCTATATCTCTCGGAGAAGGATTGCCAATGGCTATTAATACAAGACTAGGTTGGGTACTTCTAGGAAAACTCATGGGAACATCGGAGAGTAATACAGAAGTCTGTAACCTGAGTTTACAATCTGAACCAGAACTAGAATTCGTAATGAAAAGATTCTGGGAAATTGAATCTGTGCCGTCACCGGATCTTTGTACACAGGACGAAGATTGTGAAAGGTTATTTTCGAATAACCATGGCAGAGATAGCCATGGAAGGTATTGGGTAAAATTGCCATTCAGACAACATCGACCGCTTCTGGGTGAATCAAGAGAAAAAGCTTTAAGAAGGTTCCTTTCGTTGGAAGGAAAATTGTGTAAGAATGTGAAATTATATGACCAATACCGGGGATTCATGAAGGAATATGAACACTTAAACCACATGGAAAGGGTCCCAATTGCAGAAGTGAAGCGAGAATTGTGCAGATGCTATTACATGCCTCATCATCCAGTAATTAGAGAGCAATCCACTACAACAAAAATGAGAGTTGTGTTTGATGCATCAGCTAAATCTGAAAATAATGTTTCTTTAAATCAATTTTTGCACAAGGGACCAAAAATTCAACAGGATGTATTTTTCATTCTCCTCAGATTCAGAACGTATCCTGTCGCCATAACTGCTGATATAGAAAAGATGTACCGCCAGATAAGAATTCATCCAGAAGATGCGGACTATCAGAGGATATTGTGGAGACCATCGCCAGAAGAGCCTGTGGTGGACTATCGACTGCTGACTGTTACCTATGGTACAACTTCGGCTCCATTTTTGGCAATGAGAACAGTACAACAGTTAGCAGAAGATGAAGGCCAAAATTATCCTGAGGCTTCTAGGGTGACCTTGAATGATTTCTATGTCGATGATCTGCTAACAGGAGCTCAAACGATTGCTGAAGCCAAAGAACTAATAGACCAATTAAAGGACTTAATGAAAAAGGGAGGGTTTCACTTAAGAAAGTGGAATTCAAATTGCCACGAGATAGTGTCTCATGTCGAGGAAATAAACGAAGAGAAGAAAATTAACTTGGAGAAAGGAGCCATATCCAAAATTTTAGGAATTGTATGGGATCATGTACAAGATACGTTTAGAGTTAATATAACTCTTCCTGAAGAAGTTGTTACCAAAAGAGATCTTCTCTCCAATATTGCGAGGATTTTCGATCCACTTGGTTTCCTCTCACCTACTACAGTGGCTTTGAAAATAATAATGCAGGAGTTATGGAGAAGTGGGACAGGCTGGGATGAGCATATTCCGAACGACATCAAGGAAAAGTGGAATAATTTTAGAGCCGAATTACTAAAATTAGGGGAGTTGAGTATCCCAAGATACGTATGGGCATGTGAAGGGGATCGAGATGTTCAACTCCACGGATTTTGTGACGCGTCAAGTGTAGCTTATTCGGCTGTGTGCTACTTAAGAACAGTCTCTCTGGATGGACAAGTCCATATATCAATGCTTGCAGCAAAAACCAGAGTTGCCCCATGTAAGTCTCTAACTCTACCTAGATTGGAATTGTGCGCGGCTCTCCTCCTGTCTCAGCTCTACAGATCTGTTATTGATTCATTGAAGATTGATATTGGCAGGGCATATTTGTGGTCAGACTCTCAGATCTCATTGAGTTGGATCAAATCAGATCCTAACAGATGGAAGACCTTTATACACAATAGAGTTGTGAAAATACAGCAACTGTCTGACAGAAACTCATGGCGTCATGTGTCTGGGAAGGATAATCCCGCCGATTGTGCCTCTAGGGGAATAATGCCTGCTGCGTTATCTGGACATACACTGTGGTGGCAAGGACCGACTTGGTTGAAAGATAATAACTTTGTTCAGAATCAGGATAATTGCTATGGCCGAGAATGCCATGAGGAAGAAAAGGTAGCCTTAGCTTGCCAGTCCCGAGTTTCAGTCTGTCCAGAAGTTGTAACTAAATATTCCACTTTTATCAAGACGAGGCGAATCATAGCCTGGTGTTTGAGATTCATCACTAACTGTCGGGTGTCGCTGAAGAAAAGAGAAATTGGAACATTGTCGAAGAAGGAGTTAGAAAATGCAGTGATTAAGATTATTGGATGGATTCAGAAGGACGAATTCGGAGAAGAAATGCAGGATCTAAGAAATACGGGACATGCTTCAAGAAAAAGTAGAATTTTGCAGCTTAATCCTTTTATAGATGCAACTGGGATGTTAAGAGTAGGTGGAAGGATTCAGTTCGCGAATGTAAACCCTGATCAAAAATTCCCACTGTTATTACCGAAAAATCATCACTTTACCAAATTAATAATACTTCATTTTCACACGAGATATTTGCATGCTGGTCCACAGCTGGTCTTATCTCTAATAAGAAATAGTTATTGGATCATGGGAGGTAGAGACATTGTAAGAAGAATCATTAAACAGTGTATAACCTGCTTCAGATTCAGGGCAAAAACTGCAGTACAAATTATGGGGAATTTGCCTGCTGATAGAGTAAATCCATCAAGACCGTTTACCAAGACTGGAGTCGATTTGGCAGGACCTTACGAACTAAAACCAAGTCTGACTAGATCGAAAGGGACGATCAAATGCTATGTGATTCTCTTTGTGTGTTTTTCGGTCAGGGCAATTCATTTGGAAATGGTGACTAGTCTCTCGACCAGTTCATTCATTGCAGCTCTCAGGAGGTTTATATCTCGTAGAGGAAAACCATCAAAAATTTACTCAGACAATGGAACGAACTTCAGAGGAACTGAAAGCTTCATGAAGAAACAATATAAAATAATGAATTCAAAGGAAACTAAAGACTTTTTAGCAGAAGAGTTAATAGAGTGGCATTTCATTCCTCCATCAGCTCCACACTTTGGAGGACTTTGGGAGGCAAACATCAAATGCTTAAAGGGTCATCTGAGCAAGGTAATAAAGTCATCACTTTTAAATAGTGAGGAATTCATCACACTACTCTGTCAAGTTGAGGCTTGCCTTAATTCAAGACCGTTAGTAGAGGTAAGTCCCGACCCTAACGATCTTCGAGCTTTGACTCCGGGACATTTCTTGATTGGCTCCCCTCTGATTGAGGACCCAGGATTGCAAAATTATGAGCAAGGAGATTTGCGGTCAAGATGGAATCTGGTGCAAAGTCTGAGGAACTCGTTCTGGTCAAGATGGACAAGAGAGTACATCAACTCTTTGCAACAGAGAAATAAATGGAGGTTGTCACAAGACAATCTGAAGCCTAATCAGTTAGTGCTAATAAAAGAAGATAACCTTCCACCTCTACAGTGGCGTCTGGCCAGGATCCTCAAGGTATATCCGGGCTCTGACCAGAAGGTGCGAGTTGCCCAAGTTCGGGCTGCTACCGGAGTCTACCTACGACCTATTACGAAGTTGGCTCCGCTTCCCTTCAAATCTGAACCAGGGTTCAGCGGCCGGGGGGAGTATGTTCCAGCCTTAAATATGCAAAATTGTTAGAATTTACTTTTGTTAATTATTGTTAAATTATGTAAATTTTAGAAATGTATATAATCTTGATTTTAGAAAATAAAGACAGTTATTAAGTATACGTGGTTGAGTCATTAGAGTTGGTGAGACAAGAGTTATTAAAGTATACGTGGTTGAGTCATTAGAGTTAGTGAGACGAGACAATAGCAGTTATTCAAGTTTGAATGAGTTATAGTCAGCTCGCTGAGTCAAGAAGCATATAATTAAAACCAGCGTTAAAATAAGAATTAGGCGGTGATTCCTCCTTAGTGCCAGGAGGCCAAAGCCAATTCGATTCAAATAGCAATACAAGACGTAGATAATATTATCACCATGATAAACCACGCGTCAAACATCAAAGATATTGACAACATTGTAAAGACTCTCACACAAATAATTAAAGAGGCAGCTTATCTGTCACTAAATGTCAAGACAAGAAGCGGAAATCATAAAACAAATACATACTGGTGGGATGGGAAGCTGGAGAAAATGAAAAACGATTTCCACTATATTAGAAATTTGTATTACCGACATGGAAAGGTCCTTGAAAAGACCTATAAATCAATGAGAAATAAATATTTAAATAAAAGTAAAAAGGCAAAAAGAGCGAGTTGGAGAATTTTTATAGAAGAAAGTCATTCAAATAACTCATTTGGTAATGCTTATAGGATATTCAAGTCATTGAGATCGAAAAATAGAAATTTAGGATTACCACTAATAGATAATTTACCAGATCATTTAAAGACCGACAAAATAAAAAGTTTAATGAACGATCTATTTCAGGATGATATTGGAGGTTTGGATAAAGATGATCATATTTTGATTAGAAATTATACGCCTAAATATAAAAATAAAAGTAGTGTTTATATCGAATCTAAGGAAATAGAGGAAACAATTTTAAAAACCAATATTAAAAAAGCACCGGGCCCTGATTACATTAGTAACAATATGATTAGACAGGCTAAAATAAAAATCCCAATTCTGCATAAATTATTCAATAAATGTATAGAAATGGGATATTATCCGGATGAATGGAAAAAATCATTCTTAAAAATAATTCCAAAACCAGGCAAAACGAATTATGAAATAAATAAAAGTTATAGACCTATATCATTGACATCTAATCTATCTAAAACATTTGAGAATATAATAAAAAATAAATTAAGTAACTATTATTTAGAGAATAATTTAATGAGCTCAAGGCAGCATGGTTTTATGAAATCTAGATCAACAATTACTGGAATGGATAAAATTATAGAAACTATATTGAAACATAAACAAAAAGAATTGACTTCCTTGATAGCAATAGATATTGCGGGTGCATTCGACAATGCATGGTGGCCTGCTATTATAAAAATAATGGATAATGATGATGTTCCTTCAGATTTAATACGGATCATAAAATCTTATTTGAATAATGAAAGGGAGGTGAAATTTACATACGAATCAGAAACTTTTTATAAGAAACTAACTAAAGGATGTCCACAGGGTGGACCTTTATCTCCACTTCTATGGAATATTTTGCTAAATGATTTGTTGATTCAATGAATGCAGATATTATATGTTATGCAGACGACGTTACAATAATTTGCTGGAATAAGACTATTGAAGGACTAAAAACCGCAAGTGAATACACCTTAAATTATGTGATCCAATGGTGTAATAGAAATAAATTAACGATCAGTACAGAGAAGACTAATATGCTATACCTACATAACAGACAAAAAATACCTATTAAGGTTAATAACAATATAATAATGCCGGTCAAGCAAGTAAAAATTCTGGGAATGAAATTTTCTAATCACAAATGGAAAAACAAAGTTAACTTTACACCGCATGTTAATGATATTCTGTGTAAGGCAGGACGTATGAAAAATTTATTATGTTCACTAAGTGGCAATATGTGGGGTTTAGACACTGAAAAGAGGTTAACTTTATTCAAAACAATCATTAGGCCTGTACTTACATACGGTTCTGAAATTTGGTTCAAATATTTAAACAATCGTTGTAAACAAAAACTGAACTCCATGCAGTACCAGATCATTTTATGGGCAGTTAGAGCATACAAAACCACTTCATCAAACTGTGTGCATAGCTTGGCAAAAATTCCACTCCTAACAGATTATATAGAATCCAGAATAATCAAATTTGATCTAGCTCAAATGTCCATTTAAGATCTAATTACTTACGAACCCCATGCTCCAAGTATAGTCAAATCATTCTTACACGCAAAAATGAATGAAATTTTTGAGAACACTAATGAAATTTTCAGAAGCTTTTTCGTATTAGGAATTCCAAGATTTTTCCGTCCAAATTTTTATAATATCCAATTCATTACAGATCATGGCAATTTTGGGAAATTTTTGGCAACTATCGGCGCCGTGAAGGAACCAGGATGCTTCTGCGGAGGTGAAATTCAAGACGCGAGACATCTACTTCTGGAGTGCCCAATTTTCCGGGATTTTAGGGAAAATAGATTTGGTCGTATTGGACAGCTTGATGAATTTGTAGACAAAAAAGAAAAGTATAAAAATTTTGATCAATTTTGTAAATACATATACAACTTTCTCTTGAAATGGAAAAAAGAGAAAGAATCTTAGAAAAAAAAAAAAAGAACTGCGATGCTTGCTCTGTGTGTTTTGCTTTGTTGTTTGTTTTTCTCTTTGGACAATTTTCTTTAGTTAATTTATGTAAAATAATGAATTGAACAGGATTGTATATAGCCGAATTGCTGTAATGCAGTGAAATGTATTGGCGCAAATATCCCTGAGTTTGGGATATCGCGTTTCATGATGTTAATAAAGTTAATAATAAGAATATAAATTTTACTAGAAAGAGTATATTGTAATTATAGTTTGATAGTGGTTTAAATTCTGTAATTTATAATACAATATAATGCGGCTTATGATTGTAAAACGACCTTTGACAAGTTTTACCGCAAATGTTTCTTTTGAACCAAAAATCGTAATTTTATTTTAAGGAAAAATAACGACTATTTCTATCTTTAGGGATGAAGTATGTAAGGATGAATTGTGAAGAGTAATGATGAACGGAAAAATAAATTCTTTAATATAAATAGGCCATTGACATTTATTTTATTAAACATACAACAACAACAACAAAGCCTTTATTTAGGGCCTCTCACCCTATACAGGATTCGCCAGTTCACAAGGGATGGGGAGAACACTGTGTGGCCTTTTTCCGGGATATAATCCTGTGGAATCCAAATATCGCCATCGCTATATACCTATTTTTTGATATTTCATTAATTAGTGCCGGAAATGAAGGACAAATTGCCCCGTTTTATCATTTAGTTTTCGTCTTTCCTCGGATAGAGCAACATAATATTTGATTAAACATATTAAATAACAATGTCATAATGACCTATTTATATTATTTTTTTTACACTAATATCAAGCTAAAACTACAATGTTCTCTTGAGTTAACAAGTGAGTGAGTGAGAACTTGAAATTACCTTATTTCATCGTTCACACACATATAAGATTACATAAGGTTAAATATGAAAATTAGTCGTTTGAATTCTTTAAAATATAAATAGACGTCATTGACATTTCAATATAAATAGGCCATTAACATTTATTTGATTAAAATATTAAATAAAGGTCACAATAACATATATTTATATTAAATAATTTACACCACCATCAAATGAGTTAGCTAATGAGAAAATATATTAATATAATATATATATTTATTTAAAAAGGCATATATTGGTAAAATAAATTATATTTTGATCCAATATATGCCTTTTTAATTAAAGATTTATTTATGAATTGCTCTATTTTGGCAGGAAAGGATTATAATTAAGTAATATATCATCACTGAATAAATAAATATACCACTGAAACGAATTGGTCCCACTGCTGCTTAATGTACCTGTTTATATTCATTGTTGTGTGTAAATAGATTTTGGCCATGTAATAACTTATCTTTATGGATTAATAAATCTTATGGTAACTTGGGCGACCGTGACGATATAAATTAATATAATAATAAAATAATATTTCTCAAAACTCGATTAAACTGACAAAGAAAGGGAGAACAAACTCGAAATATATTAATTTTTATCTTTTATATATT
>CP092866.1:103797390-103811607 GCA_030710605.1 Cordylochernes scorpioides | reverse complement strand
ATACAAATACTGGCATATCCCTCGTTTAATATTCTTTTCTTGAAGATGAAGTTCGCCTGGCCAGCATTTATATTTCTGTAAAAATAGACAATTCGGCCAGTAGAAGTTTTATTTTATTAACGTTTCAACAAAATTCTCTTCTCTTCGTCAGGATAAATAAAAATAAAACATTAAAATTTGTTACAAATTTAACGCCTTGCCAAATGTTTTATTTTAATTTCTCCTGACGAAGACAAAAGAATTTTGTTGAAACGTTGAGAGAATAAAACTTTGACTGGCCGAAGTGTCATTTTTTACAGAAATATTATTTTGTTACTAAATTTCAATCGATGATAAAATAATAAATATATTTTAAAAGAACAAAAATGTTCAATAAACGAATATTTTAAAATTAAAATGACTAAATTTATTTGACTAAATTATATTTTTAAAAAATTCTAAAAATCAATGTAAAAACTATTAAATTCAGATTAAAATAATATACCTCAAATAATGATGATATATAGTATTTGTGAAGTAATAAATAAAATGACATTGATATAATCAATCTGATAACACTGGACCATCCCTATAACCTCGACCCCATTATTCTCCGCTTAACCTGCATTAATCACGTCTGCCTCATATTTCAACGCAGACCTTTTGGCATTAATTTCTGGCTAAGTTTGACCTAGTTACTGAAGGATAGTAATTCAGACTAGAGATTTATTAATTGTATCTCGCACATTAATTTACATTTTAAATAAAACTGAATTAATTAAGAGTGTTATAGAAATATTTTATTTAAATTGCAAACGATTCATAATTTAATACAAAGGAACAATGCCATTTTTGGGTCTCAAATTCGAATATGTTTTAAACACGATATTTATACTTAAAAATAAATTACTGATATACTTTTATATATTCAAGTTTTAAATTATTGTTAAAAATTGTTGAAAGTGGCAATTCTAGGATATTTCTGTAGATTGTAGATTATAATCTATAGGCATGGTAAGGAGTAATGGCTAGCCAAATATTCATGATGATAAACTAACAACAGAGTATTTAAAATAATTATTATGTGACAATATGCAAATTATAACAGAGTATTACATCGTAGAAATATCCTAGAATTGTCACTTTCAACAATATTTAACAATAATTTAAAACTTGAAAATTTAAAAGAATATCAGTAATTTATAGGTAATTATAAATTTATTGTTTAAAATATATTCGAATTTAAGACCGAGAAATGATAATATTCCTTTGTTTATGAATGGTCTGTAATTTAAATATTATATTTCTATAACACAATTAATTAATTCAGTTTTATTTAAAATGTGAATTAAGGTGCGAGATACAATTAATAAATCTCTAGTGATAATTAACACTTGTAAAATTAATTGACATATTTTGCATTCTATGGGGTTAATTAATAAATTATTTTTAATTGACTTTTGAAATACTTGTTTTCTCTAACGAGACAGTATTATTGTAATGTTCTCTGTGTTAATTTGCATCTTTGTTAGATATCGTAACTTGATTTGTTAGTTGGCTGGGGGTTCTTGAATAGGTCAGGCCGCTGATAGACATGAGCTGCTGGTGTACATATAATTTTTTCTAGTTCAATTTCTTCCATCTCTTGTCTTTCCTTATTGTATATGGAATATCTTTAAAGTAATAAAATTCTTCGTAAATACAAGGTTGTCCCAAAAGTTCGTAAACACTTGCAAAAAATTGAAATACCAATATTATTCTCCGTTATGTATAAAGTAATTGTATTATGTTTTCGCCGTAATAATATTATTCGCCAAGTAATAAGAAAAACAACGTTTTTAAGAAAAACACGAACTTTTTGAGACAACCTTATATCAACGTTCTTTCTTCCCCGAATAACTGTCAAAATAAAGTTAAGTAATAACAAATATTTCTAAGATCACACACTCAATAATATAAATGAGATAATATGAACAAATTAAAGTGTAAAAGTTATCATATGTAAAATCTTGGTCGTAAATGCCACAGCTCTACAATAAATTTTATATATCTCAATTGAATATGAGGTTGAGGATTGGAAAGATTCCGGTAGGGCTTAAATCGAGAATTGTTCGTATAAAACAAACTATATATATATATAATGATATTGGCAATGTGTTTCTTTTCAATAATATCATCAAATATTATCTCTACAGACCTTACTGCAATGATATAAGTTATTGAATGAGAGGGCTTGGCTCATCAGTAGTGAACCCTCTCAGGGGTTTCGCCAAATTAATCTGATAAGCCAAACCCTCTCATTCAATAACTTATATCATTGCAGTAAGGTCTGTAGAGATAATATTTGATGATATTATTGAAAATAAACATATTACCAGTACATTTATTTGTTATAAATTTTATAGATAGATGGCGATTCAATTATAAATATAATGATATAATACAATACTAAAATACAGCCTTATAGGATAAGAAGTTTCTTGCTTTAAGATTCATATAGCTATATTCATTTCATCGTCAAATGAATACATTTTAAAGCTTTTTGTAAATTCGAAATATAGAATCCTCTAAAATACGGCCTCATATGATAAGTTGCTTATTTTAAAATTGTTTACGTGCAAAGTCGAACTGCTTTTCACATATGTAGACATGTGGTGCACTTACAGTAAAAGCAGCCGCCAACTTCTACTCACCATGGTTATTATGGCCTGTACCACGTGTACTAGGGATAAGCAAAAAAAAAAATTGTCTACATTTCAGAGAGAGAGAAAGAGAGGATTCTATCTTTCGAATTTACAAAAAGTTTTAAAATGTATTAATTTGATGAAGAAATGAACATCGCTATATGAATTTTAAAGCAAGAAACGTATCCTCTGAGGCCGTATTTTAGTATTGTTTACATTTCAGAGGTTTCTATCTTTCGAAATTACGAAAAAAAAAATCTAAATATATAAAAGAAAATCCGTGATTCTAACTCACGTTCCTATATTTAACATAATAACTTGATATAACCATGGTTTAACGCTGATTAACGTCATAGGGGAGCAGAGAACCACTCAGAGGACGAATAAAGTGGGGATATGTGGGTCAATTAAGGCCCATAATACATCTGCTATACATATTAAATAATACATTTTAACATTATGCATTAGTGCGCCATCTGTTAGGAGAAATTTAAATTCTTTTTGACGTGTATGATTCATTTTCTACTGCCTTTACTGCAATGATAAATTAATGGCAGGGCCTAGCTCATCAGTGGTGAACCCTCCCATTAATTTATCATTACAGTAAGGGAGGTAGAAAATTGTTTTATTTCAAAAAGAATCATAGGCGTCAAAATAATTTAAATTTATAATATAACGAATGCAGACGAATTTCGCCAATTGGCTAAACCACTGGGAGACTTCACCACTGATGAGTCAAGAGCCCTCCCAATATATTTTCCTAGCAGTAAGGACAGTAGAAGTTTGGTTTATGTGTGAAAAGAAACATTCGCGTCTTAATGTCTTCATTCGTTATATGTATATGTGGCAATTTAGTGGTAAATGTGTTGAGGAGAGAAATAATCACACGACGAGTTGTTAGAGCAAAATCATCCAGGCAGCCAGCCGAGAGAGAGCGAGCGAGACGTTATCAGCTGAACGACTGTTTTCCCTGTGTACACAACCGGGGGGGGGGGGGGGGTTAACCAGGATAGTCGCCAGGTGGTGACGCCCCCCTCAGGAATGTGGCCAAAAAATGGTCGTTAGTTAGTTGTCTAAAGTGTCTCGCTTTAGCGGCCCATTTCTCTCTCGTTGGCTGTTGGTTTGTTTTATTAACCCTGGAAGAGCATATATTATGACATATGGCCCCCGTTGAAGAAGGCTGAACATAGTTTAAGTATATTTAAAGCTGGTGAAGCCAGGAATAGAGAAAATAATTTTACAGTTAAAATTAGTTAAGGTAATGGTGACATAGTTTTATGTAAATAAAATATTGTATAGTACACAAGTAAATATTATTTACAAGCAGTTTTACAACACCGGGGAGTTTGACATTTAAGGAAATCTTTGTAAATATCAAGGTTATAAAAGGCTATATACAACAAAATCTAATGTACTATAAGGGAAGTGATATGGAGGAGTGTGAACAACGAGAAGAAGAGTCACATACATATGGTGAAATTCTGAAGATCATTAAGACTGGGGAACTCTACACTTTAAGATATTTTCAGGCGGACATGGCAAGGGGAAACTTGTCATGGGCTTTCTATGCTATAAGTGTAGAGTACGAGAAATGAGATTGAGGTTGACAATTGTGTGAGCTCAGGACTGAGGTAAATATAAAACTACATACAATGTTAGAACCTCGGCGAACAGAGCGAGGGGAGCCTTGCCCTGGGCCAATCTAACTTATCTATGTAGTTACTTGTGTAGCGAGTCCGAGGGGAAAAGTCCCGTGTGTAGGTGAGGAAGTCGAATGGACTTATATTTAATTTTCGAAGATAAAATAGTTCTAGATGCAAAGGTAGAATATAGGTGGACAGAGCGAGGGGAAACTTGCTTTGGGCCACTCTACCTTAATTATTTAGATACTACTGGGTTCGTAAAGTCTTGTTGTCAGGTTAGTAATTGGTAATGATTTCAGGGGATAAGTGGTTCAAATATCTTTGATCATCTTGATTGTAAGTGTAGTCATGTTGCTTTAGTGAGTTAATAGCCGTTTTAGTATGGATTAGAGTGTGATTGAAGTGTTTATATGGGAAATTTAAGGTATTTTTGGGTTGGTCTCGATCATTTACGGGCGGATCACTTGGGTATAGGTGAGAATGCTGGTGGACCGCGATGGAAATGCCCACGCGTACCGTGTGGCATGGTCCACTACGACATGTAAGAAGGTCTGAGAATTCCCATATTTCGCGAATCCAGAAATAGTATCTAGTGACACTAGTTCGTACGGCAGGACCGCTGGGGGGAGTTGTCCCAATTCTCCGTAGATAGGTCCTTTTGGTGGTTTGACCAATTGGCATACTGAACAGGTTCTTACATGTGTCCTGATGTCATTTGTCATGCCGTCCCAATAGTATTGGGCTGCGATCAGTCTGGTCATCTGCGAAATGCCGGGGTGATTGAAATCGCGATGGGCTCGTTGTAGTAGGGTACCACGGAGTGATGGTGGAACAATTATTTTAGTGACACCCCGTCGTATGATGGTCATAAGGTCCTTGTCATTGAGGATATACCTTGTGTCCCTCCGTAATTCGCCCTGATGATCTTTTATTTGACCTGTGGATAGGAATCCGCAGAAAGGGTTACGGGAGAGTAGGTCCGCCTCGTACTGACGCGAGCCCTTGAGGTATTTGACCTCATAGTCGTAAGCTGAGAGTCGAAGGCTCCAACGAAAGAGGCGTCCGGTGGGGTCTTTTATGGTCTTTAGCCATTGTAAGGCGTGATGATCCGAGTAGATGACAAACCTTGTACCTAGGAGGTACACTCGGAATTTGTCAACGCACTCTACAATGGCTAAGCACTCCAGTTCAGATATAGTGTAATTACGCTCATAGGAACGCAACGCGCGACTGTAATATTGTACAGGGTAGATGTTACCGTCAGGATGTACTTGTTTGAGTACACCTGCGATGCCCTGCGTGGAAGCGTCGCAATAGACCTGGCATGGGAGCCCTTCTTGAAATAGATGTAACACAGGTTGTGTTGCGAGGTGTTGCTTCAAAATATCAAAGGCTTGTTGACAATTCGGGCTCCAAAGCCATTTGGCGTTCTTTTTTAGTAATTGATTTAAGGGGTGGCGAAGTCTAGCATATTCTGGGATGAATTTATGATATACGTTGACGGCTCCTAAAAATGATTGTAGGGTTTTAACGTTGATAGGAGTTCTAATAGCGTTGATGATTTCGGTATTTTTAATATTAGGTGTGTAAGTCCCTGCGGTGATGTGGTAGCCGAGAAAATCTATTTCATTTTGATAAAAATTACATTTTTTAAGGTTAAGTTGGAGATTTTCCTCTAAACAGAATTTAAAGAAAAGTCGAAGGTGCGTAAGGTGTTGTTCTGAGGAGTCAGAAAAAATAACGAAGTCGTCATAATAATGGGCTATGAAAGAGAGGTGGTGTTTGTGGATCAACTGGGTAATCACACGTTCGAAAATTTGGGGTGCTGATTTGAACCCAAAGGGTAAGCGTTTGAAATTATATTGCCCTTGTTGAGTCACGAAAGAGAGTAGTGGTTGACTCTCCTCCGCGATGGGGATTTGATAGTATGCATTGCTTATGTCAACGGTGCTAAATACTCTGGCTTTCGACAGGTTATCCAGTACCGTTTCTATCAATGGCAAAGGATGCAAATCCGAGGGTACTAGTTCGTTCACGCGACGGAAGTCAATGCAGAGACGCATGGTGTTATCGCGTTTGCAAACGAGTGTCACAGGAGAGGAATATGGGCTAGAGGAGGGGATGATTATGTCATGTTTTAGAAGTTGAGATATCTGGTCCTGAATTTCCTTCTGGTAGGCATAGGGAGTTCGGTATGGTCGGAGGGAAATAACCTTATCAGAAATAATTTTGAGTTTTACAGGGGTTATGTTGAGTGGTAATACATTGAATTTATTGATAGGGAAAATATCTTTAAAAGAATACAATAATTGCTGATAAGGGATAGTCAGTTCTAGGCGTTGTTCGATAAATTCTTTAATCATTAATCTCTAGAGGCGCATGGGCTGGTAGGAATGCTATTAAGGTTGTAAGGGTGGGAGGGGCATTCAGGGGAAGGTTGATAAATATTACTAAGGGTTGTTTGTAAGTAAGGCTCACGTGGAGGTTGAAAATCGTCAACGCCTAAGTTAACCGAGTGAATTATGGGTCGTTTAGGGTTAGAAGTTATTATTCGCGAGCCGTGCTTACATGTGGGAAGGTCACATACAAAATGGTACAAATGTTTAGGTACTGGAACACTATTTTGAAGTATCAATTGATTATGAAAATTTATTGTTAATCTTAAGAATTGCATAACATGAATAGATAGGATACCATGTTCAAGGGGTGAATTTAAAATATAAAATGTTTCATTAAAATTAAAATTATTAAATTGTATTGGTAAAAGGTAACTAATCCGATTGGTTTGGCATGACTAGATATAGTACGGATAATAACATCATTGTTAATAGGGGTGGAACAAATGAAACTATTAACATTTTTAATATATTCAAATTGGTTTAAACTAATTATGGAAACATTGGCTCCAGAGTCAATTAGGAATGGCATCTTTAAAGAATGAATGATAGGGGTTAAAATAATTGCACTTACAGGCGTATGCTGGTTTAGGGTGCAGGTAGGTTCATTGAGCTTCGGAGGAGTTCTGCTGCCGAAGCTGGCATTACTTGGTTTCTCCCGAGCTCGTCGTTGCTGCGGTCTCGTAGACACCTGCAGGCCCAGTCGATCTTTGGGGTTGCTCGACGCTGTGGACCGCAGGTGTAAAGGTCCGAAAAGTCCGCTGGTAGGGCCCTCGCTGCTGACACTGTGCGTGCCAGTGTTGTCCGCCACAGTAACGGCAAGGATATGGTGGGGTCTTGTCCACGGTGGTGGAAGGTGTTCTGCTCTGGCGCGGTGATCGTTGTTGGGCAGCTTTAGTGCTGGTGTTATCTCCTTCGTAGGTCAGCTGTTGGGCTAAGCACAACCATTCTTCTGGTCCCGAGGGTTGTTCCATCTTTAAAAGGTTGCCATAGTTACGTGGCACACCGTTGGATAGTGCTTGCACGATGGTACTCTTAGGGAGGTTGATCGCCAATCCTATTCGGACCTTGTTCTTGTAGTAGGTCTCGATCTCGGCCATCGACGTGCATTTAAGTTCATAGAACTCTTGAAGGGTGAAGCTAGGGCGTCGGGGATAGACGGCGCAGAGTGACTCTTTGACCTCTTCATAAGTCTTATTGAGTAGCGCTAAGTCTTGTGCAATTTTGCGAGGTTCGCCTCTGAGTGATGATAGAGCCTTTCGAGCTTGGCGTGCTGGCTCTAAGTTGTGGAAGTTCGGCTGAGACTCAAGTTGTGAGAAGAAGTGTGCGGCAGGTTCATCTCCGTCGTAGGTGATTGTTTCTTCAGACTCACGGTTTAAAAGTTGGTCGAGACAGAGGGTGAGGGTTCGAAGGGAAGCGGCTACAGTAGCGTCGGTCGTTGGTTCTTGTGGAACTTGGTTGTGGGTTTGTTCGATCATCGTGGTATTGCTTCTTGTTTTCTTCATACTCTGGTATATGAGGGATTTGTTTCCCGGTCAGGTCTTATCCTGTCGACTTTCGATGTGGCAATTTAGTGGTAAATGTGTTGAGGAGAGAAATAATCACACGACGAGTTGTTAGAGCAAAATCATCCAGGCAGCCAGCCGAGAGAGAGCGAGCGAGACGTTATCAGCTGAACGACTGTTTTCCCTGTGTACACAACCGGGGGGGGGGGGGGTTAACCAGGATAGTCGCCAGGTGGTGATGCCCCCCTCAGGAATGTGGCCAAAAAATGGTCGTTAGTTAGTTGTCTAAAGTGTCTCGCTTTAGCGGCCCATTTCTCTCTCGTTGGCTGTTGGTTTGTTTTATTAACCCTGGAAGAGCATATATTATGACATATATATAGCGCGTTATTGCTTTATATTAATTTACAATCTCTATATATAAAAGTCAAAATGTCTGTCTGTTTCGCGATAAACTCTAAAACTACTGAACCAATTGGTACCAAATTTTGCATGTCGCTTTTTATGAACCTGAGGAAAATTTTCGGCTGCATTTTGATTAGTATTTTTGGCTATTTATTTTTTTCATTTGAAGAACTTTTTTTTTACGCGGACTAATCCGAAATGGAATGAATACCTAAATATGGCCATTTTTTTAAAGCATCGGTGGTTCAGTGGTAGAATGCTCGCCTGCCACGCGGGCGGCCCGGGTTCGATTCCCGGCCGATTCATTTTTTTTTACAATTTTTAAAACTCATTTATATTATATATAATATAAATATATATTATTATATTAACTATATTAATTAAATCAAATACCTAAACACTAATATAATACAATTTTTGCCATCACACACACTTTTTTCCTGTAGTTTATGTGTTACTTCTGTATTGCTATTCTATGGCACTTATAATATTTATTATTGATGTACTTTCAGTATGAAGGAAATTGCAATCGGGGGAATTCTCGGGCGAAGCCGGGTCATACGTCTAGTAAAATTATAAAAATTAAAAATAAGATATATTTTTAAATTAAAAATATTCTTCGTTAAATTCTAAAATGTTTTATTAAGCTATGAAATGTTGTTTTCAATATTTAAAATATTGTTTTAAAGTGTAATATCTTAAATGTGAAAACATGTATAAATGTGATCTTATTAAAATCAAAATGCCATTATAAAAATCCAGAATGTCCTTATAAAAATCGAAAATATAAGAAAATATTACTTTCATTGTTATCACACCTATAATAACACGATTCCTTTTTAACCAAAGAAAGATTGTCTATTAGAGACAAATACATTTCTCTATAAAAGCAATTAGGGCGAGAAATGAAAGCTTCTCAAAATATATTTGTCAGCAGCAGACAAGTTCTAACAGTCGTCTGACAAATTCCACAGTCAATTTAGAGAAGACTGGAAGTTTGGCAGAAGATAATTTTAAAAAGGTTTCCCTATTTTTCTATCAAAACTTTTTAAACTTAAAAAAAAAATTACAGAATATATTATGAAACTCAGTGAAAAAGGTCAGGAAATTGAAGCAAATTTCTAACGTATTTTAAAAATACTTTATATATTTTAATAATTTATTGAAATCAATGACATTTTATCAATAATGAGAAGAGAAAAAATCAGGGATAACTTATATTGAAACTATAAAGATAATTTACAACGGTATGTTCGATTTTTTTCCATATAAACCTATTAAAATTTACATAAAACTTTCTTTAATTAAAAAGGCATTGGATCAAAGTATAATTTTTTTACCAATAATATTATATTTTGATCCAATATAGGCCTTTTTAAATAAAGATTTATTTATGGATTGCTCTATTTAAAAAAAAAACTTTTTATTTCGTATATCTTCAATATCTATTTTATTTTAAAAACTTTTTTCTTTGAATACAACACCAAGGCGATATCGATCTCCGTGGAAAATACAAAATTATCATTATTATCGCTATTTATTTATCTGCAATCATCAACCTGGGGATGGAAAAAACAGTAGTCGTGCCTGGCTCATCAGTGATGAACCCTCCCAGCGGTTTCGCCAGTTTAATCTACCAGACTTATACAATTATTATATATCATAAAGATAGAGGCTGCCTGGCCGGCATTGATAGTTCTTAAATTAAAGATACTTTGGTCAATATAAATATTTTTATTATCTCGACGTTTCGACAAAATTTTAACGCCTTGCCAAATGTTTGAATTTTTGTTCGCTCCTGAAGAGGACAAACGATTTTTGTTGAAACGTCGAGATAATAAAAAGATTTACTGGTCGAAGTATCTTTATTTTTAAGAACTATTGTAGAATGTATATGGGCTATTGCCTCATTAGGAAAGATGTCACTGGTCAACAAGATTTTTGCACAAGAGAACCTGATTATGTTTCTAGTGTAACCTTTCATGCTGAACTCAAAAATCTAATCAGAAATTTCCCATCACCTATGGTTTTTGCGTGACGGTCTTTTTTTAGTTTCGGGATAAATACAGTAAAAAATGCAAACAATGTGACGTAAGCAGTTTTGCATAACCCTTATTACATTACACTGGTTTATCAAAAATAATTTTCTTTGTCCACAAAGAAATAGCATCTTATCTACATGTCCTAAATCCAAATATACCATTAGTGTTTTTCTATTACGCAATATTTCTGAGATACACCTACTTAAATTTGGAAATATTTTTAATATATAGGCATATATGAACGAAACATATTTATTTATTGAAAAGCAGTGACAGTGGATTTTCTTCTATACTTTGCTTGTGGTAGATCCCTCTTGAGTGTCCAGCAGTAGTCGGCAAGCATAGCGGGACTCCATTTACCTTGGTACCGCTTCTCCATGCTTGATATATCTTGATGAAACCTCTCACCATGCTCATCGCTAACTGCGCCAAAATTGTCTGGAAAGAAACCTAGATGTGAATGCAGGAAATGGATCTTGAGGGACATGTTACATCCCAGTGCCTTGTAGGAAAGCAACAGATCATTAACTATGTCTCGGTAATTTTCAACCTTGACACTTCCTAAGAAGTTTTGCAAACGTTTTTAAAGGAATTCCATGCTGCTGCTTCAACTTCATTCAAACTATTTTGAAAATTTCCATCCTGCTGCAATTCTCGAATCTGAGGTCCAACGAAAATGCCTTCTTTAATCTTCGCTTCACTTATACTAGAACATTTTTGTTTTAGGTAGGCAAATCCACTGGCATTTCGATCCATTGCCTTGACGAAGTTCTTCATTAATCCCAGTTTAATATGTAATGGTGGTAATTAAATATTTTCTGAATCGATCAGGGGTAGATTTGCAATATTTTTATATCCTGGAGTAAAGATTTTACGGTTTGGCCAGATTTTTTTAATGAAATGCCTTTCCCTATCTCTGCTATCCCACTCACACAGAAAACAACAAAATTTTGTATATCCAAGCTGTAATCCACGCAAGAGAGCAACGACTTTCAAATCGCTGCATATTTTCCAACCGTATCTTTCATATTCTATCTTTTTCAAAAGCAGTTTCATGTTTTCGTAAGTCTCTTTCATGTTGGATGCATGTGCTATTGGCACTGATGGGAACTTATTTCCATTGTGAAGGAGAACAGCTTTCATACTAATTTTTGAAGAATCAATGAATAAACGCCACTCTTCTGTATCATGGTCATGACCAAGCGCTCCCATTAGACTAACAACATCATTGCAATATACTAAATCATTCTCTTGTGAAAAGAAGTCTTGAAATTCATCTTGACGCTTGCGAAAAAAAGCATACTTTTGTGCCTTTATGCAGCAGATTCCAGCCTTTTAACCTAGAACCTAAAAGTTCACTCTGTTTTTTGGATAAATCTAAATCACGTACGAGGTCGTTCAAATCTCCTTGGGTTAATAAATGAGGTTCAGATAGCACCTGCTTCAAAATTTGTGTCATCCCACTGTTGCTCTCGTCTATCTGAATCATCGTCACTAAATATTATATTTTCAGGAGGCTGTGGAACAGGTAAAATATCACTATGAGGAACCGGTCTCATAGCAGAAGGCAAATCTGGGTATTCAACTGTATGTCTTGATTTGGATGTAATACCTGTAGTCTTTGTCAAACAAAAATAACAGTCTGAAGAATGGTCTTTAGGTTCCCTCCATATCATTGGAACCGAAAAAGGCATATGACGTTCACCTTTAATCACCATGTAAGATGTCGAACACAAATTACACAACAATGGTGAGGAGCCCAAGTCTTATCTTGGTCACCGACTTTAAAGCCAAAATAAAGTTCATAGAACTTTTTGATGAGCGGTGTAAAGTTTCGCCTTTGAACTTTGAAAGTTAATTCCCCACAAATATAACAGAAAATATCAGGAATATTAATGCAACGCCTCGGCATATTGACACAGTCTAGTGCACACGATTTATAAAAGCAAATCGATAGAGAAGAATAAACTAATCACTTCAAATTTACCTGTCACTTCTGCTGCAAATCTATTAAACAAATCGTTAGGCTCAATTTAAATATATATATTAAAACTGTTAATGAGCAAATAGCATTACAGAGCTTGTCGTTATTTTTGAGTTGAAAGCAAAACAGATTATAATATTATATAATAATAAATTATATATATTCAATTAAAATTTCAATAATTTGTTATTTAAATTAATATTTATGATTCTTAAAGAGCAAAATTTAATTAATAACAAATAAAATAAAGCTTTTGGCTCCACATACCAACTCTTCTCGTCAAAAATAAAGCGCTAGCTTAGTTAATGATGTAACTTAAAAAATGCTTACGTAACATTGGTTGCATTTATTACTGTATTTATCCCAATACTAAAAAAAAACCATCAGGCAAAAACCATAGGTGATGGGAAATTTCTGATTAGATTTTTGAGTTCAGCATGAAAAGTTACACTAGAAACACCATCAGGTTCTCTTGTGCAAAAAAAAAAAGGTTTTTTTTTGTAGACCTGTGTGTTTAGAGGACAGCCATTGATCTCTGTGCTGTTGTAGATATTATTGGCTAGTTTTGTGTTTTATATATATTGCGGCATTTGTATATGATCTGAAGCTCTCCTCTATTTCAAGAAGTTGAGAAAACACAGCATTAAAAGGGTAGAAGAGCTTGTGACTCGTGGCTCGTAGAGATCACGCCACGGGCAGAGAGAGAATAAACATGTCTTTCTTGGAAGTCTTTTAAAACTCAACGTCTAAGTCTATTTTTGGAAAGTTAAACTTCTTGAAACATTACATGGCGAGTTTCTCAGTGTTCTTTTCTACGCGACAATATTTTTGACTCATGATCTTGATGGTTTGAGAATTTGTAGGTCACCTAAAGAAGCTCACTGATTATATAAATATTTGGCTTTAAATATGGTATACTTTGTGAAAAAAATAGTACAAAAGTGATATTGTACTGGGATAAAGAGCATAAATTATGAAAAAAGTCACCTCTATATCGTGCAACTGAAAGTTGCTGATGGCCTGCGCCATCTATCGGAATAAATAGCAACTATTCGTTGATTTCGAATTATTCCAGAATTGGCCAAATCCCCATTCTCGATTAATCAAGAAAGTATTTTGGTCGTTGAGGTATAGATTGCACCACGCTGACGAGGGCATACGTGGTTAGCTTTTCTTGATTAACCAAGAATAGGTATTTGACCAATTCTGGAATAATTCAAAATCAACGAATAGCTGATATTTATTCCGATAGATGGCGCAATCCATCGGAAACTTTCTTTGAATTATTTAACAGTAAGGAGAGTAGGATGTTTGTTTCATTTTTGAAAAATAAAAGTCGTCATAAATGGTATCATTTCTCCTATATGTATATACTGTATATATATATAGTACAAAGATAGGTGTGCAGCGTAGATAAATATTGGATTTTGAAATTAATGACAATTCAATTTTATTTTTGATCCAAAATATACCGTTTGATTAATATGTATATATGGATCATTGTGGGAGACACTTAGAGACCTGGTTCACTAAGGTAAACAAGGCATTAAGGGGGACACTTGGGGAGCTGGTTCACTAAGAT
>CP092866.1:103772597-103797290 GCA_030710605.1 Cordylochernes scorpioides | reverse complement strand
CAAAAAGGTCAAAGAAGTACAATCCTTTTTGGGAATGTGTTCATATTATAGAAAATTTATCAAAGACTTTTCAAAAATTGCTGACCCTTTGACCAACCTTATAAAAAAAAGTGTATCATTTACCTGGACAGAAAGACAAGAGGAAGCGTTTCAAACCCTAAAAACAGCACTATTAAGTCCACCAATTTTGGTCACTTCAATCCAAATGCACCTACCTATGTTCATACTGATGCATCTAACATCGGCATAGGTGCAACACTTGTCCAAGACATCGGTGGTGAAGAGAAGGTGATCTCATATTTGAGTCGTACCCTAAGTAAAGCGGAGCAAAATTATTCAACCACTGAAAAAGAATGTCTGGCCGTTGTCTGGTCAATGTCAAAATTACGACCCTACCTTTATGGAAGACACTTTAAAATAGTAACAGACCATCACGCCTTATGCTGGCTCAAAAACCTGAAGGATCCAACAGGTCGATTGGCAAGATGGGCATTGAAAATTCAAGAATATGACTTCGATATAATACATAAATCGGGAAAGAAGCATCTGGACGCCGATGGCTTATCTAGGGGGCCCTTACCAGAAACTGATTGGGATGAGGATTTTGAAAGGCTATTTTTAAATCAAATAACAGACGAAGAGGATAAATTTATCGAAAGTGTTAAGAAAAACCTTAATGGAAGCAGGCGATCAATTGCGCAAAACTTTAAAGAAGAAGATGGATGCCTCTTTAAGAAAAACCCGAACCCTGAAGGCAGGGCGTGGTTGCTTGTGGTTCCAGAGAATAAAAAGAGAGAAATTATGAAAGAATATCACAATCATATGTCGAATGGCCATCTGGGCGTCGCCAGAACCATGTACCGAATAAAGAGTAAATAATTTTGGCCATCCATGCTAAAGGATGTCTCAGAATTCGTTAAGACGTGTCACCTTTGCCAAAGTAGGAAAGGCTCAAACCAATTACCTTCTGGACTACTACAGCCCATCCCCCCAGCCAACTTTCTTTCGAAAGAATTGGAATTGACTTTGTTGGTCCACTACCATCTACGAAAAACAGGAAAAAATGGATAATCGTGCTGACGGACTACTACACTAGATATGCAGAAACAAGAGCAGTCTCGGAAGCAACAGTGAAAGAAGTTTCTAAATTTCTAGTAGAGGATATTTTTCTTCGGCACGGAGCCCCACAATATCTTATTAGTGACAGAGGCTCTCAATTTACCAGTAATTTAATGAAAGAGGTGATGAAAACGTGCAAGATTAAACATTGCTTCACAACGAGCTATCATCCCCAGACTAATGGATTGACAGAGCGGTTAAATAGAACATTGATCAATATGCTCAGTATGTATGTGAACACTGATCAGAAAAATTGGGACGAAATACTCCCATTCATCACTCACGCTTACAATACTACAATTCAGGAAACCACAGGATATTCTCCCTTTTTCCTGATGTTTGGAAGAGAACCCACGTCTCTTTTGGACGACAGGAATATCTCGGTGGACATTGACAAAGATGATTATGATGAATACATAAAACATCACTTAGACAAAATAAACAGAACAAGAAAATTAGTTATTAACAACACAATAAAGACTCAAGAAAGAATGAAAAAGAACTATGACAATAAACACATGGAAAGAAGCTACGAACCAGGAGAATTAGTAGCAGTTTGGACACCAATTAGGAAAATAGGAAAGTGTGAGAAACTACTGAGAAAATATTTTGGCCCATATAGAATATTAAAGAAGCTGTCTAACGTAAATTACTTAATTGAGCCAAAAGATAATCCTGGCCAAGACCCATTGATTGTCCATGTCTCAAGACTCAAACCCTATTTTGAGAGAATTGATGAGGTAACTCACGAGGACGTGACGACCTCTGGAGAGGGGGAAGTGTTGCATCATGATTAATGGCGTATTTCTTATATTATTTTCAATATATTTGAAATTTAAATTATATAGTTATTTATTTTTATATTCTATGATATTTATTTAAAACACAGATTATTTAGATTGTCATCATTTGTATTTAGGTACACGTGTGACTTCACTGCTCTCTTTGATGTGAGAAAATAAATAAAGGATTCTGGTGGCTACTTAAAGAAGACTTATCTCGTTATTCCCTTTTATAAATTTGCAGGATGGTTGAAACACGCTCTGGTAAGATGCAAGACCCAGCACAGGAGAGAATCCAGGCTGAAGAGTCTGCCAAGCCGCAACCTGGTGCAACAATATCTCACTGAGCTCTTCTTCCATTGCTTTGTGCCATTCATTTCTTTCTCCACTATCCATTGCTTCTTTAAAGTTCTCCGGGATATAATGATCTATTTCCATAATTAAGTTTGCATCATTCCTATCTTTTATTCTTTGTGAGCGTCGAACTCCTTCTTTGATCAATTTTCTTTCTTGTTCTTCAAGTCTTGCTTTGTGCCGTTCTTCTAAGATGCTCTTTGTTTCTCCTTTATTTCTTCCTCCTTTTGCGCATCTTTCCTCTATTGGTTCAGTTTGTGTTGAGTCATTTTCAGTGTCACCACCTTGTTTTACTGAAGTATCCTCCTGAGACTTCATTTCACTCTCTGTGACAGGATTGCCTTCTTTCAAGATAAGAAAGTCTTCAACCATTTCTTCACAATTTACTTTATAGGGCAAATTATCACAATTAGTATCTTCCTGAATATCATTTGCATAATCAATTCCTCTCTTATCTTCACTAAATTTTACTGATCTGACTTCATGGATTCTCTTTGTCATTATATCATATATTCTGTAGGCTTTTCTTTTAATGGAATAACCAATAAATATTCCCTTTCTACCCTTTGGTGAAAACTTGTTTCTTATTGGTTTGCTCTCAAGCCAATGTGTCAAACATCCAAATATTCGAATGTGTTTGACCGATGGTTTCCTGCCATTCCATCTCTGCATAGGTGTATGGTGCTTGATAGACCTGTGGGGAGTACAA
The DNA here is from genome assembly GCA_030710605.1 of Cordylochernes scorpioides. Taxonomy (NCBI): domain Eukaryota; kingdom Metazoa; phylum Arthropoda; class Arachnida; order Pseudoscorpiones; family Chernetidae; genus Cordylochernes; species Cordylochernes scorpioides. Next base: position 103,794,326 of record CP092866.1, on the reverse strand, counting down.
TTCTTAATGTACACAGCTGTAGCAATTGCCTCTCCCCAAAACTTCATGGGTAATTTTGAGTCAATTAGTAAGGTTCTCGCTGTATTTTTAAGAGTCCTATTCACTCTCTCTGCGACTCCATTACTTTGTGGTGAGTATGTGGTGGTATGTTGGTCATGGATCCCACTTCTCTTGAAAAGTCCTTCAAATCTAGAGTTACAAAATTCAGTTCCATTGTCGGTTTTTACATCTTTTATTCTAAGACTTAATTCGTTTTCGGCTCTTGCTTTAAATTCTTCGAATCTCTCAAAGGTCTCATCTTTTGACCTCAGGAAATATACAAAGATTCTTCTACTGTAATCATCAACTATAACAAGAAAATACTTAGATCCTCCTAAAGATTGACATGGCATTGGTCCACATAAATCCATATGAATCAACTGCAGGGGCTTAACTGTATAATTATCCGTAATATTATATGGCTTCTGAACCAGTTTTCTCATTATGCATGCTTCGCACTCTGGTAACCTTTCAAATTTTAGATCCAATCCTCTTACAATGTGTCCTTGAATAATTTTTTTTCATGTATTCTTCATTTATATGGTTTAATCTCTTATGCCATAAACTTATATTGCTATTTTTATTTGATAAATGTGTATTTATAACCATGACATTTTCATTTTTTGATATTGGTACATTTCTTAGTTTTGTTTCCATCATAAACATTCTATCTTTAATATATGCTTCAGCAACTAAATCATTCCCTTCATTATAAATATTTGCTCCATCCTTATTGAAAATAACTGAATTTCCTTTGTTGACTAATTCGTATACTGACAAGAAATTATTTCTTAGATTTGGTACATGTAAGATATCTTTGATGCGAATATTTTCTTGACCTTCACTTGTGTATGTAGTAAGTCTCATATCTCCTTTGGCTGTGGCTTGGGTAGTTTTGCCCTTCTCAGCTAGGTTGATCTCACTTTCATAATCTACCACATTTTCCATCAAAGTTAGGTTTGGGGTTAAATGTGCGGTGCATCCTGAATCTATACACCATATTTGCCTATCATTTCTCTCATCTGGTGAATCTTCTAATTATTTTACATATGTTTTAAATGCTTGCTCATTAATTCCACTTTTCATAGTATCCACTAGGTTATTTGAATGTTCCCTACTGTATTTGTGATTTCTATAATCTGGAGTCCATTTCTTTTGATATCCTTGTTTCTGTTTATCTCGAAACCAGCAATCATTAGCTAGATTTCCCTTTTTATTACAATCAAAACATCTTTTTGGCTGAAATTGTTTAACCTTTCTATCTTTAATTCTATATGCTTGTTCATGCCCATTCTCAACTGATTGATTTACTCTCATATTTCTTCTTGACTCCTCTTCTCTTAGAGTTTGTTGAATCTCTTCTACTGTTGCCTCTCTCTTAGATCGTAAGACAATAGCAATATTTTCATACCTTGGGTGTATGCCTCTGACAATATGAAATGAAAGTTCTCTTGACGTAAATTGATGCCCTAATGATGAACTTCTATCAGCAATATTTTTTGCTCTTGTTATATATTCATCTACAGTTTCATTTTCTTTCATTTTAATGTTCTTTAATTCTAAGCCTATATCAATAATTTTATCTTCCAAATTGCCTGTGTATGTTTTTCTCAGTGAGTCCCATATCTTCTTAGCATTTGTTTCTCCTATGAACATTCCAGCTTGTTCATTAGTCAATGTTGTGATGATTATCCCAAAAGCTTCATCATTTTTATCACTCCAAATCTCCCAAGAACTTTTGTCTTCCATATCAGGTTCTGTGGATCGGAAATTACACATTTAAATAATTTTCTTCCTCTCAGATCTGCGCCGATTTTCAACGCCCATATTTGATAATTAGTTCCTGCTAATGGTTCAATTTTTGTTTGGGATAAAAAAATATATTGTAACGTTTTATTTTGCTTTAACTTTTAAAGAAATGTTTTATTTTAAATCTTTATCTAATTTGTTTGTTTGTTTTAAATAAAGAGGCAAATTTACCACGTTGTTGTTCTTTTGTTTATTAATTGTTCTTTTTTTCCAATGATGATAAGAGTTATTGATCACAGATTAAAAATCAATGAAAAACCAATTACAAAATAATTACAAAATTCAGAAACGTGTCATATCCCTCGGCTTGAAGGATTTATTTTCGCAAAATAAATGGTTTCAATTGTGACACATGAACTTTAACCAAGGAGGAATCATCTTTCAATAATTCACACGTAACACTAGATATTATTCTTGTTATTTGAAAAGGACCCTCATACTTTGGGGATGTTTTGACCATACTTGGATCATTACTAGGTATTTTACGAAGGACCAGATCACCAACTTTGAATGACGACTGCGGATATTTTGCATCGTGTCGTGCTTTCCACTTTTCTCTATGCTTCGCGCTATTTTCTATTGCTTTCTTCCTTGCATTTTCTATGGTGAAATGTGGTGATTCAGAAAATTCTGGTATTGCACAATCACCAAAAAGTAGGAAATTTGGAGAAAACCCAGTGACATCATGGGGTGTGCTATTATAATCTTTCACAATTTTGGCAAGTAATGATGACCATTTTAGTCTTGGATTCTCTTGAAGGTTTGTTCTTAATTTGGTGAGTATAGTGTCATTCATCTTTTCACACAGTCCATTACTCTGCGGATGATATGGCGTCGAATAGGTGTGTTGAACTTGATGCTCATTCAAAAACTTGTTAAATTCTTTTGATGTAAAATTCTTTCCGTTGTCGGTTAAAATACATTTGATTTGGGGAACAGTTTTGTTGATTTTGTCCAAACATTGAATTACTGCTTGAGAAGTGTTGGTGACAGTAGGGAAAGCCCAAACAAATCTTGTTAGGTGGTCAATTATTACTTGAATGTATTTGTGCTTGGTTTCATTTGCTGCAGAGCCTAGCACAATAGTATCCATTGATATTAATTCCAGTGGTTTCAGATCAGAGTTTGGTGCAACATATTCTGCAATAAATGGTTTATGACTGCATTTAGTTATTTGACATATTTTACATGAGCGAACATAGTCTTTGATGCATCTGATAGCATTCGGCCACCAATAAAATGGTGTTATCAATCTTACTGTCTTGTTAATTGAGGGGTGAGAATGATTATCGTGGTATTCTTTGAGAATTTCTTCTTGGAATGATTCTGGAACAACTGTTTTTAGAACTCCAATATGTTTCACCATAATAAGATCTCGATGAATATGAGAGTTCTTTACAAAACTGAGATCCGCTTTTTGTTGGTGTAGTCGAAGAGTGGGGATTGATATATGAACTGACACTGGTGATCTTGACAATGCATCAACATGCGTTTGCTTTGATCCTGATCTGTGAACTATTTTCATTGACTTGGTTGATAATTCAATTATCCATCGGAGATATTTTGCCTTTGGTTTCTTTACGTTGAAGAGCCATTCCAAAGCCGAATGATCTGTAATGACTTCAAATGTATTGTTCTCAAGATAAACTTCAAAGTATTCAACTGATTGAACTACAGCAAAGCATTCCAACTCAAATGCAGAATAGTTCTGTTGATGTGGTAGAAGTTTCCTTGAATAATAGGAAATTACATGTTCTTGATTATCATTTCCAATTTGAGCTAAAATAGCACCAATTCCCAGTTTAGATGCATCTGTATAAAGCTTACATGGTAATGAAGGATCATATGTAGAAAGAACTGGATCTGTGGATAAATGAGACTTTAGTTCCTGAAATGATTTGTTAACTTCAGTAGTCCATTTGAATAACTTATTTTTTCTTGTGAGGCTTGTTAAAGGATCTGCAATTTCACTAAATTTAGGAATAAATTTCCTGTAGTAACCTGCTAAACCCAAAAACTGCCTTACTTGCTTCACTGTTTTAGGTTGAGGGAACTCATTTATTGCCTTTGTTTTTTCAGGGTCAGGTTTAATCTTGTTATGTCCTATGATATGACCTAAATATCTTATTTCTTGTTTTGCAAAGGAGCAATTCTTCAACTTGAGTTTGATATTGTTTTCTTTAAGCTTGTCAAATATTTTCTTCATGAGTTCAATATGATCTTTAAAAGTACTGCTGTAAATTAGAATATCATCTTGATAATTACAAACACCGTTCCAAAGAAGATTTCCAATAATATGCTGAATTATTCGCTGAAAAGTACTTGGAGCATTTTTCAAGCCAAATGGCATAACCAAAAATTCATAATGCCCGTCATTTGTAATGAAAGCAGTTTTCTCAACAGAGTCTGGATGTATTTCAACATGCCAATAGCCCCATGCTATGTCAAGTGTTGTAAAGTATTTCGCATTATGTAAGCGATCAAACATATCTTGGATGTATGGAAGAGGCTGCTTGTCATCAATTGTAATTGCATTCAGTTTTCGATAATCTATGCACATCCTTTGTGAACCATCCTTTTTAGAGACCAACACTACGGGGAAGGCCCAATGTGACTGAGATTCTCTTATTAGTCCCTTTTTACTCAATTCTTCAACTTGTCTTTTTATTTCATCATATTCGGCAAGTGGTCTTCTATATGGTCTACAACTGATGGGTGGATGTTCAATTGTATGGATCTTGTGTTGAACAGCAATCCTTCCGATGTCAGTTTCATGCTGGCTGAACAATGCTTGATTTTCTTTAAGTAATTGATTAAGCTCTTTTTGCTGAACAGATGGAAGATGCGTTTCAGGAGATATATAAAAACATTCATTTCCTTTAACATACACCGCTTTGTCTTTTGTGTCAATTACTAATCCAATTTTTCCTGCTACATCAAGTCCAATAAGCAATGGATAGCTAAAGTTTTTCACTACATGAAGCTTACACCCGACAAGTTTAGAATGGATTTTCAAAAATACTTCTACTGATCCTAAAGTATATGCAAAACTATCTACTTGTTTAATTTTGATTCTATCGTTTACATTCAATTTTAACTTATGTTGTTTTAAAAGCGAACAGCTCATTAATGAAATAGTTGACCCGGTATCAATAAAAGATGGAACTGGAATATTATTAAGTAAAACTTCAACATTAACATATCTATAAGGAAAATTGGTATTTGCTATGCAAAGTGAATCAGCTATGGTTTGTTTAACATCTGTGGTGATATTAGTTGCTTGGTGTTTAAGCTTGTCTTTATAATTAGGATCATAATCTTTGCAATCACTTATCCAATGTTTAAAATACAATCCTTTTTTCTTACCAATAGGACACCAATATGGGCAATTTTTTGAGATTGTAGGTGTAGTTATATTAAAAACCTTGGTTTTACTTCTCTGTTGTTGCCTTATTTGATTATTGTTTTGTTCAATCTCCATGGCAATCTGCATCCAATGTGATGGATCTTTAGGCTGGGCTGTTACGAGATAATTTTTCCAATCTAATGGCAATCCATCCGTTAATATTTTTAGCTTCTCGACATTATTGAGGCTTGTTTGATTTAATAATCTAATTTTATCTCTAAAATAATCTTCCACGGTTTCTTCTTTTTTAAGTCTTCTTTTTGATGCTGCAACTATAGGGCTTTCAACTTTATAACCAAAGCGCTGAATTAATTTGAGTTTAACAGTATCCCATTTTTTAATGGATGCGTTGCTCAATATTTCATCAGCAAACCATTCTAAAGCATCTTTTGATAAATAATAAATTAGATTATTGATTCTATCGACTTCATATAGTTTACCAGTTTCAAATTCATATAGTTTAAGCCATGATTCAGGCCGAATTGAACCTTTATCACCGATAAATTCCTCTAATTTGTTTACATTTACTGCCATTGTACTTACTTTTTCTTTCGTCGAAGCCTTTTTTGATTTATATTTTAATCCTTTCGTAGCTGCGCCAAATATTTTATGTAACGTTTTATTTTTGCTTTAACTTTTAAAGAAATGTTTTATTTTAAATCTTTATCTAATTTGTTTTAAATAAAGAGGCAAATTTACCACGTTGTTGTTCTTTTGTTTATTAATTGTTCTTTTTTTCCAATGATGATAAGAGTTATTGATCACAGATTAAAAATCAATGAAAAACCAATTACAAAATTAATTACAAAATTCAGAAACGTGTCAATATTCAGCCATTTTCGCCTTTTGAGCTAATATAAACAAACCAATATAATTTAAAAACAAATATATATTTTAAATTTATTTAAATATTGGGTAGCTTTTAAACATGAAATATATAGATATAATTTAACTTAATCTATATAAATACCTTTAATCTTCTTAGAAGTGTTTCAGTTTACCGATCAGAATAAACTTCTTGCTTAATCTTCAGATTAAATATTTTCTCTTTTGAGTTTTATATCAAATAACCACGCTCTGCTACCAATTGCTGACTTTGCTTAGAATTATTAATGAAACCGATTCCAATAATTATTAATTAAACATTATATTTATTGATTTACAAGAGAGAGAACAAAATATAAAAGGGAAACTAATATTGAAACAAAGGAAATTTTTTTCTGTTTTGGTTAGCGCCTATTTACCTGTGAGCTTACACACACTCTGTGGTAACAATTAATTAATATATATACAACAAAATTTTAAAATTAAAAAAATAAAAAGTGGCAAAAATTAAATATTAAAAATGTTTAAATATTTATTATATTAAGTGAATATATAAAGCACTGTTTTTTTATATAAAATTTTATATATTATAAAACGTATACGAGTATATATAGTGTAACGTTCAAAATATTTAACTATTATATTAGGTGAATATATAAAGCTGTGTGTGTATAAAAATGTATTTATTATAAAACGTTTATAGTGAAATGTTTAAAATATTTAAATATTATATTAAGTGAATATATGAAGCACTTTGTATAAAAATGTATATATATCATAAAACGTATATGGTGTAATGTGGTGTATTATTCCCAATGCTTTTATTGGTTATTACGTCAATTCGTCTCCCCAATAGTCAGCCGACTAGACACTGATGATGATAGGACCGCCCTAATTATCATCATCACTGTCTTGACCAATCAGATTTCTCCCGAAGGAATAATTGCCAAAGTTGCCAGATCCTTTCCGCTCTTTCTCTCTTCCACTCTTATGTTTTTTCTCTACCAAATTACTTTCGCTGCCTCTTTACTGTTCGTTAACTATCACGTCAACTCTCCTCATTTATCATAACTATTACTATATATATGTATATTGTAGCGCGCGAAGAAATAAAGAGTCTTTGAATATCTTAAGATGTAAAAGTATTTATTGATGACCTCAACAAGACTAGTCGACAATTATCAACAAAACTATATACAGCTAGAGAATATTAAACAACCAAGCTATGAAACATTTATGATGATTTTATAAATACAGAGTAATATTCTGTTGATTATTTTCATTGATTAATAGAATTATATAAGAAAATATAAATTATTTCTTCGCCACAATATACATATTGATTAATAATGATTATATTTAAAAGGAATATGGATTTGTGGGGAGGATATCTATAAGCGCACGATTCTAGTTATTATTTATATATATAGAAATAAATATAATAGGAAATACTACATATACAATCGACTCTCGATAATTTGAAACTCAAGAGGGACCAGAGAAATATTTCAATTTATCAAGAGTTCAAAACAACAAGAGTCTAAACAACCAAGAGGGAAGGAGGGGAAAATCAAGTAAACAAGAGTTTGAAGTTTTGGCAGTTTCGGGATATACATACTATGTTGATACAAGATTAAATAAGTGATTTACCGCAAGTTTTTAGAGTAATAAATTTCTATTGGGAGAACGCTCTCGGGTCTTACATTTTCTCAAACAAGAGTTTGATAAAAAATCGTGATTTATTATTTTATACATTTGTACAGTTATTCACAAATGTTCATTTGTGGCAAGATGCTATTTATTCAACTTCAAATTACTGAGGGGACCAATTAATATTGATTTTATTCAACTAATCGAGTATTTTTCAAGGGACCGGGAAACAATTTCAAATTATCGAGAGTCGACTGTATATATATATATATATGGGTTGGCCAAATATCAGGGAACAGGCTAAATCAATGTTTAGTTGATTTCTGTTCCACCAGATGGCGCTCTGCCTTCTGTAAAGCACATGTGCTCCTGGTCAGGATATGCCATTTTTTATATTGATTTCAACACCTGATCTTTTTATCTTTTATTTTTTTATTTCGTTTTTTAATGTGCTAAGCGTATTTACGCAAGTTTGGCCTTAAATACCCATTTCTTGGTTTTTCAGGAGGCCATTGGGATCAAAAAATCTTTTTTGGTCTCAATGGTTCAGCCTACTCCACGCTGACGAGCGCCAAAAAGCGCGAAACGCGTTCGTGGATGGCTTTTCTTGATTTATCAAGAAATTGGGTTGGCCAAATATCAGGGAACAGGCTAAATCAATGTTTAGTTGATTTCTGTTCCACCAGATGGCGCTCTGCCTTCTGTAAAGCACATGTGCTCCTGGTCAGGATATGCCATTTTTTATATATATATATATATATAGTAGGCCAATCTACTATAATGTCGGTCCTAATCGGTTTATATATAATAGGTTTAGCCGCCCGCGCTGTTGTTCCTCTGCTATCACATGACCATAATCCACCAATGAGTGTTGAGTTCTTTATTCAATCAGCGTGCAATGGTTTGTTTAGCTTAGTGGTTCCATTAAAATACAAAAACAGTAATATACGAAATATAAATCCATGAGCTCAGCCTTCTAATTGTTTTCTTTTTTTTTAACTTTCATGTGGTGGAATTTCCTAGAGCTTTCAACAGTTGAATTTCTACTAAAATTAAACTTTAAAATTTTGTTATTAGATATAAATTATTAGCTTTTATACATTAAAATATTAATATATTAAAAAAATAAAATGTCATCAATTGAAGATTACGTGATAAAAATGTTTGGAAATTGTTTGGAATCATACAACTTTTAATATTAAAATTTCAAATGATATCTTTATACACTACAACACCTTGAAAATTAAAATAAAAGAAAGAGGGGCCATAAAGTGATGAAACTTGGCAAACAGAGAGAGGCAGGAACGAACAATAAGTGATCTTTATTTTAAAATGATGGTCATAATACAGAGCGAGAACGGCGTAGGCTCAACAGCAAGTGGACCACCGTGGACGGCGATGCACGCAGCAAAATGTCAAGAAAGAGTTGCCAGAAAATTATGCAAATTTCAAAGTAGACGCCCCTCGCCTAATTATGCAAATGATGTGAAATGTGCAGCTCTCGTGTGCACGTGGAGTAAGATATAAGGGAAGGAACGGAGGCAGTTCCAGCAGACAGATGTTTTTACGAGGGACATGGTGATCGGACTGAATAGGGTAGGTTGGTACATACATCAGCTGAAACACACCTGGTTGCGTCAACGTTACACTGACTGCGGAGAAGATGGTTTGAAAAAGGAAATGAGGCAAAATATTTATAGGAATGCCGGTGCTGCCAGCGTGACATCAGCACGCGTGGATCGGCATATTCTACGACAAGCAGTGACAGACCCACATGCCACTTGTACCTCCCTTCTGAAAAATATGCAAGACAGTCAAGATCATTCCATCTCGACCAGAACCATTTCCCGTCGATTGGTTGCCGATGACTTGCATTCATGTCGTCCGGTAAGAAAACTGCCATTGACCCCACTGAATAGATGCCAACGTTTGGAATGGTGCCGGCCTAGATCGACATAGATGACGAAATGACACAGGGTCGTGTTCTGAGATTAGTCACGCTTCTGTCTGTCCAGTGATTGTCGACGTGGAGAAATGTCCAATCCGGCAGCATTTGTGAAGCGCCCCACCGCGCGACAACGCGGAATCATGGTTTGGAAGACAATCGCCTATGATACCAGGTAATCGTTAGTTCGTATTCAGAGCATTATGACGGTCCAACGATACATTAATGCTATACTGAGACCGGTGATACTTCCCTACCTTCAGGGGTAGGTATCCAATTCCCTTTATCAGCAGGATAACGCCCGACGTACACTGCTCGCATTAGCCAACAAGCTCTACAAAATGTTTCCCTGGCCACCGTACTCTCCGGACCTCTCACTAATCGAGCACGTATGGGACATTATTAGACGCCGTTTTCGTGCCTTGCCCCAGCCAGTTCATTAGACGAACTGTGGCAAATGGTTGAATGGAGAGCCATCCCTCAGGATGCCATCCGTAGTCTGATTGACTCTCTCTAGACATGTTGCTGCGTGCATCGCCGTCCGCGGTGGTCCTACTTTCCACTGAGCTGACGCCGTTCTCTCTCTCTGTATTATGACTATCATTTTTAAACAAAGATCACTTATTGTTCGTTCCTTCCTTTCACTGTTTGCCAAGTTTAATCACTTTCTGGCCGCCCTTTCTTGGTATTCTACTTTCAATGTCACGTAGTGTATATAAACAAGCTTAGCGCCACATAGCGTAACTGGTTAGAGTTGAAAATTAAATTTGCTTATAGATATAACAAGATATATTTTGATGTATGAAAATTACTATTAGAGAAATTACTAACAAAGATTGGCGTTCAGCCACTAAAATATCGGTAAATAAACTCTTTTTTTTTTTTTTTTCATTTCAATGCCTTTTTATATAAAAGTAGAATGTGCCAAAAGGTTTGCCCACAATAGTAACATAGACAGTTCAGGTCGTAGAACACTGTGGAAATAGGTATATATATCTACCACGGTAGTTGTGGTTTGTAGCGTTCTCCCAAGAAACCTCACATCCAGCAGAATTTTGAAAATCTATAGCCGTCTATAGCTGTCAGCTAACAACCCATTTAATACGTTAGTCCCATGTGTGTTATAACCTATTGTCAGCTAACTAACCAATACTTCAGTCACGTGATGTGTCAAGAGAAGGTATGGAATCAGAAGATTGATCTGAACGACGTGTCAACAGCCGAATTGACAGGTGTCTGGAAGACAATGTGTCATTATCAATTTACTGGCTATTGACGTTTTCTCCACTATGTCGTTGGTTTAATAGCTTCTTATTTAGAACCATTTATATACTAGGGCATTTGTGGATCCATTATGTGCACCAGTGAATATTTGTTCATCTTTGGATGATGGCCCAATCTACATTTTATTTACTTACTCTAGCCATAAATATTGTTACAAAACCAAATCAGTGATAAAAATTTTAATTTGACCGCGTGAAGTATTCAAAATACAGTAGCTGTTATTTGAATATCTCTTGCACGCGTGTTTAGAAAAAAAATTGGAATATATTTGTTTTTTTTTATAATGGATTGGGGTGAAAACCGTATTTATGTATAATCTGTAATACGCATCTTGTCGAAGATACAGCTACATCTAGCAATTTAATAGTAATTTCAATTCCAGCTGTTTCAATGACTCTCTGTCATTCTTCTAATTGGAATGATGGTTTCGAATTCCATTATATTTTAGTAACTTAAGTGGTATTATGTATGTATCGTTATGTATGTATCTATTGTTATATAAGGTAATATAAATTAATATAAATAAATAACGCGCCATCTATATATAGCAAATGAAAACATTAAGACGCGAACGATTCTTTCACATATAAATCAAATTTCTAAAAATATATTTGGTTAATATAAAATATTGTATGGGCAAACATTTTCACTCGGGAAGATCCCGGGCGAAGCCGGGTCGTAAATGTATTGAATAAAAATATTATTTAATATTTTTAAAAAATAACAATACATATTTGTTAAGAAAAGTTTTTAATACATATTTGTGTAAATGAAAATGATTTAAATATAGACCACATACCTTTTATTTCGGTTTAAAATGTTCTCCTGAACATCTGCGCTTCCCAGCCTATTCTGAGGACACATGCGCGGTTAACTTTCCTTCCATGGTGCGTCCGTGCGTACTGTTAGGTCCTAGCGATGGATAGCAAGGTAGCCCTTTTCTTGCTGATTGGTCGACAGCACGCGCCGTGCCGCTCCCCGCCACGACTACCGACAAAGTAGTCATAAAATATATTTTGAAAAGAGGCGTTATTAAAAAGCAGCAGGTAAAATTAGTTTATATATTTTTTCGAGTTTATATAGTAAAAAAAAAAAAAAGAATATATAATCCGATCGGAAACCAAGCAGGATTTACTGTTGTTTGATGTTAAATATGTAAAATAAAATATGTAAATTATTTTATTCTTTAAACTTCTACTCAAACCTTATATTTCACCAATTGTTTATGTAAAATAGTTCTCTGAATTTAGTGTTGTTGCTTGACGTAAGCATCCCTTGTGGGGATATCACGTCTGATTTGATGATAATTAATAAATATGTTCTAATATGAAACATTAGCGCGCCATCTGTTATGAAAATTCGAAACTATTATATACGCGTATGATTCTTTTAAAATTAAACAAATTTATACTGTCCCCTTACTGCAATGAAAAATCAGTGGTGAATCACTGATAAGTCAGGCCCTCCCAATAATTTTTCATTGCAGTAAGGGCAGTAGAAAATGGTTTAATTTTTAAAAGAATCATACGTGTCTACAATAGTTTCGAATTATCATTAAAAATAAATAAATAAATAACTAGTATATATTTTTTTTGTTTCAGATATATTCGAATATCTCTGTCACATATGTGCGGGTATAAGCTAATACTCTAGCTTCCTACCCATGTTACCAAGAATGACATGAAGTATGTAGGTGGTAACATGAAACGTGTCAAAAACATCACTTTTAATGGCAAAAAAATAATATTTGGCTGACTAAACATGAGCGGTATAAAGAAATTGCTATTTTTCTCCATTAAAAAACTCTAGAAATGGAAATAAGCAGGGGAAAAAACAAGAAATTAAATCCATTTTTAATGAGAAGAAAAATAATTAACCTAATTAAATTTATTTTTAAGTAAAAAAAGAATATAAAAATCCCACTGAAATTTCCACATACAATTGTGGGTCTTTTAAAAGAGAATTTCTAAAAATTAATTTAATTTTTAAGAATGAACTATCACATTATTCAATTAAGTTTTTCAGCGTTTTTAAAACAATGTAGTGGCGTAAAGTCCTTGCTATTTGGTAAAATTGAAGTGAGAATATATGTAAATATCAATTGAAAAAGCCCTGTACGATTTATAAATGAATAAAACAAAGCATCAAGGGCTGCGTATCTTTATTAGAACAAATATATACGAGCTTTCGGGCACATACTATATATATATGTAAATATGTTTTTTTTTAAATATATATCTCGCGAGCAATCCATTTTAGATGTATTAAAATGAGGGCATATATGGGTAGCCTAGTGGACATGGCATCTGCCCGGTAAGCGGAACCTGTGGGTTCGATTTCCATCCCTGGACACTTTTATTTTTCCGTTTATCATTACTCTTCACCCTTCATCCTTTCATACCTCATTCCTAAGGTTAGAAATAATCGTTATTTCTCCTTAAAATAAATTTATATTTTTCGTTCAAAAGAAACACATGCGGGATAATTTTCAAATGTCGTTCTACCATCAAATATATTTATTAAAAACAAAATTCGATATTTCTACGAGGCCGTTCGCCTATCTTCTTCTAGAAAATCAAACTTCTTGTCAGAAAATCATCCGCGTGATGCACGAGAAGGGTTGTTTGTATAACATAGGTCGGCGTGTGACCAAACCATTTGATTGAATATATTATATCTTCAGAAATTTATTGCTATTATATATATTTGACTATTTTTGTTTTAACTGTAGGTATGATTGTGGTATTTCTAACTTCCTATCGATGCTATTTTTATCTTCTATAGATGCCCAGCTCTCCAGAAATAATCTTGTGTGTTTATCCTGTACATTGTGGTATAAAACTATTGTATCATTTTGAATTACTTTTAACAAATACTTCTAACAAATATTTTCACAATTATATAGAATTTATAAAATTAATCCTACATTAGTGAATTTTAAAAAATAGGTAAGTTAACTCTATACATATTTAAAACAATATTTTTTTTTTATTTATTTATTGTTACAAAAGCACGAAGTCCAAAGGACTATTGTGCTGTGCTAGTATTATTTACATATATATGATTAATTATTTACACGATGGATTAGTAGTGTTTTGTAAATTATTGTACAAATAGTTCTAAACTTAACAAAGTTCTCATAAGATAGAGTATATACACAAAGAGAATTTGGTAATGTTTCAAAGTATCTACATACAATTTGATTAGTCAGAGGGCAAGATAAAAGAAGATGCTCTGGTGATTCAACATCTAAGCGGCATTCACATGTTGGATCATTGATAGCATTCAGTTTGAATAAGAAACTTAAGAAGGGTCCTTTGCCAGTTAAGAATAAAGTAGTGAATTTATCAGAAGAAATGAAATTTGGGACAGCAATTGGAAAGAATTTCTTGAACAGTTCATTAGATTGAGAAAGATAAAACTTAAATTTTAGATCCAGATATAGTTTGTTTAATTCTTTTTGAAGGGGTTTTTTGAGTGTTCGATCTGTGAGAGAATTTGTCATATTATACTTTGTTTGTAATAATTCAAGATAATCGGACAGTAAAGGGGTTTTCGCTAGTATATGTGTGATGTAAGAAGATGAAGTCCTATAAGCATGAATGCATCTAATAAGAATTTGATATTGTATAGAATTCAACTTGGATCTTTTTGCTGCAGTGATAAAAGGAAACCAAATATTTGATGCATAGCTTATTGTAGAGCGTATCATAGCTTTATATAGGATCAATCTACGCCGAGTATCAATGCCCCAAGTACGTGCACATAATGAGAATAATATATTCTTAAGTTTCGTAGCTTTCATAATTATATTGTCAACATGTGTTCCAAAATTAATCTTATTCCTTTGTCTATGATTTTTAAAAATAACTCCCAAAATTTTAACAGTTTCTGATGGTTGAATTATTTTTCCATCAAAATTAATGGGCAATTTTTCATAGTTATGTAGATAGAGTATACCTGTTTTGTTTGGACTTAGTGAAAGTTTTACCTTTTCACACCATGCTTTGATTTTTATTAAACATTTGGTAATATTGAACTGAAGATCATAGATGTTTGAACTCCATACCACAAATGTCACATCGTCCGCGAAAGCAATTACTCTAGCAAAACTTTCGTTAAAAGATAAGTTGAAATCATTAAGTAATATATTCCAAAGAATAGGAGAAATAATACCACCCTGGGGACATCCCTTATTTATCTTTTTTATACACTTTACATTAGTATATTTAAACTCTACACTCCGGTCTTCAAAGTAAGAATTAATTATTTTTATAAGTACCGCTGGAAAATTTGCCTTGTCCAATTGTTGGAGAATTGCCGGATGCCATGCGTTGTCGAAAGCTCCGCTGATGTCCACTGTTACTATTGCCGTATTTTCTGTTTCTCTTTTCAGAAGACTTAATTTAGTTATTTCTTGTAAAGCAGAGATTGTTGATTTTTCTTGTGTAAATCCATGTTGAGCAGGATGCATAACATTATTACTATTAATATGATTTAAAAGTTCAATATGAATTAGACTTTCAAAAATTTTACCTAAATTAGAAGACAAGCTTACAGGGCGGTAGGCTTTCGGATCTTTATAATTTTCTTTATTAGGTTTTTTTATAATCATTACTGCTGACTTTCTCCAGGCCTCCGGATAATAATTAAGTCCCATACAAGCATTGAACAATTTTGTTAACACAGGAGATATATGATGAACTGCCGTTTTGATCATCTGATTGCTTATATGATCTATTCCTGGAGCCTTGCCATTTTTAAGTTTTTTAATTATTGAACAGATTTGAATATTATCAAAATAAATGATTTTATCATTAGAAAAAGTATAACTCTTGTCTCTGATTAATTTATGATAGTTTGTGTCAGAAGATTGACAGTCATTCGGAAATAGAGATGATAAAAGATTTTTCATTTCTGATTCGAGCACATCTTGAGATACATCTAGAATTGGTAAATCAAAAGACCTAGGAGAAATTTTTTGTTTAAAAGTTTTGTAAGTATTACCAAAAGGAGATGTATTTTCAACTTCCTCCAGGAATACCCTCCAGCTTACATTTCTTGTTTTTTCAATAATATTCATATACTTATTTCGTATTTCTTTATACATTTTTTCATCAACTAGCTGTCTATTAGACCGTTTACCCCGATAATATAGATTTCGAACATATTTAAAATGATTTTTAAAAAGTTCCAGTTCATCCGTCCACCAATTAAATGGATTATTATTTAAATATTTTGGTTTTAATCGTAGAGATGCATATGCAGCTTCAATTAATATGTCAGTTATGAGAGAAACTACACAGTTTATATCGTTTATATTTACTATTTTACCTAATTTCATCATTGCCTCATTTATCCTAGACACATTGATTGCCTGCTCATATTTTTGCCAATTGGCTCTTTTTTCTTGAAAATACCATGTAGAATTATTTTCATGTAATAAACTTTCTGTTTCCAGACTAATGTCGAATGAGATTGCGTGATGGTCTGTGATTTGCGAAAGATTTAACGTTTTCCATCCATTAACAAGTACATGAGCATGACTATTAGTAATAGTAAGGTCTATTATACTTAATCCTCGACATGTTTTGTTTCGATTGTTATGTATGAGCATATTGTGAAAATCAATTATAGGTTGAAGTCTTCTACCGTTTTGATTGATAATATTATCAAACCACATCTGACTTCGAGCATTAAAATCTCCAGCTAAAATCAATGGATTTGTGTTAAAATTTTTAATTAATTTATCAAGGAATTGAACATGACAGGTATCCATTTTATTAGGGTGTATATAAATATTTGAAAGAATAATTTGCCGTTTAGTAGTTTGTACTGATATAGTGGTTGCAAATGAATTTGAAAACTCTTTAATTAATTTACATGATAAGAAAGGGTTTGTAACGATTGTTGCGGTATATATTGGAACTCCCGGTATATTTGCATAATATATTTTTGAACGCATATTAAAGATTACTTCATTATTTATACTATATGGTTCTTGAACTATAATCATATCATATTTTTCTTTAGAAATAAATTCCCTTATTTCATTATTAACCAAATTGCTTTTCCGCGTGTTTTGTTGTAGAATTTTTAATTTGAACATTGACAAAAAAACAAAACAAGAATAAGTCTATTCTAATCCAAAGTAACAATATCATGATCTAAATCTGCATAACATGTTCTTTGTATCTCATATTTCATTTGTTGAAGGAACACAGGACATAATTTGTCATTAGAACGATGATTATTGCTATTCCTATATTTAGGATGTGTAGAGCAATTTATGCACTTGGGCAAGGATTGACAGTTAACATGTTGGTCATTGTCTCCGCAATTTTTACATTTTATGATGTTACATGAATTTTTACTATGACCATAACTAAAACAATTTTGACATTGACGTACAAGCACCTTATCCTTCATATATGTAACCTGTATGTCTGTATATATACGTTGTAATTTCTTCATAATTTGGTATGTAGCCGGGGAAATGCGGAGAACAACATCCTGTACATCAGTATTTGATCTCATAGCGAACAGAACCTTTATCTTCTTCTCTCGACCTTCTAACTCTGGGTTCATATTGCATAAAATCGAAGGCAATTCCTTAATATCTGTAGATTTAGTAATTGACTTAAGAACAATTGTAGGATCTAGTGGTTTTGGTGCATAAATTAATGCTTTTTGATTTACCTCATCAATCTTTTTAAACTCTTCAATCAATGTATTCAAATCTTCACCTGAATCAACTTTAAGTATTACGCCAGATTTTGATTTTATTATTTTATTTATTTTGACTTTAGATCTATCATTTCTCATCTTTTTAATACCATTATTTACTTCGCCTAATACTTCAGCCGGGGAAACATTTAACTTGGATTTAAATATTATTGTTTTATCCATTACGTTTTGATTTTGCATAACTATTTTATCGTCTTCACTAGTAACTCTCGTAGCTTGAGCATATGACCTATTATAAAATTGACTTGAAGGAGATATTTTCTTTATTGATTCGTCCAGATTTCCAAGTCTATCACAAATAGAGCCATTGATTACAGCGATATCTCCCATTGTATCCATCAATATATTCAATTGCTTTAGCAAACCCTGTACAATTGTAAGATCATTTTGATTTATGCTTTTATTTGTAGATGAGTACTTTGATTTTAATGTGTCAGCAATTTGTTCCGAGATGATCTTATGCTGAATCCTACATTCCTCAGTACGTTTTTCAATTTTATCGACCATATTGTTCTAACAAGCGGCAAGCGGTCGCGCCGCGCCGTCTGCTGATATGCAAATCAGCTGTATATAAAATGTTTAAGTATACTTAAGAGTTGGTTATTATATTTATAATAATATAAAAAAGTAAGGTATAAAAGATTTTAAATTTCAAAAACAACTCTAAAAACAAATTGAAGTAATATTTACCGGAATTCGCGGAGCGCTGCAAGAACACGTCCGCCCGACGATAAATATGCAAATAAAAAAGTAGCATATTCTAAAAGTAGGGTCAAACATGTCGAATAGTCAATGAATGTGAAAAAATATATTTTTTAAAATAGAATATTTGAATTTTTAGATTATATAATATTTTACCACTGTGAAAAAAGACTAAAAAGTTAAAATTTTAAAATAAAATTGTAATTACAATAATTAATTAAACGAAATCAAAATATCTATAGAAATAATTACTAATTAAACAATAAAAATCAATGTCCAATATTTTCTAAATAACAAAAGAAAGTTTGTTTATAAATAATTTATATAATTTTGAAATTATATAATAGAAGTATATATAAGAAGTAATAATGATTGATTTATTTCAAAAATGAATATGAAGCCAAAAAGAAAAGGTATTTAAAATATGAGTAATTATGTCATTATACTAGTTAAATTTCAAAATTTTTAAACGTAACAGAAAATGTTTATTAAAAAAATAATAATAATAATTTAAAATGAGTTGTTCCTATAATATTAACATTTAAATGTGTGTAAAATAATATATAATGGTTTTTCTTAATAATAGTTGAGAATTGAAATGATAATATATGGAGTGACATTAAATATATTTTGTAGGCATGAGAATTGGTGCTGATATATGTTCTTCATTGTCCATGTCCAAAATATGGCCTTCTTGTAAAAACACGGTTTATAATCAATATCTATTAATTTTTTGTTACCTTTAAGTCATTTTCTATGTTAGTGCTATAGTGAGGTAAAAAAATCTGTTTCTGGGTAAAGTAATTTAAGATTATTAGAGTGAATAATTTCTGTTTGTTTTTTTGGGGGGTAAATTGGGTTTATTTATTTCACATGTGAGTGGGGAACGTTATTTTAAAATTGTAAATTGGCCTATATAACTTGTGGTTAATTTACCAGTGTTTGGTGAAAAAAGGGTTTTACTAATACTTGATCTCTTTCTTTAAAAATGGGTTCTGGGTGTTTAATATCATAAAGCTGTTTGCTGTGTTCAGGGGTTATTATTGTTCTTTCAATAGAGAGCTAATTTTATTGCCTTTTCTATTGGTGTATGTATTTCTGTGCCATGTTCTATATATTGTGGTTGTTTTCCATAGTATAAGAACCTAGGCGTAAAACTTGTTATGTATCTAGGGCTTCCAATCCCGGTACATATTTTTAATCCCGGGATTCGGGATTGCTTTTTTCTCAATCCCGGGATCCCGGGATATCCCGGGATTGAAAAACATTTTCGTCTTTCTACGCCAAGAGGTATATCGTATCGTTCGTTATATTTTTAATTTTTTCTTTTATATAGTGCCAATGACGTGGCACTTACTTCGATGAAAACAACCTGAACGCCATATATTTTGCGCCTGCTTATGAACTAAATCATTGCTTTTGGGTTACAGTTTGAAATCATCTGTCAATTACTGTACACACATCTGGAAAATAATTACTGTTCTTGGAACTCTTAGACCACATCTCTTAATGCAGTGTTGGGCAGTAATCCATTCAAAGTAATACATTACCTTGTAATTACGATTACTTTGCAATGCATTACTTTGCAAAAAAAATTAATTGCATTAGAATGTAAACATAATTACTCGTAATTCTATATATAATGATAGCAATTGTGATTAAAATTACTTGTAATTGTAATTATAGCAAATGTAATCATGATTATTTGCAATTGTCATTATAGAAAATGTAATCATTATTGCATTTTGCCCAACTATGTATTATTGTTTAGAAAGAAGACAAATCATAGTTGAGTAGGATGCGGAGTCTGGTGTAGGTGTTGCAATTGAAGTCGAAGAGGCAGCCTCAATAGCTTCTTGCAATCGGCGCTCTATTGTAAGATGGTCATTCGATTGTGATGGCTCATGGCGTTCTTGTAAACTCCGAGGAAGTTGCGAATTATCAGCCTGAATTCATACTTCGGCCTGTAACGGTTTAAGACGCAAAAGCAATTTCACGCTAAAGTCTGTGACCATCTTCTTTTTTTCTAACTGTGCTTGCGGATTGTTCAAATATTGGAGGAATAAAGGTTTTTGCAGATCTTTGCTGAGAGAATGAGATTGTGCATGCAGCTCCTCTAGAAGAAACTTTACTGTTGCTTCTGCAGTCAAAAGCGTAGCGTCGCGTCTACAGATAGCCGCCACAGCTGCCCGAAAAGGTTTCAGTGCGGAAATTACTGGCGTCATGATATCAAAATCTTCATCAGTTAGACGGACATTTGCATTCACATCTATTAGCGCCTTCTGAATCGCTGACTTCACACTGAGAAGTCTCTCCAACATGTTCAATAAACTATCCCAGCGCGTTCTGCAGTCGAGAATGAGACACATACTGGTGGAAATGCGATTATCTTGCCGCATGTAGTTCAGTCCAGATAAGAGGTTAGTGGCGGGTCCATGTTACACGCAGGTCCGCCACAAAAATAAAGGAATGCCGCTACTATCTAAGAAGCCACTATTTGCATGTCAACAAAAACTGGGGCCCCCTCCATGTATACTGCTGCATACTCTCATTCTAGAGGCTGCCATTTTGGAAAGATCTTGCAGAATAACCCTTCGTTATTAGTGCATGAAAATAATTTCAAATCTCTCAGAAAAAAAAAAGACCTGAAATGCAGCTGTATAGAAAAAACGTCAAAATTGTGCTATCCCATCATCTGTTTGATTACCAAAATGTTAGAAAATAAAAATATATTCTTGTGCTGGTTTTCACGCACAAACCAGTAATCCCGGGATTTTTCGAGCAGGATCCCGGGATTTCGGGATCAATATTTGGCTCCGGGAACCCGGGAAACGGGATCCCAGGATTGGAGGCCCTAACTGTATCATTATAGCTTTCAGTAATATTAGGCATATATTTTGTCCAAGGGATTTTTAAATTAGTATTATATTCACATCTAAACCAATTAAGGATAGTGGAATTTAATCATTCTATTTTTTTCATTTGTTTCTGGGTGATGGGCACTGGTGAGTAGATGCTTAACATTATTTCACTCTGAAAAATGTTTAAATTTATTGCTAAAAAAACTGCATTTCTGTCAGTTATTAATTTTCCAGGTTTATCAATTTGGAATAAATTTCTTAGACAAGTTATATAAGAATCAGTGGATACAGATTTTGTAGGAAAGGCCCAAAGAAATCTACTGTGGTGATCTACTATCATATGTGTCTAGTTGTCCCATAATTATGTAAGCCCCTCATCTCAACAAAATATTTTATCATAACACCCCACCTCCCCCATACACAGAAATTTATAATTATGGCTATAGTTCGTTTAAAATATC
>CP092866.1:103742448-103772497 GCA_030710605.1 Cordylochernes scorpioides | reverse complement strand
ATACTCTTTCTAGTAAAATTTATATTCTTATAGTATTTTAAGAAGGGTTAAATATGCAAGAATATATTTAGGCTACTTCACCCATTCTTATTCTCGCAACGAAGAACTATATTTATCTATATGTTAACTATATGTATCTATATTAACTATAAAATCGTAGGTACGCTTCTCTCGGAATCTTTCTCCCTAATTTTTATTTTATTTTATATATTGTTTTTAAAAGCAAATTTCATTACATATTTATATATGTTATATTCAATTTAATTTTTTATAATATATATATATTTTTTCAAATTTGACCAAAAAACAAAAAGCTTTTGTTAATTATTATTTTGTGCTGTTGTTTATATAGGTTTGTTTTTTTTTCTTTTGGGTTGGTTAAATGTGTTTTTTTCTAATAAACTCATTTGCCAAAAATATAATATTATATAGTTAAATTTGTTTAAAATAAAATAAGCCTATTTGCTAATAATTGATATTTCATTCTTCTTTTTTTTTTAGTAAGTAAAATTTGCATTCGACATCTAAACATTCACTTAATAATTGATAATTACTTTTTTATTCCCTCTCCCTCCCCCAGAATATAAGATATATATGAAAAAACAATAGAAAAATGTTCGTGGATGGCTTTTCTTGATTTATCAAGAAAATGGGTTGACCAAATATCAGGGAACAGGTTAAATCAATGTTTAGTTGATTTCTGTTCCACTAGATGGCTCTCTGCCATCTAAAAAGCATATGGCTTATGGTTAGAATATGCCTTCTTTATTTTTAATATTTATATAAGTGAAAAAATAATAATTTTTAAAAATAAAATGAATAAATAAGGTCAGGTGTTGATATTAAAAATAAATTAGACATATCCTGACCAATAATATGAGGGTTCTGCCATCTAAAAAACTCTCATGTTGTGTTCAGGATATGCCTAAGGTGTTTTGAAGATTTATATTTATGATCTCTTTATTCTTTAATAGTAAATTTTGGGGTCGTAAGAATGATTTGATTATATCAACACCTTTAATTATCTTTAGAATGTTCGGTCGAGCGACTGTGCTAAGTTGATGTGGTAAATACCCAAGTACTGTAGAACTTGTATAATTCCAACGTCTTCAATTCGTATATTTTTCTTAGTCCCTAGACTTTTAAACCTCTTATTCAAAACTTTGTTTTTTGCTTATTTCTAGTACACGTGGTACAGGCCATGATAATTATGGTGGGTAGAAGTAGGTGACTGCTTTTAGTGTAAGTACATCACATGTCTACATATGTAAAAAGCAGTTTGACTTTGAACTTACAAATGTGCCAGAGTCCCGTTTGATTTTACTTACACTCGCTGGTGGGGTTGAACTTTTACAATAATCGGGGGTCATTAGAGCATTTTTTTATTTTTTTTAGAAAAAAGTGCCCAATGCGAGAATCGAACCCGGGTTGTAGCGGTCGAGACCATCCTTCCATCGACTCCCATTCAAAACATTTTTAATTAGAATTTTTGTATAATTCAATTCTTTTGGTCCCTTGTACTTCGAATTATCCAAGTTTTAGATAAATATTATTTTTTTGCTATGATGAAGTTGGAAGCTTCTTTAATCTTTTTTTAATAAACCACAGGTAGGATAATAAAATATAGAGCAATGAAATCTGGTCCCACTGTAAATATTTTCCAAGTGTCCAAAGTCCATATTGACCAGGCCACGTGGTAAACAGACGCCAATAGATAATAAGAACGGGATGCTTATCTTAGGATATATTTACCACAGAGTTCTTATTTCTATGAATAATTTGATTCATAGAGTAAAATAGTATTTGGTGAATTGTGAAACAATTTAAATATATATTATTATAAACATTTAGATGTTTATGTTTATCACAATCTCAATATGATATTATGTTTTGTTAAATCCCTATTTTGATTTTTCACACCCCTTTATTATATTTTCGCATCACTTCTGTGATTGTCTATTTTATACGCAAGCATAATTTTAGTTCAAACTTAATTACAATTAAAACCTTATTTTTTGGAATTTTAATTTATGATTTTCTATATATTTATTATATCCGTTTTGGTTAAACTTTATTGTACCTTTAATGCCAATCATTATACTTTCATTTTAAATGAATATACATTTATCTAAATCCAAATGTCGTTGCTAAAGTATGTTTTACTGCAATCTATTTTTCAAGTTGTTCAAAGATAAGTATTTAAAGATGTTTAGCATTTTAATTTATATAAATTTTATATTATTTAAAATTATATTTCATAGATTCAAATACACTGTTAAATCGACCGCCAGAGGTCACGCTTCCCCTATTTGAACCGATTGTTGTTGTTTCCCGTTGGCCGGTTCAAATCTTTTCTACATTATGTAAATAATCTTTTGTTTTCCTTGTTCTACTCGCCTTAATACAGGCAGTACTTTTATCAAATTATGTTTTATATATATATATTCCTTTAGTTCAATTAAAACTATTTCTAATCTTCATTATTTTTATTATTATAGTTTCAAGATTTTAACCACGACTGCATTACCAATATCATGTAGTATTAAAAAGAACCAGCAAATAATTCCATAGCATAATCGTCAAGATAATCAAAATCAAACAGAATCTTTTTTTTATTTTTTATTTATATAAATATATTCTAATTTACTCCACACATGTATTAATGTTTTAATCTCCACTCCAGGCCTGCGAAATATACAAAATCATTGATAGCAGCTTCTCTGATATACAAAAATAAAATACAAAACGGCTTTTTAAAAGCTTTTATTTAACTTGCTTTCATGTCTGTCTGTCCACAGATCTTGTAATCAATTTTTAGTAATATTCTAGAACTCGTAGAAATCTGAAATTTTGTAAACTTGTTAGAACCTGATGACAATGCATGTTGACAAATTTTCAGATTTCGGGGTTGTCAGAATGGCCAGGAACGGACAAATTTTCAAATTGGATTTTCAAAACTTCAAATTTAATATACTTCCAGATCACATAGAAGTATGAAACTTTTAATATTCGCTCAGTCCAATGAACAATGCAAGTGTACAAATTCTCAGACTTCTGGGTGGTCGGAGTGGCCAGGAATAAACAAATTTCTATATTTATTTTTAAATCTTATATGTTTGAAACTATTATAGACGCGTATGATTCTTTTTTTTTTAAAAAAACAATTTATACTGTTCTTACTGCAATGGAAAAATTAATGGGAGGGCCTGGCTCATTAGTGGCGAACCCTCCCAGCGGTTTCACCAGTTTAATCTGGAACTGTATGTGGCACGAACATCTTATGTTTTACATAAAGTTCAAATGATCAATATAGAAAAGAATATTAATAAAATAGTATGTATAAAATGCTGGGTGGATAGCAATTATTACTATATTTTAAAATAAAATTATTCTTTATTGAATGTACATATTAAATAATGAACATAAATTTCTATGCATCAGCAACTTTCAGTTGCACGATAAGGAGATGCCTTTTTCATAATTTATCCATCTTATCCCAGTACAATATCACATTTGTACTATTTTTTCACATTGTGTAGTATTCTCACGCAATTCTGTCCTTAACTACCCGTTTCATGATTTTTCAGGATACCTGAATAACCAGTTTTTTTGGTCGTTGGGGTACAGCTTGCACCACGCTGATGAGGGCCAACAGCCTGAAACGCGTACGTGGTTAGCTTTTCTTGATTAAACAAGAATGGGTATTTGGCCAATTCTGGAATAATTAAAAAATCAGTGAGAATAGTTGATATTGTTGCATCATGATTAATGCGCGTATTTTTAAAATTATTTATAATATTATTTTTAATATATTTAAAATTTAAATTATATATTTATTTATTTTTATAAAACAGATTATCACTATAAAATATTATATGCTATAAAACATTTGTATTTTGATACACTGAATACACCACCTGCTTTAAACTTTGATGTGATAAATAAAGAGATATTTCTAGGTGTTACCTAAAAATATAGTTGTCTTATTATTGACTGGTTTAACCTTGTAGAATGGTTGAGACACGTTCTGGAAAGATGCAAGACGTGTCTGAGGAGAGAATCAAGACTGAAGAATCTGCCAAACCGCAGCCTGGTGCAACAATATTTATTCCGATAGATGGCGCGAGCCATCAGGAACTTTCAATTGCACGATAAGGAGATGTCTTTTTCATAAATTTCTATATTATCCAAGTTAACATTACAGGGTAAGATACCATCTCTCTAATAATTTATATTTATTAACTCACTCACTCCTATATTATCTCACATTCCTGACAACACAGATTACAGATTAATATCATAATAAAATAAAAATTAATATTTTAACTATATTTTTTATTACCAGTTGCAAATAAGACACGCTATATCGGATCAGGATAAATGCGCGTGAAACTATTTACAATAATTTTTATTGTAGTAGAGTAGGTAACAGAATTATCAAAAGAAAATAAACAATTAAGAAAAAGAGCATTGAATAAACATATCCATTAAACAAATAAGCAACAACATAAGCAGATAGAAGAAATCGCAAGGTAGTTATTTACAGTATGTTAAGCAATGATAGAAGTTGATTTGATGAAGTTATCTCTAATAATTAGTATCGTGGAGAGAGAAAGTTGATCAAGTTGAGATATTGACAATGAGTTATGTTCTAAAGTAACTTATTAATTATTTACATTGATGTAAATCAAGTCGCATAATAGTGTAGTTCCTCAAGCTGCATGAAGCTGTCTATTTATAATAAAAAGTCTGCAGAACCTAAAATTTACAATTAAAATGGTAAGCTAATTCTTTTCATGAATAAAGAAAGACCTTTAAATGTATAAAAATGCTTTCTACTGATTGTTTTTCCCTTATCTGAAAATATTAATCTATTATTATTCATTTTAAACGAGAATCTTTTTTAGTTAAATTGGATTCGTTTAACTATTATATTTTTAGAACTCTCCCATTTAGATTTTTCCAAGTATAAACAAATTTAAATTTGTAATTTTTTCAATTCAAAATGGGCAGTTTTCTAATTAGAATTTTCTGAATTATACCTCACAAAAAGTATAATGATGGGAAGTTTTGCAGAGTTTTCATTTAAAAAAATTAATTAGAAAAAATATTAATGAAAGAAATATATTTTAATTAATAGACTTGGGTGTTTTTTCTCTCAAATAAAATAAACATAGTTCACAGAAGCATAAACAATGTTTTTTTTCAAAAATATAAATTATATATTTTTTAAATTGGAATTTTTAATTAAATTTTAATCGATAAACGCTTTATATAAATATTTTTTTAAATTTATATTTGTTAAAAAAGGGGAAGGAGAAGGCCGGGAAAAATGGTCTTTAAAGAAAGAAAGTTTAATTAATTATGCTCAAATTTTACATAAACTTAAAGCAGCTTACTTTACATACACAAACACAACAATGGTAACAATTATTATATACGGCGGTCAATTGGTCAAAAAATAAAAGAAGAGTAAAATGTTGAAATTGATTATTCCAACAATATTTTATTTTATTAAGATTTTATATAAATATATATGGTAATTTAAACCAACAACCCCATATTGTTTAATACTTATAACAAGATTTTCATGTTGTATAATAAACACTTCTGTAAATAATTATACACATGATTGACATGAGTTATTACATCATCATATGTAATGTACTTTGTACAAACTGAGGATAAATAAATAAAACTCTGTAATAGATTAAGAGTTGAGCTAAAGCAAGAGATTAAGATAGAAGTCCAACAACGTCTAAAGATGTAAAAGATGTCAGGGCGTTGCCAGTGTACAATGATCTCTTCCGATCCACGCCCTTGTTGCATCCACTGAAACCCAATACTTCCTCTCGGCAAATATATATAAGACCTCCGCCCTAGCCGAAAATATAGCCACTTCACCATCAGCGGGAGCCCTCGTCGGTTGTGTCCAAGTCCACCTCATCGACCATATAGAACAGTAAGAACTTTTCTCAAATCCCCATCTTGCTCCTTAGCACGACTTTTATCTGTCACGGAACTTTCCTAGTACAACTGTGTCTCTTCGTTTTTTTTTTGTGTAGACATTCTTAAGCTAACCACTCTGCCTCGACCACGACTGCCTGTACTCTGTGAGAACTGTTAAAGGTCTTCCAAGGTGCAGAGAGGTACTGGAAACTCTCCACATCCTGACTGTTCCTCTCGGTTAACACAGTATAGATTAAGTCGACAGGAACTCACACCATAGATTAAGTCGACTGGATTCCACAACGACAGGATTCGACACAAATATATGTGTGAGCAATAGTTACCCAGAAATTATTTAAAAGAGGAAAAATAAAAATCAGGTAAAAAGTTTCTTTTAATTTTGAATTTACAAGTTTTCAAGCAAAATATACTGTTCTTCAACGGTCTGATACTCTAGAACAGTATATTTGCTCGAAAACTTGCAAATTCAAAATTAAAAAAAAACTTTTTGCCTGATTTTTATTTTTTCTCTTTCAAATATATATATAAATAATATATCTTATATGCCTTATATTATTTAAAATTCATACATCATAATTGATACCTTTTACACTTCATTTACCAGTTAAGTTTTTTTTTATCTTTCGATTTCAAACATTTTATGTACTTTTTGAACAAACAAAAATTAAATATTTCGTGGAAATTAATGCATCTTCATTAAAAATGAAGCATTATTAGACACAATGCAATAAAATTATAAGAATAAATAGATTATTTACATACTTCCTTTTAATAATTTCTATTCGATACATTAATATACATGTATACCTCTTTTATAAGTTTTATTATTTTAATGATAGTTTTTTTGTGTGTTTTTAAAAATAATATATTTGATTCTAATATGGACGGGTTTATTTTGTGTGCGTATATATATATATAGGTTTTACACTTTCAAGACAATATTATAAAGTTATATAAAATACACCAGCAAAGTTTTTAGCTAAATCCTTCGAATATACTAAACTATACTAAACGTTCTTTATTGCACGCATCCATTTTAATTTTTAAAATATTACTAATACTAATTATACTAAGATAATGTAGCGTAGGAATCAAGTCTTGGAATATCTTAAGATGTAAAAGTATTTATTGATGACGTCAGTACCTCCAGTCGACAATTATCAACCCAACTATCTACAGCTAGAGAATATCGAGCAAGCAAGCTAGGTAACCAAATGATGATTTTACAAAATATAAAGTAATAACTCTGTTTCTAATATTTTCATTGAATAATTAAATTAAATAATAAAATATTTCTTCCCCACAATATGATGATAATAAAATCACTATTTAGATAGCTGTAGTTACGTTCTTAGAACGGTAATCATCTAGGATTTTATTATTCAACAACTACATTTTTAATTTAATTAACACTTTTTTAAACTTTTCTAGGGGGTCGGTGGAAGGGTGGTCTAAACCGTTGGTTTTCGACCGCTACGACCCGAGATCAAATCCCGCATTGGTCACTTTTTTTCAAATATAAAAATGCTCCAATGACCCCCGATTCTTGCAAAAGTCTAACCCCACCAACGAGTACAAGTATCAAACGGGGCTCCGGCACATTTTTAAGTGCAAACGTCAAACTGATTTTCACATGTGTAGACATGTGGTGCACTTACAGCAAAAGATGTCGCCAACTTCTACCCGCCATGGTTATCATGGCCTGTACCAAGTGTACTAGGGATAATAAAAAAGACTTTCTACTTCATATATTTCATTCAATATAAATTCGTTTACAATTTATCCAAATGAATACTACTTTAACACAAAGCAATAACGCGCCATCTATACATATAAAATGAAAGGATTTAAAAGCACGAGTGTTTCTTTTATACATAATACAAACTTCTACTATCCTTACTGTGATGAAAAAATATATTGGGAGGGCTTGGCTCATCAGTGGTGGACCCTTCCATACTTTATTCAGAATGAAAGTACTCTTATTTTCATGTGGTATTTTGTATAAATGCTTACGACCTAGTAGATTAATTTTATGGCTATAGAATTAATAGAATTGGCAGTTAGACATTTCTTTGCAACTTCGTGAAAACAGATGTTGCCTTAAAGTAGACGTGAAAAATAGACGTGAGGAGAAGTACAAACTTTATTCTCTGTAACAACGGTCTACCTCTAAATTTGTAGCTACGTGCATTTATATATCAATGACATCATTCCAAACTATGTAAATTAATACAATCTAAAACAAAAAATTATGTAAATATATACCACGCTATAACCACACTACATTATCAACTGAACTTAATCTTAAATAAAATTATAATAATTTGTATTAAACTTTGAAAATGGTTTTAATAAACTTTAAATTACATACTTAAACACACAAAACTTTTATATTTATTCACAAGAATGAAAATGGCTTTAATAAATTCAAAAATGTCCTTATAAAGATTAAAGACGGTATTATATAATTATTTTAATATCTTAGTATAATATGATTGTCTTATCATTATAATGGTCTATTTTTACTTATTTTAAATTTTAGAAATTAGGATCAAAAAATATTATTTTTAGTTTATAATAATTGATTTTTCATTTTATAATATTTTCTCTCAAATGATACGGTTCTGAAAGTATACATATATTTTTACTTATTTTTTAAAAATTCGTATACTTAAACAAGTTTTTAAAATATGTGAAAAAACTGGTGCTAAATCGTTTAGGAATAAAAGGAAATGAAAGTTTTTATTTTCCTTTAACAAAGTTGTATTGTAAAAGATGGAATTCCGCCATTTTAGGGGGAACCTTCCATTCAACACCAAAAGATCAAACACTTAAAGACATTTTATTGGAATGCTGAAATCGTCTGCTCTTTTTACAACAGGAATTTTTCGGAAAGAATTTCTCTATCAAGAAAAATAAAACGACTCTTTCTCTCTCTGAATTATATAGAAAGAAATGTATTGATTTTTTTGTATTACTTTATGAAGCCAATGTTTATTTAATCATTTTTTGTCGCTTTTTTTCCATTTAGTTTTTTTTTTTTTGTAGAAATATTAATGAGATATTTTTGCTTAAAGATAGAAAGTGAGAAAAATAAAAAAGTTTATTTTATATCTAGTTTTTTTTTTTTTGCACCTCAAAACAATCTTTTCATTTTTATTTTTAAAATTTGTGATTTTCAAAATTGTATTAAATACCTTCTCAGTTTTAAAAAAATCACTTTTTAAAATGTATTTCTACAATAAATTAATAAAGAGGGAGCAATCCCTCGAAATATTTCGAAAAAAATAAAATGGATTCTTACCTCAGTTCATCCTTTTTTTATTATTTTCAATGGGTCGCCATTTGACTCAAAATTTTGTCCTAATTGATATTTGTATATCTTATTAGGTTTTAATCGAACAATAGAAAAATATTCAACTTGAGATTTCTCTCAAAAAAAAGTTAATCGCTTTTTTGCCGTTGATTTTTTGTTGTATATATATATGTTGTAATATACAGGGTGATCCAAAAGTCCCGCACAACTTTAAAAATTAATAACTCCGCGAATATTCGCGCTAGAGAAATGCGGTGAACACCATTGTGTTCAGGATGCAATGGGATTTTTTATGGCAAATAATGTAAAATTCGAAATTGATTTTAGTTACAATTTTATTCGCCAGATGGCGCTCTACCAGAATCAGAGATTCAGCGGCCAAATTGTTTGATAAATTGAAAAATATAACTGATCGACACGTATTTTTCCTTTTTGAATACCAGGAAAGAACCCTAATAATATCAAATAACAAATTAATAAAACACCACTTCGCCAAAAGTATGAAGAATTGGTTAACGATTTTCAAATACAATCAGAGATATGCAAAATAGGTAAATGCAAATTAAAACATGTTGCAAAAAGAAAATTGATATTTTAGATACGGTTTGTTTCCGAAGATAATAAATTTCTAATATTTTTAATTCAACTTTCACTCAGTATCGATTATATTTATTTTAATTCATTTGAAAAATATGTATTTATCTCTGATAATTTATTTTACTCTGGAATGCCGTTGTTGTTGTCGTGTCCAATAAAGAGCCTCAGATGTACCATGCATCTCCATCACATCAGCAGCAATGTCCACTATCTTGGGTGTGTAAAGCTGCTGCTCTGGGTCTATGTCAAATTTCTGCAAGGCTGCGGCCATTGCTGGACATGAGGATATGTGGGTAGGTGTAAGTTCCACACCAGCACAATTGTTGCATGCCCTATAGGTTCTTGTGCCATCTGGATGTATTGTCATTCCTTTATAGTGTTTTGTTCTAAGTCTTGATATAATTTTGTCATTTTTCTCTCAGAGTTTATTTCGCATTTTGATCTTTTCTTATTTTTTTGTTTAATTATCTTGTATTCTGACAAAGAATCAGCGTCAAATAATGACATTTGTTCTTTCCTTTGGCTCAACTTTCTGGCTTCCTTTGCCAATTCAAATGCCATTTCATTACCCCCGATCCCAGCATGGGCAGGGATCCAATTAAGAATGCAGTTATTCTCCAATGGTTCCAGTTGGGTAAGTAACGAGTGTATTTTCTGTGTGATTTTAGTATTGCCCTTCTGAATTGCTTCTAGAGCGGATATGGAGTCGCTGTATATTAAAATTCCTTCTGCTTGATGCAGGGATGGTTGGTTAAGGCATACATCAAGGGCTTTCCAGATAGCTGTCAGTTCACAAGTGAAGTTTGACGAAATCTGTCCTGCTCCTTCTTTGATTTTGATGTTTGTTCCATCTTGCAGTATTATGTTAATTCCGGCCCTCCATTACTCAGGGTAAGGTCTGAAGATCCATCTGTATATGCTGTTAAAGGGCGTGGCCTAGCATTTTTAATCAATAATTTGTACTATGAGGACATAGCCGTTAATATTCCAAACACATTAGACCTCGAAACCCAAGGTATCAAAGTCTACCTCAATCAAAACAAAGCCATCAACATATACAATATGTATCACGCTCCAAACAATACATTTATTGACGATGGAACAATGGCTCAATTTCTTACAGACAACACTATTATTTTAGGTGACCTTAATGCCAAACATCAACTATGGGGATGTTCTACGCCAAACCCAAGAGGCAAAATACTATCAAACATATTTGACGACAATGCCTTCATGTGCTTAAATGATGGGAATCCTACCCATCATTCCTACAGCTATAATACTGCACAAGCCCTTGATATAAGTTTTTACTATCCTGACATTTTCCACAAATGCAAATAGCAAATATTAAAAGTTTTTGAAAGTGATCATTTGTCTAATTTGATAGAAATTAGCACCAAGACCAAAACTAGCTCAATTAAGAGAAATTATGGAACTTCTAAAAGGCTAATATGATATCTTTCGAAAACACCATTATTAAAGCAGCCAAGGTTTCAATACCAAGAGGTTATATTAAGAAATGGATTCCAAATTATACACACAAGGCAAAAAATATTCAAACACTTATAACTAAAAGAAATGAACTGCAAAAAAGTGCACCCAAAACCAAACAAATTGTAGAACTGAACTGAACATTGTGATTGCAAAATAAAAACGATTATACGTAAATGTGAAAAGGGAAAAATGGAAACAAACTTGTGAAAACCTGAACCCAGGCAAAACAAATTGACAGAGTCCAACCACAAACTGAAAACACAAATATGATTGAGAATACAGATGGTACACCAGCAACTAATGACAAAATTGCTGCCAATCTTTTAGGTAATTCATATCAAATAAGTAGTAAAATCAAGGTTGAAAAAAGGCCCGAAAGATTATTCATGACTGTAAAAATGTCACCAGCACTCATAATATTTTCCATGAAAAAAATCAATATGAAAGAGCTAGCTTATGCATTAGAAAACACTGACCTAAACAAGACTCCTGGGCCAGATGGAATCCATGGCCGAATGATATCAAACTTGGGCAAAATTGGCAAAGAAAGACTTCTTAATATTTTCAATAACTCCTGGAAAACTGGAAAATTGCCTCAAGACTGTAAAAATGCAACAATAATTCCCATTAAAAAACTTGACAAATCTGCTGATGACCCAAAAAACTACCGACCTATCTCCCTCACAAATATTTGCTGCAAATTAAAGGAAAAAATTATATTCAGACGACTCACCTACCACCCCGACACAAGAAATCTCTTACCAGAAGAACAATAAGGATTTAGGAAAGGACATGGGGCAATAGTCCAACTCTTATTTTTCACACAAAAGGTAAAAGATGCACAAAACAAAAAGCCAACTAACCACACCATAGCTGCTTTTAGACCTTACACAAGCTTTTGATAAGGTATGGAAAAACAAGTTGATTACAAAATTATACAAACATTTCAAAATTGATTGAAAAGCTATCACTTGGATAAATGATTCCCTTAAAAATATATACATCAGGGTCAAATATAATGGCACTCTATCTAAAACCTTCAAATTGTACCAAGGATTACCACAAGAATCAGTCCTTAGCCCAACTCTCTTCACCCTATTTATTGCAGGCATAGAAGACAAATTTTCACATAAAACCAATATTGGACTTTTCGCTGATGACATTATTCTATGGAGCAGCAACACTAACTGGAAAAAAGCTGAAAGAGATTTGAACAAGACTATTCTCCACCTAGAAAAATTTGCTAATAAACATAAATTAGAATTTAACGCCCAAAAATCTGAAACCTGTCTTTTTACTACCGATAAGAAACTATACAAAATAAGACCAAATATTATTCTGAAAGAACAACAATTGCAATATAATAAACATCCTAAATATCTCGACTACACCCTGGATCCAGAAATTAACTCCAGTAAACATATTGAAGGAGTTGTTAGAAAAGGAAGAGACCGACTAAAAATCTTGAAATATATTTCAGGAAGAGTGGAGAGCTGAAGCAACAACACTAAAATTAACTTACACATCTCTAATGAGACCTATCTTAAATATGGATATCAAATCTATGGTACAGCATCTGAAACAAATCTAAAAACACTGGAAAGGATACAACTAAATGCACCTAGAATTATTACAGGTCTTCGATATACCTGCCCTAATAATATTGTACTTTGCGAGGCAGACATTATGCCCTTAAAGGATAGAATAAGCTACAATCTGCCAAAATATATAAACAAAATCAAGAGTTATGAAAATAAACACAGAACTTTCAATTACATACTTATTTGGGAACCCAATATAAGACTAATAAAAGAAGGCCCTCTCCACCTGGCCAAAAGAAATGGATTTTAAAAATATAAAGTGGAAAAATATTATATTTAGCTGAAAAAATATCTACATGCGAACCACTAATAAAAATGTTATTTTTAATGCCACTTTAAACGAACCCACCAACAAACAATACCAAAATCCAGAATACTTAAAACAATTATCATTAGAAATAATTAATAAAATTCCTAAAAATGCAATAACTATCTATACCGATGGTAGCAGAGACGAGTTGGGACACACTGGCAGTGGCTCTCTCATTAAAACCACAAATGGCAATGAGAAAATGAACAGAAGAAACCCAGATTTTTGCTCAATCTTCAGATCAGAACTTATAGCCATCTATGAAGTCTTAAAATCAATCAGAAATACTAAACATCACGATATATGGATTCTTACTCATAGTAGAAGTGCCATACAACACTTGAGTCACACAGGGGAACTTAGAGACAAAGTAAGCAGGAACATAATTGGTTATCTCCAAAAACTCTCATACCTCAAAAATTCACCTTCAATGGATACCCTTACATGTTAGCATTGAAGGCAATGAAGCTGCTGATGCGCTAGCGAAAAAAGGCACAAAAGAACCCTTGCTACAGAAAAATAAACTTACTTTTAAAGAAATAGAAACAGTAGCCAAAATAAACAAGAACTGGAGGATCCCACCTAAGCACAGTTGGTACACCCTAGAGGCAGATGGCCACCCAGACCTTTCAGTCCACAAGCCGGCATGCGAAGCATGCCCTTCGCTGCTATTCTGTTCAACTCATTAGCCAAGTAACGGTATCCAAGCTAGTGCTTGGACATTGTACCTGGAAACACCACCTCCCAGACAACGTGTCTGGAAGGATTTCTATACCGGTGGCCTTAAATCACAGCAAAATAGGAAACTATCTACTGTGTCCAGCAGGGACCGCGGGGAGGCAGCCCCCGGTCGACTCTGTTCACTCACAGCTGAGGAAAAGCTCAGCTGCCACGTCGTGGGCTTTCTCAAGAAGCTTGCTGTGATTTCTCAGCAGCTTACTCTCGATCGCGCCCCTCGCCCTCCTTCTCTCTTCCTGCACACCCACTACCCTTGGACAATCCAAGACGTAGTGGCGTGCATTCACATCCCTTTCTCCATAGACGCAATCAGGGTTTCTCTTAATTTTAAATCTGTGGAGACTTGGGGAAGAGCCCATGTCCCGAACTACCCTAATGAGTTTGTGGGACATTACCTTACAGAGGTACTTGGGTGTTGTTACCCCATTGAATACCTCTCTCCCCTTCACAATGTTCCTCCATCTGTCCAACCATAAGTCCTGGACGTGACCCCTGATCCTCCTATAAACTTCTTTCTTGGTCACTGGGGTCCTCAGTGATCTACCTCTAAAGCATCCTGCCTTAGCGATCCTGTCTGCGAACTCATTACCTTCGATGAGGCTGTGTCTCCTAAACCAAGGGAGCTCCGGAGCCCGCGTCATCATCTCCAGCTCCTGGATTATTTGATGCGCGAGTTGCCCTTTCTCCAGATTGATAACGACGAGGGCCGACATACAATCTGAATAGAGGCGGTCCGGGCTGAAGTTCTTCTCGGCACACACTCTGAGGGCTACCCTGATCGCAACCAGCTCGGCTGAAAAGACCAATTCGTCCACTCTGAGTGCTAAACCTTCTTGGAAGATCAGCTCTCCATTAGTGTATATCACTACCCCAGCTCCAGTATTGGTTCCAGACTTACTACCATCAGTGAAAACCTCCGTGCCAATCTGTCGGCCTTCTAGGACTCCAATTCCACTTTGGCAACCACTGCGGAGGCTTCCTTGTGTCCCTCTTCGATTCCAGGGCCCCGCTTAAAGTCCCAGGGCATCTTCCCTTTTCTCCCAGATCTTCTGTCTGATGGTCTCCTCCTCTAGTTTCAATCCCAGGGGAATAAGCCCAGCGAGGACCAAAAAGACCTCACTGCTGGTAGTGCGATATCCCCCTGTGATTCTGAGTGCCGCTGTCCTCTGCACTCTCTCTAGAGTTGTTGCCACCTTCTGATCCCTGTTTCGGCGCTACCAAGCCCCGGAAGCATATAGCAAGATTGGCTCGACACAGGAGAGGCAGAGGTTCCTAAAAATAGTACCCTCCTTCTCTCCCCCCCCCCCTGTTGAGGGCCAACCAGGACAGGCCTGCACAAAGCCTCCCTGCCTCTCGCCACCATCTCCTCCGCCTGGTATTGCCAACCCATCTTGTCATCAATGACAACCCCCAGTATGCTCATCCTATTGACCAACGCTACCCTCCGTCCTTCCATCCGGATAGCTGGCTTGTGTTCCCATTTGATCCCTTTCCTTTTAGTTCTTATGTCTCTAGGCTTAAAGCTGAGGGCTTTAGTTTTGGAGACATTGAACTTAAGGCCAGAGTCATGGGCACAGATCGAGAAAATTTGGAGATAAGTTTCAACACACTTCTCAGCCTTCGCTCTCGAAGCAGTCTCAATGATGAGGAACTGGTCGTCAGCATAGAGAACCAGCCTGTCTCCCTCATGGAGCTCCTCCTGGAAAACGGTGTTTACCAGGATATTCCACAGAATAGGTCCGCAGCAAGAGCCCTGGGGGCAACCCCTAGCACAGTTTCTTTCCAACTTCCGCCCACCAAAACTGAGGCTAATCCGTCTATCCCTCAGGAAGTCAAGAATCAAGCTGCACAAATTATCAGGACAACCCATGTCCATCAAATTTCTCATCAACTTGTTCCAGCTCATGGAGTTGAACGCGCCATCAATGTCCAGGGCCACGAAAAGAACCTAAGTACCCTTATTTAAGCCCATCTCAACCCCCTCTAACACCTCGTTCAGAGCTGTGGTTGTGGACTTCCCTTCCCTAAAACCATGTTGGAAAGAGGAAAGGAGCTCATTACTCTCTAGCCAGTGCTTCAGTCGCTGAGCTAGTAGGCTATCCGGGACCTTACCTAGACACACTAGTAAAGAAAGCGGACGATAATCATTAGGAGAATTACCCTTTCTACCAGACTTTTCGAGAAGCACTACTCGGGCAACCTTCCATGCCTCAGGAAATGTACCAGTGTCCAGGCACTTATTGAATAACCTGGAAAGAAGCGATGGGTGCATCCTTACCAGGGCTTTCACGACCGTGTTATCGATCCCTTCGGGACCAGAAGATTTCCTTTTCCCGAACTTGAAAGCCGTCAGTGTCACCTCATTCTCAGAAAAGGGCGGATCCACCAAACCACAAGTGGTCAGAGAGATCTCGTCCTCTGGTTCCTCGTTTCCGAAGTGCCGATCCAAGTTGTTTTTATTTTGTCTTCTGCTTTCGAGCGAGTAGGTCTAGAACATATTCTCTCTGAATTTTCTCATTGTTGGTGGATGAAACAGCACCAGTGATTATTTTGGCCGCTTTTGCTTGAACACTGTCTAGTCTTACTTTTAGTGATGAGCTTGAGGGAGCCCAGACCGGTGTTGCATATTCCATTATCGGTCTTATTAAGGTGGTATATGTTTTTCTGAGAATTCTGGGTTTTGCTCCCCAATTTGTTCCACATAGCCTTCTCAGAATGTTTAGTTTTCTGATAGCTCTATTTGAGGTGCTAATTATGTGCTATGAAAATTAAAATTCCTCATAAATAATAATTAAAATAATTTTGTTGACATCTTGTCAATACATACACAGTCTGCACTATTAAAAAAAAGATAATATGCATTATATTGTTGCACTGGGCTGCGGTTTGGCAGATTCTTCAGTCTTGTTTCTCTCCTCAGACGTGTCTTGCATCTTTCCAGAACGTGTCTCAACCATTCTACAGGGTTAAACCAGTCAATAATAAGACAACTATATATTTAGGTAACACCTAGAATGTCTCTTTATTTATCACATCCAAGTTTAAAGCAGGTGGGGCATTTAGTGTATCAAAATACAAATGTTTTATAGTACATAATATTTTATGGTAATAATCTGTTTTATAAAAATAAATAAATGTATAATTGAAATATTATAAATAATTTTAAAAATACGCGCATTAATCATGATGCAACAATATACACTATGTACAATGAATATGGCGCCTCTGCCAGCGCTGCAGAGTTTGGTGGAGAATCGCCAGTGGGTCTCCAGCGACACCACGCATTTTGCGATCTACGATGAATACGTAGATCGCGTACTTCGCCGCTTAGGAGATGGTGATGGCGTGGTCCTCGAGACCAACTGGAAAGATCCAGGACTGCAGTATCACACCTAGGTATTATGGATTTCTAATTTTATCAATTATTTGTTTGTTTATGCTTATTTTGTGGTTATATTTATGCCTTTTTCCCTTGGAGTGGAGAAGACGCATAGGTTTGGTTTTATTGGGTTTATGGTCATTTGGAGTTCCATTGCCCACTTCTCCAGTCCTCTCATTGATGTCTTCAGTATCTTTTACGATTTTTCTATGCTGCTACTTGTGTGCCATATGGCTTTATCATCTGCATAACAGGCAACCTTTGTGTCTTCAGTGAGGTAAGGATGTATGTCGTTAATATATAGCAGATAGAGTAGAGGACTGAGCACAGATCCCTGAGGTACACCAGCCCATGTTCTTCCTTCCTTGGAAAATTCTCCATTGACCCGAACCTTTAACCTTCTTCCCCTTAAGAAGTCTGCAATCCAGATTAAGGTTTTTCCTCTTACTCCGATGTTGTGCAGCTTTTCACGTAATTTCTCCCTCCACACTCGATCAAAAGCTGAGGTCATATCAAGGAATATAGCCGTGGTCTTCTTTGGCGGTTTTTCCCGGAAAGAATCTATTATTGATTGACAGAAGTAGAACAGTTGATCAGTTGCACAGTGCTGGGATCTATAGGCCGTTTGGTAGAGGTTTATTTTATTATTTTTTTGTGAGCCAGACTATGAGCCTAGAGTGGATAATTCGTTCTGGTATTTTACAAAGTATGCTGGCGAGAGCAATTGGCCGATAGTTCTTGTATTCCTTGGCATCTTTGTTTGGCTTCAGTATTGGCACTATAATTGATATCTTCCAATTCTTTGGTAGTTTACCAGTTTGCCATGAAATGTTCAGTATTCGTAGGAGTTGATTATTAGCTTTGACTTCAAAGTGTTTAATCATTTGACCAAAGATTAGATTATCTCTTGGTGACCTCTTGGATGTTTTTATTGATGAGTTTAGCTCATTCAGTGTGAAGTCTCTCGAGAAAATATCTTGTTGATGGAAGTTTCTTGCTTGTTTAACTAACTGGTTTATATTATTTTTAGAGTCCTGTCTTCATTCGTATAGTTGAGTATGGAAGTGCTTGAAAGATATTCAGCAATTATGTCAGCCATCTGTTTGTTCTCGTTCTCGCTGTTCTATTCATATCGGTTAGAGTATTGGAGGATTGGTGTTGGTTTTGATTGTTCTCTAACACTCTAATTATATTCCAGTGTTGGCTGTCCTTTCTTGGATCCATTTTTTTCGCAGAATTCTGCCATTTTTCTTGTTTGAATATCTAAATTTCTTGTTATATTTTGTGAATAATTTCAATGAGTTCCTTTCTGTTTTATTTGTTTTAAGAAGTCCATTGATATTGTCTCTCTCTCTGAAATCATTGCCTCGATGTTGTGGTCCTTCCAGTAAGGTATCCACAGGTCTTCACGTCTACCTCTAGTTATCGATGCTCTTTTGCAGCTTTTTAAATGTTCGAAGAGAATTTTTCCAAGCTTTTGTCAAGCGTTCTGTAATTCAATTTTTCGTTGCACAGTTCTTCAAGCTTTTCTGTGAATTTTTTTCAAGTCGGCTTTCCTAAAGTTCCATGTTCTTTTATTCTAATGGACATTCTCAATTTTGAAGTTTAGGGTTGTTAAAATTGGTCTGTGGTCACTGATTGCACCTCTCAGGATTTTCCATTGTGTTGTGGGTGCGATGTTGTAATTTATCGCTGTTATGTCTATTGCGGATTCTGTGCCTGTGGACTTAGATAGATAGGTGTTCTCTCCGTTATTTAACGGTGTAAGGTCGAGGTCGGTTAGCATGTCCTCAACCTACTGACTTTTGTTATCCTGGACAGGTGATCCCCGAATTGAACTTTTGGCGTTAAATTCGCCGAAGTATGATTGTGATATCCGAAGACGCTTCACTTAATGTCTCTATTGTGTGTACCCATACAAAATGCAAAGATTTCACGAGCTGAAAGTTGGCGATTTTGAGATGCATCAAGAATTCGCTGAATGGGTTTTCCGGCAAATTGATATTGATGAAAACTGGCTGTCGAATGTTCTGTGGACAGATGATGCTCACTTTTCTCTAAACGGAGAATTTAACATTCAAAACAGCCGCATTTGGGTGTTCCCATATTGCAGGGTAAAAGCACTAAGCGAAATAACATTCATGAAAGATGGAGGACCTCCTCATATCTCCCGAGGTGCCAAACAATTGCTGAAGGATACGTTCGGTGAAAATCGTGTGATAGGTCGCCACTTTATATACCAGTGGCCTCCAAGATCAACAGACTTGACGCCTTGCGATTTTTGTTTATGGGGATACATTAAATCGTGTGTTTATCGATGCTGGCCTACCACATTGGCCATGTTGAAGGCTTCTATCAGATGGCACGCTTTATCAATTTAACAGATATGTTATTTAATGCTGTCCATTCTGTCATTTATCGTCTGCAGGCGGTGATTGAGAATGAAGGGTGCCACATTGAGCAAGGATTGTGACCTAATACAAGAGATAAGGCAGTTACCTCACGTGTTGTATAAGCCGCCATGTATTATATTATCTATCAATATTTTGCAGCTCTTTGTGTTGGGATATGGGGATAATAAATGCTGTCCTCACATCTTGACTCTTTTTTTTTTGTGAACAGTAATATTTTGTTTGTCATTTGCTCACATATTATGTCGTGCAAACCAGAGTGTTATAACTTCTCGAATAACACTGGTACACACAATTTTACCCCTTATGTTTAGTTTTTCGCTTTTCGCTCATTAGAAGAAATACATAGATAATAGATAACATAGAAATACATACATAAGAAATACATGTAGCATAAGGAATATTTTCTGTACACCAATAACTTTAGAAATTTTGTGAAAAAAAATAATACAAAATGATTTTACTACCACGTTTTTCAATGCAAAAGGTCGATTTAAAATTTATTTTTATTTGAGGGGACACATTTTTAAAATTGTTCACAGTATAATAAACAATGATAACATTTGACAAGCCCATAGGATATTTGGAATAAAATACGACAAATATATTTTGTCACTCCTTTCTATATTTCATTTGTTCGATCATGACAAATATCCAGTTAAATAGTCAAGGGTCGCCAATCAGTCAAGAAACTACACATTTCTTATAGCAAGAAATCATATTAATAGTGCCATCATAATTTTTGGTACTATATTAACATTTCAAAAATTCGTGTATTGATATCAGCAGTGTTTTTCAAACATTCAATCTATTTCACAAAACCTCATATAAAAATAAATATTTTGCTACATGTTTTAATTTGCATTTACCTATTTTACATATCTCTGATTGTATTTAAAATCGTTAAACAATTCTTCATATTTTTGGCGAAGTGGTGTTTTAGTAATTTGTTATTTGATATTATTAGGGTTCTTTCCTGGTATTCAAAAAGGAAAAATACGTGTCGTTCAGTTATATTTTTCAATTTATCAAACAATTTGGCCGCTGAATCTCTGATTCTGGTAGAGCGCCATCTGGCGAATAAAATTGTAACTAAAATCAATTTCGAATTTTTCATTATTTGCCATAAAAAATCCCATTGCATCCTGAGCACAATGGTGTTTACCGCATTGCTCTAGCGCAAATATTCGGGGAGTTATTAATTTTTAAAGTTGTGCGGGACTTTTGGATCACCCTGTATTTCAACATATGCATGATATCCATATGTAATATAGTTATAGTGTAACAACCAAAATTGTAGACATAATCCAACTCGCCAGTTTGACCATCATGTAATACAAAAACGAAATAATAAAATTAGATTGAGAGACAGCCGACGCCCAGAAAGGAGAAAGGTTCCGATTACACCGTCGGTCCGAAAAACAGTCGGATTACAGACAGTCTCTCTCTGGCACTAGAATAGATCAGACGCTCCTTGAGCTGCGTCTGCT
This sequence comes from Cordylochernes scorpioides, assembly GCA_030710605.1. Taxonomy (NCBI): domain Eukaryota; kingdom Metazoa; phylum Arthropoda; class Arachnida; order Pseudoscorpiones; family Chernetidae; genus Cordylochernes; species Cordylochernes scorpioides. The sequence continues at coordinate 103,751,191 of CP092866.1, read as the reverse complement.
TCTCGGTCTCCCTAATTCGGAGATGACATCCAACATGCCTCGTCCGTTTGTGCTATCCCATTCACGCCTGAACCCACTCTGACCATTGTGGCCCCCAAGACTGCATCTAACCAACATACCACACTAGGGCCCATTGCCCTGTATGGATTCGCCATACAACAACAAAATAATGCAGCAATTTTTTCTCCCTTTCCCCATGTGCACGTTAGCCTTTGTTTGAAAAGGGATTTATTTACACATCTGTTCTAAAACTTTCCTCGCTACCTCTTTTGTGTGTGAATCTATTTACAATTGATCTGTAGAAATTATAGAGTTCTATTGCTATATTTTTTCTTTTCTGAAATAGTTCTCAGCGTCTTCAGTTGGTTGCTAAATCTTCAGAAGGTGTTTTTAAGAGTTTTTTTCTCTTTCTTCACCTAAATATTTGCATTCTATGATATAGTGGAAGATTTCATCAGATATCATATTTCCACAAATCCTGCAGTGAATGTTTTCCTTTTTGATGATAAGAATATGACTTTCTCTATCTAGAGTTGAAGTAATTCTAGTCCGTGCAATGAAGGCTATTATCTCCGACTAGACGAATGGCCCGGGCAACGCCCGGGTTTTACCCGAGTGCGAATATATTTTAAAAACGTTTTATTCTTCATCTAGATCTTCATCTTGTCTACACCTTGTATACATCTTGCTTCCTAGGGTTGCCTAGAGTGGCCGCTATAGACAGGGTGGTCTGTATAGACAGGTGGATGTTACACACAGCTGATAACAGGGTTGCCTAGAGTGGCCGCTATAGACAGGGTGGTCTGTATAGACAGGTGGATGTATCACACAGCTGATAACAGGGTTGTCTAGAGTGGCCGCTATAGACAGGTGTATGTATCACACAGCTGATAACAGGGTTGCCTAGAGTGGCCGCTATAGACAGGGTGGTCTGTATAGACAGGTGGATGTATCACACAGCTGATAGCAGGGTTGTCTAGAGTGGTCGCTATAGACAGGGTGGTTTGTATAGACAGGTGTATGTATCACACTGCTGATAACAGGGTTGCCTAAGGTGACCGCTATAGACAGGGTGGTCTGTATAGACAGGTGGATGTAACACACTGCTGATAACAGGGTTGTCTAGAGTGGCCGCTATAGACAGGGACCACTATAGGGACCTATACAGTGACCGCTATAGTCAGGGTGGTCTGTATAGACAGGTGGATGTATCACACAGCTGATAGCAGGGTTGTCTAGAGTGGTCGCTATAGACAGGGTGGTTTGTATAGACAGGTGTATGTATCACACTGCTGATAACAGGGTTGCCTAAGGTGACCGCTATAGACAGGGTGGTCTGTATAGACAGGTGGATGTAACACACTGCTGATAACAGGGTTGTCTAGAGTGGCCGCTATAGACAGGGACCACTATAGGGACCTATGCAGTGACCGCTATAGTCAGGGTGGTCTGTATAGACAGGTGGATGTAACACACTGCTGATAACAGGGTTGTCTAGAGGGGGGCAGGGAGGACACGTGTTCGCCGGCAGCCAATGGGCGCGCATTCTATCCGTGAGCTTCAGACAGAATAAGGCAATTATATAAGTAGACTAGACGAATGGCCCGGGCAACGCCCGGGTTTTACCCGAGTGCGAATATATTTTAAAAACGTTGTCTTGGGTGGTCGCTATAGACAGGGTGGTCTGTATAGACAGGTGTATGTATCACACAGCTGATAACAGGGTTGTCTAGATTGGCCGCTATAGACAGGGTGGTCTGTATAGACAGGTGTATGTATCACACTGCTGATAACAGGGTTGCCTAAAGTGACCGCTATAGACAGGGTGGACTGTATAGACAGGTTGATGTATCACACAGCTGATAGCAGGGTTGTCTAGAGTGGCCGCTATAGACAGGTGTATGTTTCACACAGCTGATAACAGGGTTATCTAGAATGGCCGCTATTTACAGGGTGGTCTGTAAAGACAGGTGGATGTATCACACAGCTGATAACAGGGTTGTCTAGAGTGGTCGCTATAGACAGGGTGGTCAGTGGTCGCTATAGACAGGGTGGTCTGTATAGACAGGTGGATGTAACACACTGCTGATAACAGGGTTGTCTAGAATGGCCGCTATAGACAGGTGTATGTATCACACAGCTGATAACAGGGTTGTCTAGAGGGGGGCAGGGAGGACACGTGTTCGCCGGCAGCCAATGGGCGCGCATTCTATCCGTGAGCTTCAGACAGAATAAGGCAATTATATATATAGATGACAGATTCCATGACAGGTATCGTTCTGGCATAAATGAATTACAGAGAAGTTTATAGTTTGCAAAATATTTCGAATTGTCGAGTCTAGTCCAACAGGACAAACTACATCACGACATTCAGTCGGCAGGATCATTTGCATCATCACATATATTTTTTTAAAGTTTAATTAATTAATTGTTCCCACAGAGTATTTGTGTGAGATCACAAGTAAATAGGTGCAATAGGCGCTGTAAGAAGATAAGTTTCTCTTTGTTTACTATAAGTTCCGATTTTATTTTGTTCTCTCTATTGTAAATCAATAATGTTTGATTAGGTTTCTTGGAATCAGTATCTTTAAAAAGTCTAAGAAAAGTCAACATTTTTACATATTTCCACTACCAGCTGATCTTCCAGCTGTTTTAATAACTGTTATTACAAAAGGACTTTTTAGACTCAATAAAAATATCACAAGACAGTTAGCATTTCAGTTTAGATATCTTGGGATTTTTCGTTTACAGGTGTGATGAAATAATATTCTGGTGCTTCAATATTCATCCAGAATACGAACTAATATTGCCAATTTAAAAAATTAAAATAACTATATACAGTTAAAACCGTCTATAGTGCCCCCTCTAAATAGCGCCTTCCTTTCTATAGCGCCCGATTTTAAACATTAAAATGTAAACATTTCACATTAAAAGTGACTTGTCTATAGCACCCCCTCTCTATAACACCCTATTTTGGTGAATCCCAAGAGAGGGCGCTATAGACAGGTTTAACTGTATTTAAATTTGAATGAAATTATATTTTACGTAGAAAATGAAGGAAGCCAAACTTCAGGATGACACGGCAATTTATTTAAGGTACAAACACAAACTGACATTGATAAAATACAAGAGAAGCAATGATGGAAGTATTTGCAGAGTAATAAAATATATAAACATCAAAATTAATAATCTCTCTCTGTTTAAATCACAAATAATAAATACTTTACTAAAATATAACTACATCATTACCACCCCGTCGTATATGTTGGAACAGAGAAATTTAATCGTATCTTCATCGAAATACCAACTTATGCGATGTTTTCATTAAAACATAAAAACTATTAAAATACAATTATGAAAACAGATTAATGTTTATACTGGGAATCACTTTGTAGATGGAATTATAAACACTCATGGACAATACTTAAGAAAATGAAAAGTCTTTAATGTCCCAGTTGTCTATTTTTTTTTTTTTTAGACAGTGACAATTTTGTTCACACTTGATTATCTCATATGTCTTCAATAAAGGCCACTGTGATTCAAATATATTTCAAGAGTTATTGTTTTAATCCCGGTATACATGCTACAAGATAAAACTTCCGTAAGTTTTGTCCAAGAGTTTAAAATCAACGCTCTCTATATAAATAAAACAGGGATTACAAAAAGACGCCGCAATTCTTTTTATTAATTGTATAAAGTAGCTTTCTGGCAAGTCTTTTCTCAGTAAACTGAAATATAAAAAATGTAATGGAGAGATATTATATGGCGTATTTTAAAGATATATATGTACACACACAAAGCTTTATTAAGACCACCGGTCTTACACAGATTCACCACAGGAAGAAAGGAAGCATAGATGGAGCTCCTATACTCCAGGCAGCGCAGAACCCAACAACAGCCTCCAGGTCCGACACATGTCCAATGGCCACACGTTCCTTCGAGCATACTCGTACGTCAAGGTTAGCGAATCAATAAAAAAGCTAGTGTGGAATCAGCCGCGTTCTAGTCTTCGCTTTCCTCGTCCAAATGGAAGATATATCTATGCAAATATAGGACATAAGAATTTAAGAATTACAGAATCCTCCATAGAAGTGCAAAAAATAAAACCCAAAGACCCAAACCATCAAGAACCCAAATACAATCAACAAAAGTATACAGCTATGTCTCGCTTCTATCTTAATACTTGCTCTTTTTATATGTATGTATATTGATATTAATATCTATAAACTGTCCATTTTCTAATGGCTAAGTTCATCAACCTTTTCATAGTTTGTTCTTTGAAAATTATCAATTATGTAAATTCTTATGTCCTATATTTGCATAGATTATCTTTAAATTTCTATATAATATCTCTCCATTATCTTTTTAGTTATGTTTTAGTTTAATGAGGAAGGACTTGCCCGAAAGCTAATTTATACAATTAATAAAAAAAGAGTCGCGAGGTCTAATGCTTTTTTGTAAATTGCCGAAATCCGCAAACCTGTGATAATGAAAACAGCGATTAAATTTAAAATCGAAAAATATCGCTTAAAAATCAAAATGTTGTTATTGAAGTGTAAAATGATCTTATATAAATGAAAAATGTTATTAAAGTATAAAATATTGTTAAAATGAAGTGTAAAATGTTGTCTTAAAATTGCAAAACCTATATATAAAACGGAAAAACTCATTTTAAATCGTTTATTTAAGTCGATATTTACTGGGTCAAAAATAATATTATTTTCACTCAGTGATTAAAAAGAAATCTGGAAATAATTGAGAGGGAAACTTAGAAAACTCGAGATTATTACCAAAAAATCCTTTCGAAATGCCAAAAATAAAAGCCGAGAAAATTAAACAACAAATGCCATTTTTTTATAGATAAATGTTTTTTTTATTTTTATATAGAACTTCGATCGTTTTTTAACAGCGCTACTTTTGAAGGTGAAAATAAAGCAATAGGGAAACTATTTTTCAGATTTTTTAGTAACTATTGATTTTGTAAACGTGGTAAAATATTCTAATAGAGACAGATATTTGTAAATATATTTGTTTTCTATCTTTTGAGAAAAAAAATGAAATATTGAGATTTGACCCTAACTAAAGGGTCTCTATTAAAACCCAGATTAGATCCCATAGCGGTTATTCTGATTCTTTTATAAATCGACCAATGAGTTGAGATGTTCATATAGAATTTAAAGTCGAACTGCTTTCTACAGATGAAGGCATGTTGTAAATTTAACGCTAAAAAGTCCCAACTCTCTACCTAAAATAATTTTCATGGCCTGGTACTAAGGCTGAATTTCTTAGAATAATTCTCAAAATCACCCACGGGCATTAAAAAAGGAAGGAAATATTTTCGAAATGTTACAATAGGTGTGTTTAGGTTATTCCCAGTACTAATTAAACTCAAAAAAAGGTTAAAACACAGAAATAATATTGAATACTATTATTCAGAATACTTTTCTGCCATATTTTTCAGAGTTTCCATCGTTTCTCCTTTGCTTCTAAATATCCATAAAATATTTTCATTTAGATGTTCCTCATATGTTTATGATTTTCCTACACATTGGCCTTTCTAGAGTGAAAATTCTTAAATATAAAACCTTTTTGAGTTTCAGGAATGTAAAAAATCGGTGAGGGGGAGGGGGGTAGCTCTAAATTGTGGAAGAGGCAAATTTTGGGATAGCATTTGAAAAGAATCTTTTGGTTATCTTTGGCGATTATTTTTCTGGAAACAAAATATAAAAATTAAAAAAACTATATATAAAAATTAAGAAAAAAGGCACTTTTTCTTAATTTATCTACCTTATCCCAGTACAATTTCACATTTGTACTATTTTTTACATCTATATAAAAATTTTTACAAAATGAAATCCCAATAAAAAAAGACAAAAGTTGCTGACAACGGGGGAAGGTGGGGAATTAAAAGCTCAATTCAGGGTGTTACTGACAAAAATAGGATTTCCAAGAAGTATATAATTGGTCAAAAACGGGATGACATCAACACCCCTTGGCCTTTTAAAAAGCTGCCGTGAGGGAAAGGACAGCTTGTTTGGAGTTCTCGTGTATAGAGAGCGCACACCTATCTGTGTTTTTTCCCCTTTGTCAGCTAATGCGTCCAATTTGGAGTCTGAAATGCTCTCTTCTTTGCTCTGTGTGCTTTAACCCGACTGTCTACCTCACATATATATCAAGATAAGGTATGGATCCCGACTTCAAGAGGTAAGGCAAAAATTAGCAGCGTCATTTCCACGAAACTAATAAAAACTGCCCAAGCTTTTCTCTGACCTTTAAGAGCTTTGTCTACTTATACTACCAGTTCTACAATTCGGAAGAAAATCTGAAAAAAAAATCGTTAGAAAATGAAAATAAAATGACTAAAAGAGACGCAGTGTTTTTGCTATGCCTCTTCACCAAGACTGTATATAGCTGATGGCCCTTTTCCTTATTGATACATTCTTCCTTTCCACTCTTTTTTGGACTCTGGGACTAGATGAAATGGCTTAATTAAAATCTCTTTTTTGTTGTTATTGTATATATAAGGCTTCCTGTGATATAAAAGCTACATTCTACCAGATACAAAAAGTACGCTTAACCGCGCACATTTAGTAAAAAGTAAACTTGAAGAAAAAAGGATTGACAATAAATAAATATTCATTAAATATTTAAAAACTAAAACGGCAAGGAGGTTAGTGTAAGTGGTAGCTCAGGTACGATTAACACAAAATTTAATACAAAGCAATAACACACCATCTATATATAACAAATTAAAATATTAAGACGCGAATTTTTCTTTCATACATAAATCAAACTTCTACTGTCTTTATTGCGATGAAAAAATATTGGGTGGACTTTGCTTATCAGTGATGAGCCCTTTCAGCGGTTTCGCCAATTTTTTAATCCACCAGACCGCTTCTTTAGATCTTTAATACTGTATTGGATCATTCTGCTTATATATGATACATTGAAGGGTGGAATCTCAGAATTGGTATGAAGACTAGAGTGTCCAACTCTCTCTAAATATTTAAAATGCCTCCTTGTATGTTCTTTATATTTACATAAGTGGCTATGGCATATTCGCTCTAGCAGGTGGCTGATCTCTTATTAGAAAATGAATGTTTGACTGAGTATAGGTAAGCACATGTGTGAAAGATACTTTAACAAAGATATGTTTAAAAGAGTTAAAAGTAGAGAAGTGATCTGGGTGTTCAAGTAGATTTTAAAAAACAACTTTATGATCGTACAACTAAAGACTCACTATCATCTATCTGAAAATAAGAATCCGACTAAACTTTTTTTCCTGAAAAATTAGTTGTTATCAGTAATTTGACACCTATTGGGCGTCCAACTTCTACTTCGCCTATTCTCTGCTGTTTTTGAATAAACCAAATATTTAAATATGATGATAAATTTAAATTATTCTCTTCTAAATTATATCTGTAGCATTTTGTATAAATGTTTCATCTATAGAGTTCTAATTAATTTGACGCTAAATTTATTGGAAAAAAATTCGTTGTTCGAGAATTCCTTTGAGAAATTTAGCCTCGAGGGTTTGTTTAAAAATTACAGTAGAACTGACGAATGTACGCGATGTAAACATGGAGAGGTGATGTTAGGACATATAACGGAATATATCTTGTTGTTTGTTGATCATGATACTTTGAGATGTATTTGAACAGAGACGGTACAAACCTTGTAGAATGACTGAGAAAAACACCATTATAATATATTCAACAATATTTATAGAGAACTCTATTTTTTAATATCGCTCTATTGTCCTTTGAAATCTAGAATCCCAATCGTCGTCTAATCAACAGCAAAGTTGGACAAAACCATCGACAACAAAATCATGGACAAAACTTAAGGGAGTTGTACCTTGTAGCAGGCAAATCAGGATTCAGACAATAACTCTGAAAGATATTTGATACACAATGACCTTTATTGAAGACGCACGAGAAAAACCAAGTGTGAACAAAATTGCCTCTTAAAAAAAAAAAAAAAAGACGAATGGGGATATCAAAATATGAAGTTTCCTTAAGTTTTGTACATGAATGTATATGTAAATATCTGCGTTGAATATGTTGGAATTGGCTAGATAGATCAATCCTTCTGTTTATGCTGTTATTGTCTTTGGAGATTAGAGATTTCATAATAAGAGACTTGTCTTTGGAGAATATGCTAAGGAAATGGATGACAGGTCTTTCTGTTGAAACAACAAACTGCCTACAGATGTATTTAGATTTCAGGATTAAGAGACAATCAAATTAATATTAAAGATACGTTTTGTTCTAAAGTTCTAGCGATTGTTCATTGATCAATGATAACCTTCTGGTGACTCCCTCACTTCATTAAGCCTATTTGGGCTTCATATAACATACACTCACAGACACACCTGAGGATCATTCTAAGGGAATACAGCAATAAAAAGGAAGAACGGATTATATTGTTAAAATACGATTCAGGCGCACCCCGAACACAAGAGCTGAACTACGTCGCAGTCACCAAGAGACAAGAGTCTACTCGGGGATTGAAGAATGAACTTGGTTTCACCTTCGCCGGACAATGGAGAGAGTCATGGACTTCCATAAATACAATTATACGATCTCATAAGATATACAAACATGATTCAATGAGCAACTTTGTAAAAGCTAAGGGTTATTAAAATATATGTAAGGAACGTAAATCCTCATACAAGATACTAAAAATATATTTACACACATTGACTATCAATCCCAAGAAGATTCACTGCAAAATTTTAGTA
>CP092866.1:103719063-103736489 GCA_030710605.1 Cordylochernes scorpioides | reverse complement strand
AACCAACACATTGCTGGGAACACTCGGTGAACTGGTTCACTAAGGTAACCAACACATTGCTGGGAACACTCGGTGAACTGGTTCACTAAGATAAACAAGGCATTACGGGGGACACTTGGGGAGCTGGTTCACTAAGATAACCAACACATTGCTGGGAACACTCGGTGAACTGGTTCACTAAGGTAACCAACACATTGCTGGGAACACTCGGTGAACTGGTTCACTAAGATAAACAAGGCATTACGGGGGAGACTTAGAGACCTGGTTCACTAAGGTAACCAACACATTGCTGGGAACACTCGGTGAACTGGTTCACTAAGATAAACAAGGCATTACGGGGGAGACTTAGAGACCTGGTTCACTAAGGTAACCAACACATTGCTGGGAACACTCGGTGAACTGGTTCACTAAGATAAACAAGGCATTACGGGGGAGACTTAGAGACCTGGTTCACTAAGGTAACCGACACATTGCTGGGAACACTCGGTGAACTGGTTCACTAAGATAAACAAGGCATTACGGGGGAGACTTAGAGACCTGGTTCACTAAGGTAACCAACACATTGCTGGGAACACTCGGTGAACTGGTTCACTAAGATAAACAAGGCATTACGGGGGACACTTGGGGAGCTGGTTCACTAAGGTAACCAACACATTGCTGGGAACACTCGGTGAACTGGTTCACTAAGATAAACAAGGCATTACGGGGGAGACTTAGAGACCTGGTTCACTAAGGTAACCGACACATTGCTGGGAACACTCGGTGAACTGGTTCACTAAGATAAACAAGGCATTACGGGGGAGACTTAGAGACCTGGTTCACTAAGGTAACCAACACATTGCTGGGAACACTCGGTGAACTGGTTCACTAAGATAAACAAGGCATTACGGGGGAGTCTTAGAGACCTGGTTCACTAAGGTAACCGACACATTGCTAGGAACACTCGGTGAACTGGTTCACTAAGATAAACAAGGCATTACGGGGGAGACTTAGAGACCTGGTTCACTAAGGTAACCAACACATTGCTGGGAACACTTGGTGAACTAGTTCACTAAGATAAACAAGGCATTACGGGGGACACTTGGGGAGCTGGTTCACTAAGATAACCAACACATTGCTGGGAACACTTGGTGAACTAGTTCACTAAGATAAACAAGGCATTACGGGGGACACTTGGGGAGCTGGTTCACTAAGGTAACCAACACATTGCTGGGATCACTCGGTGAACTGGTTCACTAAGGTAAACAAGGCATTACGGGGGACACTTGGGGAGCTGGTTCACTAAGGTAACCAACACATTGCTGGGATCACTCGGTGAACTAGTTCACTAAGGTAAACAAGGCATTACGGGGGACACTTGGGGAGCTGGTTCACTAAGGTAACCAACACATTGCTGGGATCACTCGGTGAACTAGTTCACTAAGGTAAACAAGGCATTACGGGGGACACTTGGGGAGCTGGTTCACTAAGGTAACCAACACATTTCTGGGAAAACTCGGTGAACTGGTTCACTAAGGTAAACAAGGCATTACGGGGGACACTTGCGGAGCTGGTTCACTAAAGTAACCAAGGACAGATTTTAAACTGAAGGATGACACGGACAGTTGGAGATCCATATATACGCTCATGTAACCTAAGCTACTTATTAATAGACATTATCAGGCAGATTGGTAACAGCGAAGAGAGATAGAATTACAATGTTCTATAATTTTGAATCACACAAAAAGAAGTTTTTTCAAAATTATTCTAAGCTATAAATGTGAAAATATTCGGAAGACCTGATCTCATCCATGGTAAACTTTCTCAGAAGTTTCGTCAATTTAATCTTCTAGCCAACTATCGTGCTGCCCTTTCTGCTTATGTAATCTGTAGTTGCATATATACACACATGTATTTCAGAATGTCATCCAAGAGTAAATCCTGGAGTATCAACTACAACCAACACACCTGTGTCCACATTGACTCTACAGAAATTAAACAAGTTCAACCTGTGTCCATATTGTGAAAACCATCTACACACAAATGATAATTCTCTCAACTCCTGCAATTCCAGATGGCTACATACCAGTGCCCTCTTATAAAAGCGCCGTTTTGCTGAAGATCCAAAATGTGATTGGGTTGAGAGATATTTAGCTGTCCCCCTGTGGGATTACTTACTGGCAGGAATGAGTTTGTTGCAAGAATTAGACGAAAATTGAAGCTATTCAATATTTAGAAATTCATTGCTGGCTTCTAAGCAGCTCTAAATCAGCAGCAATATCCAACTTAGACCTTGATTTCGACTCTTTCAAATGCATACAAAAAAGAAACATTCAAGCAAAAATACAGGAATCAACATTCTATCATTGGTATCTGAACCAAAAGCCTGGATCTATTCTGGTATGTGGGGTGAACCGATAGGCAGCAACATGTATTTCCAGGCTCAAAACTGGCCATACATGACCACTCCTCTTCCAGGAAGGTGTAAAGACCTTCCCAATATGCACCATATACAGGACCAAAGAGACCTCACCAGACCACCTCTTCGAATGCATGGAAGCCTAAAGACAAGACCTATATTCCAACCCTACCAAAATAGTGAATATGATCTATGAATTTAGTGTCCATGACCTTGTATAACTATACAATGAAATAATTAAAAAAAGGAAAACGACCTTAGTTAGCGGTAAATCCGTACATTGGTTTTCCCAACTTTGTTTTCTCCACAGCAGGAAAACCTAAAATTTAAATAAGATTTTGATGACACTTAACCAGAAAAATCTTCGCAATGGGTGTATAAATCAAGAGCACAATATTCGCATATGATACAAGTATTTGTTAAGAAGAGACCAAAGGTGAAAGTGACGAGTTTCTTTTACTTTTTGTTCTCTTCAAACAATGATATCCTGCAATTCATTCTATTAAAACAGATATATAATACAGATTCACCAAGGAAGGAAGCATAGTTGGAGCTCCTATACTCAAGGCAGCACAGAACCCAACAACAGCCTCCATTGTCTTATACAGATTCACCACAGGAAGGAAGCATAGCTGGAGCTCCTATACTCTAGGCAGCAAGAACCCAAAAACAGCTTCCAGGGGGTTATACAGATTCACCACAGGAAGGAAGCATAGTTGGAGCTCCTATACTCAAGGCAGCAAGAACCCAACAACAGCCTCCAGGGTCTTATACATATTCACCACAGGAAGGAAGCATAGTTGGAGCTCCTATACTCAAGGCAGTACAGAACCCAACAACAGCCTCCAGGATCTTATACAGATTCACCGCAGGAAGGAAGCATAGATGGAGCTCCTATACTCAAGGCAGCAAGAACCCAAAAACAGCCTCCAGGGGGTTATACAGATTCACCACAAGAAGGAAGCATAGATGGAGCTCCTATACTCAAGGCAGCACAGAACCCAACAACAGCCTCCAGGGTCTTATACAGATCCACCACAGGAAGGAAGCATAGATGGAGCTCCTATACTCCAGGCAGTACAGAACCCAAAAACAGCCTCCAGGGTCTTATACAGATTCACCGCAGGAAGGAAGCATAGATGGAGCTCCTAACCCAGCTCCTAACCCAACAACAGCCTCCAGGGTCTTATACAGATTCACCACAGGAAGGAAGCATAGATGGAGCTCCTATACTCCAGGCAGCACAGAACCCAACAACAGCCTCCAGGTCCGACATATGTCCAGTGGCCACACCGTGCATACGTCAAGGTTAGCGTATAACTGAAAAGGCGAGTGTAAAATCAGCCGCGTTCTTGTAGTTTTAGGGAATTATTACAGATTTATTTGGATAAATTCACTTTTAATATTTCTATAAAATTTGTAATAATTGTTTTGGCAATATGTCTCTTTTCACATATATCGTATAATATTATCTTTATAGACCTTACTGCAATGAACTCGATGCAATATTTTGTAATTATTTGTATGCACCTCTACAGAACTATAAGCTTATGTCCATAGGCTCCTTAAACACCCCTAAGCTGCCTTTCCTAGTAAATAGTAAGGTTTTTTTTTAACAATACAATTCAATAGTAGAGCAGTCTGGAAATTAATTTGTTGATACTGCTAAGAGGGTTAACCACTGATAAGCCAAGCCATCTCTTTCAATAACTTTAATCATTTCAGTAAGGTATGTAGAGATAATATTTGATGATATATCTTAAAAGAAACACATTGCCAAAAAAAATTATTACAAAAGATTTGCTTATGTTTATACCATAAATTATGAAATTTTAAAAGCACATCAGCTGAACAATTCCGAAACCGTTAAGACGCTGTATACCGCCGTAAGAAGAGTCCTATACATCAGGTCCCGGGAGGATATTGAACGGTCGACAGAAGACTTTCAATCACGTCTAATCCTCGGCCAATCCGGCCGGGGTTGATTTACGGACATTCACCTCTGCAGGACATAACCCCCTACATCCTACAATATCGTGCACTGAGGACATTATAAAGTCTTGTTTAAAATATACACTGCGTGACATTGAAAATGGAACACCAAGAAATAGTGGCCAGAAAATTATGCAAATTTCAGGGTAGACGCGCCTAACCGAGTTATGAAAATGATGTAAAATGCGCAGCTCTCGTGCGCACATGGAGTAAGATATAAGGGAAGGAACTTTCAGAAAGGACAGTATTCGTGTCGTTATTTCTTCAAGGAAAATCATTGTAGAAATTTTGTTCTTGTGTCAAAAGACACGTGTAATAACAGAGAATGCCAGGTCATCGTAAACGGAGGCAGTTCAAGCAGACAGACGCTTTTACGAGGGGCATGGTGATCGGACTGAAAAGGGCAGGTTGGTCCATAGTCAAATCGCAGCTGATACACACCTTGGTGCGTCCACGGTGCACCGACTGTGGAGAAGATGGTTGGAACAAGGAAATGTGGCAATTTATAGGAATGTCGGTGCAACCAGAGTGACGTCAGCACGTGTGGATCGGCGTATCCTTCGACAAGCAGTGGCGGCCCCACAAGCCACTTGTACCGCCATCCTGCAACATGTGCAAGACACCCTAGATCATTCCATCTCGACCAGAACCATTTCCCGTCGATTGGTTGCTAATGGCTTGCACTCATGCCGTCCGCTAAGAAGACTGCCATTGACCCCACCGAATAGGCGCCAACGTTTGGAATGGTGCCGGGCTAGATCGACGTGGATGACGGAATGGCACAGGGTCATGTTCTCAGATGAGTCGCGTTTCTGCTTGTCCAGTGATAGTCGCCGTGTACGCGTGTGGCGTCGACGTTGAGAAAGGTCCAATCCGGCAGCAATTGTGGAACGCCCCACCGTGCGACAACGTGGAATCATGGTTTGGGGCGCAATCGCGTATGATTCCAGGTCACCTTTACTTCGTATTCAGGGCACTATGACGGCCCAACGATACGTTGATGATGTGCTGCGACCGGTGACACTCCCCTTCCTTCAGGGGGTACCCAATGCCCTTTATCAGCAGGATAACGCCCGACCGCACACTGCTCGCATTAGCCAACAAGCTCTGCAAGATGTACAGATGCTTCCCTGGCCACCGTACTCTCCTGATCTCTCACCAATCGAGCACGTCTGGGACATCATTGGACGCCGTTTGCATGCCTTGCCACAGCCGCGTTCAGAAGACGAACTGTAGCAAATGGTTGAGAGGGAATGGAGAGCCATCCCTCAGGACGCCATCCGTACTCTGATTGACTCTCTACCTAGACGTGTTGCTGCGTGCATCGCCGTCCGCGGTGGTCCTACTTGCTACTAAGCCGACGCTCTCCCTCTGTATTATGACTATCATTTTGAAATAAAGATCACTTATTGTTCGTCCCTGTCTCTCTCTGTCTGCCGAGTTTCATCACTTTCTGGCCACTATTTCTTGGTGTTCCATTTTCAATGTCACGCAGTGTACATTCACCGTTCTCTTGATTTGTTTATTTCTCTTCATTCCACCGAGAAATTCCATCATTCCCTCCAAGGGAGATCATCATTGTCCCGAGGAATTCTATCATTCACCTGAAGAATCCCACCATTCCTCCGAAGAATTCCATCTTTACCCCGAGGAATTCTATCATTTCCCCGAGGAATTCCATCATTCCCCAGAGGAATTCCATCATTCCCCCGAGGAATTCCATCATTCCCCCGAGGAATTCCATCATTCCCCCGAGGAATTCCATCATTCCCCCGAGGAATTCCATCATTCCCCCGAGGAATTCCATCATTCCCCCGAGGAATTCCATCATTCCCCCGAGGAATTCAATCATTCGCCAGTAGAAGATGACAGGGAGTCGCCTATCATCGAGACGTTGACGGGAAATAACGTCAGGAAATAAATAATTCAATAACGGTGTAATACTTATTTCAAAACTTACATGAAATTTTACACATAATTATTTTATTATCAGGGTAAACAATAAGTTTTGTGGAACTCAAAAAAAAAAAAATAGAAATACGAAAAATATGTTAATATTATTTCAAATATGCGCAAATCGAGGCAGCGTACTTTCAAGATATAGGGGCCATTAGAAGAAGTCAGATCACCATTAAGAACAATAAAACTACCGAACAACGAGCTTTCTTGCCGATTAACAGACTTTGGGAGAAGTCTTGAAGCAATAACTCTAACATGAGGATAGATTCTATTTCGAGTAGGGTTCTTGGAGGGAGCGGACGATCTCCAATGGGTCTCCCTGTGGCATCCTAGCTGTATTCTTCTATTGGATTCAAGTCCATGAAATTACTGAAGTCAGAGCAGTCTTTGACAATCTGAGGGCTTGGATATAGCAGGCGGACCATGTTGCGACCATAATGTGGCATAGACACAAGAGGATTCAAAATTTACTTGAACTACACTAGAGCTTGAATAGAAAGTTTTACACGAAAAAGGAACTGATGGAATACCAGGAAAATTGAGTAGAGGAGAAATATGGTAAAAATGTGAATGAACTCGCATTCAAACATTTTTTGGACGTTTTTGATTCAAAATAGAAACATTCGTTACCTGTCACAAGAATTGGGTTTGAGCCAAGTTCACGTTTCTTTCTTCAACTCCTTCTATCTCTAACACGATCATTCTATTTCCATTAGGGGCAGGAGTCGGCAACCTGCGGCTCGCGAGCCACATGCGACCTTTTGGATGTGAAGCTGCGAGTACTATTTGTTTGGTGTACACTTTTAGATTGGTGCACTATGATGTAGGTTCGTTTAGATTAAAATGGTCTCAAGCAAAGGTGACAATATATATATTTAAAGAGGATCAACTTTGTATACTAAAGCAAACAAATCAAATCAAAAAACAACTGTTTTCGTTTTCTCACAGATTACATTGGGCCTAGCGCAAATTACCTATTCCTAACGCTACTCTCCCACGACGACGAAAAGACTATTTATTGTTGGCAAGAAAAAATGTTGTGGCTCTTTAGAAGTACATGTGTGTGTAATTTTAATGTTGGGGTAAGGGGGTGTCGAACTTTGTTGTCAAATGTCAAACTTTTGAACCGTTAAAAAGTCCAAGGTCATATAATTTACATATATAATACCAAGGAACTATAGGAAAAAAAACTATAACGAAAGGTAAAAGAAAGAGAAGCCGTTCAGAATAATAGAGCAGGAGAAAAGAACGGCAAGGCTTCAAGGCTGTGGAAATTTGGCGGGAAAGTCGATATTCGGTTGGTCGTTTGGCCATAAATCGCGCTCAGCTTTTTATCTCCTTTCTTGAACGGTCGTCTGGCCTTCAAACATTATCTTTTGGTGTGGCAGTTTGGATATATACATCGTTAGAACGTTGCCTAGATCACCGTTTTTTTTTTTTTTTTTTTTTTTAAGTTCAGATTGTATATTCTTATGTGTGCCTCTTCACACAAAATAAACCG
This sequence comes from Cordylochernes scorpioides, assembly GCA_030710605.1. NCBI lineage: Eukaryota > Metazoa > Arthropoda > Arachnida > Pseudoscorpiones > Chernetidae > Cordylochernes > Cordylochernes scorpioides. The sequence continues at coordinate 103,728,639 of CP092866.1, read as the reverse complement.
ATTTCTTAATGGATTATAAAAGTTATTTTATTTTAAAAAATAAACAACGTATTTGTGTGTGTGTGTGTGTGATGCATTATTTTTATTTTTAAATATTTGCTGGAGAGCAAACTTCGTGAAGTCGACTGCCAGATGGCGCCGCTTTACACTATATCAATTTATTGTTTGTTTTCCTTTGGCCGGCACGAACCTTTTGTGAATATGTAAATTAGTAACCAAAATAATTTTATTTTCTTTCTTCTATTCGCCTCAAAAATCAGGTAGGTGTTTATTTCTCAAATTATATCTGAGAAAAAAATTAGAAAAACTTTAAAAAATTAACCACAGTTAATATATTTTCTGTCGAAGTCAGCGCTGAATATTTATCCTTCAATACTCTTATACCCTAAAATTTAGAATTTTTTACTTTACTTTGCATACTTCTACGCTACAATTCAGAAAATTTTCATTAATTCATTTTTAGTACATATTAAAAGGGACACTATATTAAGTTCAAATATCCCACGTAATAAATACTAGGTATAAATTGTTAAAAGGAAAACACTTTATTTCTAGTCTTGGTCAAATAGTCGAAAGAATAAGGCTTATTTATTTTTGGAAATTTCACTGAACAAAACGGTGTTAGAGATGGTTTTATTTCACAGAGAGAAAACACTAAGCTCCAATGGAAGATTTGCCGCAGGTGTTGCGAGCAAAAAGGCATTTTAGAAATATTTCACGGCGAGGTTTTATCCCATTAGGGTTTAACGTTATTTTAAAATGTTTTCTGGACAACATTTTAGGTTTGTTTAGAAAGTTACACAATACAAATGGCTACTCTGTACTTTAAATAGATTCCATTAGCAGCCTGGAGATTTCAACATTCCCTACTGAGACATCAGCGCATACTTCAGGCCATTTGAGGGTAGATTTATTATTTATTAATCAACCAGGCACGATATTGAAATATTTCCGCCTATTACAGAGGAAACAAGCAAAACAACAAACAAATTAGAACTTAGAATTTAAAATATTTATAAATTTACCTGTATTAATCGACAGAGTTCATAAAATTTATATAGACAAAGTGGCTGATGTAAGAGAGTTAAATCATTTAAATCAGGAAAATCTCGATGTCTCACTTCTGAAAAGTTCGGGCAGTTGTAGATAAGGTGAAGAGCAGTTTGTTCAGTTTCTCCGCAAGAACAATTAGGGGTTTCTGTGATAGACCTCTTTTATGTAAGTGTATTTCTGGAATTGTCCGTGTGATGTGACAAATTAAGGATAGATTTGAACTGAAATACGAAATTTTAAGGAAATCTCTCAATTTTATTTTCAAAATGAAAGTTAACTATTAAAAATATGTTTAAAAACTATTATAGTTTTTTTGATGGATTGATGGATTAGTCGATAATGCCATTTCTTTCAGTCGTACTGTGCTTTTTATAGCTAAGGACTTCACTCCCCTTGTACCTATATCGCTCCATGCCCATCTTCCCTTGCCGAAAGCAGAGTCGTCAAATGATACTTTTTTCATGAGTTCGTTCGCTCTGCATTCCATCATCAATAAAGTCACAGTTTCTTTAATGAAGGCGTAATATTGGTGAAATATAAAAATCAGATGAAACATGTTCAGGCGAGTATGGCAATTGTCCAACATAATCTCGGATCCATTCGGCAAAAGGAGGTGACGGAACAAATCCAGGTTGAAAGCAATGAAGATGCATCTTTCATTACAAGGTCATCTTTCAAATATAAGGTTGTTCCAAAAGTTCTTGTTTTTCTTATTACTTGGCGAATAATATTATTACGACGAATGCATAATAATACATAATACAATTTACTTTATACATAATACAAAGACATTATACATAACGGCGAATAATATTGGTATTTCAATTTTTTGCAATTGTTTACGGACTTTTGGGACAACCTTGTAAAACGAATCAGTGTACAGTGTTTCTATAACTAAATAGTTGCTTCGAGCAATGGAATTCTATAATACACAACAACAACAAGCCGTTTATTGGGGGGCTATGCTCTACACAGGATTCGACCAAGTGCATAATTGCTTAGAAAAGATGGTTGAAGATTGGTATTTCAATTTTTTACAAGTGTTTACGAACTTTTGGGACAACCTTGTAGATTAGATATCTCTGTAGGACAAGAAAGCGAACCAAGAAAAAGTGTGTCTTTTAGACTATTAGAAAAACACATTAGAAGAAAAATATGGAAGCTAAACGAGTGACGACGAGTTATCCATCAAGACAACTCGCCAGCACAGAAAGTCGTGTCGGTCATACCGTCCCGGGATAACATCGCCGTGTTGGAGCATCCACGCTACTCCCCTGACTCTGCTCCATCTGGTTTTGTTCACAATATTGATAGGAACAAGCTTTGACTTTTTTATTCTGAAAAGACATAAAGGAAAATTATAATTTGATACATTACCTCGTCATCTGTTATAAGTAATTGTAACTATTTTAGATGCGTATATGATTGTTTCTAAAATTAAACCATTTTCTACTGTCCTTACTGATATTAATGGAAGGGCTTAGTTCAGCGGTCGGCAAACTTTCGAGTCGGAAGAGTCAAAAATTACAATGTACAAAATTTCTAAGTTTTTAAAGAGCCACAGAATATTTCCTTGCCAACAATAAATAGTTCTCCCATAAATAATATTTACGTATGGAACTATATACATAGCTTCACATCCAAAGAGCTGCATGTGGCTCACGAGCCGCAGTTTGCCGACCCATGATCTAGTTTATTGGTGGTGAACCCTCCCATTAATTTAACATTACAGTAAGGGCAGTAGAAAATTGTTTAATTTTAAAAACAATCATACGTGTCTAAAATAGCTACAATTTCTTATATAGAGGACAATGGAACATTCGTTTGAAAGAAAAGGAGAAAGAAATATTGGGCAGTAGACCACTATACAATTATGGAGCTTTTTGAATAGCTTAAAACTGAATTCAATCTAATTACATCTATCCCCCGATTTACACGGTACTTGTTTTACACGATTTCGCTTTTACACGGTTTTCCAAATAAGTTTTTATTTTTTATTTTTATCGCACTATACTAAATGCTACTGTGATTGAACACATGCGCTGTGTACACATCTCACGAGGAATCCCGAGCTTATGTGCTGACTACATATTTTAACCTGTCAATGCATTTTATTTTTATTTCTTTGTACACCTATCCCCCGATTTACATGTTTTTCTCAGGAACGTATCTACCGTGTAAATCGGGGGATAGGTGTATTTGATAACCACGTCCTGAATATCTTTATTTAAAATAGAAAACTGTGTTATTTGTTCTTAAAATTAAATATACTTCGGCCAGTGAATCTTTATATTATCTCGACGTTTCGACAAAAATCTTTTGTCATCTTCAGGAGCGAACAAAAATTAAAACATTTGGCAAAGCGAAAAAATAGTACAAATATGATATTGTACTGGGATAAGGTACATAAATTATGAAAAAGGAATCTCCTTATCGTGCAACTGAAAGTTGCTTATGGCTTGCCCCATCTATCGGAATAAATATAAACTATTCTCGTTGATTTCAAATTATTCCAGAATTGGCCAAATACCCATTCTTGATTAATCAAGAAAAGCTAACCACGTACGCGTTTCGGGCTGTTGGCCCTCATCAGTGTGGTGCAAGCTGCTGTACCTCAGCGACCAAAAAACTGGTCATTCAAGGCATCTTGAAAAATCATGAAACGGGTAGTTAAGGCCAAAATTGCCTAAGACCGCGAAACAATGTAAAAAAAAGGTACGAAAACAACTTTCAGTTCCACGATAAGGAGACGCCTTTTTCATAATTTGGCAAAGCGTTAAAAAGTGTTATATACGAGTATATTGAAAATATCGAATTTTTAAATTAAAACTGCTTGCCGATAGAATATTTATATATTTTGTAGATAGAGGTTGCCTGGCCGGCATTCAAATTTCTTCAAAAATATACAATTCGGCCAGTTAAAGTTTTATTCTCTCAACGTTTCAACAAATATCCTTTGACTTCGTCTGGAGAAATAAAAATAAAGCATTTGGCAAGCCGTTAACAATTAACTGAGATTGCAAGAGCGTTTTTAACGCCTTGCCAAATGCTTTACTTTTATTTCTCCTGACAAAGACAAAAGAATTTTGTTGAAACGTTGAGAAAATAAAACTTTAACTGGCCGAAATGTCTTGTTTTAAAGCATTTATATAGTCTAGATAAAGGTTTTAACTTCTTCGTTTTGAAGAATATTTTAGAAATTATACTTTTTTTTTCTTTTAAATATCCACCCAATTTGACTCTCTTCTACATAAAAATAAATACGGTCAATGAAAAATAATTTAATCGATATAATATTTTTGACCAGAGAAAAAAATACAGATCAATTTTTACATCCTCTTAAAACAAAATATCTCGTATACTAAACTATGATAAATAAATTGAACAAGTTGTTTTTAGAAAACAGACGAACACATGAATAAAACAAAAGATATTTCTGTGAAAACGTCTTCCTAAATTTATTATATTTTATTTGGCTTATCCCCAAGATGCTAAACCTCTAAAAGTCAAGCCCTAATCCACAAACACACAGCAAGCTTATGTCAGTTCTTTTGTTTAAAAATGATATCCCCAATTTCATGCCATTTAAAGACGCACACATTAAATATACTGGAAATAAATATAACGAGGTACACACTTTCTGCCAAATTTCTCTCAAAGAAATTGTTAGATAATATTTGTCATTTTTATTCTTCCAATTTTATTATATTTCGTAATAAATTATTTTTTAAAAGAGATATAAGACATTTCAAATAAACATATAATTGAAGATATTAAAACGCGAATGATTCTTTTCACAAATATATCAAAATTCTATTGTCCTTACTGCGATGATAAAAATATATTAGGAGGGCTTGGCTCATCAGTGATGAACCCTCCCAGCGGTTTCGCCAATTTAATCTACCAGACCGCTTCTCAGAGCTCTAATACTGTATTGGATCATTCTGCTTTTATATGCTACACTGAAAGGATAGAATCTTAGAAATGGTATTCAAGCAAACTATGGATATAAGCTTTTAGGACAGTAGAATTACATTTAAATATTTGCATCGAGCAATGCTCTTCCGCAAACTACAAGGACAAGTTAGACATAAATTAATACAAAGTAATAACGCGCCATATAATTGGAAAATTTTCCTAATGACATATATTTACCATATTTATTTACCTTTCTTCAAGGTATTACAACATATTTGAAACGGTTGGCATTCAGCCAACTGAAATATTGGTAAATAAATTATATTATGATGCATTAGCGCGCCATCTGTTATAAAAATTCGAAAATATTATAGACGCGTATGATTCTTTTTTTTTTTTTTGGAAATAGACAATTTCTACTGCCCTTACTGCAATGAAAAATAAATTATATTTAGATCCAATATATTCCTTTTTAATTAAAGATTTATTCATAGATTACTTTATTTTCAAAAATATATATTTCTTTTGTGTGTGAGATATCGAAAACCTAAAGGCTCCACAAATCTCTCTCGTCAAAATAGATGTAAAAGCTATTTTATTAATGGAACTAATTTCTAGCCACTTTGCCAGAGTTAAACACCTCTATAGAAATTGTGAAGATTTCATGAATCCTTTATGGATATCATGAAATCTCAAGGCTCGCATTGACTGACGAGGGCCATTGTTCGATACCATGGTCTCCAAGTGGGCGCCTTGAATTTGCCTTAGTTTGCAATGACGGTGGATAGATTTGTCGTTTATTTTGAGGGGAGAGTTACTTTGATATTTCTACATAATATATATAATGAATTATGAATCTAGCTTCAGTATCACTATAAAAGGAAAACCGATAAATGTAATATGACAGCGGTATGGTAGATTAAACTGGCGAAACCGCTGAGAGGGTTCACCACTGATGAATCAGGCCCTCCCATTAATTTTTTTATTGCAGTAAGGGCAGTAGAAAATTGTTTAATTTTTAAAAAAGAATCATACGTCTATAATAGTCTCGAATTCTCATATATAATGAATACACACACAAATTTTTAAATCGATGCAGATATTTGGAATTTTTTATATTATGTTTTCACACACATGAAGAGCGTATTTACCTAAACTTGGCCTTAAATACCCATTTCTTGATTTCGAAGGAAGCTTCTGGGACTAAGGGTTCACGGAGGAGAATCTGTTCACCCTCGAGCAGGCGCACAACCACCAAAACGACAGGAACTGGTCCGCTGAGGCTCCTGGCACGTGGGCCATCGTCGAACATCGTCAAAATTCGCGGTCAGTTATGGTGTGGGCCGGGATATGCGCCAGTGACAAAATCTCTCTCGTTTTCGTGGACCAGGAGGTCAAATTCAACCAAGAAGTGTATCGCCGCGACATTCTCGAGGCCGTCGTACATCCGTGAGTTCAACAGCATTTCGGCGATGTGGATTGGACGTTCTGTGGCGACTACACTTTGCTTCAACGCATGCGCGGGCGTCAACACTTCACTACGCATGCGCGTGGGACGTAATCAGAGACGCTGGGATTCAGCGGTAAACATGTAGGCTAACTCCAACGGTCTTTACTCCAACCGTTGTTTCTTTTCTCTCTATAATTTCTTGCTTTAAATAAATTAATTTTAATTATAATTTTATCAGCAGCCTTTCCACAAGCCACACCAACACAGCACATCAACAACCATCCTACAAATTGGTGAGCCGGACGTGATGCAAAAGTTATTTTAATCACACTTCTATATATTTTTTTATTTCATCCACGAAACTTTCAACAGCCCCAGAATGCAAGACGCAACTACGGAACATCCGGAAGGGCCAACATCCACGGCACCCTCCCAAGTATCAAGATTGGCTTTCCGTGCACCACCATTCTGGCCCAACAACGTTGAACTGTGGATAAGCCAGCTAGAAGCCGCTTTCGGTCTAGCAGAGATCTCCCGCGACGAAACTAAATTCCAAGCAACGGTAACGAGCCTAGACCAGCCAACCCTTACTTACGTCGCGGACATCGTAACGGCCCCCCCACCCTCTGGTAAATACGATGCGCTGAAGGCAGGCCTTCTCCAACGACTCGGTCAATCAAAACAAACTAAAATCTTACAGGTTCTGGATGGGCGTCCCATGGGAGATCAGAAGCCATCAACAGTCCTTGCCGCGATGCAACATCAGGCAGGAAGAAATTTCTCCGATACAGCACTGAAAATGCTGTGGACTCGACGCCTACCTCAGGACATAAGGGCCGCTCTCGCAGCATCCTCTGAACAAGTTTGAGTAAGCTGGCGGAAATGGCAGACAGCATACACGAAGCCATACTGCCAACGGTCTCAGCAGTGGACCAACCAAGCACAGGTCATAGCGCGGAAGCCCACCAACAGCTGATGACGCAAATCCAAGACCTGCATACGCAAATCGAAACTTTGAAGTCATCCATGGACACCCCACACAATCGCTATCCGAACGATAGATACCCACCCCACAACAAAAAGGGAAACGCAGGAACTTGCTGGTACCATATGAAGTTTGGAGCGCAAGCTAGGAAGTGCCTTCAACCATGCAACTTCAAGGTCCAGGGAAACGAATACGCCCGCCGTCAGTAGGAGCCACTGACGGCGCAGGCCTTACTCGCCGGCTCTTCATTACGGACCGACGCAGCGCCTATTTGTTTTTGGTCGACACCGGAGCCGAAGTCTCAGTGATTCCACCACCAGTAAAAAACGCTAGGCCCTCGCACAGGCAGCTTTTCGCAGCTAACGGATCTATCATCCACACTTACGGGGAACGACATCTTGAGCTTGACCTCGGTCTCGGACGTTTATTCCGTTGGCCTTTCATCATAGCCGACGTCGGCGTGTCCATCATCGGCGCAGACTTTCTCCGACATTACGGGCTGACAGTAGACCTGCGTAATCACCGGCTGAGCGACCCAGTATCTTCCCTTCACTCCATTGGACAAGTTTCCCCTTCCCCCGCTGTTAGTATTCACCTTACAATCGTCAATTCGCCTTACTCCAGAATACTCAGACAATTCCCAGAGCTCACTAGTCAGAATCTTGTAAAAAGCCCTCCCCGTCACTCAGTGACTCATCATATCGTCACAAAGGGCCCCCCGATTGCATAGGATCGCTGGAAAGATCCTACTGGAGGGGGAGTAGTGTGGCGACTACACTTTGCTTCAACGCATGCGCGGGCGTCAACACTTCACTACGCATGCGCGTGGGACGTCATCAGAGACACTGGGATTCAGCGGTAAACATGTAGGCTTACTCCAACGGTCGTTACTCCAACCGTTGTTTATTTTCTCTCTATAATTTCTTGCTTTAAATAAATTAATTTTAATTATAATTTTATCAGCAGCCTTTCCACAAGCCACACCAACACAGCACATCAACAACCATCCTACAGTTCCAACAGGACTCCGCGCCGGCTCACAAGGCGAATTTGACTCAGGACTGGTGCAGGACCCATTTTCCGGACTACATCACGTCGTCGGAATGGCCGCTCTACTCACCCGATCTCAACCCGATAGATTACAGCGTGTGGTCCATTGTGCAGGCCAAGACCTGTGCTACACGTCACAAAGGTTTGAAGTCGCTGAAAAAATCACTGCGCCGAAAATGAGACCGATTGTCACCGGAGGACCTGCGTCCATAGCCGAAAATTTCACGTCACATTTGGACCTGTGTATCGCCGCCAAGGGAGGCCACTTTAAAACTCACTGAATAAATTGTTAGTTAGTATCCATTGTTATACATTGATAATTTGTTATTATTTTGTTAAATAAAAAATTATGACTAAAAATGTTCAATTCCGTTATTGGGGGGGGGGGGGGGGGGGGGGGGGGGACACCCTGTATATACAGGGTGTACCAGGTAAATTGGGAATTTCAACAATGGTATTTTAACTGAAATTTTTTGCAAGTAAAAATTAAAATATCCGAATGAAATTTGACACAGTAGTAGATAAAAGGATATTGTTTTTATTTATTCAATGTAGTTTCCATTATTAGCTACAACAGTCTCGAGGCGAGTGCGGAATGAAGCACAGGCCTTGGCGACGATGACCTTGTCCATTTGGGTCATCACCGTGTGAACTGCTTTCTTGACAGACTGGATGGTGGTATGAGGAGCTTTGTTGACATCTCTGTCAACAACGCCCCATACATAGTAGTCGAGGGGATTGCAATCTGGAGAATTAGGGGGCCAAATATCAGGACTCCAGTGACTAGGGACGTTAAGTGTCAGCCACGATTGTGTCTTTTTTGCCTTATGGGCTGGAGCTGAGTCCTGTTGGAAGACATACTTCCTTCCTGCGGCCACCATGTCCATCCAAGGCTTCACAACGGTCTCCAGAAAATTGATGTAGGTGTCAGCGTTCATCCTAAGGCCCTTCTCAAAGAAATGGGGAGGCATGACATCACCTTCACTGCTGATAACGCCAAGGACCATTACGGAGGCAGGAAATTTCGTGTGCATCACGACAGGTATCTCTGAGGGGTCTTTACAGATCCAGCGATCATTCCTGGGATTTACCTTTTGGTCCACGTCAAAGTTCTTTTCGT
>CP092866.1:103576628-103718963 GCA_030710605.1 Cordylochernes scorpioides | reverse complement strand
ATATCTCTAGCTTTCGGTCAAGAAAGTCCTTCTACAGGAGAAAATATTTACATTGAACCGCCAATAGAATAAGTCCTGTAGAAGGGCTTACTTGCCCGAAAGTAAGAGATATTTATAAATAAATGATTTGTAAATAAGAAACTTTTCCCTGGGGGGCTAATGTTTGTGTTTTAATATTGATTCAAGGGATTATTATTCGAATTCTCTAAATGTCTCCAGGCAGGGTTTGATCTTGGTAGAGTAGCACAGTTGATAAAATACAGTCCAAAGTATCTGTTACAGCTGTAATACTGGGACAATTGTCCACGGGCTGTTTATCCTCTTGACGATGTGGTGTAAGGTTAGATCTGGAGCCTGTTTGGTTAGGTCGGCCTAGACATATCCATGGGAAGAAACCTGGGTTGTGGCTAATGCTATATTACTACAATAGGCGCCAGATGTCGTTTTTGAGAATAGTTGGAAGCCACAGGTGACTCGTTGTTATATTGTGTTTTTTTTCTCTCTCTCTCTCTCCATCAGCACACGCATTGCGCGTCGCATGTTGGATATGCGGTGTGACACGGGGAGGACAGTCCTGTCGCGGCAGGAAGAATGGGGTGTGACACGGGGAGGACAGTCCTGGCGCGGCAGAAAGAATGGGGGGTGACACGGAGAGGACAGTCCAGGCGCGGAAGAAAGAATGGGGTGTGACACGGGGAGGACAGTCTTGGCGCGGAAGGAAGTATGGGGTGTGACACGGGAAGGACAGTCTTGGCGCGGAAGAAAGAATGGGGTGTGACAAGGGAAGGACAGTCCTGGCGCGGAAGAAAGAATGGGGAGTGACACGGGGAGGAGAGTCCTGGCGCGGAAGGAAGTATGGGGTGTGACACGGGAAGGACAGTCTTGGCGCGGAAGAAAGAATGGGGTGTGACACGGGAAGGACAGTCCTGGCGCGGAAGAAAGAATGGGGAGTGACACGGGGAGGAGAGTCCTGGCGCGGAAGGAAGAATGGGGTGTGACACGGGGAGAACAGTCCTGGCGGGGAAGGAAGAATGGGGTGTGACACGGGGAGGGCAGTCCTGGCGCGGAAGGAAGAATGGGGTGTGACACGGGGAGAACAGTCCTGGCGGGGAAGGAAGAATGGGGTGTGACACGGGGAGGGCAGTCCTGGCGCGGAAGGAAGAATGCGGTGTGACACGGGGAGGACAGACCTGGCGCGGTAGGAAGAATGGGGTGTGACACGGGGAGGACAGTCCTGGAGCGGAATGAATAATGGGCTGTGACACGGGGAGGACAGTCCTGGCGCGGAAGGAAGAATGGGGTGTGACACGGGGAGGACAGTCTTGGCGCGGAAGGAAGAATGGGGTGAGACACGGGGAGGACAGTCTTGGCGCGGAAGGAAGAATGGGGTGTGACACGGGGAGGACAGTCCTGGCGCGGAAGGAAGAATGGGGTGTGACACGGGGGAGGACAGTCTTGCCGCGGAAGGATTAATGGGGTGTGACACGGGGAAGACAGTCCTGGCGCGGAAGGAAGAATGGGGTGTGACACGGGGAAGACAGTCTTGGCGCGGAAGAAAGAATGGGGTGTGACACGGGGAGGACAGTCTTGGCGCGGAAGGAAGAATGGGGTGTGACACGGGGAGGACAGTCCTTGCGTGGCAGGAAGAATGGGGTGTGACAAGGGGAGGACAGTCTTGGCGCGGAAGGAAGAATGGGGTGTAACACGGGGAGGACAGTCTTGGCGCGGAAGGAAGAATGGGGTGTGACACGGGGAGGACAGTCCTGGCGCGGAAGGAAGAATGGGGTGTGACACGGGGAGGAGAGTCCTGGCGCGGAAGGAAGAATGGGGTGTGACACGGGGAGGACAGTCCTGGCGGGGAAGGAAGAATGGGGTGTGACACGGGGAGGACAGTCCTGGCGCGGAAGGAAGAATGGGGTGTGACACGGGGAGGACAGTCCTGGCGCGGTAGGAAGAATGGGGTGTGACACGGGTAGGACAGTCCTGGAGCGGAATGAAGAATGGGCTGTGACACGGGGAGGACAGTCCTGGCGCGGAAGGAAGAATGGGGTGTGACACGGGGAGGACAGTCTTGGCGCGGAAGGAAGAATGGGGTGTGACACGGGGAGGACAGTCTTGGCGCGGAAGGAAGAATGGGGTGTGACACGGGGAAGACAGTCTTGGCGCGGAAGGAAGAATGGAGTGTGACACGGGGAGGACAGTCTTGGCGCAGAAGAAAGAATGGGGTGTGACACGGGGAGGACAGTCCAGGCGCGGAAGGAAGAATGGGGTGTGACACGGGGAGGACAGTCTTGGCGCGGAAGGAAGAATGGGGTGTGACACGGGGAGAACAGTCTTGGCGCGGAAGGAAGAATGGGGTGTGACACGGGGAGGACAGTCTTGGCGCGGCAGGAAGAATGGGGTGTGACACGGGGAGAACAGTCTTGGCGCGGAAGAAAGAATGTGGTGTGACACGGGGAGGACAGTCCAGGCGCGGCAGGAAGAATGGGGTGTGACACGGGGAGGACAGTCCTGGCGCGGAAGAAAGAATGGGGTGTGACACGGGGAGGACAGTCTTGGCGCGGAAGAAAGAATGGGGTGTGACACGGGGAGGACAGTCCAGGCGCGGCAGGAAGAATGGGGGGTGACACGGGGATGACAGTCTAGGAGAGGAAGGAAGAATGGGGTGTGACACGGGGAGGACAGTCTTGGCGCGGAAGGAAGAATGGGGTGTGACACGGGGAGGACAGTCTTGGCGCGGAAGGAAGAATGGGGTGTGACTCGGGGAGGACAGTCCAGGCGCGGCAGGAAGAATGGGAGTCGTGTCCGATGTCATTTCCGTAACAAGTGGTCGGCAGATCGATCAGTGAGGGCGCTGCGGCCGGTGGAAACTTTTCCCAGCTGAAGACAAGCAGGTAGGTCGCGGCTTCCTCCCGGGAGTGGGGCTCGGCAGCGTACTCACCTGACTGCCGCCGTGTTCGGAACCCATATTATTTGAGAAGCAGTTTTTTAAAGTCACAAACATCTTCAATAACTTCTAAAAATTATTGATCAAATTCAATCCCACCAGTGAGTGCAAAAATAAAAGGCCACCTCTTATGTTCAAAGTCCTGCTGGTCCTACACGTATGGACATTTGGAATTTAGAGTGTAAGCAGTTACCTACTCATACCTACAATGGACAGTGTGTACTTTGGACAATTAGCAGCAGAAACGTATTGTAAAGGCGAGTGCTACAAAGATGATGCTTGTGATTGTTATCTCTATAGAGACTATTATACTGATCAACCTTTCCTTCGTATACCGTAATGGTGTTTCAGTCATGTCTTTATAGCTTGTGTTAAATATCCGAATAAGTCTTATAGATTGGGCATGATTTGCATATGCGTATTTGGTTTTTCCGTTTGCTACGTTACTCATGTGTCTTATTATAGTTAGATTATCGGTATATTCGTATTATATTCGATCGTATATAATTCCGTGGAAGATGAAGCATTAAATGCAATACCTATTAATCCAGAAAAGTGTATTCTCACAAAGAAGGCGGTGAAGATCTACTAAAATTTTGCAGTGAATCTTCTTGGGATTGATAGTCAATGTGTGTAAATATATTTTTAGGATCTTGTATGAGGATTTACGTTCCTTACATATATTTTAATAACCCTCAGCTTGTACAAAGTTGCTCATTGAATCATGTTTGTTTATTTTATGAGATCGTATAATTGTATTTATGGAAGTCCATGACTCTCTCCATTGTCCCGCGAAGGTGAAACCAAGTTCATTCTTCAATCCCCGAGTAGACTCTTGTCTCTTGGTGACTGCGACGTAGTTCAGCTCTTGTGTTCGGGGTGCGCCTGAATCGTATTTTAACAATGGAATCCGTTCTTCCTTTTTATTGCTGTATTCCCTTAGAATGATCCTCAGGTGTGTCTGTGAGTGTATGTTATATGAAGCCCAAATAGGCTTAATGAAGTGAGGGAGTCACCAGAAGGTTATCAGTGATCAATGAACAATCGCTAGAACTTCAGAACAAAACGTATCTTTAATATTAATTTGATCGTCTCTTAATCCTCTGATATCGAAATACATCTGTAGGCAGATTGTTGTTTCATCAGCAAGACCTGTCATCCATTTCCTTAGCATATTCTCCAAATACAAGTCTCTTATTATGAAATCTCTAATCTCCAAAGACAAAATAACAGCATAAACAGAAGGATTGATCTATCTAGCCAATTCCAACATATTCAACGCAGATATTTACATATACATTCATGTGACGATATCGTTGCGGAATTTCTTGTTGTTCGATGAGAATGGTGAGAATTGGTTGAAACGCAGTCGTTTGAGTGGAAGTTGAAGCATACAGTTAGGAATAATCAGGACACGTGATGGGGTTTGAAAATAAAAGGCAACTGGGTTGGAGGAAAGAAAGCTTGAGAAGGCGGAGCGGGTTTTGATTGTTAATTATCTGATCACATGGTGGTGATTGTACTTAGCTACGGGATGAGCAGAGGGAGAGAGGTCCAGAGCCGATGTCACCTCGTTGGGAGCGAAGGAGCAACTGTAGGTGTTGTTCCTATGGGAGCGAAAGCATAACTCTAGGTGTTGTTCCGATGAGAGCCAAATCACTACTGTAGGTGTTGTTCCTCTGGGAGCGAAAGCACAACTGACAATTCTTGCTTCTCGATTTAACACCAAGACTTAGTTTCTTTCCTATTGGTCGAGAGATGTCACATGACCTTTTTCTATTGGTTGACCTATTTAGGCGATACTTTCTAATTGGCCCTTACTGAGGTCTTTGTCGGAAGACACGCCCGATCTTGTCAGGAAGTATTGGGTGTTGGTTCGACTCTTATAACTTCCGCGGTTATCAGATACCGCCGGTCCTGCTCCGGAAATATTGGGCGTCTCTCAACTTTTATAACTTCTGCGGTTACCAGATACGTCCGGCCTCGGTCAGGAAGTATTGTCTATACAAGTTATTTATAATTGTGCCCGCTTTAAGCCTACTTCTTATGTCTTGCTGCTACTGTCTTTCCTCCAGTTACCTTATTCTTTATTAAATCTTTGAAAATCATACATTGTACATGCATAGTGGGTCGGGGGGTGCATACAATTATATACAAATTATGACATTCATGTACAAAACTTAAGGAAACTTCATATTTTGATGTCCCCATTCGTCTGTTTTTTTTTTAATACAGAGGCCATTTTGTTCACACTTGGTTATCTCGTGTGTCTTCAATAAAGGTCACTGTGTATCAAATATATTTCTGAGTTATTGTCTGAATCCTGATTTGCATGCTACAAGGTACAACTCCCTTAAGTTTTGTCCATGATTTTGTTGTCCATGGTTTTGTCCAAGTTTGCTGTTGATTAGACGACGGTTGGGATTCTAGATTTCAAAGGACAATAGACGGATCAATTAATAAATAGAGTTCACCATAAATATTGTTGAATATATTATAATAGTGGCTGATGCCACTCTACAAGGTGTACCGTCGCAGATCAAATACATCTCAAAGTATCATGATCAACAAACAACAAGATAGATTCCAGTATATCTCCTAACTACACCTCTCCATGTTTACATCGCGTACATTCGTCAGTTCTATTGTAATTTTTAAACAAACCTTAGGGGCTAAATTTATAAAAGGAATTCTCAAACAACGATTTTATTCTAACAAATTTAGTTTAAATTAATTAGAACTATAGTTAAAACATTCATAAAATGTTCCAGATATCATTCAGAAGAAAATATTTATAATTGCCCATCATATTCAAATCATATTGTTTTTATTTAAAAACAGCAGAGAATAGCTGAAGTAGGATGAAGGAGTTGAACGCTCAATAGGTGTCAAATTACTTATGAAAAATATTTTTTCAGAAAAAAAAAGATTCAGTCGGATTCTTATTTTCAGATAGATGGCAGTGAGTAAACAGTTGTACGATCAAAAAATATATATTTTTTAAAAATCTAATTAAACACCCAGATCCATTTCTCTACTTTTAACTCTTTTAAGCATAGCTTTGTTAAAGTATCTTTCACACATGTGCTTATATATACTCAGTCAAGCATTCATTTTCTAATAAGAGAACAGCTACCTGCTAGAGCGAATATGCCATAGCCACTTATGTAAATATAAAGAACATACGAGAGGAGGCATTTTAAATCTTTAGAGAGAGTTGGACACTCTAGTGTTCATACCATTTCTGAGATTCCACCCTTCAATGTAGCATATATAAGCAGAATGATCCAATACAGTATCAGAGCTCTAAAGAAGCAGTCTGGTAGATTAAATTGGCGAAACTGCTGGAAGGGTTCATCACTGATAAGCAAAGCCCTCCCAATATTTTTTCATCGCAGTAAGGACAGTAGAAATTCGATTTATATGTGAAAGAAACATTCGCGTCTTAATGTTCTCATTTGATATATATAGATGGCGTGTTATTTATTTATATTAACTTTAGTGCTCGTCGTACCTGAGCTACCACTTACACTAACCTCCTTGCCGTTTTAGTTTTCAAATATTTAATGAATATTTATTTATTGTCAATCCTTTTTTCTTCAAGTTTACTTTTTCCTAAATGTGCGCGGTTAAGCGTACCTTTTGTATCTAGTAGACTGTAGCGCTTTTAGCACAGGAAGTCTCATATATATACAAAAACAAAAAAAGAGCTTTGAATTAAGTCAGTTCATCTTACATAGACTCGTCTCAGAGTCCAAGAAAGAGTGAGGAAAAAAAACGTATCAATAAGAAAAATGGTCATCAGCTACATACAGTCTTGGTGAAGAGACATAGCAAATTCTGCGTGACTTTTAGTCATTTTCTTTTCATTTTCTAACGATTTTTTTCAGATTTTCTTCCGAATTGTAGAACTGGTAGTTAAAGTTGACAAGATCTCAAAGGTCAATGATTCAGAGAAAAGCTTGTGCACTTTTTATTAGTTTCGGGGATATGAAGCTGCTGATATTTGCCTTACCTCTTGAAGTCGGGAATCATATCTTATCTTGCTATATATGTGTGTGTGTGTGTGTGTGTGTGTGATGTGAGGTAGGCAGTCGGGTTAAAGCACACAGAGAAAAGAAGAGAGAATTCCAGACTTCAAATCAGACGTAGTAGCTACAAAGGGAAAAACCCCAGATGGGTGTGTGCGCTCTCGGGAACTCAAAACAAGCTGTCCTTTTCCTCAAGACGACGGGTTTTTAAAAGGCCAAGGGATGTTGATGTCGTTCCGTTTTAAAAAGCTTTTATTTAACTTGCTTCCCTGTCTGTCTCCGGCTTATGGACCGAAAGGTCTGGGAGGTCATTTGCTTCTAGAATGTCTGTCTGTCCACAAATCTTGTAATCGATTTTTAATATACTTCTAGAGCACGTAGGAATTTGAAATTTGGTACACTTTTCAGAACCCGATAATAAGGCAAGTTGACAAATTTTCAGACTTCTGGGTTGTCAGGATGACCGGAAATAACCAAATTTCCAAATTGCCTTCAAAATTTTGTAAATTAATTATAATATTCTTCCAGATCATATAGAAGTTTCAAACTTTTAACACTCACTCAGTCCAATGAACAATGGAGTTTAAAAATTTTCAGACTTCTAGGTGGTCGGAGCGGAGTGGAATGAACAGATTTTTATATTTATTTTTAATCCTATGTTACGTCGCTTACAAGGAATTGACCAATCCGCCGCGCGCGCGAGCAGGCTTTTGTCTATTTATTGATCAATTATATACTTCTGGGAAATCCTGTTCTGGTCAGTAACACCCTGAGTTGAGCTTTTAATTCCCCACTTTTCCCCTTTATCAGCAACTTTTGTCTTTTTTTCTATTGGTATTTCATGTTGTAAAACTTTTTATATATAGTTTCTTATATTTTTATATTTTATATTTCCAGAAAAATAATTGCCGAAGATAACCAAAAGGTTCTGTCAAATGCTATCCCAAAATCTGCCTCTTACACCAAACTCAAAAAGGTTTTGAATTTAAGAATTTTCACTCTAGAAAGGCCAATGTGTCGGGGAATCATAAACATATGAGGAATATATAAATGGACATCTTTTATGGATATTTAGAAGCAAAGGAGAAACGATGGAAAAACTCTGAAGAAATATGGCAGAAAAGTATTCCGAATAATAGGGTTCAATATTATTTCGGTGTTTTAACCTTTATTAAAAATAATTAGTACTCTGTGGGAATAATCTAAAAACACACACACTTCTCTTGTAACTTTAAAAAATGTTTCCTGCCTTTTTAATGCCGTTGTTATTTTGAGAATTATTCAAAGAAATTCATCTCTAGTACCAGGCCATGAAAATTATTTTAGATAGAGATTTGGGATTTTTTGTGTTAAATTTACAAAATGCCTTCATCTCTAGAAAGCGGTTCGACTTTAAATTTTATATGGTCATCTCAACTCATTGGTGGATTTATAAAAGAATCAGAATGACCGCTATGGGATCTAATCTGGGTTTTAATAGAGACCCTTTAGTTAGGGTCAAATCTCAATATTTCCTTTTCTTTTTTTTCTTAGAAGATAGAAAACAAACAAATATATTTACAATTATCTGTATCAATTATAATATTTTCCTACGTTTACAAAATCAATAGTTACGAAAAATTCTAAAAAATAGTTTCCCTATTGCTTTATTTTCACCTTCAAAAGTAGCGCTGTTAAAAAACGATCGAAGTTCTATATAAAAATAAAAAAAACATTTATCTATAAAAAAATGGCATTTGTTGTTTAATTTTCTCGGCTTTTATTTTTGGCATTTCGAAAGGATTTTTTCGTAATAATCTCGAGTTTTCTAAGTTTCCCTCTCAATTATTTCCAGATTTCTTTTTAATCACTGAGTGAAAATAATATTATTTTTGACCCGGTAAATATCGACTTAAATAAACGATTTAAAATGAGTTTTTCCGTTTTATATATAGGCTTTGCAACTTTAAGACAACATTTTACACTTTAATCACAACATTTTACACTTTATTTTAACAAAATTTTACGCTACATGACATTTTTCATTTATATAACAACATAATTCATTTATATAACATCATTTTACACTTCAATAACAACATTTTTATTTTTAAGCGATATTTTTCGATTTTATTTGAAACTTTAACAGAAATATATTTTCTTTTTCAAATTTTTAGTTGAAATACATTTATTTTTAATTAAATTATTTTACTTCATTACTGTTTTTAATTTTGTTAAGAGGTCTATTTATTTTTATTTTAAAAACATACTTTTGATTTCAATAAGCCCATTCTTGATTTTAATAAAGACGTATTTTATTTTTGTGCGTATATGGAAGGTTTTGAACTCTTAAGAAGCACATTTAAAAAGTTTAATAATGACATGTGATAATATCAACATTTTATAGTTTAATAAATTGAAAATGAAATGAGTGTCTATAATTCCATCTACAAGCTGCTTCCCAGCATAAATAATCATCTGTTTTCATAATTGTATTTCAATAGTTTTTTAAAAATGTTTAATGAAAACATCGCACAAGTTGTATTTCGATGAAGATGGGCTTAAATTTCTCCATTCCAACGTACGATGGGGTAATGATGTAGTTATATTGTAGTAAATTATTTATTATTTTATTTTAACAGAGAGGGAGATTATTAATTTTTATGTTTATATATTTTATTATAGTATAGCATCGATTATCCGAATACCGATTATCCGAAACATCGGTTATCCGAAAGCTAATCCGAAACCGAAAGCTAACATAGCGGGCTTCCCGGCTGGCACTTGGCATCCTGCCAACAATGTCTTCTAAACGTAAACGTTCTCAGTTTTACTGATAAACTCAAAGTAGTAGATCAGTTGAAGAATGGTGCTAGTGGATCAAGCTTAGCTCGGAAATATGGAGATGGAAATGCAACAATATCGGACATTAAAAAGAATAGTGATGCCATTACAAACTATGCTAGTGCACTTGATAATGATGAGAGAAGAGATGGAAGTTTGTACAGAAAAAGCAATGAAAACGGCAGAAAACAAGGATTTAGACGCTGCGGTTTACACATGGTTTATACAGTTACGTAGCCAAGGACAACCAATAAGTGGCCCTTTGATTTGTGAAAAGGCTCTAGAAATGAACGAGAAAATAGGTGGTAATCCTGATTTTGAAGCAACTACCGGCAGACTTATGAATTTCAAATCTATGCAATACTGTTGAATTGCTTTTGTTAAAGCGTTTGCGAGATTTAGCGGCCAAAAAACGCACATCAGCTCTGAAGCAAAAGAAAATTCTGGACTTTTTTCATGAAATGTAAGTACTGTATATTTTAATGGCCATTTTGCACGTACTAATTTAGTTAGTTCCCTGTAATACAGTACAAATATTTGTAAGATTTATAATACATATAATATATACGTGTATATCGATTTTATTTTATAGTAAACGGCTTCAACAGTTGTAAACCGCATCTTATCAATGCCATAGGTAATAGAATATAAATAGCAATAATAAATAAAGCAAAATACAAGTATTGAACAAAATTATGTTTAATATAACTGTTTTTTTTTTCATATCACTACTATGACTTTAGTGTTTTATTTTGAAGGAAGGAATGATCTCTTATCCGAAATATAGATTATCTGAACACCCCCATTCCTCAATTGATTCGGATAGTCGATGCTCTACTGTACTTTGCGTAAACTTCCCTCATTGCTTTTCTTGTATTGTATTAATTTTAATTTTGTGCTTGTCTTAAATAAATTGCCGTGTTATCCTGAAGTTTGGCTTTCCTCATTTTCTACGTTACAATATAATTTCATTCAAAATTAAATATATAATTATTTGAGTTTTAAGTTGGCAATATTGGCAATATAATCTTGAAGCCCTAGAATAAAAGGTTGTCCCAAAAATTCGTGTTTTTCTTAAAACTTTGTTTTTCTTATTACTTGGCGAATAATAATATAACGGCGAATACATAATAATACATAATACAATAACTTTAAACATAATACAAAGATATTATACATAACGGCGAATAATATTATAGCGAATAATATTGTATTTCATTTTTTTTTGCAAGTGTTTACGAACCTTTGGGACAACCTTGTAATATTTCATCATACGTGCGAACGAGAAACCCCAGGATATCTAAAATGAAATGCTAACTGGCTTGTGATATTTTCATTAAGTTCAAAAATCTTTTTGTAATAACAGCTGGAGGATCATCTGGTAGTAAAAATATGGAAAAATGTTAGCTTTGCTTAGACTTTTTAAAGATAATGATTCCAAGAAACCTAATCAAACATTATTGATTTACAAGAGAGAGAACAAAATAAAGAGAAACTTAACACAGTAGTAACATAAAGGTATCCCAGGTTTCTGGAGCGTATCCATACTTATAACATAGTAAACAAAGAGAAACTTATCTTCTTACGGTTAGCGTCTATTTACTTGTGATATTACATATATACTCTGTGGGAACAATTAATTAATTACACAAAAATACATATAATACCATTAAGTAAATTTGATTTTTTTAAAATGTATTTGTTAGTTGATTTAAACATAAGAGGTTTGTTTTTTTATATTAACTTGCTGTTCTGATTTATTGTTTAAACTATACTTTATTTTCAAAATCATTGAATCATAATTAATTTTTTTTATATTTTACATAACTTCTTCCAAAATTACTCCATATATATATAATACAATAGAACTTGGATAATTCGAAAACGTCTTTAATTTGGATATTTATCTTTGTCCCTAGACTTTTAAGTCTTTTATTTAAAACGTTTTTAATTCGAATTTCTTTTTTTGTCCCTTGGAATTATCCAAGTTCGACTGTATATATACAACAAAAAATCAACAGCAAAAAAAGCGATTAACTTTATTTGAGAGAAGTTTCAAGTTGAATATTTTTATATTGCTTGATTAAAGCTTAATAAGATAGACAAATATCAATTAAGACAAAAGTTTGAGTTAAATAGCGATTCATTGAAAATATTACATAAAAAAAAGGGTGTACTGAGATTGTTCCCTCTTTATTAATTTATTGTATAAATACTTTTTGAAAAGTTCTTTTTTTTTTAACTGAGAAGGTATTCAATAAAATTCTGAAAATCATAAATTTTAAAAATAAAAATGAAAAGGTTTTGAGGTGCGAAAAAAAACTAGATATAAAATAAACTTTTTTATTTTTCTCACTTTCTATCTTTATGTAAAAAAATCTCATTAATTTTTCTACAAAAAAAAAAAAAACTAAATAGAAAAAAAAAACGATAAAAAATGATTAAATATACATTGGCTTCATAAAGTAATACAAAAAAAAAATCAATAAATATCTTTCTATATAATTCAGAGAGAGAAAGAGTCGTTTTATTTTTCTTGATAGAGAAATTCTTTCAGAAAAAATCCTGTTGTAAAAAGAGCAGACGATTTCAGCATTCCAATAAAATGTCTTTAAGTGTTTGATCTTTTGGTGTTGAATGGAGGTTCCCCCTAAAATGACGGAATTCCATCTTTTACAATACAACTTTGTTAAAGGAAAATAAAAACTTTCATTTCCTTTTATTCCTAAACGATTTAGCACCAGTTTTTTTCACATATTTTAAAAACTTGTTTAAGTATACGAATTTTTAAAAAATAAGTAAAAATATATGTATACTTTCAGAACCGTATCATTTGAGAAAAAATATTATATAAAATGAAAAATCAATTATTATAAACTAAAAATAATAATTTTTTGATCCTAATTTCTAAAATTTAAAATAAGTAAAAATAGACCATTATAATGATAAGACAATCATATTATACTAAGATATCAAAATAAATTAAAATGATTATATAATACCGTCTTTAATCTTTATAAGGACATTTTTGAATTTATTAAAGCCATTTTCATTCTTGTGAATAAATATAAAAGTTTTGTGTGTTTAAGTATGTAATTTAAAGTTTATTAAAACCATTTTCAAAGTTTAATACAAATTATTATAATTTTATTTAAGATTAAGTTCAGTTGATAATGTAGTGTGGTTATAGCGTGGTATATATTTACATAATTTTTTGTTTTAGATTGTATTAAATTACATAGTTTTGAATTATGTCATTGATATATAAATGCACGTAGCTACAAATTTAGAGGTAGACCGTTGTTACAGAGAATAATTATTTTTGTACTTACCTATCCTCACGTCTATTTTTCAACGCGATAATATTAATGCGCTACTTTAAGGCAACATCTGTTTTCATGAAGTTGCAAAGAAATGTCTAACTGCCAATTCTATTAATGCTCTATAGCCATAAAAGTAATCTACTAGGTCGTAAACATTTATAAAAAAATATCACATGAAAATAAGAGTACTTTCATTCTGAATAAAGTATGGAAGGGTCCACCACTGATGAGTCAAGCTCTCCCAATATATTTTTTCATCGCAGTAAGGGTAGTAGAAGTTTGTATTATGTATAAAAGAAACACTCGCGCTTTTAAATCCTTTCATTTTATATGTATAGTTGGCGTGTTATTGCTTTGTGTTAATTTAAGTCTAACTGACCTTGTCTTTATTGTTTGCGGAAGAGCATTGCTCGATGCAAATATTTGAATGTAATTCTATTGTCCTATAAGCTTATATCCATAGTTTTCTTGAAAACCATTTCTGAGATTCCACCCTTCAGTGCTGCGTATATAAGCAGAATCGTCCAATACAGTATTAGAGCTCTGAGAAGCGGTCTGGTGGATTAAATTGGCGAAACCGTTGGGAGGGTTCACCACTGATGAGCCAAGCCCTCCCAATATATTTTTTTCATTGCAGTAAGGATAGTAGAAGTTTGTATTATGTATAAAAGAAACACTCGTGCTTTTAAATCCTTTCATTTTATATGTATAGATGGCGCGTTATTGCTTTGTGTTAGAGTAGTATTCATTTGGATAAATTGTAAACGAATTTATATTGAATGAAATAAATGAAGATATGAAGTAGAAAGTCTTTTTTATTATCCCTAGTACACTTGGTACAGGCCATGATAACCATGGCGGTAGAAGTTGGCGACATCTTTTACTGCAAGTGCACCACATGTCTACACATGTGAA
The DNA here is from genome assembly GCA_030710605.1 of Cordylochernes scorpioides. Lineage (NCBI taxonomy): Eukaryota > Metazoa > Arthropoda > Arachnida > Pseudoscorpiones > Chernetidae > Cordylochernes > Cordylochernes scorpioides. The sequence continues at coordinate 103,704,924 of CP092866.1, read as the reverse complement.
AATCAGTTTGACGTTTGCACTTAAAAATGTGCCGGAGTCCCGTTTGATACTTGCACTCGTTGGTGGGGTTGGACTTTTGCAAGAATCGGGGGTCATTGGAGCATTTTTATATTTGAAAAAAAGTGCCCAATGCGGGATTTGATCTCGGGTCGTCACGGTCGAAAACCAACGGTTTAGACCACCCTTCCACCGACTCCCTAGAAAGGTTTAAAAAAGTGTTAATAAAATTAAAAATGTAGTTGTTGAATAATAAAATCCTAGATGATTACCGTTCTAAGAACGTAACTACAGCTATCTAAATAGTAATTTTATTATCATTATATTGTGGGGAAGAAATATTTTATTATTTAATTTAATTATTCAATGAAAATATTTGAAACAGATTTATTACTTTATATTTGTAAAATCATCATTTAGTTGCCTAGCTTGCTTGTTCAATATTCTCTAGCCGTAGATAGTTGTGTTGGTTTGTTGATAATTGTCGACTAGTCGCCGTGACGTCATCAATAAATACTTTTACATCTTCAGATATTTCAAGACTTGATTCCTACGCTACAATATCTTAGTATAATTAGTATTAGTAATATTTTAAAAATTAAAATGGGTGCGTGCAATAAAGAACGTTCAGTATAGTTTAGTATATTCGGAGGATTTATCTAAAACTTTGCTGGTGTATTTGAACTTCATAATATTATCTTTAAAGTGTAAAACCTATATTTGCGCACACAAAATAAAACTGTCCTTATTAAATTCAAAGATATTCTTTTTAAAAACAAAAAAATGATCAATAAACTAAAAAAAAACTATAAACATCAAAAATAGGTATACACGTATATTAATTTATTGAATAGAAAAAAATGGAAAGGAACTATGTAAATAACATATTTATTCTTATAATTTTATTGTATTGTGGCTAATAATGCTTCATTTTTAATGAAGATGTATTAATTTCCACGAAATATTTAATTTTTGTTTGTTCAAAAAGAACATAAAATGTTTGAAATCGAAAGATAAAAACACTTAAAAAACTGTTAAATGAAGTGTAAAAGGTATCAAGTTTATCAAGATATCAAAGGTATACAGTTAAACTTGTCTATAGAGCCCCCTCTTGGGACTCACCCAAATAGGGTGCTATAGAAAGGAGGTGCTATAGACAGGTAAAATGTTTACATTCTAATGTTTAAAATCGGGCGCTATAGAGTGGAAGGCGCTATTTAGAGGGGGCGCTATAGACAGGTTTAACTGTATATTTATATGAAATTTTATTAAATATTAAAATATAAATTTAAATAAAATATATAAAGCGTTTATCGATTAAAATTAAATTAAAAATTCCCATTTAAAAATATATATAATTTATATTTTTGAAAAAACATTATTTATATCTCTACAAAAAGTGTTTATGCTTCTGCGAACTGTGTTTATTTTATTTAAGAAAAAAAAAAACACCCAAGTCTATTAATTATATTTTAGATATTTCTCTCATTAATATAAATTTTTTCTAATTAATATATTTAAATGAAAACTCTGCTAAACTTCCCATCATTATACTTTTTGAGGTATAATTTAGAAAATTCTAATTAGAAAACTGCCCATTTTGAATAAAAAAAAAAACAAATTTAAATTTGTTTATTCTTGAAAAAATCTAAATGGGAGAGTTCTAAAAATATAATAGTTAAACGAATCCAATTTAACTAAAAAAGATTCTCGTTTAAAATGAATAATAATAGATTAATATTTTCAGATAAGAGAAAAACAATCAGTAGAAAGCATTTTATACATTTAATGACCTTTATTCATGAAAAGAATTAGCTTACCATTTTAATTGTAAATTTTAGGTTCTGCAGACTTTTTATTATAAATAGACAGCTTCATGCAGCTTGAGGAACTACACTACTATGCGACTTGATTTACATCAATGTAAATAATTAATAATTTACTTTAGAACATAACTCATTGTAAATAGCTCAAACTGATCAACTTTTTCTCTCCACGATACTAATTATTACAGATAACTTCATTAAATCAACTTTCATCATTGCTTAACATACTGTAAATATCTTGCGATTTCTTCTATCTGCTTATGTTGTTGCTTATTTGTTTAATGTATATGTTTATTCAATGCTCTTTTTCATAATTGTTTATTTTCTTTTTGATAATTCTGTTACCTATTCTACTACAATATGAATTATTGTAAATAGTTTCACGCGCTATTATCCAGATCGGATATAGCGTGTCTTATTTGCAACTGGTAATAAAAATATAGTTAAAATATTAATTTTATTATTATATTAATCTGTGGTGTCAGGAATGTGAGATAATATAGGAGAGAGAGATGAGATGTGAGTGAGGTAATAGATATAAATATTATTAGAGATATGTTATCCTACCCTGTAATGTTAACTTGGATAATATATAAATTTATGGAAAAGACATCTCTTTATCGTGCAACTGAAAGTTGCTGATGGCTTGCGCCATCTATTGGAATAAATATTGTTGCACCAGGCTGCGGTTTGGCAGATTCTTCAGTCTTGATTCTCTCTTCAGACGCATCTTGTATCTTTCCAGAACGTGTCTCAACCATCCTACAAGGTTAAACCAGTCAATAACAAGACAACTATATATTTAGGTAACACCTAGAATATCTCTTTATTTATCACATCAAAGTTTAAAGCAGGTGGGGTATTCAGTGTATCAAAATACAAATGTTTTATAGTACATAATATTTTATAGTAATAATCTGTTTTATAAAAATAAATAAATATAAAATTTAAATTTTAAATATATTAAAAATAATATTATAATTAATTTTTAAAATGCGCGCATTAATCATGATGCAACAATATCAACTATTCTCATTGATTTTTTAATTATTCCAGAATTGGCCAAATACGCATTCTTGATTAATCAAGAAAAGCTAAACACGTACACGTTTTGGGCTGTTGGCCCTCATCAGCGAGGTGCAAGCTGTACCTCAACTACCAAAAAACTGGTCATTCAGGCATCCTGAAAAATCATGAAACGGGTAGTTAAGGGCAGAATTACGTGAGAACGTGACATAATGTGAAAAAATAGTACAAATGTGACATTGTACTGGGATAAGGTGCATAAATTATGAAAAAGGCATCTCCTTATCGTGCAACTGAAAGTAGCTAATGCATAAAAATTTATGTTCATTATTTAGTATGTACATTCAATAAAGAAGATTTTTATTTTAAAAGAGAAGTAATAATTGTGATCAACCGAACAGTTTATATATATTATTTTATTAATATTCTTTTCTATGTTGAACATTTTTGAACTTTAAATAAAACATAAGATGTTCGTGTCACATATAAGATTCAAAAATAAATATAGAAAATTGTTTATTCCTGGCCATTCTGACAACCCCGAAGTCTGAAAATTTGTCAACTTGCATTGTCATCAGGTTCTAACTAGTGTACAAAATTTTAGATTTCTACGTGCTCTAGAAGTATACTAAAAATCGATTACAAGATTTATGGACAGACAGATATGGAAGCAAGTTGAATAAAAGCTTTTAATAAGCCGTTTTGGATTTTTTTTGTAAATTAGAGATACTGCTGTAAGGTAAATAATAACATGTGTGGAGTAAATTAGAATTTATATTTATATTAAATGCTGATCATCTTCAATTCCTGGTTCCAAAATAACTTTACTAGGTACCGCTCAAAACGAGAAACCTAGCTTATGATATTTTCAACAATATGTGAAGGTTATTCACATATTAAAACAAGGTGTCAAATGCGTGATTCAATCCCAGTTCATGACTGTCGGAAATCGAGGGTTTTACCCACTCGTCCACCGACTTCAAACATCTTTAAATACTTATCTTTTAAACAACTTGAAAAATAGATTGTAGTAAAAGATACTTCAGCAACGACATTTGGAATCAGATAAATGCCTATTTATATAAATTGAAAGCAGAATGATTGGCATTAAAGGTGCAATAAAGTTTAATGAAAATGAATATGATAAATTTACAAAATATATAGAAAAATGTAAATTAAAATTTCAAAATAAGAGAAAGGTTTGAATTGTAATTAATTTTGAACTAAAATTATGCTTGCGTATAAAATAGACAATCACAGAAGTGATGCGAAAATAAAATAAAGGGATGTGAAAAATCAAAATAAGGATTTAACAAAACATATTATCATATTGAGATTATGATAAAAATAAACATCTAAATGTTTATAATAACATATATTTAAATTGTTTCACAATTCACCAAATACTATTTTACTCTATGAATCAAATTATTCATTGAAATAAGAACTCTGTGATAAATATATCCTAAGATAATCATCCCGTTCTTATTATCTATTGGCGTCTGTTTACCACGTGGCCTGGTCAATATGGACTTTGGACACTTGGGAAATATTTACAGTGGGACCAGATTTCATTGCTCTATATCCTACCTGTGGTTTATTAAAAAAAATTAAAGCAGCTTCCAACTTCTTCATAGCAAAAAAATAATATCTTACCTAGAACTAGGATAATTTGAAACCCAAGAGACAAAAAAAAAATAAATTATCCAAAAATCCTAATTAAAAACGTTTTGAATGGGGATCGGTGGAAGGATGGTCTAAACCGTTGGTTTTCGACCGCTACGACCCGGGTTCGATTCTCGCATTGGGCACTTTTTTCTAAAAATAAAAAAAAATGCTTCAACGGCCTCCGATTATTGTAAAAGTCCAACCCGACCAGCGAGTGCAAGTAATCAAATGGGGCTCTGGCACATTTATAAGTGTAAAGTCGAACTGCTTTTTACATGTGTAGACATGTGGTGCACTTATAGTAAAAGCAGTCGCCTACTTCTACCCACCATAAATATCATGGCCTGTACCACGTGTACTAGGGATAAGAAAAAAATGTTTTGAATAAAAGGCGCAAAAGTATAGGGACCAAGAAAAAGATTCGAATTAAAGAAGTTTTCGAATTAAAGACGTTGGAATTATCCAAGTTGTACTGTACTTGGGTATTTATCAAATAAACTTAGCCCACAGTCGTGCGACCGAACACTTTAAAGATAATTAAAGATGTCGATATAATCAAATAATTCTTACGACTCTAAAATTTACTATATATTCAAGAATAAAGAGATCATAAATATAAATCTTAAAAATAAATGAGGCATATCCTGAAGACTAACATGAGCGTTTTTTAGATGTCAGAACCTCATGTTAGTGGTCAAGATATACCTAATTTATTTTAATATCAACACCTGACCTTTTTTATTTATTTTATTTTTCATTTTTTTTTTCACATATATAAATATTAAAAATAAAGAAGGCATATTCTGACCAAAAGCACATGTGATTTTTAGATGGCAGAGTGCCATCTAGTGGAACAGACAATTTTTAAATATTTAGATTTTTAGATTATAGATTTTTAGATTTATTTAAAAGGCATATATTGGTAAAATAAATGATATTTTGATCCAATATATACCTTTTTAATTGAAGATTTATTTATGGATTGCTCTATTTTCAATATTTATATATATTATCAGGGAAGGATAATAATTAAGTAATATATCATCACTGAATAAATAAATATACCACTGTAACGAATTGGTCCCACTGCTGCTTAATGTACCTGTTTATATTCATTGTTGTGTGTAAATAGATTTTGGTCATGTAATAACTTATCTTTATGGATTAATAAATCTTATGGTAACTTGGGCGACCGTGACTATATAAATTAATAGAATAATAAAATAATGCTTCTCAAACTTAATTAAACTGACAAAGAGAGGGAGAACAAACTCTCGAAATATATTAATTTTTATCTTTTATATTTTATACAAATCTTGGCATATCCCTCGTTTAATATTATTTTCTTGAATATATCGATTGAAATTTAGTAACAAAAGAATATTTCTGTAAAAAATAGACACTTCAGCCAGTCAAAGGTTTATTTTATCAACGTTTCAATAAAAATATTTTGTCTTCGTCAGGAGAAATTAAAAAAAAGGATTCGGCAGGGCGTTAAATTAGAACAATTTTTAACGGCTTGCCGGATGCTCTATTTTTATTTCTCCTGACGAAGACAAAATATTTTTATTGAAACGTTGAGAAAATAAACCTTTGACTGGCTGAAGTGTCTATTTTTTACAGAAATATTCTTTTGTTACTAAATTTGAATCGATGATAAAATAATAAATATATTTTAAAAGAACAAAAATGATTAAAATATCAACTGAATTTATTTCACTAAAATATATAAAAATAAAACTAAAAATCAATGTAGAGCAATCCTTCAAAAGAAAAAATTCAATGTTAAAAACTATTAAACACAGATTAAAATAATATACCTCAAATAATGATGATATATAGTATTTGTGAAGTAATAAATAAAATGACATTGATATAATCAATCTGATAACACTGGACCATCCCTATAACCTCGACCCCATTATTCTCCGCTTAACCTGCATTAATCACGTCTGCCTCATATTTCAACGCAGACCTTTTGGCATTAATTTCTGGCTTAGTTTGACCTAGTTACTGAAGGATTCAGACTAGAGATTTATTAATTGTATCTCGCACATTAATTCACATTTTAAATAAAACTGAATTAATTAAGAGTGTTATAGAAATATATTATTTAAATTACAGACGGTTCATAATTAGAGACAAAGTAAAAATACCATTTTTCGTTCTTAAATTCGATTATGTTTTAAACACGTGATTTATAATTATAAATAAATTACTGATACACTTTTATATATTCAAGTTTTAAATTATTGTTAAATATTATTGAAAGTGGAAATTCTAGGATATTTCTACGATGTAATACTTTAGTTATAATTAGCATATTGTTTTAATGTTGTCAGTGCTAATCTCCTGTCATTCCTTACTGTTTATAAATACTTTTTTAGTAATAAAGGATCTTCTAATTATCAGCCTTCTTTATTCACCGAATATACTATATATTTCTCCTAACAAATATAAATAGTAAATAAAGTTAAGTAATTGAAAATATATAAAATGCTGTTGTTGTTGTCCAATGAAAAGCCTTAGATGTCTCCATGCAGCTCTATCACAGCAGTCGCAATGTCCACTATCTTGGGTGTGTGAAGCTGCTGCTCTGGGTCCATGTCAAATTTCTATTGTTGTTGTCATGTCCAATGAAGAGCCTTAGATGTCTCCATGCATCTTTATCACAACAATGTCCACTATCTTGGATGTGTAAAGCTGCTGATCTGGGTCCATTTCAATTTTCTGCAAGGCTGCGGCCATTACTGGACATTAGAATATGTGGGTAGGTGTTAGTTCCACACCAGGAGAGTTGTTGATAAGATAAATAATTTATAAGAGATAATAAGAACAAATCAAAATATAAAATTTATCGTATGTAAACTCTTGGTCTTAAATGCCATAGCTCTACAATCAATTTTACATATCTCAATTGTATATGAGGTTGGGGATTGAAAATATTCCTGGTCTTAACAGGTAGGTCTTAAATCGAGAATTGATCATAAAACAAGCTAAAAGGATATAACACTATAATAAAATACTTTCTAAGGATAAGTTTCTTGCTTTACTATTCATAGAGTGATATTCATTTCATAATCAAATGAATACATTTTGAAACTTTTTGTAAATTTCAAAGATAGAATCCTCTGAAACAATAATAAAATACGGTCTCTGAGGATAAGTTTCTATTTAAAATTGTTGTTCATTATTATAACATATTTGTTATGTTAAATTACATATATTGTTCATTTTGTACTCCTGTAGAACGGCAGAAATACCCTACAGTTTGAGAATGCAAGAATAAAATGAAATCTCCAGAAACCTGTTGTAATATTTAATTAATATCTGAAGAGAATCACATCTATTGTATTGAGGTGTTTTTTTCATATAAAGTAAAAAAAAGTACTAAAATGTTCATTTCTTTTATGTAGATACATTGCATTAAAAATAAAAATAGCATTTCTGGTATGCACCCATAGCAACAAAGAAAAATCCATGATTCAAACTCACGTTCCTATATTTAACATAATACCTTGATATAACCACTGGTTTAACGCTGATTGGCTGATTTAGTTCATAGGAAGCAGAGAACCCCTCAGCGGACGAATTAAATGGGAAGGGGGTCGGTGGAAGGGTGGTCTATACCGTTGGTTTTCGACCGCTACGGGATCGAATCCCGCATTGGACACTTATCTCTAATAAAAAAAAAAAGCTCCAATGGCCCCCGATTCTTGCAAAAGTCCAACCCCACCAGCGAGTGCAAGTAACCAAACGGAGCTCTGGCACATTTGTAAGTGTAAAATTCGAACTGCTTTTCACATGTGTAGACATGTGGTGCACTTACAGTAAAAGCAGTCGCTAACTACCCAGCGTTAATATAATGGCTTGTACCACGTTTATACTAGGGATAATTTAAAATAAATAAATAAATAAAATGGGGATATGTGCGTCAATTAAGGCGTATAATACATAAGCTATACAAATAAAATGATAAATATTAACATTGTGTATTAGTGCGCTATATGTTATGAGAAAATTAAACTATTTTTGACACCTATGATTCCTTTTGAAATAAAACAATGATTTACTACCCTTACTGCAATGATAAAATAATGACAGGGCCTGGCTCATCAGTGTTGAACCCTCCCATTAATTTATCATTACAGTAAGGGCAGTAGAAAATTGTTTTATTTCAAAAAGAATCATAGGCGTCAAAATAATTTAAATTTATAATATAACGAATGAAGGCGAATTTCGCCAATTGGCGAAACCACTGGGAGACTTCACCACTGATGAGCTAAAAAAAAGCCTTCAGCCTTCCCAATATTTTTTCCTAGCAGTAAGGACAGTAGAAGTTTGATTTATTTGTGAAAGGAAACATTCGCGTCTTAATGTCTTCAGCCGTTATATATAGATGGCACGTTATTGCTTTATATTAATTTATAATAAAATTATAAAAATTGAAAATGAGATATATTTTTTAAATTTAAAATATTCTTCGTTAAATTCTAAAATGTTTTATTAAGCTATGAAATGTTGTTTTCAATATTTAAAATATTGTTTTAAAGTGTAATATCTTAAATGTGCAAACATGTATAAATGTGACCTTATTAAAATCAAAATGCCATTATAAAAATCCAGAATGTCCTTATAAAAATCGAAAATATAGGAAAATATTACTTTCATTGTTAGCACCCCTATAATAACACAATTCCTTTTTAACCAAAGAAAGATTGTCTATTAGAGACAAATAAATTTCTCGATAAAAGCAATTAGAGCGAGAAATGAAAGCTTCTCAAAATATATTTGCCAGCAGCAGACAAGTTCTAACAGTCGTCTGACAAATTCCACAGTCAATTTAGAGAAGACTTTTGTGTGGCAGAAGATAATTTAAAAAAGGTTTCCCTATTTTTCTATCAAAACTTTTTGAACTTTCAAAATATTTTACAGAATATTATAAAACTCAGTGAAAAAGGTCAGGAAATTGAAGCAAATTTCTAACGTATTTTAAAAATCTTTAATATATTTTAATAATTTATTGAAATCAATGACATTTTTTATCAATAATGAGAAGAGAAAAAATCAGGGATAACTTATATTGAAACTATAAAGATAATTTACAACGGTATGATCGATTTTTTTTATCACAGAAACCTATTAAAATTTACATGAAACTTTATTCATTTAAAAAGGCATATACATTGGATCAAAGTATAATTTATTTACCAATAATTATATATTTTGATCCAATATATGCCTTTTTAACTGAAGATTTATTTATGGATTGCTCTATTTAAAGAAAAAAACTTTTTATTTCGTATATCTTCGATATCTATTTTATTTTAAAAACTTTTTTCTTTGAATACAACACCAAGGCGCTATCGATCTCCGTGGAAAATACGAAATTATCATTATTATCGCTATTTATTTATCTGCAATCATCAACCAGGGGATGGAAAAAACAGTAGTCGTGCCTGGCTCATCAGTGATGAACCCTCCCAGCGGTTTCGCCAATTTAATCCACCAGACCGCTTCTCAGAGCTCTAATGCTGTATTGGATCATCCAATACAATATTAGAGCTCTGAGAAGCGGTCTGGTGGATTAAATTGGCGAAACCGCTGGGAGGGTTCACCACTGATGAGCCAAGCCCTCCCAATATATTTTTTCATCGCAGTAAGGACAGTAGAAGTTCGTTTTATGTATAAAGAAACATTCGCGCTTTTAAATCCTTTTATTTTATATGTATAGATGGCGCGTTTTTGCTTTGTGTTAATATTTTGGTCAGTTTAAATATTTTTATTATCTCGACGTTTCGACAAAAATTTCACGCCTTGCCAAATGTTTTAATTTTTGTTCGCTCCTGACGAGTACAAAACATTTTTGTCGAAACGTTGAGATAATAAAAAGATTTTCTGGCCGAAGTATCTTTAATTTTAAGAACTATTGTAGAGTGTATATGGGCTATTGCCTCATCAGGAAATGATGTTTAGAGAACAGCCATTGATCTCTGTGCTGTTGTAGATATTATTGGCTAGTTTTGTGTTTTATATATATATATATATATTTGACTCATGATCTTGATGGTTTGAGAATTTGGAGGTCACCTGAAGAAGCTCACTAATTATATAAATATTTGGCTATAAATATGGTATACTTTGTGAAAAAAAAATAGTACAAATGTGATATTGTACTTGGATAAGGAGCATAAATTATGAAAAAGAGTCACCACTTTATTGAGCAATTGAAAGTTGCTGATGGCTTGCTCCATCTATCGGAATAAATAGCAACTATTCGTTGATATTGAATTATTCCAGAATTGGCAAAATGCCCATTCTCGATTAATCAAGGAAGTTTTTTGGTCGTTGAGGTATAGATTGCACCACGCTGACGAGGGCATACCTGGTTAGCTTTTCTTGATTAATCAAGAATGGGTATTTGGCCAATTCTGGAATAATTCAAAATCAACGAATAGCTGATATTTATTCCGATAGATGACGCAAGCCATCAGAAACTTTCAGTTTTACGATAAGGAGATACCTTTTTTTTTCTTAATGGTATACTTTGTTTAATAATAATAACACAGAACTGTATATAAAGTTTCTATTGAAATTTGGAGTAACAAGTAAAGTGATACAATATGAATTAAGAATCAAAAAGTGTATTTTTAAAAATTCTGTAGCGAATATTATACGTGGACTATTTTTAAAATGACGATTTGGGAGCATTATAGAAATGTATTTACAAATGTTTGTACAACTTATTGTTTCTATGTGTACGTTTGCCAACAGCCCGATGTTTCCAGGAAATATGGCTTCGTCGTAGAATGATTTATCGTCAAGACCATCCCAACAGTCGACTTTCCAGAGACCTTCATCCAGCGTCTCTGGTTTTCTAGATTTTAGATCTGTCAGCAAGCCAACAACACAATAATCCATAGAGGCCAAGTCGGGAGATTTGGCAGAGATGTGCTTAAAAGAGATGTACGAAATGCTGGTTTCATCTATCTTCTCGTCAAGGTATTGACATGTTGAACGTGAGGTATGACTCGTCGCATTATCCTAGTGCAGCCACAGATCTTGAGTTATTTGGATGCAAAATGGAAACTCATGGTCAATAATGGATTTATAGTAAGTCTTTTGTAGATTTGTGATCTTGACATTTAGGTCCACCTTTTTTGGATGCCTCCCATTGTAGCAGAAACCTGGAAAGATTATGATGCTCTTTGAGAAACTTTCTTGGAATTATTTAACAGTAAGGAGAGTAGGATGTTTGTTTTATTTGAAAAATAAAAATCGTCATAAATGGTATCATTTCTCCTATATGTATATACTGTATATATGTAGAGTACGAAGATAGATGTGCAGTGTAGAGAAATATTGGATTTTGAAATTAAAAACATTTTAATTTTATTTTTGATCAAAATATACCGTTTGATTAATATGTATATATGGATCATTGTACTAAGGTAACCAACACATTGCTGGGAAGACTCGGTGAACTGGTTCACTAAGATAAACAAGGCATTACGGGGAAGACTTAGAGACCTGGTTCACTAAGGTAACCAACACATTACTGGGAACACTCGGTGAACTGGTTCACTAAGATAAACAAGGCATTACGGGGGAAACTTGGGGAGCTAGTTCACTAAGGTAACCAACACATTGCTGGGAAGACTCGGTGAACTGGTTCACTAAGATAAACAAGGCATTACGGGGGAGACTTAGAGACCTGGTTCACTAAGGTAACCAACACATTACTGGGAACACTCGGTGAACTGGTTCACTAAGATAAACAAGGCATTACGGGGGAGACTTAGAGACCTGGTTCACTAAGGTAACCAACACATTACTGGGAACACTCGGTGAACTGGTTCACTAAGATAAACAAGGCATTACGGGGGAGACTTAGAGACCTGGTTCACTAAGGTAACCAACACATTACTGGGAACACTCGGTGAACTGGTTCACTAAGATAAACAAGGCATTACGGGGGAGTCTTAGAGACCTGGTTCACTAAGGTAACCAACACATGGCTGGGAACACTCGGTGAACTGGTTCACTAAGATAAACAAGGCATTACGGGGGAGACTTAGAGACCTGGTTCACTAAGGTAACCAACACATTACTGGGAACACTCGGTGAACTGGTTCACTAAGGTAAACAAGGCATTACGGGGGAGACTTAGAAACCTGGTTCACTAAGGCAACCAACACATTGCTGGAAAACTCGGTGAACTGGTTCACTAAGATAAACAAGGCATTACGGGGGAGACTTAGAGACCTGGTTCACTAAGGTAACCAACACATTACTGGGAACACTCGGTGAACTGGTTCACTAAGATAAACAAGGCATTACGGGGGAGACTTAGAGACCTGGTTCACTAAGGCAACCAACACATTGCTGGGAAAACTCGGTGAACTGGTTCACTAAGATAAACAAGGCATTACGGGGGACACTTGGGGAGCTAGTTCACTAAGGTAACCAACACATGGCTGGGAACACTCGGTGAACTGGTTCACTAAGATAAACAAGGCATTACGGGGGACACTTGGGGAGCTGGTTCACTAAGGTAACCAACACATTGCTGGGAAAACTCGGTGAACTGGTTCACTAAGATAAACAAGGCATTACGGGGGAGACTTAGAGACCTGGTTCACTAAGGCAACCAACACATTGCTGGGAAGACTCGGTGAACTGGTTCACTAAGATAAACAAGGCATTACGGGGGACACTTGGGGAGCTGGTTCACTAAGGTAACCAACACATTGCTGGGAAAACTCGGTGAACTGGTTCACTAAGATAAACAAGGCATTATGGGGGAGTCTTAGAGACCTGGTTCACTAAGGCAACCAACACATTGCTGGGAAGACTCGGTGAACTGGTTCACTAAGATAAACAAGGCATTACGGGGGAGACTTAGAGACCTGGTTCACTAAGGTAACCAACACATTACTGGGAACACTCGGTGAACTGGTTCACTAAGATAAACAAGGCATTACGGGGGAGACTTAGAGACCTGGTTCACTAAGGTAACCAACACATTACTCGGAACACTCGGTGAACTAGTTCACTAAGATAAACAAGGCATTACGGGGGAAACTTGGGGAGCTGGTTCACTAAGGTAACCAACACATTGCTGGGAACACTCGGTGAACTGGTTCACTAAGATAAACAAGGCATTACGGGGGAGACTTAGAGACCTGGTTCACTAAGGTAACCAACACATTACTGGGAACACTCGGTGAACTGGTTCACTAAGATAAACAAGGCATTACGGGGGACACTTGGGGAGCTGGTTCACTAAGGCAACCAACACATTGCTGGGAAGACTCGGTGAAATGGTTCACTAAGATAAACAAGGCATTACGGGGGAGACTTAGAGACCTGGTTCACTAAGGTAACCAACACATTACTGGGAACACTCGGTGAACTGGTTCACTAAGATAAACAAGGCATTACGGGGGACACTTGGGGAGCTGGTTCACTAAGGCAACCAACACATTGCTGGGAAGACTCGGCGAAATGGTTCACTAAGATAAACAAGGCATTACGGGGGAGACTTAGAGACCTGGTTCACTAAGGTAACCAACACATTGCTGGGAAAACTCGGTGAACTGGTTCACTAAGATAAACAAGGCATTACGGGGGAGACTTAGAGACCTGGTTCACTAAGGTAACCAACACATTGCTGGGAACACTCGGTGAACTGGTTCACTAAGATAAACAAGGCATTACGGGGGAGACTTAGAGACCTGGTTCACTAAGGTAACCAACACATTACTGGGAACACTCGGTGAACTGGTTCACTAAGATAAACAAGGCATTACGGGGGACACTTGGGGAGCTGGTTCACTAAGGCAACCAACACATTGCTGGGAAGACTCGGTGAAATGGTTCACTAAGATAAACAAGGCATTACGGAGGAGACTTAGAGACCTGGTTCACTAAGGTAACCAACACATTACTGGGAACACTCGGTGAACTGGTTCACTAAGATAAACAAGGCATTACGGGGGAGACTTAGAGACCGGGTTCACTAAGGTAACCAACACATTACTGGGAACACTCGGTGAACTGGTTCACTAAGATAAACAAGGCATTACGGGGGAGACTTAGAGACCTGGTTCACTAAGGCAACCAACACATTGCTGGGAAAACTCGGTGAACTGGTTCACTAAGGTAAACAAGGCATTACGGGGGAGACTTAGAAACCTGGTTCACTAAGGCAACCAACACATTGCTGGGAAAACTCGGTGAACTGGTTCACTAAGATAAACAAGGCATTACGGGGGAGACTTAGAGACCTGGTTCACTAAGGTAACCAACACATTACTGGGAACACTCGGTGAACTGGTTCACTAAGATAAACAAGGCATTACGGGGGAGACTTAGAGACCTGGTTCACTAAGGCAACCAACACATTGCTGGGAAAACTCGGTGAACTGGTTCACTAAGATAAACAAGGCATTACGGGGGACACTTGGGGAGCTAGTTCACTAAGGTAACCAACACATGGCTGGGAACACTCGGTGAACTGGTTCACTAAGATAAACAAGGCATTACGGGGGACACTTGGGGAGCTGGTTCACTAAGGTAACCAACACATTGCTGGGAAAACTCGGTGAACTGGTTCACTAAGATAAACAAGGCATTACGGGGGAGCCTTAGAGACCTGGTTCACTAAGGCAACCAACACATTGCTGGGAAGACTCGGTGAACTGGTTCACTAAGATAAACAAGGCATTACGGGGGACACTTGGGGAGCTGGTTCACTAAGGTAACCAACACATTGCTGGGAAAACTCGGTGAACTGGTTCACTAAGATAAACAAGGCATTATGGGGGAGTCTTAGAGACCTGGTTCACTAAGGCAACCAACACATTGCTGGGAAGACTCGGTGAACTGGTTCACTAAGATAAACAAGGCATTACGGGGGAGTCTTAGAGACCTGGTTCACTAAGGTAACCAACACATTACTGGGAACACTCGGTGAACTAGTTCACTAAGATAAACAAGGCATTACGGGGGAAACTTGGGGAGCTGGTTCACTAAGGTAACCAACACATTGCTGGGAACACTCGGTGAACTGGTTCACTAAGATAAACAAGGCATTACGGGGAAGACTTAGAGACCTGGTTCACTAAGGTAACCAACACATTACTGGGAACACTCGGTGAACTGGTTCACTAAGATAAACAAGGCATTACGGGGGACACTTGGGGAGCTGGTTCACTAAGGCAACCAACACATTGCTGGGAAGACTCGGTGAAATGGTTCACTAAGATAAACAAGGCATTACGGGGGAGACTTAGAGACCTGGTTCACTAAGGTAACCAACACATTACTGGGAACACTCGGTGAACTGGTTCACTAAGATAAACAAGGCATTACGGGGGACACTTGGGGAGCTGGTTCACTAAGGCAACCAACACATTGCTGGGAAGACTCGGTGAACTGGTTCACTAAGATAAACAAGGCATTACGGGGGAGACTTAGAGACCTGGTTCACTAAGGCAACCAACACATTGCTGGGAAAACTCGGTGAACTGGTTCACTAAGATAAACAAGGCATTACGGGGGACACTTGGGGAGCTGGTTCACTAAGGTAACCAACACATTGCTGGGAACACTCGGTGAACTGGTTCACTAAGATAAACAAGGCATTACGGGGGACACTTGGGGAGCTGGTTCACTAAGGTAACCAACACATTGCTGGGAACACTCGGTGAACTGGTTCACTAAGATAAACAAGGCATTACGGGGGACACTTGGGGAGCTGGTTCACTAAGGTAACCAACACATTGCTGGGAAGACTCGGTGAAATGGTTCACTAAGATAAACAAGGCATTACGGGGGACACTTGGGGAGCTGGTTCACTAAGGTAACCAACACATTGCTGGGAAGACTCGGTGAAATGGTTCACTAAGATAAACAAGGCATTACGGGGGAGACTTAGAGACCTGGTTCACTAAGGCAACCAACACATTGCTGGGAAGACTCGGTGAACTGGTTCACTAAGATAAACAAGGCATTACGGGGGAGACTTAGAGACCTGGTTCACTAAGGTAACCAACACATTACTGGGAACACTCGGTGAACTGGTTCACTAAGATAAACAAGGCATTACGGGGGACACTTGGGGAGCTGGTTCACTAAGGTAACCAACACATTGCTGGGAAAACTCGGTGAACTGGTTCACTAAGATAAACAAAGCATTACGGGGGAGACTTAGAGACCTGGTTCACTAAGGCAACCAACACATTGCTGGGAAGACTCGGTGAACTGGTTCACTAAGATAAACAAGGCATTACGGGGGAGACTTAGAGACCTGGTTCACTAAGGTAACCAACACATTACTGGGAACACTCGGTGAACTGGTTCACTAAGATAAACAAGGCATTACGGGGGACACTTGGGGAGCTGGTTCACTAAGGTAACCAACACATTGCTGGGAACACTCGGTGAACTGGTTCACTAAGATAAACAAGGCATTACGGGGGAGACTTTGAGACCTGGTTCACTAAGGTAACCAACACATTACTGGGAACACTCGGTGAACTGGTTCACTAAGATAAACAAGGCATTACGGGGGACACTTGGGGAGCTGGTTCACTGAGGCAACCAACACATTGCTGGGAAGACTCGGTGAAATGGTTCACTAAGATAAACAAGGCATTACGGGGGAGACTTAGAGACCTGGTTCACTAAGGTAACCAACACATTACTGGGAACACTCGGTGAACTGGTTCACTAAGATAAACAAGGCATTACTGGGGAGACTTAGAGACCTGGTTCACTAAGGTAACCAACACATTACTGGGAACACTCGGTGAACTGGTTCACTAAGATAAACAAGGCATTACGGGGGAGACTTAGAGACCTGGTTCACTAAGGTAACCAACACATTGCTGGGAAGACTCGGTGAAATGGTTCACTAAGATAAACAAGGCATTACGGGGGAGACTTAGAGACCTGGTTCACTAAGGTAACCAACACATTACTGGGAACACTCGGTGAACTGGTTCACTAAGATAAACAAGGCATTACGGGGGACACTTGGGGAGCTGGTTCACTAAGGCAACCAACACATTGCTGGGAAGACTCGGCGAAATGGTTCACTAAGATAAACAAGGCATTACGGGGGAGACTTAGAGACCTGGTTCACTAAGGTAACCAACACATTGCTGGGAAAACTCGGTGAACTGGTTCACTAAGATAAACAAGGCATTACGGGGGAGACTTAGAGACCTGGTTCACTAAGGTAACCAACACATTGCTGGGAACACTCGGTGAACTGGTTCACTAAGATAAACAAGGCATTACGGGGGACACTTGGGGAGCTGGTTCACTAAGGTAACCAACACATTGCTGGGAAGACTCGGTGAAATGGTTCACTAAGATAAACAAGGCATTACGGGGGACACTTGGGGAGCTGGTTCACTAAGGTAACCAACACATTGCTGGGAAGACTCGGTGAAATGGTTCACTAAGATAAACAAGGCATTACGGGGGAGACTTAGAGACCTGGTTCACTAAGGCAACCAACACATTGCTGGGAAGACTCGGTGAACTGGTTCACTAAGATAAACAAGGCATTACGGGGGAGACTTAGAGACCTGGTTCACTAAGGTAACCAACACATTACTGGGAACACTCGGTGAACTGGTTCACTAAGATAAACAAGGCATTACGGGGGACACTTGGGGAGCTGGTTCACTAAGGTAACCAACACATTGCTGGGAAAACTCGGTGAACTGGTTCACTAAGATAAACAAAGCATTACGGGGGAGACTTAGAGACCTGGTTCACTAAGGCAACCAACACATTGCTGGGAAGACTCGGTGAACTGGTTCACTAAGATAAACAAGGCATTACGGGGGAGACTTAGAGACCTGGTTCACTAAGGTAACCAACACATTACTGGGAACACTCGGTGAACTGGTTCACTAAGATAAACAAGGCATTACGGGGGACACTTGGGGAGCTGGTTCACTAAGGTAACCAACACATTGCTGGGAACACTCGGTGAACTGGTTCACTAAGATAAACAAGGCATTACGGGGGAGACTTTGAGACCTGGTTCACTAAGGTAACCAACACATTACTGGGAACACTCGGTGAACTGGTTCACTAAGATAAACAAGGCATTACGGGGGACACTTGGGGAGCTGGTTCACTGAGGCAACCAACACATTGCTGGGAAGACTCGGTGAAATGGTTCACTAAGATAAACAAGGCATTACGGGGGAGACTTAGAGACCTGGTTCACTAAGGTAACCAACACATTACTGGGAACACTCGGTGAACTGGTTCACTAAGATAAACAAGGCATTACGGGGGAGCTTTAGAGACCTGGTTCACTAAGGTAACCAACACATTACTGGGAACACTCGGTGAACTGGTTCACTAAGATAAACAAGGCATTACGGGGGACACTTGGGGAGCTGGTTCACTAAGGTAACCAACACATTGCTGGGAAAACTCGGTGAACTGGTTCACTAAGATAAACAAGGCATTACGGGGGAGACTTAGAGACCTGGTTCACTAAGGCAACCAACACATTGCTGGGAAGACTCGGTGAACTGGTTCACTAAGATAAACAAGGCATTACGGGGGAGACTTAGAGACCTGGTTCACTAAGGTAACCAACACATTACTGGGAACACTCGGTGAACTGGTTCACTAAGATAAACAAGGCATTACGGGGGACACTTGGGGAGCTGGTTCACTAAGGTAACCAACACATTGCTGGGAAAACTCGGTGAACTGGTTCACTAAGATAAACAAGGCATTACGGGGGAGACTTAGAGACCAGGTTCACTAAGGTAACCAAGGACAGATTTTAAACTGAAGGATGACACGGACAGTTGGAGATCCATATATACGCTCATGTAACCTAAGCTACTTATTAATAGACATTATTAGGCGGATTGGTAACAGCGAAGAGAGATATAGAATTATAATGTTCTATAATTTTGAATCACACAAAAAAAAAAGTTTTTTCAAAATCACTCTAAGCTATAAATGTGAAAATATTTGGAAGACTTGATCTTATCCGTGGTAAACTCTCTCAGAAGTTTCGTCAATTTAATCTTCTAGCCAATTATTGTGCTGCCCATTCTGCTTATGTAATCTGTAGTTACATATATACACACGGAAGCAATGGTCGGCTCTCCCGTCAAAATTAACTTCAGAATCTGACGCCATCTATTGACCGTCGCCGCAACTAGCGGCATCGGGTCGGCTAGTTGCGGCGACGGTCAATAGATGGCGTCAGATTCTGACGTTAATTTTGACGGGAGAGGCGACCATTGCTTCCATTGATTAATTTCCTCCCGGCAAATTTTCCATCTATATATACACACCTGTATTTCAGAATTTCATCTAAGAGTAAATCCTGGAGTATCAAATACAACCAATCTAACACACCAGTGTCCACATTGACTCTACAGAAATCAAACAAGTTCAACCTGTGTCCATATTGTGAAAACCATCTACACACAAATGATAATCCTCTCAACTCCAGCAATTCTAGATGGCTACATACCAGTGCCTTCTTATAAAAGCGCCGTTTTGATGAAGATCCAAAATGTGATTGTGTTTAGAGATATTTGGCTGTCCCCCTGTGTGATTACTTACTGGCAGGAATGAGTTTGTTGCAAGAATCAGACGAAAATTGAAGCTATTCAATATTTAGAAAATCATTGCTGGCTTCTAAGCAGCTTAAAAATGTTCCTGAGGAAAATAGCTCTGAATTTAGACAAGCTTAACAGAGACAAACAAATCACCTTCCAGTGGATCCCATCCCACATAGGACTGAAAGGCAATGACACAGCAGATGCAAATGCAAAATCAGCAGTAATATTCAACTTAAACCTTGATTTTGACTCTTTCAAATGCATAAAAAAAAAGAGAAACATCCAATCAAAAATACAGGAATCAACATCCCATCATTGGTATCTGGAGCAAAAGCCTGGAGCTATTCTGGTATGTAGGGTGAACCAATAGGCAGCAATCTGTATTTCCAGGCTCAAAATTGGCCATACAAGACCACTCCTCTTCCAGGATGGTGTGACGACCTTCCCACAATGCACCATATACAGGACCAAAGAGACCTCACCAGACCACCTCTTAGAATGCATGGAAGCATAAAGACAAGACCTATATTCCAACCCTACCAAAATAGTGAATTTGATCTATGAATTTAGTCTCCATGACCTAGTATAACTATACAATAAAATAATTAAAAATCATTAAATTTAATAATAAATTGTTAAGAAGAGACCAAAGGTAAAAGTGACGAGTTTCTTTTACCTTTAGTTCTTTTCAAACAATGATTTCCTGCAATTCATTCTATTGCAACAAGTACTTTTGTATATACACACAGCTTTATTAAGACCACCGGTCTTATACAGATTCACCACAGGAAGAAAGGAAGCATAGATGGAGCTCCTATACTCAAGGCAGTACAGAACCCAACAACAGCCTCCAGGGTCTTATACAGATTCACCGCAGGAAGGAAGCATAGATGGAGCTCCTATACTCCAGGCAGCACAGAGCCCAACAACAGCCTCCAGGGTCTTATACAGTTCCACCACAGGAAGGAAGCATAGATGGAGCTCCTATACTCCAGGCAGCACAGAGCCCAACAACAGCCTCCAGGGTCTAATACAGATTCACCACAGGAAGAAAGGAAGCATAGATGGAGCTCCTATACTCAAGGCAGTACAGAACCCAACAACAGCCTCCAGGGTCTTATACAGATTCACCGCAGGAAGGAAGCATAGATGGAGCTCCTATACTCCAGGCAGCACAGAGCCCAACAACAGCCTCCAGGGTCTAATACAGATTCACCACAGGAAGGAAGCATAGATAGAGCTCCTATATTCCAGGCAGCACAGAACCCAACAACAGCCTCCAGGGTATTATACAGATTCACCACAGGAAGGAAGCATAGATGGAGCTCCTATATTCCAGGCAGCACAGAACCCAACAACAGCCTCCAGGTCCGACGGATGCCCAGTGGCCACACCGTGCATACGTCAAGGTTAGCGTATCACTGAAAAGGCGAGTGTGGAATCAGCCGCGTTCTCGTAGTTTTAGGGCATTATTACAGATTTATTTGGATGATTTTAATTTTAATCTTTCGATAAAATTTGTAATAATTGTTTTGGCAATGTGTTTATTTGCACATATATCGTACAATATTATCTTTATAGACCTTACTGCAATGATCTCGATGCAATTATTTTATAATTATATGTATGCACCTCTACAGAACTATAAGCCTATGTCCATAGGCTCCTTGAACACCCCTAAGCTGCCTTCCATAGAAAATGCAGGATATATAACAAACCAATCCAATACAATAGTAGAGCAGTCTGGAAATTAATTTGTTGATACTGCTAAGAGGGTTAACCACTGATAAGCCAAGCCATATCTCTTTCAATAACTTTTATCATTTCAGTAAGGTATGTAGAGATAATATTTGATGATATATCTTAAAAGAAACTCATTGCCAAAAATAATTATTACAAAAGATTTGCTTATGTTTATACCATAAATTATGAAATTTTAAAGGCACATCAGCTGAACAATTCCTAAACCTTTAAGACGCTGTATACTGCCTTAAGAAGAGTCCTATACATCAGGTCCCGGGAGGATATTGAACGGTCGACAGAAGACTTTCAATCACGTCTAATCCTCGGCAAATCCGGCCGGGGTTGATTTACGGACATTCACCTCTGCAGGACATAACCCCCTACATCCTACAATATCGTGCACTGACGACATTCTAAAGTCTTGTTTAAAATATACATTCACCGTTCTCTTGATTTGTTTATTTCTCTTAATTCCACCGAGAAATTCCATCATTCCCTCCAAGGGAGGTCATCATTGTCCCGAGGAATTCTATCATTCACCTTAAGAATCCCACCATTTCTCCGAAGAATTCCATCTTTCCCCCGAGGAATTCTATCATTTCCCCGAAGAATTCTATCATTCCCCCGAGGAATTCTATCATTCGCCAGAGGAATTCCATCATCCCCCCGAGGAATTCCATCATTCGCCACAGGAATTCCATCATTCGCCAGAGGAATCCCACCATTCCTCCGAAGAATTCCATCATTCGCCAAAGGAATTCCATCATTCTCCAGAGGAATCCCATCATTCCCCCGAGGAATTCCATCATTTGCCACAGGAATTCCATCATTCCCCCGAGGAATTCCATCATTCGCCAGAGGAATTCCATCATTCGCCAGAGGAATTCCATCATTCCCCCGAAGAATTCCATCATTCCCCAGAGGAATTCCATCATTCCCCCGAAGAATTCTATCATTCCCCAGAGGAATTCCATCATCCCCCCGAAGAATTCCATCATTCCCCAGAGGAATTCCATCATTCCCCCGAAGAATTACATCATTCCCCCGAGGAATTCAATCATTCGCCAGTAGAAGATGACAGGGAGTCGCCTATCGTCGAGACATCGACGGGAAATAACCTCAGGAAATAAATAAATCAGTATAACGGTATAATACTTTATTTAAAAATTTATATGGAATTTTATACATAATTAATTTATTATCAGGGTAAACAATACGTTTTGTGGAACTCAAAAATAAATAGAAATACGAAAAATATGTAAATATTATTTCAAATATGCGCAAATCGAGGCAGCGTACTTTCAAGATATAGGGATCATTAAAATAAGTCAGATCACCAATAAGAACAATAAAACTACCGAACAACGAGATTTCTTGCCGATTAACAGACTTTGGGAGAAGTCTTGAAGCAATAACTCTTACCTGAGGATAAATTCGAGTAGGGTTCTTGGAGGGAGCAAACGAGCTCCAAATGGTCTCCCTGAGACATCCCAGACATATTGTTCTATTGGATTCGAGTCCATTAAATCATTGAAGTTGGAGAAGACTTTGAAAATCTGAGGGCTAGGATATAGCAGGCGGTCCATGTGACGACCATAATGTGATATACACACAAGATGATTTGAAATTTACTTAAACTACACTAGAGCTGAAATAGAAAGTTTTACACGAAAAAGTAACTGATGGAATATCAGGAAACTTGAGTTGGGGGGGATACATGGTAGAAATGTGAATGAACTCGCATTCAAACATTTTTTTAACGTTTTTGATTCAAAATAGAAACATTCGTTACCTGTCACAAGAAGTTGGTTTGAGCCAAGTTCACGTTTCTTTCTTCAACTCCTTCTATCTCTAACACGATCATTCTATTTCCATTAGGGGCAGGAGTCGGCAACCTGCGGCTCGCGAGCCACATGCAACCTTTTGGATGTGAAGCTGCGAATACAATTTGTTTGGTGTACACTTTTAGATTGGTGCACTCTATGATGTTGGTTCGTTTAGATTAAAATTCTCTCAAGCAAAGGTGACAATATATATATTTAAAGAGGATCAACTTTGTATACAAAAGCAAACAAATCAAATAAAAAACAACTGCTTTCTTTTTCTCGCCGATTACATTGGGCCTAGCGCAAATTACCTATTCCTAACGCTACTCTTCCACGACGACGAAGAGACTATTTATTGTTGACAAGAAAAAATGTTGTGGTTCTTTAAAAGTATATGTGTGTGTATTTTTAATGTTAGGGTAAGGGGGTGTCGAACTTTGTTGTCAAATGTCAAACTTTTGAACCGTTAAAAAGTCCAAGGTCATATAATTTACATATATAATACCAAGGAACTATAGGAAAAAAACTATAACGAAAGGTAAAAGAAAGAGAAGCCGTTCAGAATAATAGAGCAGGAGAAAAGAACGGCAAGGCTTCAAGGCTGTGGAAATTTGGCGGGAAAGTCGATATTCGGTTGGTCGTTTGGCCATAAATCGCGCTCAGCTTTTTATCTCCTTTCTTGAACGGTCGTCTGGCCTTCAAACATTATCTTTTGGTGTGGCAGTTTGGATATATACATCGTTAGAACGTTGCCTAGATCACCGTTTTTTTTTTTTTTTTTTTTAAGTTCAGATTGTATATTCTTATGTGTGCCTCTTCACACAAAATAAACCGATTTCTTAATGGATTATAAAAGTTATTATTTTTTAAAAAATAAACAACGTATTTGTGTGTGTGTGTGTGATATCTTGGGACCTCTGGGACCAGTGTTACCTGATGCTAGACGAACCTCGATGTCAACTCTACCGTGCAGTCGTGGTGGAAGGCGACACAGCTGGGCCAAAGGTGAAATAAACAAACAGAGATTCCACTAAAAGCGTCTGACGTCAAGAAGGAATGGGATGAGGAGAGAGGGAGAGAGCTTTAGAGCAAGTGTTACCGTTGGAATCCAAGCGAAGACTGGCAATTCTAGGGCCTCGATTTAACACCACGACCTTGCTGCTTTCTAATTGGCTGACCTATTTAGGTGATTCTTTCCTAATTGGTGGGACTTTTTCACGTGGTAGTGGGCTATTGGTTGACCTACTTAGGTATTGTCTTCTGATTGGGCCGGGTTTATCTCTTTGACGGAAGAAATACGTCCGGTCTTGTTCCGGAAATTGGGCGTCTCTCAAACTTTTATAACTTCTGGTCACAAGATACGTCCTGTCTTGTCCGGAAATATTGGTTTAAACTTAGCTCGCAGGGTGTCCGGGGTCAGAAGGTTAACTGTGGCGTTATTAATAATTATGTTCTCTTCTAGGCCTACCTCTTAGGTTTGACTTCTACGATCCTCTAAGCCTGATTTGTTTTAACCTTAACTTTCTCCTGTCTCTCTCCATTCCCTCTATCTGTACAGTTGCAATACTTTATTAGATTCTTACGCGGTACAGATTGATGTTAGTTGAGGCTTTCTATGTGCAGTACATAAGAAGTTATATACAGTCATGGGGTGGAACATGTGGTAGTGGATATTTAGACTATTTACAACAATTCCATGGTCTTAAATCATCACAGATGGCCCCGGATGTGAGAGGGTTCATATGGAGGGATTTAAGAGAGCGGAATAGGAAGACTGTTATTAAGGAAGTAATTTTAAAAAAATTAATTAAAGTGAGTTGTTATATAACATGGGGTTAATTTCTGTATATCCATAAGAGATAATAAAACATAAACAACTAATATTAAACATACAAGTAAAAATAAAAATATGAATAAAATATTTAATAGAGAACATATAATGATGATAGGTAAAAATAAAAACGATTGGATGGGAAAATCATGATCTCTTCGTGATGGGCGTTAGAAAGGGTTGAGTGGTTAGTTATTACTTGGTTGAGGCAATGTCACTTTGACTCAAGTCCCAAACCATTTAATGTGCACGGCGCGGAAAACCTAGGCCATGTTTCACATGTAAATTTAAGGACCTAATAAAGTTACAGTACCACAATCGAAAAGTAAGATAAGGGGATTGTTATGGGTTTTAGTAATTAGTCGTTAAGACGTACGCATGCAGGATAAAGAGGGCGAAGATCAGTGACCAGAAATCAAAGTTTTAATTAGAGTCGTCAGGGGCTTAGCGAGAAAAAGAGAAAAATAAAAAAAAATGTGCCAGCGTGTGGCATGAGAGTGCCCTGGAATAAAAAAAAATACAATTTGCACGTATCCAAGCCAGAAGTTGGGAGAAGGTAAATCTGGGGGACGATGTGTCAAGATTGTTAATTACGAAATCAAAGTAGGTCAAGTCTAGCCTGCGAAGGAGTTAAAAGTTCCTGCGGAAAAGGAATGTTAGTAATTCTTACGAAGTAACCTTTAAAGTGGTTGTTTAAGAGGTTATTGAAGATTGCCCTGTTTTTAGATCGTGATTTTTAGTTTGATTATAAAAGAATATATCATTGAGATATGAAATTGCGAAATTAAGGCTTTGCATATAGCGTTAAAGGATTTGAAAAATCGAAAATAGAATTGTGAAGTTAAATGCAAAGTAATCTTAAAAAAAAAAGTAAAAATGGTGATGATATGATACAAAGATTAACACACTACAGCAGTATATAAGGGGTAATAGAAAGTGAAAATATTAAATGAAAATTAAAAATGAGCAGTAATATACTCGATAGCATTGACATGGTAGCGGAAGGTGAAACAATGTAAATAACATCTAATTTATAAAGTGAGAAAAAATATAAAATGATAAATGCAAATTAGTGATGTAAACATGAAATATAAACTTGAGATCATTAGATATGATATGAAAGATAAAATATAAAGTTGATTATAAAATAGAGTAATAAAGCAAAAGTAAATAAGTTTTGGTAAAGAAAAATAAAAAAAGACAATAATCTAAACTAATTGGTTGACGTAAAAAAAAAAAAAAAAAAAACAATTATAAGAGCTATATAATGATTATATAAAGGATATTAAAATGAAAAATTTTTACAAAATGTTCATCGAGAAGGAAGAGCAAGTAAGATTATATATAGAAATTATATATCGTGAAAGAATGGAAAGTTGTAGGCCAAATGTAATGTACCTGTTTTTTTAGGATGGGTAGAAAGAGCTTTAAATTGTCCTCGATTGATATCTTTGGTCTTGTTGGCCTAAGTTTTTCTAACTTATCGAATTTGTTTTAAGTTTGATGCGACGCGTGGATCACATTGTTTCTAACTGTGAAACTCACTGAGTCCTAATGTTGTCGTTTTTTTTTTTAAACTTATGTGGGTGTGTGTGATTTTTGTAAGTAAAATGTTGTCCTTGGATCTAAGTGTCGATGTTAAGTTGACAAGTTAATCGAAGGCGAGAGAATGTTAGTGAACAGATTTGTTAGTAAATGTACGCACTAATGTTTAATTTAATAGGTAGCGAAAATCCATTAGAGTGACATCGGGGTGGTGACGGATGTAACAAGATGTCGGCTGTTTGTTTGCTCGGGGGGGGGCGAGGGGGAGCGAAGCTATTTTTAATGCGATTCCGGATGTAGGTCAAGGGGGGGAGCGAGGGGGCTTGCTTGCTTTCTTTCAACTTATTGGAAGATCTCTGCATTAAGGTGCAGAAAAGGCGCTGAGCAAGTCGGGGGTATAAGACGGGATTTCTGCGCGTCAAATATTGCGGGACATAAATGGCCGAATTCTTTCAAGTGGACATCAGGTGTTACGCGAGGTGTTGGAATTAGAGGCTGGGGCGCGAGGAATAAGATATCTTCTGTATAGTATTTAAGTTTGTTCACATGAACTGTATCATCTTCTTTATTTAGGGGTCGATTGGGTCTGTTAATTCGGACTACGTTTGGGGATATTATTTCTATAATTGTAAACGGACCTGTGAAGTATGGTGCCAATTTTCCCGTATCGGGATGTTTATAATTTTTCACGAGGACTAGGTCACCAATCTCGAAATGCGGGGCTTGATGACCTTTATCATATCTTTGTTTGTCCCTTTCATGCTTAAGCTGTGTTCTGCTGGAGGCGAGTTGCCTAGCCTTCTGTACGTCGGGGAACGGGTTGTAATGAGTTTTTAGTTCTGGTGGGATGCTATTAAACATCAAGAAGATCGGTGGGAAACCTGTGACGGTGTGCGGGGATTGGTTATAGATTTGGACAACTTGTTTAATTAGTTTGGTCCAAGATGTCTTCGGGTTTTCGAGATAAAGTAACCTTAGTTTTCCAGTGATGGTGGCGTTCAATCGTTCTATCAATCCGTTAGCTTGCGGATTGTTACTGGTGGTAAGCAGTGGTTGTATACCGCGAGATAGCAGAAATTTGCGGAATTTTTCGGAGGTGAATGCGGGCGCTCTATCCGACAGTAGACGTTTTGGAGACCCTTGTTGTAGTACCTTTTTTAGGGTTTGGATGTACGTTAAGGTACTTGTAGATTTCGAGGGGAATGCCCAAGCGTACCTGGTCAAGTGATCCACTATAACATGGAGATACGTCTTGGAGTGTCCGTATTTCGAAAATCCGGCTATTGTATCTATTGATATTAAATCGAATGGCTGTTGTGGTGGGGGAATTTGTCCTAAGGTGCCATAAGGTTTACCTTTGGGTCTTTTGATGATTTGGCAGGTATGACAGGAATTTACAAATTTTTGTATGGAGTTGGCCATACCTTTCCAGTAATACTGAGTAGAGATGAGGCGAGTCATTTGGGAGATACCGGGATGGTTGTATTCGCTGTGAACCTGGTTCATAAGCGAGTGTTGAAGAGCTTCGGGTATTATTATTCGATTTACACCTTTACGCCGTATGGTGTGTAGACCGTTGACGTCTACAGCGACACTGGTATCTGTGATATTCGGTTGGTGTTTCTTAATAGTACGGGCACTGATAAATCCACAAAATGGATTGCGAGAAAGCAAATCGGCCTCGTGTTGCTGGGTTCCCTTGAGGTACTGTATTTCATAGTCGTAAGTGGATAGTCTTAAACTCCACCTAAAAAGTCGTCCTGACGGGTTTTTAATAGTTTTAAGCCATTGTAGGGCTTGGTGGTCGGAGTAGACAGTGAATTTGGTACCGGATAGATAGATGCGGAATTTTTCGATGCTTTCTACGATCGCTAAGCATTCTAACTCTGAAATGGTATAGTTGCGTTCGTGAGGACGTAGTGCTCTACTGTAATACTGTGTGGGATGAGTTTTTCCATCCGGATGTACTTGTTTGAGAATTCCTGCGATTCCCTGGGTGGAGGCGTCACAGTACAAGCGGCAGGGTAAGCCATCCTGATACAGATGTAATACGGGCTTACGTGTTAAGCTCTCCTTGAGAGCCGTGAATGCCTGTTGACATTTGTCGTCCCATTGCCATTTAGTGTCCTTTTTAAGTAAATTGTTGAGTGGGGTTCTGAGACGGGCATAATTTGGTATAAACTTGTTATATACGTTGACGGCTCCTAAAAAGGACTGTAATGTTTTTTGGTTGAAGGGAGGTTTGATAGCGTTAATAATATCGAGGTTACGGGTCTGCGGTGTGTAAGTTCCGTTCTTAACAGTGTATCCTAGAAATTCTATTGATGTCTTCAAAAATTCACATTTTTTATAGTTTAGTTTAATATTTTCCTGTTGGCAGATCTCCAGGAATTTTTCTACGTGTTGAATATGCTCTTCTAAGGTATCCGAAAAGATAATAAAATCATCGAAATAGTGGGCTATGAAGTTTAACTTATATTTTTGGAATATTTGGTTTATTGCACGTTCAAAAATCTGTGGTGAGTTGCGCATCCCAAAAGGAAGCCTACAAAATTCGTATTGCCCGTCTAATGTCACGAAAGCTAAAAGGTGACGGGAACTGGGATCTATTTCGACCTGCCAGTAGGCAGAAGATATGTCGGCTGAGGAGAAATATTTGGCGCGTGAGAGTTTGTCGAGTATATTCTCTATCAAGGGGAGAGGATGGACGTCTGGTGCAATGATTTCATTAATCCTACGATAGTCAACACAAAAGCGTTTTGATTTGTCACGTTTGGTGACAAGCGTAATAGGACTGGCATAGGGAGATACTGAGGTTGTAATTATACCGTGTTCCAGCATGTGTTCGATCTGTGTTTGTATTTCAAGTTGGTCATTTAGGGGTACGCGATAAGGACGTAAGGCAATTACCTTGTCCGAAGTAGTATTGATTTTTACGGGAGGTATTTTAAGCTTAGGGACGTCGTATTTATTGGTGGCGAAAACGGGTGTAAATTGATGCAGTACCTTGTGTAAATTATAGGGACAGTGACCTAGGTTACTTGTGTCCAAAGATATGCAAGAGGAAGACATAGAGGCGTTGAAAATAGGATCAGGAACATTACATTGAGGCCAAATAAGAGTGTTGGAGTTCACCACGTGTGAGCAACTCGTTCCAGGAGGGGAAAATTTAGAAAATGGGACAGTTGTATTAACCTGTCCATGGGACACGTGTTGCTTGCACGAAGTGAATTGGTAAAAGGTAGTAGGTAGAGGCACATTATCTTGATACAGGAGTATCTGAGAACAGTTTATAATTAGTAGAAATCTTTTTATGGAGTTAAGGGATAATATGCCAAAAGGCAAGGGGGCATCTATAATATGGAATTTTAGGTTCTGCGTTAGGTTACCTATTTTTACGTTTAAAAAGATATAACCTATGGTGAAAATATTGTTAGCTATGGCATTAATAGTTAAGTTAAATGGGTGAACAGGTATTTTCTTTTGCAAATTGGTTTCTATTATTTTAAAAGTATTCCGACTAATTATATTAGAGGAAGGTCTACATTATTGGGCAGTTCAGCTCGAACGAGCAATTGTTCAACGAAAGTTATGTGAGGAGGAACCTACTGTTGTGCTGTCTTGGGCGTCGGAACAGGCCTGTTTTGGTGCCGTGGTCGAGGTACCTATGGGACAGCTAGGGTTCACTGCTTGCGCTGGGCTCGTGGTGTAGAGAGGATCAGGGGAGCGGGTAACATGCGCTCGCGTGTTGTTAACTTGGAAGGGTGCGGGAGAGGACAACACAGTTCTGTCGTGCTGCGGATAAGTTGTGGCTCGGTACACAGGTCTTGGACGGTTCTGTGCAGGCCGTTTGGGGCACTGGGCGTGCCAGTGCATGGCGCCACAATACCTGCAGGATGAAGGGGGTGGGTTGGCAGAGTAGTTGGGTCGCGCTGACCATGGTCGCGGAGCACTGTACCTCGGTGACGGTGCGAAGGAAGGGTTGGGCGTTGTTCTGGTCGTCTGTTGGCACACTTGCGACGCACTGTGGGTTCCTCTTACGCGCGATACTACACTATACCACGCTTGGAGGGTGTTCGGTTGCACGGCAGCGACAATGCGCTGATCAGCGACGGGTAACCCATCAGTCAGGGATTCTAAAAGGATTTTGTGGGGAAGGTTCAGCTGTAGGCCACACACCGTCTTTTTTTGATAATATTCCTCTAACGAGGAGCGATCTGTCAACTTAATGGCCAAGAATTGGGCAAATGACGCGTTTGTGGTTTCAGGAAAGAGGTCTATCAGGGCCTGCCTTGCGTCAACGTAATATAATTTGTCTAATTTTAGGCTGCGGAAGTAGTGCAGGGCCTTACCTTGTAGGAGGTTGGGAAGCCTTCTCAGTCTGTCGGTGTAGTGTAGTTGGGCCAGATCAGCTTGGGCGTCGTAGTTGTCGAAGAAGCTCTGCGCCTCGTACGAACCATCGTAACGCGATAGCTCCACATCTCGCGAGAGTCCTGTCGCCGAGGAGAGCTGATATATCGTCCTGGCTAAACTCCCCAGGACATCTGACACCGGCGGCGGGGGTGTGACGTCTTCCTGGCCGGGGGGAACTTCCTGCGTCCTACCGAGAGTGTTTTCTTTCTTCGGAAAAGTGGGGCTTCCGCCACTTTCGGAGTCGGGATCGGACTCCATTGGTTCCTTTGGATTCTCCTCTCTTCCCTGTTCCATCTTTCTGTACAGACAGTGGTCTATTTGCTTACTTGTACCTTGGCGTCCACTATCCTGTCGACTCTTCGTTACGGGGGAGTCTGTGATATCTTGGGACCTCTGGGACCAGTGTTACCTGATGCTAGACGAACCTCGATGTCAACTCTACCGTGCAGTCGTGGTGGAAGGCGACACAGCTGGGCCAAAGGTGAAATAAACAAACAGAGATTCCACTAAAAGCGTCTGACGTCAAGAAGGAATGGGATGAGGAGAGAGGGAGAGAGCTTTAGAGCAAGTGTTACCGTTGGAATCCAAGCGAAGACTGGCAATTCTAGGGCCTCGATTTAACACCACGACCTTGCTGCTTTCTAATTGGCTGACCTATTTAGGTGATTCTTTCCTAATTGGTGGGACTTTTTCACGTGGTAGTGGGCTATTGGTTGACCTACTTAGGTATTGTCTTCTGATTGGGCCGGGTTTATCTCTTTGACGGAAGAAATACGTCCGGTCTTGTTCCGGAAATTGGGCGTCTCTCAAACTTTTATAACTTCTGGTCACAAGATACGTCCTGTCTTGTCCGGAAATATTGGTTTAAACTTAGCTCGCAGGGTGTCCGGGGTCAGAAGGTTAACTGTGGCGTTATTAATAATTATGTTCTCTTCTAGGCCTACCTCTTAGGTTTGACTTCTACGATCCTCTAAGCCTGATTTGTTTTAACCTTAACTTTCTCCTGTCTCTCTCCATTCCCTCTATCTGTACAGTTGCAATACTTTATTAGATTCTTACGCGGTACAGATTGATGTTAGTTGAGGCTTTCTATGTGCAGTACATAAGAAGTTATATACAGTCATGGGGTGGAACATGTGGTAGTGGATATTTAGACTATTTACAACAATTCCATGGTCTTAAATCATCACATGTGTGTGTGTGATGCATTATTTTTATTTTTAAATATTTGCTGGATAACAAACTTCGTGAAGTCGACTGCCAGATGGCGCCGCTTTACACTATATCAATTTATTGTTTGTTTTCCTTTGGCCGGCACGAACCTTTTGTGAATATGTAAATTAGTAACCAAAATAATTTTATTTTATTTCTTCTATTCGCCTCAAAAATCAGGTAGGTGTTTATTTCTCAAATTATATCTGAGAAAAAATTTAGAAAAACTTTAAAAAATTAACCACAGTTAATATATTTTCTGTCGAAGTCAGCGCTGAATATTTATCCTTCAATACTCTTATACCCTAAAATTTAGAATTTTTTACTTTACTTTGCATACTTCTACGCTACAATTTAGAAAATTTTCATTAATTCATTTTTAGTACATATTAAAAGGGACACTATATTAAGTTCAAATATCCCACGTAATAAATACTAGGTATAAATTGTTAAAAGGAAAACACTTTATTTCTAGTCTTGGTCAAATAGTCGAAAGAATAAGGCTTATTTATTTTTGGAAATTTCACTGAACAAAACGGTGTTAGAGATGGTTTTATTTCACAGAGAGAAACACACTAAGCTCCAATGGGAGATTTGCCGCAGGTGTTGCGAGCAAAAAGGCATTTTAGAAATTTTTCACGGCGAGGTTTTATCCCATTAGGGTTTAACGTTATTTTAAAATGTTTTCTGGACAACATTTTAGCTTTGTTTAGAAAGGTACACAATACAAATGGCTACTCTGTACTTTAAATAGGTTCCATTAGCAGCCTAGAGATTTCAACATACCCTACTGGGACTTCAGCGCATACTACGAGGCCATTTGAGGGTAGATTTATTGTTTATTAATCAACCAGGCGCGTTATTGAAATATTTCCGCCTATTACAGACGAAACAAACAAAACAACAAACAAATTAGAACTTAGAATTTAAAATATTTATAAATTTACATGTATTAATCAACAGAGTTCATAAAATTTATATAGACAAAGTGGCTGATGTAAGAGAGTTAAATCATTTAGATCAGGAAACAAACGATGTCTCACTTCTGAAAAGTTCGGGCAGTCGTAGATAAGGTGAAGAGCAGTTTGTTCAGTTTCTCCGCAAGAACAATTTGGGGTTTCTGATAGACCTCTTTTATGCAAGTATTTCTGGAATTGTCCGTGTGATGTGACAAATTAAGGATAGATTTGAACTGAAATACGAAATTTTAAGGAAATCTCTCAATTTTATTTTCAAAATGAAAGTTAACTATTAAAAATATGTTTAAAAAAACTATTATAGTTTTTTTGATGGATTGATGGATTAGTCGATAATACCATTTCTTACAGTCGTACTGTGCTTTTTATAGCTAAGGACTTCACTCCCCTTGTACCTATATCGCTCCATGCGAATCTTCCCTTGCCGAAAGCAGAGTCGTCAAATGATACTTTTTCATGAGTTCGTTCGCTCTGCATTCCATCATCAATAAAGTCACAGTTTCTTTAATGAAGGCGTAATATTGGTGAAATATAAAAATAAGATGAAACATGTTCAGGCGAGTATGGCAATTGTCCAACATAATCTCGGATTCATTCGGCAAAAGGAGGTGACGGAACAAATCCAGGTTGAAAGTAATGAAGATGCATCTTGCATTACAAGGTTATCTTTCAAATATAAGGTTGCCCCAAAAGTTCATGTTTTTCTTATTACTTGGCGAATAATATTATTACGGCGAATACATAATAATACATAATACAATTACTTTATACATAATACAAATACATTATATATAACGACGAATAATATTGGTATTTCATTTTTTTGCAAGTGTTTACTAACTTTTGGGACAACCTTGTAATACGAATCAGCCTGCAGTGTTTCTATAACTAAATAGTTGCTTTGAGCAATGGAATTCTATAATATACACAACAATAGCATGACTTTTATTGGGGGGCTATGCCCTACACAGGATTCGACCAGGTGCATAATTGCTTAGAAAAGATGGTAGAAGATTGGTATTTCAAATATTTTCAAGTGTTTACGAACTTTTGGGACAACCTTGTAGATTAGATATCTCTGTAGGACAAGAAAGCGAACCAAGAAAAAGTGTGTCTTTTAGACTATTAGAAAAACACATTAGAAGAAAAATATGGAAGCTAAACGAGTGAGGACGAGTTATCTATCAAGACAACTCGCCAGCACAGAAAGTCGTGTCGGTCATACCGTCCCGGGATAACATCGCCGTGTTGGAGCATCCACGCTACTCCCCTGACACTGCTCCATCTGGTTTTGTTCCACAATATTGATAGGAACAAGCTTTGACTTTTTTATTCTGGAAATACATAGAGGAAAATTATAATTTGATACATTACCTCGTCATCTGTTATAAGTAATTGTAACTATTTTAGATGCGTATATGATTGTTTTTAAAATTAAACAATTTTCTACTGTCCTTACTGATATTAATGGAAGGGTCTAGTTCAGCGGTCGGCAAACTTTTGGTCGGAAGAATAAAAAATTACAATTTACAAAATTTAAAAGTTTTCAAAGAGCCACAAAATGTTTCCTTGCCAACAATAAATAGTACTCACATAAATAATATTTACATATGGAACTATATAAATAGCTTCACATCCAAAGAGCCGCATGTGGCTCACAAGCCGCAGTTTGCCTACCCATGATCTAGTTTATTGGTGGTGAACCCTCCCATTAATTTATCATTGGAGTAAGGGCAGTAGAAATACTATAAAGTAAAGTGCCAGGAGAAAATGATTTTTTATTAATCGACTACACGAGCTTTCGGGCAGTCACGCCCTTCAACTGGTAATGATACATGAGGCCATCATGTATCATTACCAGTTGAAGGGCGTGACTGCCCGAAAGCTCGTGTAGTCGATTAATAAAAAAATCATTTTCTCCTGGCACTTTACTTTATAGTATTTATATTCCAAGGAGAAAGTTTCTATGTTTAAATAAGGGCAGTAGAAAATTGTTTATTTTTAGAACCAATCATAGGCGTCTAAAATAGCTACAATTTCTTATATAGAGGACAATGGAACATTCGTTTGAAAGAAAAGGAGAAAGAAATATTGGGCAGTAGACCACTATACAATTATGGAGCTTTTTGAATAGCTTAAAACTGAATTCAATCTAATTACATCTATCCCCCGATTTACACGGTACTTGTTTTACACATTTTCGCTTTTACACGGTTTTCCAAATAAGTTTTTTTTTATCGCACTATACTAAATGCTACTGTGATTGAACACATGCGCTGTGTACACATCTCACGAGGAATCCCGAGTTTATGTGCCGACTACATATTTTAACCTGTCAATGCATTTTATTTTTATTTCTGTGTACACCTATCCCCCGATTTACACGTTTTTCTCAGGAACGTATCTACCGTGTAAATCGGGGGATAGGTGTATTTGATAACCACGTCCTGAATATCTTTATTTAAAATAGAAAACTGTGTTATTTGTTCTTAAAATTAAAAATACTTCGGCCAGTGAATATTATCTCGACGTTTCGACAAAAATCTTTTGTTCTCGTCAGGAGCGAACAAAAATTAAAACATTTGGCAAGGCGTTAAAAAGTGTTATTTGTATCGAAAATATCGATTTTTAAACTAAAACTGTTTGCTGATAGAATATTTATATATCTTGTAGCTAGAGGTTGCCTGGCAGGCATTAAAATTTCTTTTAAAAATAGACACTTCAGCCAGTTAAACTTTTATTTTCTCAACGTTTCAACAAAAATATTTTTTCTTCGTCAGGAGAAATAAAAATAAAGCATTTGGCAAGGCGTTAACAATTAACTGAGATTGCAAGAGCGTTTTTACCGCCTTGCCAAATGCTTTATTTTTATTTCTCCTGACGAAGACAAAATAATTTTGTTGAAACGTTGAGAAAATAAAACTTTAACTGGCCGAAGTGTCTATTTTTAAAGCATTTATATTGTCTAGATAAAGGTTTTAACTTCTTCGTTTTGAAGAATATTTTAGAAATTATACATTTTTTTTTCTTTTAAATATCCACCCAATTTGACTCTCTTCTACATAAAAATAAATACGGTCAATGAAAAATAATTTTTATCGATATAATATTTTTGACCAGAGAAAAAAAAAAGACAGATCAATATTTACATCCTCTTAAAACAAAATATCTCGTATACTAAACTATGATAAATAAATTGAACAAGTTGTTTTTAGAAAACAGACGAACACATGAATAAAACAAAAGATATTTCTGTGAAAACCACTTCCTAAATTTATTATATTTTACTTGGCTTATCCCCAAGATGCAAACCCTCTAAAAGTCAAGCCCTAATCCACAAACACACAGCAAGCTTATGTCAGTTCTTTTGTTTAAAAATGATATCCCCAATTTCATGGCATTCAAAGAAGCACACATTAAATATACTGGAAATAAATATAACGAGGTATACACTATCTGCCAAATTTCTCTCAAAGAAATTGTTAGATAATATTTGTCTTTGTGATTTTTATTCTTTCAATTTTATTATATTTCGCAATAAATTATTTTTTTTTAAAGAGATATAAGACATTTTAAATAAAAATATAATTGAAGATATTAAAACGCGAATGTTTCTTTTCACAAATAAATAAAAAATTCTATTGTCCTTACTGCGATGAAAAAATATTGGGAGGGCTTGGTTCATCAGCGGTGAACCCTCCCAGCGGTTTCGCCAATTTAAACTACCAGATCGCTTCTTTAGAGCTCTAATACTGTATTGGATCATTCTGCTTTTATATGCTACATTGAAAGGATAGAATCTTAGAAATTGTATTCAAGCAAACTATGGATATAAGCTTTTAGGACAGTAGAATTACATTTAAATATTTGCATCGAGCAATTGCTCTTCCGCAAACAACAAGGACAAGTTAGGCATAAATTAATATAAACCAATAACGTGCCATATAATTGGAAAATTTTCCTAATGACATAAATTTACCATGTTTATTTACCTTTTTTCAAGGTATTACATCATATTTGAAAACGGTTGGCATTCAGCCAACTGAAATATTGGTAAATAAATTATATTATGATGCATTAGCGCGCCATCTGTTATCAAAATTCGAAACTATTATAGACGCGTATGATTCTTTTTTTTTTTTTTTTGGAAATAGACAATTTCTACTGCCCTTACTGCAATGAAAAATAAATTATATTTTGATCCAATATATGCCTTTTTAATTAAAGATCTATTTATGGATTACTCTCTATTTTCAAAAATATATATTTCTTTTGTGTGTGAGATATCGAAAACCTAAAGACTCCACAAATCTCTCTCGTCAAAATAGATGTAAAAGCTATTTTATTCATGGAACTAAACCTCTAGACACTTTGCCAGAGTTAAACACCTCTATAGAAATTGTGAAATTTTTAAATCGATGCGGATATTTGGAATTTATATATTATGTTTTCACACACATGAAGAGCGTATTTACCTAAACTTGGCCTTAAATACCCATTTCTTGATTTCGAAGGAAAATTATGGGACTAAGGGTTCACGGTCGAGAATCTGTTCACCCTCGAGCAGGCGCAACAACCACCAAAACGACAGGAATTGGTCCGCTGAGGCTCCTGGCACGTGGGCCTACGTCGAACATCGCCAAAATTCGCGGTCAGTTATGGTGTGGGTCGGGATTTTCATCAGTGGCAAGACTCCCTCGTTTTCGTGGATCAGTGATCAAAATCAACCAAGAAGTGTATCGCCACGACATTCTCGAGGCCGTCGTACTTCCGTAAGCTCAACAGCATTTCGGCGATGCGGATTGGACGTTCCAACAGGACTCCGCGCCGGCTCACGAGGCGAATTTGACTCAGGACTGGTGCAGGACCCATTTTCCGGACTTCATCACGTCGGGGGAATGGCCGCCCTACTCACCCGATCTCAACACGATAGATTACAGCGTGTGGTCCATTGTGCAGACCAGGGCCTGTGCTACACGCAACAAAAGTTTGAAGTCGTTGAAGAGATCACTGCGCCGAGAATGGGACCGATTGTCACCGGAGGACCTGTGTCCCATAGCCAAAAATTTCAAGTCACGTTTGGACATGTGTATCGCCGCCAAAGGAGGCCACTTTGAAACTGGCTGAATAAATTGTTAGTTAGTATCCATTGTTATGTATTGTTAAATTATTATTTTGTTTAAATAAAATTATGACTAAAAATGTTCAACTCCGTTATTGGGAGGGACACCCTGTATATATATATGTATATGGAAAAACAAAAGAAAAAAAAAATAGGTGGGTCAGGTGTTGATATTAAAAATAAAGAAGGCATATCCTGATCACAAGCACATGTGCTTTTGAGATGGCAGAGCGCCATCTAGTGAAGCAAAAATGAACTAACGCTTATTTAACTTGCCCCGTGATATTTGGCTAACCCAATTTCTTGATAAAGAAAAGCCTTCCACGAACGCATTTCGTACTGTTGGCGCTCGTCAGAGTGGATTCGTGGATGGGTTTTCTTGATTTATCAAGAAATTGGGTTGGCCAAATATCACGGGGCAAGTTAAATAAGCGTTAGTTCATTTTTGCTCTACTAGATAGCGCTCTGCTATCTAAAAAGCACATGTGCTTGTGGTCAGGATATGCCTTCTTTATTTATTAAAATATGTATATATTTATATAAATATTTACATAATGAAGACTAAACAATAATGAGAAAACCAAAAAAAAAAAAAAAACATAAATTAGCTTTCACGGTATCCCCATTAATTTATCTAGAAAGGAAATTATGCAGATTCTTATCTAAATTTTGTTTTCTATGAAATTATATAAAGAATACTTTTTTTATCGCCCCCCAATTTCATTATATTTTTATGTTCTAAATACTATATATTAGAATATAGTAAGAAACTGGTGATTTCACCAAAATATTTTCCACCAAAAGAATTTAGAACATTGATCGTTATTAGGTTTAAATAAAAGCAGAAGAGAATTTTATCAAACGATATTAAAAATCTGCTGACGTTAAATTTAATTTGCTACTGTTAAGCTTGCCTTGCCTTTTTATTTCCGTTAAATACTTGGATATTAATTTTTCTCGGTGAATATTTTTAATTATTAAATTTAATAATTCGTGGATAGTAAATATAATTTATTATATTATGTGTAAACTTTATTTTTCAGTAATTTTTATATATTTTCATATAAATTTATAAATATTTTAATTTCTAATAAATATTGGTTCATCGATTATACTAGGACTTTTTAACTTATGAAAATATCTAAATTTTAAAGGTTTTCAGTAAAATTTAGAGATTGGATATATTCAGTTATATAATATTTTTTAAAAAATGAATAGGTTGGATCAAAATATAATTTATTTACCTATTATATTTTGATCCAATATATGCCTTTTTAATTAAAATTATGTTTACCTTTTAGTAACTAAGATGTGATGAATAATAATTTATATACATTTTTAAAAATTACTATACGAGTTACAAAATACAAATTGAATTTTTAAAATTAAAAAATGAAAAGTGGCAAAAATTAAATATTAAAAATGTTTAAATATTATATTAAGTGAATATATAAAGCACGATTATAAAATTGTATATATTATAAAACGTATATATATAGCGTAATGTTCAAAATATTTAAATATTATATTAGGTGAATATATAAAGCACGTTTATAAAATTGTATATATTATAAAACGTATATATATAGTGAAATGTTCAAAATATTTAAATATTATACTAAGTGAATATATAAAGCGCTGTGTATAAAAATGTATATATCATAAAACGTATATGGTGTAATGTGGTATATTATTCCCAATGCTTTTATTGGTTATTACGTCAATCCGTCTCCCCAATAGTCAGCCGACTAGACACTGATGATGATAGGACCGCCCTAATTATCATCATCACTGTCTTGACCAATCAGATTTCTCCCGAAGGAATAATTGCCAAAGTTGCCAGATCCTTTCCGCTCTTTCTCTCTTCCACTCTTATGTTTTTTCTCTACCAAATTACTTTCGCTGCCTCTTTACTATTCGTTAACTATCACGTCAACTCGCCTCATTTATCATAACTATTAATATATATATATTGTAGCGCGAAGAAATAAAGAGTCTTTGAATATCTTAAGATGTAAAAGTATTTATTGATGACCCCAACAAAACTAGTGGACAATTATCAACAAAACTATATACAGCTAGAGAATATTGAACAACCAAGCTATGAAACATTTATGATGATTTTATAAATACAGAGTAATATTCTGTTGATTATTTTCATTGATTAATAGAATTAAATGAAAAAATATAAATTATAATTTATAATTAAAAATTAAATAATTATTTCTTCGCCACACACACACACACACACACAATATACATATTGATTAATAATGATTATATTTAAAAGGAATATGGATATGTGGGGATGATATCTATAAGCGCACGATTATAGTTATTATTTATATATATATTAATAAAATGCAAATTTCATAAGTGTTGTTCACTAAAAACTTTCGTTACAATGCATCAATTTCGACCAAATTTTCAACATTTATGTAAAACGAGATGGAGCAGGTTTAGCTTAACATCAAAATATTTTTCCCTAACATTAACATGCGTAACTTCGCTGTTATCGATTAAATACAAAAAAAAAATCAACAGAGTTAATTTTATTTATATATAAATACAAAATTAAATTTCAACAGAGTTAATTTTTTTACATACTAGCTAATAATCTCAATCTAAAAAATATTCAAAACAAGCAATTTTAAGATAACACCATATGTAAAACAGTCGGCCAAGAAAACAAATAACGTGTAATATATATATAATAAATATAATATATATAATATAACGGTATAAAGAAATAATGAGCCTATCGTTCAAATTTATAATTGTAACGAATAGTATTTTAATTAAAACATTTTTAAAACACACAGTTTGGAACGGGACGTTTCACAAGAGTGACATCCATGGCGCCAATTTATAATTGTAACGAATAGTATTTGAATTAAAACGTTTTTAAAATATATACGCACTCGGGTAAAACCCGGGCGTTGCCCGGGCCATTCGTATTATATAAATATATAATAAAAAATATAATGTAATGAATATTATTATCATTATTATCATAATAGTCTATGTTCAGGAAAATTATTTTCAATAATATTCGTTAGGCAAACTTTCACTCAGATAAAACCCGGGCGAAGCCGGGTACACATCCGCTAGTATATATATATAATAAGAAATACTACATATACAATCGACTCTCGATAATTTGAAACTCAAGGGACCAGACAAATATTTCAATTTATCACGAGTTTAAAATAACAAGAGTTTAAGCAACCAAGAGGAAAAGGGAGGGGAAAAATCAATTAAACAAGAGTTTGAAGCTTTGGCAAATACATACTATGTTGATACAAGATCAAATAAATGACTTACCGCAAGTTTTTAAAGTAATAAATTTCTATTTGGAGAGAGAGAGCTCTCGGGTCTTACCCTTTCTCAGCATTCATGATTTATTATTTTAAACATTTGTACAGTTATTCACAACTGTTCATTTGTGACAAGATACTATTCCTTCAACTTCAAATTACCGAGGGGACCAATTTATATTGATTTTATTCAAATTATCGAGTATTTTTCAAGGGACCGTGAAAATTTTCAAATTATCGAGAGATTCAAATTAACGAGCTCCAAATTATCGAGAGTCAACTATATATATAGTAGGCCAATCTACTATAATGTCGGTCCTAATCGGTTTATATATAATAGGTTTAGCCGCCCGCGCTATTGGTCCTCTGCTATCACATGACCATAATCAATCAATAAGTGTTGAGTTATTTAACCAATCAGCGTGCAATGGTTTGTTTAGCTTAGTGGTTCCATTAAAAAACAAATAGTACTATCTACTTATATATTTGCCTTATTCTGTCTGTTTGTCTGTTTGTCTGTTTATCTGTTTGTCTGTTTGTCTGAAGCTCACGGATAGAATGCGCGCTCATTGGCTGCAAGGGAACACGTGTCCTCCCTGTCCCCCTCTAGACAACCCTGTTATTCAAAAACCATACATCCAATCGCCATGAAATTCTGGGATATTATTAGGTATATCCCCGGAAAGGTTTTCGAAAAACAATTTCTTGAATATCTTGAATATCCTTAGAGTTATTTGCAGAATTGTAGATATAACTCGCAAGCAGCGCCGCCAGACGGTGAAAGCCTTAAGCCTGCTGCTCCACCCCTGTTGACCTTGGGTCGTCGTGTGAGTCACAGCATGATGCAACAAAAAACACTCTCTCTGGGAATTGCGGCGTCAACAACCTGTAAGTTTGTGCCTCTCTCATAAACCTGTCTATACAGACCACCCTGTCTATAGCGACCACTCTAGACAACCCTGTTATCAGCTGTGTGATACATCCACCTGTCTATACAGACCACCCTGTTAATAGCGACCACCCAAGTCAACGTTTTTAGAATATATTCGCACTCGGGTAAACCCCGGGCGTTGCCCGGGCCATTCGTCTAGTATGAAATATAAATTCGTGAGCTTAGCCATGTAATTATTATTATTTTTTATACTTTCACGTGGTGAAATTTCCAAGGAGTTTCACCAGTTTAAATCTCTACTAATATTAAACTTGAAAGTTTTATTATTGAATATAAATGATCAGTTTTTATACATTAAAATATTAATATATTAAAAAATAAAATGTCATCAATTGAAGATTCCGTAATAAAAATTGTGACTAAAGCGTATTAAATTGGAATCTTACGACTTTTAATATTAAAAA
Source organism: Cordylochernes scorpioides (assembly GCA_030710605.1). Taxonomy (NCBI): domain Eukaryota; kingdom Metazoa; phylum Arthropoda; class Arachnida; order Pseudoscorpiones; family Chernetidae; genus Cordylochernes; species Cordylochernes scorpioides. Next base: position 103,661,442 of record CP092866.1, on the reverse strand, counting down.
TTCAAATGATATCTTTATACACTACAACCCCTTGAAAATGGAGTACCAAGAAAGAGGCACCAGAAAGTGATGAAACTTGGCAAACAGAGAGAGGCAGGAATGAACAATAAGTGGATCTTTATTTTAAAATGATAGTTATAATACTGGGCGAGAACGGCGTAGGCTCAGTAGCAAGTAGGATCACCGCGGACGGCGATGCACGCAGAAACACGTCAAGAAAGAGGGGCCAGAAAATTATGCAAATTTCAGAGTAGACGCGCATCACCGAATTATGCAAATGAAGTGAAATGCGCAGCTCTCGTGCGCACGTGGAGTAAGATATAAGGGAAGGAACGGAGGCAGTTCCAGCAGACATGTGTTTTACGAGGGACATGGTGATCGGACTGAATAGGGCAGGTTGGTCCATACGTCAGCTGAAACACACCTGGTTGCGTCAACGTTACACTGACTGCGGAGAAGATGGTTTGAAAAAGGAAATGAGGCAAAATATTTATAGGAATGCCGGTGCTGCGAGCGTGACGTCAGCACGCGTGGATCGGCATATTCTACGACAAGCAGTGACAGACTCACATGCCACTTGTACCTCCGTTCTGAAAAATGTGCAAGACAGTCAAGATCATTCCATCTCGACCAGAACCATTTCCCGTCGATTGGTTGCTGATGACTTGCATTCATGTCGTCCGGTAAGAAAACTGCCATTGACTCCACTGAATAGATGCCAACGTTTGGAATGGTGCCGGCCTAGATCGACATAGATTACGAAATGACACAGGGTCGTGTTCTGAGATTAGTCACGCTTCTGTCTGTCCAGTGATTGTCGCCGTATACACGTGTGGTGTCGACGTGGAGAAATGTCCAATCCGGCAGCATTTGTGAAACGCCCCACCGCGCGACAACGCGGAATCATGGTTTGGAAGACAATCGCCTATGATACCAGGTCATCTTTAGTTCGTATTCAGAGCATTATGACGGTCCAACGATACATTAATGCTATACTGAGACCGGTGATACTTCCCTACCTTCAGGGGTAGGTGTCCAATTCCCTTTATCAGCAGGATAACGCCCGACGTACACTGCTCGCATTAGCCAACAAGCTCTACAAGATGTTTCCCTGGCCACCGTACTCTCCGGACCTCTCACTAATCGAGCACGTATGGGACATTATTAGACGCCGTTTTCGTGCCTTGACCCAGCTAGTTCATAAGACGAACTGTGGCAAATGGTTGAATGGAGAGCCATCCCTCAGGATGCCATCCGTAGTCTGATTGACTCTCTCTAGACATGTTGCTGCGGGCATCGCCGTCCGCGGTGGTCCTACTTTCCACTGAGCTGACGCCGTTCTCTCTCTCTGTATTATGACTATCATTTTGAAACAAATATCACTTATTGTTCGTTCCTTCCTTTCACTGTTTGCCAAGTTTAATCACTTTCTGGCCGCCCTTTCTTGGTATTCTATTTTCAATGTCACGTAGTGTATATAAACAAGCTCAGCGCCACATAGCGTAACTGGGTAGAGTTGAAAATTAAATTTGCTTATAGATATAACAAGGGATATTTTGATGTATGAAAATTACTATTAGAGAAATTACTAACAAAGGTTGGCGTTCAGCCACTAAAATATCGGTAAATAAACTCTTTTTTTTTTCATTTCAATGCCTTTTTATATAAAAGTAGAATGTGCCAAAAGGTTTGCCCACAATAGTAACATAGACAGTTCAGGTCGTAGAGCACTGTGGAAATAGGTATATATATCTACCACGGTAGTTGTGGTTTGTAGCGTTCTCCCAAGAAACCTCACATCCAGCAGAATTTTGAAAATCTATAGCCGTCTCTAGCTGTCAGCTAACAACCCATTTAATACGTTAGTCCCATGTGTGTTATAACCTATTGTCAGCTAACTAACCAATACTTCAGTCACGTGATGTGTCAAGAGAAGGTATGGAATCAGAAGATTGATCTGAACGACGTGTCAACAGCCGAATTGACAGGTGTCTGGAAGACAATGTGTCATTATCAATTTACTGGCTATTGACGTTTTCTCCACTATGTCGTTGGTTTAATAGCTTCTTATTTAGAACCATTTATATACTAGAGCATTTGTGGATCCATTATGTGCACCAGTGAATATTTGTTCATCTTTGGATGATGGCCCAATCTACATTTTATTTACTTACTCTAGCCATAAATATTGTTACAAAACCAAATCAGTGATAAAAATTTTAATTTGACCGCGTGAAGTATTCAAAATACAGTAGCTGTTATTTGAATATCTCTTGCACAGTGTTTAGAAAAAAAATTGGAATATATTTGTTTTTTTGATAATGGATTGGGGTGAAAACTGTATTTATGTATAATCTGTAATACGCATCTTGTCGAAGATACAACTACATCTAGCAATTTAATAGTAATTTCAATTCCAGATGTTTCAATGAATCTCTGTCATTCTTCTAATTGGAATGATGGTTTCGAATTCCATTATATTTTAGTAACTTAAGTGGTATTATGTATGTATCGTTATGTATGTATCTATTGTTATATAAGGTTATATAAATTAATATAAATAAATAACACGCCATCTATATATAGCAAATGAAAACATTAAGACGCGAACGATTCTTTCACATATACTAAATCAAATTTCTAAAAATATATTTGGTTAATATAAAATATTGTATGGGCAAACATTTTCACTCGGGAATATCCCGGGCGAAGCCGGGTCGTAAATGTATTGAATAAAAATATTATTTAATATTTAAAAAAAATAACAATACATATTTGTGTAAATGAAAATGATTTAAATATAGACCACATACCTTTTATTTCGGTTTAAAATGTTCTCCTGAACATCTGCGCTTCCCAGCCTATTCTGAGGACACATACGCGGTTAACTTTCCTTCCATGGTGCGTCCGTGCGTACTGTTAGGTCCTAGCGATGGATAGCAAGGTAGCCCTTTTCTTGCTGATTGGTCGACAGCACGCGCCGTGCCGCTCCCCGCCACGACTACCGACAAAGTAGTCATAAAATATATTTTGAAAAGAGGTGTTATAAAAAAGCAGCAGGTAAAATTAGTTTATATATTTTTTTCGAGTTTATGTAGTAAAAAAAAAAAGAATATATAATCCGATCGGAAACCAAGCAGGATTTACTGTTGTTTGATGTTAAATATGTAAAATAAAATATGTAAATTATTTTATTCTTTAAATTTCTACTCAAACCTTGTATTTCACCAATTGTTTATGTAAAATAGTTCTCTGAATTTAGTGTTGTTGCTTGACGTAAGCATCCCTTGTGGGGATATCACGTCTGATTTGATGATAATTAATAAATATGTTCTAATATGAAACATTAGCGCGCCATCTGTTATGAAAATTCGAAACTATTATATACGCGTATGATTCTTTTAAAATTAAACAAATTTATACTGTCCTTAGTGCAATGAAAATCACTGATAAACCAGGCCCTCCCAATAATTTTCCATTGCAGTAAGGGCAGTAGAAAATGGTTTAAATTTTAAAAGAATCATACGTGTCTACAATAGTTTCGAATTATCATTAAAAATAAATAAATAAATAACTAGTATTTTTTTTGTTTCAGATATATTCGAATATCTCTGTCACATATGTGCGGGTATAAGCTAATACTCTAGCTTCCTACCCATGTTACCAAGAATGACATGAAGTATGTAGGTGGTAACATGAAACGTGTCAAAAACATCACTTTTAATGGCAAAAAATTAATATTTGGCTGACTAAACATGAGCGGTATAAAGAAATGGCTATTTTTCTCCATTAAAAAACTCTAGAAATGGAAATAAGCAGGGGAAAAAGCAAGAAATTAAATCCATTTTTAATGAGAAGAAAAATAATTAACCTAATTAAATTTATTTTTAAGTAAAAAAATAATATAAAAATCCCACTGACATTTCCACATACAATTGTGGGTTTTTTAAAAGAGAAATTCTAAAAATTAATTTAATTTTTAAGAATGAACTATCACATTATTCAATTAAGTTTTTCGACGTTTTTAAAACAATGTAGTGGCGTAAAGTCCTTCTTGCTATTTGGTAAAATTGAAGTGAGAATATATGTAAATATTTTTTGTTGAATATATCGAGCAACCAATTTTAGATAAATTGAAATGAGGGCATATATGGGTAGCCTAGTGGACATGGCATCTGCCCGGTAAGCGGAACACTGTGGGTTCGATTCCCATCCCTGGACACTTTATTTTTCCGTTTATCATTACTCTTCACCCTTCATCCTATCATACTTCATTCCTAAGGTTAGAAATAATCGTTAGTTCTCCTTAAAATAAATATCGATTTTTCGTTCAAAAGAAACACATGCGGGATATTTTTCAAATGTCGTTCTACCATCAAATATATTTATTAAAAACAAAATTCAATATTTCTACGAGGCCGTTCGCCTATCTTCTTCTAGAAAATCAAACTTCTTGTCAGAAAATCATCCGCGTGATGCACGAGAAGGGTTGTTTGTATAACATAGGTCGGCGTGTGACCAAACCATTTGATTGAATATATTATATCTTCAGAAATTTATTGCTATATATATTTGACTATTTTTGTTTCAACTGTAGGTGTGATTGTGGTATTTCTAACTTCCTATTGATGCTATTTTTATCTTCTATAGATGCCCAGCTCTCCAGAAATATCTTGTGTTTATCCTGTACATTGTGGTATAAAACTATTGTATTATTTTGAATTACTTTTAACAAATACTTCTAACAAATATTTTCACAATTATATAGAATTTATAAAATTAATCCTACATTAGTGAATTTAAAAAAATAGGTAATTTAACTCTATACAAATTTAAAACAATATAAAAAGTAGCATATTCTAAAAGTAGGGTCAAAAATGTCGAATAGTCAATGAATGTGAAAAATATATTTTTTTAAATATAGAATATTTGAATTTTTAGATTATATAATATTTACCCCCTGTGAAAAAAAAAAAGACTAAAAAGTTTAAATTTTAAAATAAAATTGGTATTTACAATAATTAATTAAACGAAATCAAAATGTGTCTATAGAATCAATTACAAATTAAACAATAAAAATCAATGTCCAATATTTTCAAAATAACAAAAGAAAGTTTGTTTATAAATAATTTATATAATTTTTAAATTATATAATATAAGTATATATAAGAAGTAATAATGATTGATTTATATAAAAATTTAAATGAAGCAAAAAAATAAAAGGTATTTTAAAATATGAGTAATTATGTCATTATGCTAGTTAAATTTCTAAATATTAAAAGGCAGCAGAAAATGTTTATTTATAAAAATAATAATAATTTAAAATTAGTTGTTGCTAAAATATTAACATTTAAATGTATGTGAGATAATATATGAAGTTTTTCTTTAAAATGATTGAATAATAAAATTATAATAGAGAGATATATGGAGTGGCATAAGAATTGGTGCTGATATTTGTTACACATTGTCCAAAATATGGCCTTGCTATAAAAAACATGGTTTAGCATCAATAACTATTAACTTTGTGTTAGAAATTTGGTTTAGTATTAAGTCATTTTCTATGTTAGTGCTATTTTGAGGTAAAAAATCTGCTTCTGAGAAAGTAATTTAAGTTTATTAGAGTGTATAATTTCTGTTTATTTATTTGGGTTTATTTATTTCATATGTGACTGGAGAAAGTTGTTTTAAAATTGTAAATGGGCCTATATAACTTGGGGTTAATTTACCAGTGTTTGGTGAAAAAAGGTTTTTACTAATACTTGATCTCTTTCTTTAAAAATGGGTTCTGGGTGTTTAATATCATAAAGCTGTTTGCTGTGTTCATGGGATTTTATGGTTCTTTCAATAGCTAATTTTCTTGCCTTTTCTATTGGTGTATGTATTTCTCTGCCATGTTCTATATACTGTGGTTGTATTCCATAGTATAAGAACCTAGGTGTAAAGCCTGTTATGTTATGTACTGTATCATTATAGCTTTCAGTAATATTATGAATATATTTTGTCCAAGGGATTTTTAATTAGTATTATATTCACATCTTAACCAATTAAGGATAGTGGAATAAAATCTTTCTATTTTTTCATTTGTTCCTGGGTGATGGACACTGGGGAGTAGATGCTTAACATTATTTCACTCTGAAAAATGTTTACATTTATTGCTTAGAAAAGCTGCATTTCTGTCAGTTATTAATTTTCCATGTTTATCAATTTGGAATAAATTTCTTAGACAAGTTATATAAGAATCAGTGGATACAGATTTTGTAGGAAAGGCCCAAAGAAATCTACTGTGGTGATCTACTATCATATGTGTCTAGTTGTCCTATAATTATGTAAGCCCCTCATCTCAATAAAATATTTTATCATAGCACTCCCCTCCCCCATACACAGGAATTTATAATTATGGCCATAGTTCGTTTAAAATATCCTTTCCAAGATTTTTTAAATCGGTATCTATCAGTATATAAAAAAGCAAAGAATCCCAATACAATATTAAAGATGTATGGTTGATTAAACTGGCGAAACCTCTTGGAAGGTTCAACAATAATGAGCGCCCCCCCCCAGGCCCCTTACCACTATTTTAATCATTTCAGTAAATGCAAGTAGAAATTTATTTTATTTAAAATAAACATACGCGCTAAAATAATTAAAATTTCTATATTTGTTGATATATTGGTAAGAAAATTTGTTTATAATTGGATTTTAACTTTAGAGTACGCATTTTAAAAAATATTTCGATTTAATAGGGGAAAATATTCACAGAAGAAATATAAATTTAGAGTCAGAATTTTTCCATTTTTAAAGAATCGTTTTAATCGCTTTATCGTTTAAAAACGTAAAATTCAAACTCCATTTAAAAATATATATATTTGGTTTATATTAATATCTTCAGATATTTAATGTAATTTTCCTGAACATATAAAAGTTGGATTCAAGTAAGAAATCATAAGTGTTGCTTAAGATTGTTTTAGCAGAAAATCTAATTTTAAAGTAAAATATGGATAAATTATTTTTTAAAAACAAATGAAACCTTTCAAAGATTTTTATGGTTTGGAATTCCATTATTTTTCCGTTCTAACTTTTACAATACACAGGTCACAACAAACTATGGAAATTTTAGGGGATTTTTGTCAACAATTGGAGAGGTTGAGGACTCTAGCTGTCACTGTGGCAAGGAAACCCAGGACTCGAGACACCTACTGCTGGAATGTCCACTCTTCTTTAGTGCTAGACAACAGACAGTAAACAATGTTGTAGATCTATATCAATTTGTAAATACTAGAGAAAATTGTCAGAGATTTAACCATTTTTGTAAATATATTTATGGATACCTGTCTAACCTGAAGGATCAGGTTTCTAATCTATCTTAACGTTTCTTTTTATTATTATTTTCTTACATAATGAGTTTATAACTGTTTCTGTTTGAAAATTGTAAATTGACGCAATTATTTTTAATGAGGATATCGCGCGATTTGTGTTTTGAAATAAGGAATAAAGAATAAATTACTTGTATAAAATATTGATATTATTATATTTTGGAAAAATACATTTATAAAATTCATATTTAGTTTATACCAGTCATCTCGTTGTCATTTCTAAAATGGTAATTGTCTTCTAAAAATAATCTTATGAGATCTGGATAAATGGTCTCTTGAAAAAAGGTTGAGACTTAAAATTGCCTTTTTAATATAATATTTTATATTAATATAATGATTTGTTCTCAATATTTTTTCGTAACCAAAAAAAAAAATCGGATCGTGTGTGCACATATATATTTTTACCTTTGAAAAAATTAAGCAATATTTCATATTAATTTGATAATATTCCGCATATACTATATGCACAATGTTTTCTAAACCGGTCATTCATATGTTGAAATATAGATAAATATATACGTGGTTGGATTTTCTTAATTTATCAAGAAATTGAGTAGTCCAAATATCACGGAGCAAGTTAAATCTTCATATAGTTGAATTTTGTTCCACTAGATGGCGCTCTGCCATCTAAAATTCTCATGTGAGCGGTCAGGATATGTCTCTTTTGTTTTTAATAATTTGTTATTTATTTATTTATTTATTTATTTATTGTTACAAAAGAGCACGAAGTCCAAAGGACTATTGTGCTGTGCTGGTATTATTTACATATATATGATTAATTATTTACACGATGGATTAGTATTGTTTTGTAAATTATTGTACAAATAGTTCTAAACTTAACAAAGTTCTCATAAGATAGAGTATATACACAAAGAGAATTTGGTAATGTTTCAAAGTATCTACATACAATTTGATTAGTCAGAGGGCAAGATAAAAGAAGATGCTCTGGTGATTCAACATCTAAGCGGCATTCACATGTTGGATCATTGATGGCATTCAGTTTGAATAGGAAACTTAAGAAGGGTCCTTTGCCAGTTAAGAATAAAGTAGTGAATTTATCAGAAGAAATGAAATTTGGGACAGCAATTGGAAAGAATTTCTTGAACAGTTCATTAGATTGAGAAAGATAAAACTTAAATTTTAGATCCAGATATAGTTTGTTTAATTCTTTTTGAAGGGGTTTTTTGAGTGTTCGATCTGTGAGAGAATTTGTCATATTATACTTTGTTTGTAATAATTCAAGATAATCGGACAGTAAAGGGGTTTTCGCTAGTATATGTGTGATGTAAGAAGATGAAGTCCTATAAGCATGAATGCATCTAATAAGAATTTGATATTGTATAGAATTCAACTTGGATCTTTTTGCTGCAGTGATAAAAGGAAACCAAATATTTGATGCATAGCTTATTGTAGAGCGTATCATAGCTTTATATAAGATCAATCTACGCCGAGTATCAATGCCCCAAGTACGTGCACATAATGAGAATAATATATTCTTAAGTTTCGTAGCTTTCATAATTATATTGTCAACATGTGTTCCAAAATTAATCTTATTCCTTTGTCTATGATTTTTAAAAATAACTCCCAAAATTTTAACAGTTTCTGATGGTTGAATTATTTTTCCATCAAAATTAATGGGCAATTTTTCATAGTTATGTAGATAGAGTATACCTGTTTTGTTTGGACTTAGTGAAAGTTTTACCTTTTCACACCAGGCTTTGATTTTTATTAAACATTTGGTAATATTATACTGAAGATCATAGATGTTTGAACTCCATACCACAAATGTCACATCGTCCGCGAAAGCAATTACTCTAGCAAAACTTTCGTTAAAAGATAAGTTGAAATCATTAAGTAATATATTCCAAAGAATAGGAGAAATAATACCACCCTGTGGACATCCCTTATTTATCTTTTTTATACACTTTACATTAGTATATTTAAACTCTACACTCCGGTCTTCAAAGTAAGAATTAATTATTTTTATCAGTTCCGCTGGAAATTTTGCTTTGTCCAATTGTTGGAGAATAGCCGGATGCCATGCGTTGTCGAAAGCTCCGCTGATGTCCACTGTTACTATTGCCGTATTTTCTGTTTCTCTTTTCAGAAGACTTAATTTAGTTATTTCTTGTAAAGCAGAGATTGTTGATTTTTCTTGTGTAAATCCATGTTGAGCAGGATGCATAACATTATTACTATTAATATGATTTAAAAGTTCAATATGAATTAGACTTTCAAAAATTTTACCTAAATTAGAAGACAAGCTTATAGGGCGGTAGGCTTTCGGATCTTTATAATTTTCTTTATTAGGTTTTTTTATAATCATTACTGCTGACTTTCTCCAGGCCTCCGGATAATAATTAAGTCCAATACAAGCATTGAACAATTTTGTTAACACAGGAGATATATTTTCGTAACCAAAAAAAAAATCATATCGTGTGTGCACATATATATTTTTACCTTTGAAAAAATTAAGCAATATTTCATATTAATTTGATAATATTCCGCATATACTATATGCACAATGTTTTCTAAACCGATCATTCATATGTTGAAATATAGATAAATATATACGTGGTTGGATTTTCTTAATTTATCAAGAAATTGAGTAGTCCAAATATCACGGAGCAAGTTAAATCTTCATATAGTTGAATTTTGTTGGACTATAAAGATATCCTTCTTGTATTAAAATAAAAAATGGCATATCCTGACCACGAGCACCTGAGCTTTTTACATGGCAGAGCGCCATCTAGTGGAACAGAAATCAACTAAACATTGATTTAACCTGTTCCCTGATATTTGGCCAACCCATTTTCTTGATTAATCAATTATATAAGTTGTATATAAGTTTAATTTCAGTTTCTTGAAAAAGGTGTATAATTGATCGTTTATATTTGCTAACATTTTGTAAATCCACAAATTGAATTAGAAATTGTACTCGAGCAAGAGCTAAGAGATCTCACTTGTCAGCTGCGACATCAGAATGGAAGTCAGCAATCCTCCAGTAGATACCGATAAACGGGAAAATATATAGGTGAATAAACGTTTAAACTCAACAAATAGAATTCTAGAAGAGAAATTTCAATTGTTCGGAGTGATTGGTTTCAAATATATTTTTGGGATACTTTATATAGAATATTTAAATATATATTTTTATAAATGCACGAAAATATTTTGTATATATTTTAAATAATAAATGTTTCAATATAAAAACATCTATATTCTATCATATGTGTTTATTGAAGTCCATCTCGATTTGTCTTTACAAGGTTTTGTCCCAAAAGTTCGTAAACACTTGCAAAAAAAAATTGAAATACCAATATTATATATATACACTGCGTGACATTGAAAATGGAACACCAAGAAATAGTGGCCAGAAAGTGATGAAACTCGGCAGACAGAGAGAGACAGGGACGAACAATAAGTGATCTTTATTTCAAAATGATAGTCATAATACAGAGCGAGAACGGCGTCGGCTTAGTAGCAAGTAGGACCACCGCGGACGGCGATGCACGCAGCAACACGTCTAGGTAGAGAGTCAATCAGAGTACGGATGGCGTCCTGAGGGATGGCTCTCCATTCCCTCTCAACCATTTGCCACAGTTCGTCTTCTGAACGCGGCTGTGGCAAGGCATGCAAACGGCGTCCAATGATGTCCCAGACGTGCTCGATTGGTGAGAGATCAGGAGAGTACGGTGGCCAGGGAAGCATCTGTACATCTTGCAGAGCTTGTTGGCTAATGCGAGCAGTGTGCGGTCGGGCGTTATCCTGCTGATAAAGGGCATTGGGTACCCCCTGAAGGTAGGGGAGTGTCACCGGTCGCAGCACATCATCAACGTATCGTTGGGCCGTCATAGTGCCCTGAATACGAAGTAAAGGTGACCTGGAATCATACGCGATTGAGCCCCAAACCATGATTCCACGTTGTCGCACGGTGGGGCGCTCCACAATTGCTGCCGGATTGGACCTTTCTCCACGTCGACGCCATACGCGTACACGGCGACTATCACTGGACAAGCAGAAACGCGACTCATCTGAGAACACGACCCTGTGCCATTCCGTCATCCACGTCGATCTAGCCCGGCACCATTCCAAACGTTGGCGCCTATTCGGTGGGGTCAATAGCAGTCTTCTTAGCGGACGGCATGAGTGCAAGCCATTAGCAACCAATCGACGGGAAATGGTTCTGGTCGAGATGGAATGATCTAGGGTGTCTTGCACATGTTGCAGGATGGCGGTACAAGTGGCTTGTGGGGCCGCCACTGCTTGTCGAAGGATACGCCGATCCACACGTGCTGACGTCACTCTGGTTGCACCGACATTCCTATAAATTGCCACATTTCCTTGTTCCAACCATCTTCTCCACAGTCGGTGCACCGTGGACGCACCAAGGTGTGTATCAGCTGCGATTTGACGTATGGACCAACCTGCCCTTTTCAGTCCTATCACCATGCCCCTCGTAAAAGCGTCTGTCTGCTTGAACTGCCTCCGTTTACGATGACCTGGCATTCTCTGTTATTACACGTGTCTTTTGACACAAGAACAAAGTTTCTACGATGATTTTCCTTGAAGAAATAACGACACGAATACTGTCCTTTCTGCAAGTTCCTTCCCTTATATCTTACTCCATGTGCGCACGAGAGCTGCGCATTTTACATCATTTGCATAACTCGGTTAGGCGCGTCTACCCTGAAATTTGCATAATTTTCTGGCCACTATTTCTTGGTGTTCCATTTTCAATGTCACGCAGTGTATATATTCGCCGTTATGTATAATGTCTTTGTATTATGTATAAAGTAATTGTATATTGTATTATATATTATGTATTCGTCGCGTAATAATAATACTCGCCAAGTAATAAGAAAAACAAGGTTTTAAGAAAAACCCCAAATTTTGGGACAACCTTTATTTACAATCAGTTTTCAAACCAAAATTGTATTCGAGAGTGGAGTCCAGCAGTTTCAAGTCCAGACATTCATAACCCCAGACCCGGCATGACACACCATTCTATAGGCAATAAATCTAGCCCTATACGTTTAAAAATTTATATTTAAAAATATAAAATATCTGAATAATTTCTTATATTTACATAAAAACTAGGCAGCCCATCTCTCCAAGAAATGGGTCAATAGTGTCACCGCTAACAGCTCCACAACTCTTACAATGAGCATCATGGTAAGGTCTTGGAGAAGATCTTATGGCAGTGAATCCCATTCCTTCAAAAATTCACATTTTAGGTCGAGAAGGATTGTGGGCTGACGAGCTCCAAAAAGGTATTCAGGATATGTTCTATTGGTCCGGAGATCTTACTGCCCAACCCCTCCTCACTCTCGAGGAAATCATAGATTAGCTCTACATAATGTGAGAGGGAATGGTAATCCATAAACATTTAATGGAGTCCATTGTGTGTGACACTACTGAAACATCTCACATAGGGTTTAAAAATCTCCTTCCAGTATCTTCAGACAGTCAATTTTCCCTTCTCTCACATCCTCAAGTAACTTATGGCTGTTCGACGTAGAGCCAGCCCAAACCATGTCCATCCACAAAATGATCACTATCCTTAGTGGGATGGAAGCCGGTCACAGGTTCTCCCCAAGACTTGTCGAGTATGACTGAAGAGAACATGGGCTAGTTAGTCAGAGTTCAGGCATGATATTCATGGCACCAATCCAAATGACACTTTGGTGAGAAAGGCACATACACATTGATCTTTTGAATTAAATCTCCTGGATATTAATCAAACAAATGCTACAGGTTTCTGGAGATGGGTTTCTTTATCTTTTATTAAATTTAATCTCGAGCTTTCAGGAATTTTTGCCCTTCTACAGTAGTACATAGAATCATATAAACACCGTTAAGATGCTAGCTGGTTTATGTATGGATACATATTTCAGTTAGCATCTTACCGGCGTTTATGTTCCTATGCACTCTTGTAGAAGGGCAAGGATGCCCGAAAACTCGAGATTACGTTTAATAAAGATATAGAAATTCTTCTCCAGAAACCTGTAGCATTGTTTGATACCATTGGTCTTCTTGCATGAACGCCATTATCCTTTGATAAATAGCTTGTCTTGATACTGTCCTTACAGAGGCACATGGGAGAACATGGAATGAGGTGAAACCAATATGTCACACTACCTTCATAAAGTTGAAGATTTGAAAAAGAAAATACACCAGTTATGATGTGGCGAACGTCTATCATTTATTGAATATTTGCATATTTCCAAGTTCAACAAATCAATTGATGACGATATATGATTTATCAGACAATTTTGCATATATTCAATAATTTTGGCCTTTTAAATCAGAGTTCTATTCCAAAAGTGCATATTCACCTTGAGAATCAATCATTTCGTAACATATTTTTTCTTTTACGGTAGAAGTTTAAAAATCGGCTGAATTTACTAAAGCATGTATATTTGCTTTTCATTGTTCGAATCTAAGTGTTCTGTGAAGAGAAAATCAGATACATATATTATTTTGATGCCTTTAATAGGTGTATAAAACATTTGTTAAAAGATCGACGTATATTTTTTTGTACATGAATTCCATCCACTCTCGCACTTTATGCAATATTAATATAAAAACAATTGTGCTGAGAAAGAGAAATTTAAAACCACTTTGTTGTTGAAGAAAATAAGAATTTTTCTCTTAAAACGTTAAACACACACACTGAAATAAAAGCTGCAACTCCTTCTTATAAAAGAACAACAAACTAATAAAACGAAAAATGAAGTAAAAGGCAGAAGAGATAAGAAAAAATCGTAAATCCGTTGTAAATTTGAAAGCAGACGAATTTTGGAGCATCTCCAGACTTGTCTGATAGAATTGGAGTTGAAACGTCGTCTGTAATAGAATTATAGAGGTCGCTTATTGGATTTGTGGCGACATTATGGGGACACTTTGTCCTGGAGATTTATATACTACAATATCTACTTCACTCTCTGTCTAACGAATCATTTGTACTTGGATGCTTCATTTACGTGGAACTCTCTCTCTTTGCTAAAATATTTCAGGAAACATTTTAAGGTAACAATAACTTACACTCAATCTATTATACAAGGCCTGTCCAATAATTTCCTGGAAAGTTCCAATATTAAAAAATACGAATAATGAAAATTTCCGAACACCAATTCTAATAAATAGAAAACGTAAGCAAAACGTCAGTATATAGCATCACGGTTTTTCACACGCAGCACGTGAATAATGCAAATTTATGATATGGCTCTCATTGCTGGGGAGGCTTTGAATCCGTGGTACCATATGAGAGAAGTAATGAAATCGGACCAATTTACCAAGGAGGTTGTTTATCATGTGCGAAAAAAAAAATTAAATATTTATGTTTATATTTTAAATAACTGTTTAAAAAAAGAGCTATAATTTCGAGTAAAACATTATGCCATCTTTAAATATATTTTTAGGTTTCTCCAATCTCTTTTATGTCTGTTCAACATTATCATCTATACGTTGAACTAATAGAGATTATCGTGGAACTTTCATAGAGGCAAAATTACTACAATAAAGGAGGCCGTAAAACACATGGTGCAAGCCTATTTACTAAATGTATCCTTTAATCCATGTTTTAAATACAAGCAGACGAAAATATTTTGATCGGCTGCTCAAAATTATTATCCAATCAGGTTTATTACCGTTAACTAAACTGGCCAATCCAAAGCCTGCTTGACCTACCTTATTTGTCTCGAGAAAGTTATTACGGGCCATATTCTCAAATCTTTTCTTTATTGATTCTCCAAAATTAAATTTGGGCACGAAATGGCCTCCTTTTTTATATCTAATGGTCAAATTTAAATAAACTGCGGGCAATAAATTGAACAGAACTACCTTTCCACCCTAAAATATCGTTTGGTAATTTTTAAGCCCGTTTGTTTTATTAATGAAATTACATGTTTGCGTTGCATCGTCTGCTAACATTTTAGTAATTTAAATAAATAGCCTCCATGATCTAGTGTGGCAACATTTTGATATAAAATATATTTAGTGAAAAATTTGGTTTTAAAATAAATTAAATATATATAGGAACATAAAACCTATTTATTTTTTATTTTTCAGAAGAACATATCATAAAGTATTTTCTTACTGAAAAAAAAAAGAAATTTATCCACTGCCTGACGGTATATATAGGTTTTACAATTTTAAGATAACATTTTACACTCTAATGACAGCATTTTCCCTTTTAATTGACAATGTTTTTTTCATTTATATTACAACATTTTACACTTTAGAGACAATATTTTTTATTTTAATTAACCGTATTTTCCATTTATATAACAACATTTTCCACTTTAATAATAACATTATTATTTTAAACGGTAATTTTAGATTTTTATGAAAATATTTTAACAATATTACTATAAATACATTTATTTTGTATCGAGAGAGAGAAAGAGATAAATATTGATTTAAATCGGTCTATTTTAGACATTTTTTATATACGTTTTAATCAAGCATTCGAAATGAAGTTTTCGAGAATTTCTCAAATAAAGTTAATCACTGTTTAATATGGCGTTAAATTATATTCCCCATATACAATATTGCCACGTGGAAAATTAGGAAATACAAACTTCAGGATGACACAGCAATTTATTTAAGGCAAGAATAAACTATGAATGATAAAACAAAAGATAAAAATAATAGAGGGAAGTATACAGAGTATAGCAAATTATAAACATATAAAATAATACTCTGTTAATAAAATAATAAATACTTTGCCTCATAGCTACTTTCCTATTGGAGCTGTGACCCACATTTTGTAATTATTGTGGTTACTGACATGGATCTAACGTGCTTCTGCCAAGGATTCCATCGAAGTCTTGGAACTTTGTCCCTAGTACCTTTGCGTCCTTTTTCTTGCGGCGTGAAGAGCGGCTTTGTCGTCGTATCGTCTATAGGGACATCTCATTTTCGAGGGAATTCTTGGCTTTAGCACGGCGGTGGAATCCTGGAGCCAGTTTCCGAAAATGTAGATCACAGCACCCATGGCTTCAAGGTCTTCTCGGCGGTCTTCAGTTTGTCTTCCCTAACTTACCTAGCATCTCCACCAAAAAATGCCACGTGGAAAATTAGGAAAGACCAAATTCGGGATAAGACAGAACTATATTTCAGGCAAGAACAAACTATTAATGATAAACAAAAGATAAGCAACGAGGGAAGTTTACAGAGTAGCAAAATACAAACATAAAAAAATATATACTCTGTTAATAAAATAATAAATGCTTTGTTTCAATATGCTTACAGGCTTAACCCTCTTTTTTAGTTATTTTCATAACTGTGTTTTTATATTGATTTCTATAGGTTCAAAGTAAACATCACGTAAGTTAGTGCTTCCCTCTCTTGTAATATATAGGTTTGCGCGTATATAAATTTGATTAATTAATAATATAGAACGATGTTTAACAAGTTTTACCGCAAATGTTTCTTTTTACAGAACGTTAAATCGTAATTTTAATTATTTAAGGAGAAATAACGACTATTCCTATCCTTAAGGATGATGTATGAAACGATGAATTGTGAAGAGTAATGATGAACGGAAAAATAATAGTGTCCAGGGATGGGAATTTTTTATTTTTCCGTTCACCATTATTCTTCACTATTCATTCTTTCATACTTCATCCCTAAGGATAGGAATAGTCGTTATTTCTCCTTCAAATAATTAAAATTACAATTTTTCGTTCTGTAAAAAGGAACATTTGCGGTAAAACTTGTTAAACATCGTTCTATAATCATAGCCGCATTATATTGTATTATAAATTAATAATATAATTTGTGCCACAGAATAATGGACAACAAAATAATATCATCATAATCATTGTTTACATTCTTATATAGATCATAATAAAGCTTGTTTGTGAGTTATTCCTCTATCTCTTATGTATGTAAAGGATCATTAAAAGCAATTTCCATTTTTAACATGGTGCAGTCGATAAACTGGTATCTAAACCCTATTTTAATTCTGTAAAAGCGTTATATGATATCATAGTATGAAGTTAAAAATAAAGGAAGCATATCCTGACCAGTTAAATAAACGCTATTTAACTTGCTCCGTGATATTTGGCCAACCCAATTTCTTGATAAATCAAGAAAAGCCATCCACGAACGAGTTTCGCGCTGTTGGCGCTCGTCAGCGTGGAGCAGGCTGTACCACTGCAACCAAAAATATTTTTGGTTCCAGAGGCTTCTTGAGAAACCAAGAAATGGGTATTTAAGGCCAAATTTGCGTGAATACGCTTAATACATGAAAAAAACAATAGAAAAAATAAGTGGGTCAGGTGTTGATATTAAAAATAAAGGAAGCATATCCTGACCACGAGCACATGTGCTTTTTTTTCTATTGCTTTTTTCATGTGTTAAGCGTATTTATGTAAATTTAGCCTTAAATATCCATTTCTTGGTTTCTCAAGAAGCCTTTGGAACCAAAAATAATTTTGGTTGCAGTGATACTGCCGCCTGCTCCACGCTGACGAGCGCCAACAGCGCGAAACGCGTTCGTGGATGGCTTTTCTTGATTTATCAAGAAATTGGGTTGGCCAAATATCACGGAGCAAGTTAAATAAACGTTTAGTTTATTTTTGCTTCACTAGTTGGCGCTCTGCCATCTAAAAAGCACATGTACTCGTGGTCAGGAAATGCCTTTTTTAAGTTTTAATATCAACACCTGACCCACCTATTTTTTATTTAAAAACAATTTTATTTCTATTGTTTTTTCATGGTATATGAAGTATTTTGACATAGAAATTTCATCAGTATACAATTTTGAGCAATGGAAATTCAAGTTGCGTAATAATGCAAAATTTACATCCACCACCGCCATTATGAGTGCGCGCATCGATATTCATTCAAGAATAAAAACTAATATTACCATTGAAAACTAATAAATACATTCAATATTTTGAAGGATATATATATATCATATTGACTAGAACATTAATTAGTTCGTCCTGAATGCGATAGAAATATCTAAACTAAAATAATAACTTAGGCGATGTTTTAACTCAACCTAAAAAAACTATTTAAAATAACAGAAGTCCAACCTCTACTCTACATGGCAGGCGGGAGAAGCAGCACAAGCACAAGACTGCCCTGTAGTACGGTGTCGTGAGCCCCGAGCCGCTACGGTAAAAGTGAACAGGGAACTCTGTGGCTGACTAACGAGGCAATGGCATCCCCTTTCCATGGATGGACAAGACACCACCATCACCAAAACAACAGTAATGAAACATCTGAAATTTAAGCTGGGATGCAGTTTGTAGCGGAAATATAGTAAAATTGTAATGACATATTAAACAATTATTAACTTGAGAAAAAATCAAATGATTTATTTCTAATGCTTGATTAAAACGGATATAAAAATGTTTAAATCAGACCAAAAATCAATTAAAATAAAGGTATTTTATTAAAACTAAAAATATTTTAATTTTAAATCGTCAATCCCTATATATATAAAAGTCAGTGTATGTATGTATGTATTAAGAAAAATGCATCTCCTTATCGTGCAACTGAAAGTTACTGATGGCTTGCGCCATCTATCGGAATAAATATCAACTATTCTCGTTGATTTTTAATTATTCCAGAATTGGCCAAATACCCATTCTTGATTAATCATCAGCTTGCACCACGCTGATGAGGGCCAACAGCCCGAAACGCGTCCGTGGTTAGCTTTTCTTGATTAATCAAGAATGGGTATTTGGCCAATTCTGGAATAATTAAAAACCAACGCGAATAGTTGATATTTATTCCGATAGATGGCGCAAGCCATCAGCAACTTTCAGTTGCACGATAAGGAGATGCCTTTTTCTTAATGTATGCACCTTATCCCAGTACAATATCACATTTGTACTATTTTTTCACAGTATGTATGTATGTATGTGTGTTTGTTCCTATGTCGGCTATATACATCCACAATACGTAACTAATCTGACTGAAATTTTAACAGTATATAGAGTAGAATCTGGAAAAACTTATAGTGAAAATTTCAGGTCTCTATCCCGAATATTATTCGAGTTATTTGCAAATTGCGTTGCAAATTTGCCTTTTCGCTCGCAAGCAGCGCCTCTAGCGGTGAAGTCGGGAAGTAATATCAGCGGACCTAATGTACATGTAAAACGTGTTTCGACAGGACATAGAGAAAAATCTGGAAAATATATTTATCGGAATTTTAGCTAATAAAAAATGAAATTGACAGGTTCTGGGCAAAAATAATTGTTTTTTTTTAGTCAGAAAATGATGATGACAATATTGCTGTATCATGTTTATATCGGGAAAAATTCCAAAAAGCAGGGACCACGGGTGAAACCAGTTCATTTTTAGTATGCAGGAACAAAATTCTAACATAAAAATATCCATTCGAGCAGAAGACACAAAGCCAGATCGTCTCTCTATAAAAATATCGCTTCTCAGACAAAGTTTGGAGCGGGACGTTTCACAAGAGTGACATCTACGGCGCCAATTTATAATTGTAACGAATAGTATTTGAATAAAAACATTTAATCGGGTAAAAACCGGGCGTTGCCCGGGTCATTCGGATAGTTATGAAATAAAATTGAAAGATAGCGATTAAAAATGAAAATTTTCTTATTAAAGTATAAAATTGTTATTAAAAGAGGGAGAAGGAGAGAGATTGAGATTGAAACTAATTTATTTCAATGTCCATGTAAGATTATATAAGGTTAAATACAGAATAAAAAAAATAAATAAATAGAGATAGATAGATAAAAATATACCTAAATATCTAACGTATTTTCTCTAAGTTGAAAAACTTGTTGTGTTTTAACTTTAAAAGCACACAAAAATATAACAAACTTGAATTTGTTTATTCAAGTATCAAAAACAAAGCTTTACATATAGAACAAATAATAATAAAGAAGAAGAAAAAAACATTTTAAGAAAAAGCAAAAAACAAAACAAAAGTACTGGTCAAAAAGAAACATTTAAAATCACAGATTAATATCTTCAACACTTCCCCTTAATCAGATTTCAAATGTCCCTCATACCCAGTAGATATCTGAAGATTCGTTTAACTGCTTCCCAGTCATATGTTGTTGGTGCTGCAAGTTTTTGAGAAACTTTATTCAGTGCAAAAGTGATATCGGGTCTTGTTAAGCAGCTCAGATGCATCAGACTACCAATCGCTTCACGAAAGGGAACATTTTCTAGAATCTCTGCTTCCCCAGGAACATTAGAATTATCAGTTGATGTTCCCACTTTATTCGCTTGAGACATATTGAATTTCTCAAGAATTCTTTTTATATATGCCTTTTGATTTATAAAGATTGACCCATCCGGTTGCCGCTCTATCTCAATACCCAAAAAGTAATTTAATGGTTCACTTGTGATCTTAAATGAAAACATTAGTTCATCAAGAAATTCTTTGATTTCCTGTTCATTTGTACCAGCAATGATTCCATCATCAACATATATGGCAATAATGAGTAGATGATCATTTGTTTTTCTGAAGAATAAACAGGTGTCAGCTGTACTTTCCTTCAGACATCTTTCTTTCATGAAGTTGACTATTTTCTGATTCCAGCATCTTGGTGACTGTTTAAGTCCATAGAGACTTTTCTTGAATTTCCATACAAGATCTGTTCCATTGTTGAATCCTTCAGGTTGTTTGATATAAATTTGATCTTGTAAGTCTCCATATAGAAAGGCTGTCTTTATGTCTAACTATACCAATTTTAAGTCTTCATTAGCAGCAATTGCTAAAAGAGTTCTTATGGTGTCATGTCTTGCCACAGGACTAAATGTTTCTTCATAATCTATACCCTTCTTTTGTGCAAACCCTTTTGCCACCAGTCTTGCCTTATATCTTGTAATCTCTCCTTAAGAATTCAATTTGGTCTTTAATACCCATTTACAATCAATTGGTTTTTGGCCAGGTGGTAATGTTGTGCATTCGTATACATAATTTTCCGTTAAAGAATTCATTTATTCATTCATTGCTTCTTTCCAAAACTGTGCATTTAGAGAATCCATTGCTTCTTTGTGTGTCTTGGGTTCAAGACCTTCTGCAATATTTATTTCAGCATCAATATACCTTTGAGGTTTTGATATATTTGATCGATCTCTTAGATTGTATACGTCTGATGTTTGAACATTGCTTTCAATTTTCTCAATATCTTGAGTATCATTTTGTTCATCAATCTGATTACTTGAAAGAGTACCTTATTTCTCTTTTCAATATCAAGGCTAAATGTTGGTATAGTTTCCTTGAATATTACATCCCTACTTGTGACAACTTTGTTTGAGTTCGGCATCCAGATTCGATACCCATCCTTGTTACTGCAATAACCAACTAAAATACCTTTTTCGCTTTTGGCATCTAACTTTCTTCTCTTTTCATCAGGCACATGAACAAAACATTCAGTTCCAAATATTCGAAGATGATCAACTGCTGGTTATTTTATCAAACCATAGTTCATAAGGTGTCTTTCCCTCAATTTGTGTTGGTCCTGTTCTATTCAAAACATATGTAGCAGTGTTAACTGCCTCTGCCCAAAGCTTTAGGCTCATATTTTTGGCATATATCATTGAACGAGCTGCTTCTATTAAAGTCCTGTTTTCTCTTTCCGCTGAACCATTCTGTTGTGGAGTATATGGCATTGTGATCCTATGATTAATACCATACTTGTTTGTAATTTTTGAGGTTTCTTTATTTACAAACTCCTTTCCTCCATCTGTGAGAATTTCTTTCACTATATGTCCAGTAGTCTTTGTTTCCAAGAGAAATTGTTCTAGCTTTTCAATGACTTGTGACTTTTCTTTTAGGAAATACACTGATCGGTATTTTGTAAAATCATCTTTGAAACACACAAAGTATCTCATCCCTCCTTTCGAAACCTCCTGCATAGGGCCACATACATCTACATGAATTAAGTTTCCAGGTTGGGGGTAGCAGCATATTGTTCTCTTGATCCAAAACTCAGTCTATGTTGTTTGCCATAAATGCATGCCTCGCAAGGTTCATTGTCCATGACTGCATCTATTCCTTGTTCTTTAAGCCATTTTTGAACATGTCTTTTATTTTGATGTCCAAATCTTTCATGCCATAGTTGTAGCATATTGACATTTTGGGTTTTGGCTAAATTGACTTCTGTAGCATTTTCAGGTTTGATACTTGTTATTAACATACCATACAAGCCTCCTGGTAGTCTTTTCCCTTCTACAATAACTTCTCCAGTTGTTGTCTTAAAAGGTTTACAACCTTTTTTATCCATTTTCATTTCAAACCCTTTATCCAATGTGCACTGTAATGACATCACATTACGACTGAAATTGGGAACATACCATACATCAGTTAGGTAGTGAGTTTGCCATTTACCTTTTACACAAGTTTCAATTGTTATAGTTCCACTTCCATAAGCTATCAATTTTTCATTACTTCCAACTTTAACAGTCTGTTGGGTAGGAAAATCCTTATAAGAAGTATAAAAACTTGTATTTCTTGTAATGTGGTTAGTAGCTCCTGAGTCACCAATCCAAATGTCTTCATCTTGTTCATTGAATCTTTCACTGATTAAACTTTCACTTAATTTTGAATTAAGTTTTAATTTAGTTTCATCCTTTTCTTTTTCCTTTAGTTTCTTCTGTTTTGCATACCTACAATCTTTGGCCAAGTGTCCTTTTCTATGACAAAAGTAACATTCTCTTGTTTCTCTTGTTTTCTGAAAATTTTCATTACTTTTGGTAACTTTTCCTTTC
The DNA here is from genome assembly GCA_030710605.1 of Cordylochernes scorpioides. Lineage (NCBI taxonomy): Eukaryota > Metazoa > Arthropoda > Arachnida > Pseudoscorpiones > Chernetidae > Cordylochernes > Cordylochernes scorpioides. The sequence goes on along the minus strand of CP092866.1, from coordinate 103,638,352 downwards.
ATATTTTTCTTATTTTCATATGCATTTGCCATTAGTGCTGTCAAACTTGATGCGCTGCATTCATCTCGCTGTTGAATTCTTATTTCGAGTAACCGAAGCCTTTGTGTGAGATTGTCTACAGAACGTTCTTCTTTAGACACTGATTCCCAAACGCTTTTAAAATCAAAATATTCATCAGGCAAGGTGTTTATGATTCTGCACATCAGCATGGATTCTGGCAATTTCAAATTTTATTGTTTAGTAAGCTCATTTTGCATATCATTCCATAAACTTTCTAATTTTGAAATGTGCTTTGAAATATCATCTGTAGGATCCTTCTTAAAATTAAAGAATTGATTATAGAGCATGTCTAATCTTTGACCAGAGCTTTGCTCATAGACACTTAACAATTTGTCCCGCATATCTTTAGCACTTGAGCAGGGAATGATTAGTTGACTTACATCAGGCATCACACTTGTTGTAAATAACAATTGGGATATTGCATCTTCACTTCCCATTTTACATATGCCTCTTTTTCTTCATTTGTGTCTTGTTTCATTGGCTTTCTATATGTTCCATCAACAACGCCTATTACTTTGTTTATTGTTAAAAGCAATTTTATATTTTTCTTATATTCTGGCCAGTTTATTAATCCTTCCAATTTGGGAATATTCATACCCATTTTAATATTATCCATTTCAGCCATTACTAATATAAATTTTAACGTGATAAACAAAATAGAATTTTTTTTAGGCTTACCGTTGCTTCGTTTTTGTTATATTTCGCAGTGAATGCGTGGTTGGGTCCATAACCTGTTGTGTTTTAACTTTAAAAGCACACAAAAATATAATAAACTTGAATTTGTTTATTCAAGTATCAAAAACAAAGCTTTACATATAGAACAAATAATAATAAAGAAGAATAAAAAAACATTTAAAAAAAAAAGCAAAAAACAAAACAAGAGTACTGGTCAAAAATAAATATTTAAAATCACAGATTAATATCTTCAACAAAACTTAATTTTAAATCTTTTGTGGTCTAAATTCTGTTAGATCTTTATTGATGAACCACCAATAACAACATACCTGACTAGTGTTGGGAGGTTAGACGAGTAAAGTCTGCAGCAAAAGGTGTTTGGATTATTTTTATAATACAAACATGAGTACCTAAAATGTATTCGATATATTATACTAATATTATAATTTGTTGCTTATGATAGCTTTACTATAAAATAATAGTTATGGAGAAGAGCCTTGATTTATGCATCACTTATATGCATGTTATATAAAGGTATTATTTAATTTTTGAATTATAATTTCTAGAATAAAATACTCTGTTAAGTGACCGCCAGACGTCGCGGGTTTCCCTATATAAACCCATTGTTGTTGTTTCCCGTTGGCCGGCTCAAAACTTTTGTAACTATGTAAATAACCTTTTTTTTTTAATTCTTAAGCCTTAAATGAGGCAATACTTTTCTCAATTTATGTTTTAAATATTCCATAAGCTAAATTAAAGCAATAATGATCTAAACTGTTTTTTAGTATTTTTACCACGACTGCAATATAACGAACATATTCATGTATTAAGTAAATTATCAATAATTCTATATCAAGTCATCTAAATAACATTCCAAAATCAGCAGAAATCCTTTTTTATAACATACATATGCTTCTCTCTCTGCAGAAATATAATCTCATGTGCAGATTCCATACATATGCCTTCCAGTTAAATTACTGACGTTTTATGTGAACAATCCAATACAACACCGTAAAGCAGTCTGGAGATAAATTGATGAAACCGCTGAGAGGGTTTACTATTGATGAGCTGAGCTCTTTCATACAATTTTTCCATCCTTATAGTAAGGTTTTGAAAATAGAGCAATCCATAAATAAATCTTTAAATAAAAAGGCATATATTCGATCAAAATATCATTTATTTTACCAATATTTCAGTTGGCTGAACGCCAACCTTTATCAAGGTATTATAACATTTTAATGTGTGTCAACAACAAACTCAACGTTATGTGGCGCTGAGTTTGATGTTGACATACATTGTTATAACACCTTGATAAAGGTTGGCGTTCAGCCAACTGAAATATTGGTAAAATAAATGATATTTTGATCCAATATATGCCTTTTTATTTATAGTAAGGTTTGTAGAGGTGGTTTTGATAATGTATATTGTCGTGTTGAAAAATAGAGAGGTAAACACGAACGAACTTTATTCTCTGTAACAACGGTCTACTTTAAATTGTAGCTACCCCCATTTATATATCAATAACACAATTCAAAACTATGTAAATTAATACAATCTAAATAGTATGCAAATAAGTTAACCACGCTACAATATAATAAGAAACATTAGTGTTAAAATAGGCAAAATATATTTAATTGATAAATTGATAGAGCATATTAGCAATTATTTACTGTATTTTGTTATATGTTTTTGTTGTGATAATGCAGATAGTGTGTGTTTATTTCCATTTATGAAAAATAAATATTATTGATTTTGTGGGAAAATCCTGTAATAATGAGATGAACGTAAAAAAACATTTTAAGAAGTGTACGATATTGCAATATATATGTCATAATTTGTACATAACTGGATGTAATCCCGCCCCAATATGTATACAATGTACAATCTAAAGATTTTAATAAAAACAAGGCCTAGAAATCTGGGAGAAAGGTTTTAGAGAGAAAGTCCATCAAAGAGGAAGCAGTCATTAGCAGGTTTTATTATCCAGAAACTCATAAAACTGGGTTCAAGAACCTAGTATTTCCGGGATCATGTCAGAACAAGTCAAGAACAAAGGACTAGCAAAGATCCAATGAGAGTCCAGGAGGATTAGCTAGGAACCAATGGAAAGCTTCCACGAGACAACCAACAGCCAATCAGAGCCCTGAATAGTTTTCGTGTTAAATAGGGAACGGAGTTCAGTCAGTCAGGAACGTGGCACCATAGAGACCAGTTAGCACCTGGACCGGCCAAGGAACAAGTCAGGAGTCAACCACCATCTTCTCAACGATCAGATAAGTCTAATCCTCAATAATGTGAACAGCCATAGTTAATAGCCAACTCCGCCAAATAGCTTCAACCCCTTTCTCCCTAGATCGCTAGCCTTTTCCAATCCAAAGCCTGTGTCCTTCGTTATTTTCCCCTGTGAGAACACCTTGTCACTTCAGCCAAACGACTGCGCCCACCACAATTCAATCGATCAATCAACAACTCAACCCATTTCCAAAAAGGTATTGTCCCAACGTTACAGTGAGTCGATAGGATTCTACAGTGTAATACATCAAATATTACAGTGGTAAATTCTAATATTACATATATATAGTAATATAATAAAAATAATGATTTCAAAATATATATTTTCCTAATTTCATAACTTCTTTTCAAAAAATATATTTAAATACTCAAATAATATTTTTAAAACGCCATGTTTATAGTGTCTACAATCAAGTAATTAAAGAAAAATAGCCTAATTATTTCAGGGGGGGGGGGGGGGGTTAAAAATGCAAATGACAAATTATGTATAAATATTAAAATATACAGTTAAACCTGTCTATAGTATCCCCTCTCTATAGCACCCTATTTTGGTGAGTCCCGAGAGGGGGCGCTATAGACAGGTTTAACTGTATATTGTTCTGAAAATAGAGCAATCCATACTTAAATCATTAGATAATAAAAATAAATATATTGAATTGAATAAAAGATTAATTTTATAAAATTATTTTCAATATAATTTTATTAAAATGTAATGACTTGATATAGGTTGGCGTTCAGCCAACCGAAATATTGGCAAATAAATCTTTTATTTAATCCAATATATGCCTTCTTATTATCTAATATATATAGATTGAAATAATTTAAGATTTTAAAAAAAGTAAGACCTTTAAAACTAAAAAATGGAAAAATCCATTTCTACATAATAGATATACTCTCTACTAATCCATGTACAAAGGCCAACAGGGATTAAACTATTAAATAAATATACGTCCCCTTTCGTCTATTGTTAGTTAGGCTTCGGAAACAGCAGGTGTCCTGTCAAAGGGAATTAATCGAACAAATCCCCTTGTGGATAGAAGTATTAAACTTCGAGATAACCTAAATTTACAAGCGAAATCTAATTAAACACCCATTAATTATTCTTTTCTCTAATTACTTTAATTTATTGCCTCCAGAAATTGGCCGCAATATCCTCTTGAGTGATGCGCGGTCGTTTGGTAATAAATTAAAATTCGCCATTTTGTTTTGAGAGAAAAAAAACAGCAAGTAATTTAGCGCTTACAGGCATTCTAACGGAATTGTCATAGGCTTTTATTGAAAGAGTTAATAATCATTTATAAATATATATGAATAAATATTCATTAATATTTTATATATTTACATATTTTGAGAGAAACTCTCTCTATATATGAAAATATCTTTCGGCGAAATTTCAATAAAAGAGAAAAATGCTTTGAACCTAACTAAATCAAAAACAATTTTGGTAATATATTAAAGATAAATATTTTTATATCCTTTCTAGATTTGAGTGTAAATAGCTTTTTATATAGATCAATAGAAACACACATATTGGATTTAATATTTATTATATCAAATTGCTATCGTATATTTAAAAAAATAGTTTAATATCTTCTGAGAATATTACTATGAAAATAAACATTACAAATTAAAATCATTTGAGAATAAATAAATGACTCAGATTATTTGTGGTTTTTCCATTTGTGAGTAGATAATGGTATATTTGTATTGACAATGGAACCTAATGGAGATGGTTTAAACGACTTGAATAATAAGCAACAACAACAACACATGTAATAACTTAAAATACTATAACTTAATGTGTGTATGAGAAAATGTTAGAAATCCAATATGTCAACACACACCAGCGAGCTTGTCATTTGGTAAATAATACAAACTTATATAATATTAAAATCTTCTAAAATAAATAATGGTGATGTAACATGCTTTGTGTTTATTTGTGTAAAATATTTGATTATTCTTTAATTTTTCTTTATGGTTGGACAGTCGGCTACATTGTACTTTTCTTTTGATAATTTTGCATAAATACTTTTATTTTGTTAATTTTGCATAAGTTTGTTTCTCTATTTTTTGAAAATAGAGAAATCTATATTCAATTCATTAGATAATTAAAAGGCATATATTGGATTTAATAAAATATTTATTTTGTTAATAACACTTTGCGGCGCTGATTTTGTTTATACAAAAATGTAATGCCTCGATAAAGGTTGGCGTACAGCCAGCCGAAATATTGACAAAATAAATATTTTATTAAATCCAATATATGCCTTTTAATTATCTAATATATACAGTAGAACTTGGATAATTCGAACTTCTTTAATTCGAAAACCTCTTTAATTCGAATATTTATCTTGGTCCCTAGAATATATATTTTTTGTACATTAATACATCAGTTTTGAAATATTTTAATATGTATATAGTATATACATACAATTATTGCACATAATCTAAATATACGGTAAAAATGTAAATTTACAGCAACTAATGTCATTCTTAATAAAGGAATTGATCGAAATTGTTAGATTATTATTTTAAGCCTTTTTATTCAAAACATCTTTATTTCGAATTTTTGGATAATTCGAATTTTTTTATGGTCCCTTGGGGTTCGAATTATCCAAGTTCGACTGTATATATATATATATATATATACATTTGGTTTAACCATGTTGTATTCGGGTAAAATAAAGAAAACGTTTCAGGTTGAAAAATTAACATATCTGTTTATGAAAAGATGAGTGCAGAGAAAAGTAAAAATTATCAAAGCCTCTCTCTGCTTCTAATTTTCTTCTTTTTGACAACGTGCTTTTATTCTTGTGGTAGACTTCTTAGTTCTGACACTATCAATATCATAGGCTAAAGATGTCTTATGTCGAATTGGATCTTTATTAATCTTTTTTATTCTACCCATTTTCTTAATATTAAAAAAATAATAATAATAAAATGCTACAAAACCACTTTAAACACGCACGTGTTTACTAAACACAAATGATGATAAGACTTTGATATTTAAAAAAATATATATAATTTCATTGAAAAATAAAAAAAATAAGATTTTTCAAATATTGAAAAATTATTAAAATTGTCCACACTTTTAAAATAAGGTTTTCAAATATTGGCAGAACAATGTGAAATATCGACTATTCTAAATTGGATAACGCCTGACCTGAGAAAACATTCTGGCTATAGGTATATGATGCTATAATAATGAGTTAAAGAAACCTTAAAAACGCTATTCTGAATTTTTTTCTAAAATAGCAATATTTTACATATTACCGTTTTCTTTTTAAAGCTGCAATTTAATCAAGATAAATTGCCTTGTATCATCCTTACTTTTGTCTTCCTACACACATATAAAGAATTTGTATCTCGAAAAATTTAAGTCTCTTTTTAAATAGGGTTTTAATGATACAGTATAAACTTTCTGAAATATTTCAGAGAACAAAAAGAGTCGGCGTTCGAATGGGTAAAACCCTCGATTCCTGACAGTCATGAAACGGGATCGAATCCCGCGTTAACCTTTTGTTTTAATATGTGAATAACCTTCACATTTATTATTTATTGTGGTAAATTATCATAAACTAGGTTGATATTTTTAAGCGGTAGCTAATAAAGTATTTTGGAACAATTTCACAGAAAATTATTGTGTTTATAGTGATAGTTTTGTTATTTCTTATCATTAATTGAAGTACATTCAAATGAAGAAAGTTCATGGTCCAAATTCTACCGAATTTGATCAGATGTAGGGACACTTGTTTCTTATCTAGCAAGTATTCTTTCAGCCATAATTTCTAGAACATTTTTGCCAGACATTTTACGTGAATTTTCTTCGGTAAAAGCTTCTCTTCCACACGAGGTCTCTATTCTCCCAGGAGGATGTAACGGGCTAGATGTTCCTGAGACAAACTATGATTATAGAAGTATGATTTTACGAAGTTCAAGCGGCTGTTTAGTTGATAGTAATACCAAGTTGTGGAAGGAAATATCCTGCAACGTAGAGGTTTAGGATAGGAGGTTAATTTGCTCTCTGTTTACAATTGAAATTCTTCTTGTTTATTTTTTCCACACAAAATATTAAATATATTACAAGTCTATTTAATTTTAAACCAGGCATTTTGATATCAATCATAAAAACTATATCATTTTATCAAAATTCGAAACTATTATAGACGCGTATGATTCTTTTTGAAATTAAAAAATGTCTACTATCCTTACTGCAATGAAAAATTAATGGGAGGGCCTGGCTCATCAGTGGTGAACCCTCCCAGCGGTTTCGCCAGTTTAATCTACCATACCGCTGTTATATTGCATTTTTCGATCTTCCTTTTATAGTGATACTGATGCTAGACTATTGGAATGGGTATGTACTGATGAGCTAGGCTCTTCCATTAATTTTTCCATATTGTAGTAAGGACAGTATAAATTGTTATTTTCAAAAAGAATTTTACGCGGCTAAAATAGTTTCGAATTTTGATAACAGATGGCACGCTTAAGCAGCATTATATCATATTAATAATAATAAATACATTTAAATCTTTTAATTTACTTTTGAATATATTTCGGTATTGATTATTAATAAAGTTACCCTATTTTCTATCTTTGTTTTCCCCGAAAAAAAAAATCCCAAACGATTTTAATCATATTAATCTATTAAATTAGTATTTTGAACTACAAGACAATATTTTATAACAAAAGACAAAATTATATGAAAGGACGTACCTGGATCTGTAAAGAAAAAAAAAAACAAATTTTTTCTTTACAGATCCAGGTACGCCCTTTTATATAATCTTAATTAATGGATCGCCTTTTGACTCAAAAGACAAAATGTTTCTAACAAATTAACTTTGAAAGGTGTTTGTATATGTGAAAAAAAAATCACAAAAACACATTTATTCACACAACATTTAAGAATAGATAAGAGTATATACATAAAGAATTTTGATGGTTCGCCAATCTTCAATCCTCTATAAGGGTGAGGAATCTCGGGGGCTTTAGCAGGGGCTAAGGTCGGGTCTTCTCCTGCGACGTCGGACCTGCAGGTAGAGACGGAGAGAGAACCAGGCCACTAGGGCCAGCTGTAGGCAGGTGAGGGCCAGGTCCGGCCTCAGGAAGAGCTGGGCGAAGGGGTCCTCCACCACGAGGGTCATCGTGGGCCCAGGCCAGCGTCGTATTGGCATCGTCGTGCCAACTCCAAGTATCATCAGGAGTACAATCAACACAGCCATGATTGCTTCGTCTATTCAGGCAGGGATAAAGAATCACTTGTGAGAGTAGTATTGTTGTTTCTCTGGCAACACTAACAAAACTAATTCTTTCCTTTAAAAAGAATATACATTCCAGATACCCACAATTTTATTGATATAGCGATGCCTTGATTTAGTTAAGATTGTGAAATTTTGCTATATATTTGATAGGGAGTTGTTTTAAATCATATTCTCCTCAATTATCCATAGGTTGGTGGGTAGTATTCTTGGCTTCTCAGAATCCAATAACTCATCATACCCCCCATTAGAGAAAGTTTACTAATAAATTAATAAAGAGAGGGAGTAGTCCCTCGAAATACTTTGACATTTTTTTACAGATACAGGTACGGCCTTTTATATAATTACAATGAATAATTCGCCCCCCTTTTTATGTTCGAACATTTTCTATATTTTATGAATTTCTGTTTATATAGAGTAAATATAATTTTAATTATGTACATCCACTTTCCAAAACTTTATATTGAATGTGATTACTTTAATTCTATATTTATTTTGCTTTTCTAAAGAGTTTAGTTTTAAAGTCATCATATTACCATATATATTATTAATATTTTTAAAATTTTAAAAATGTGATTCTCACAGAAAATTAATAAAAAAAAACCTTCTACAATCTCATAAAATAAATATTCTGTGTGACAGGGTTTCAACACGGATTCTTTGGGGAACTAGATTATTGTAGCTATTGTTTATGACCTCAAAGGTGGTCGAAATCCTAAATTCCAGTTTTAAATTTCAAACGACCATGGAGTATTAAGCCAAACATCAAATTCCGACCCTTATTTTCATTTCGTTATTATCAATAATTTTGTAGTAAGAAGCCAATTGGACTCCTCGACACAAGAGTCGGTGGACGAGTGGGTAACCCCCTCGATTCCTGACAGCCATGAAACCGAATCGAATCCCGCGTTAACATTTTGTTTAATATGTGGATAACCTTCATATATTATTCATTGTTGCAATTATCATAAACTATGTTGCTCTTTTGAGTGGTACCTAATAAGGTGATTTTGGAACAAGGAACAAGGAGCTCCTCGACACATGTACGAGATGAAAAAATTACGACTGTGTATTTAACACCAAAATGTTACTTTCTCACGTAATATAGCGATGTCGGGGTGGAAGCACATTGAACCTGGAACTAACATAGAATTAGTTAGACAAGAATACTTGAGGAAACATTCATTCTATCTAAGTTTCATACATCACATAATTTCTGATATGTCTCTCCTATACAACAAGTGCTTAAACTAGAATTACAAGATACTTTATGAAAAAGGCATCTCCTTATCGTTCAACTGAAAGTTGCTGATGACTTGCGCCATCTATCGGAATAAATATCAAATATTCTCGTTGATTCTAGTTGCACGATAAGGCGATGCCTTTTTCATAATTTATGAACCTTATCCCAGTAAATATCAAATTTGTACTATTTTTTCACAAGAGACTTTATGTGATTATATAAATTTTGTAATTTACATAACTTTATAATCATTTAAATAAGGATATTGATAAAATGTTTGTAAATACGAGAGTTTAAGATTTACTGTATAAAGGCCTCTAGTTATACTATTACTAAACTCGGGTGTTCACAACCCCACAGTTTATTATAAGAGGAATTGCACTCCCAGTTAAACACATTACAATACCTCCTATTGCCCACACTCCGCCACAAGAACATTATTGAAAGAACCTTATGTACAAACGTAAACAGACACACCGTTCTATCCCCACAAACATATGCAAATCAAAACAGTACATCTACCAACATCAGGTTATTCATTTAATTCTCAAATATTTACACCCAATCTATCTCTCACCCTTAGAGAACTAATTGCATATATATTCCTTTTCAACAACCCGGGCTCCCAAAAATAATGCCCTCGGTTTTGTTCTTGGCTCCATCACTCCAGCAAAATAGTACGTCTTCTTCTTCTTTCTTATCTCACTCAATCATATTAAGGTATCAATCTTGTAGAGTTTGAGATGATATCTGCTGGGGATGAGTAGAGCTCATCAAAGGTCATTTGACATCCATAATGATTGGGTGAAGTAGAATGCATCTGCTTTTGTCATCAAAACTAGGAGCCAATATACCAATACACCTTATCCTGGTTCCATCCTCGAACATCCAATCACTGAAAATAGTTCGTGTAGAGATACCTTAAATGACGTCATTTATCGTGCAGCGAGAGTATACCCATCTATGGAGGGTGATTCTGTGAGACCTCTCAAAGCACGCTCGCAAAGACAGCGATAAGACTACTAACACATCCAGAGCATGAGCCACACATTCTATCTACACATTACAGTCATGTCAAAAGTAGTATCAGCGTCTTTTACTGGATGCACTGGTTTTTAGCAAATTAATTTTTTTCTCAATTTTTTACCTTCAATAGATAGATATTCCTATCAAATGTTTGCCTCATATCTTTTCGTAAAACTTAGTGTTATCTTGCATATACAAATATATTCCCTATTGTCTTCAAAGATATTTCTAAACTACAGTTTTGTAAATATTACAGCCATGTGTGTGTGGTATATATATAAAATATCATCAATAACTTATCGCCCTCTATCATATTTCAGGATAAGGGCTTTAGAAATAAATTATGATTATATATCTAAAAGAATTATCGTTATTAAATGCTTTTATAATTTTCAATGGCATATATAATCCTCTTCTTATATAGCTTTAGTTAAATTATTCTTTCTATGATCAGGTTATCAGCCTTTATTGGCAGAAGAAGCCCACTAACACTCAAGAGAGAATCACATAAAGACACAAATACAGATGGCACAATAACCTATAGAACATGCAACAATTGTCCTGGTGTGGAACTAACACCTACTCACATATTTCTATGCCCAGCAATGGCCGCAGCCTTGCAGAAAATTGACATGGATCCAGAGCATCAGCTTTACACACCCAAGATAGAGGATATATCCGACGGGGTCGAAATCTAATAAAATTAAAACTAGTTTTAGTTTCCATGCTCTCGCGAAGACTAACTAGGCAAACCGAAATTCTGCTGTGGATGTGATATCATACCCTTTATAAATATACATTTTAAAAAAGCGTTTCACGCCTTGCAATAAAAGTAAGATAAAACCACATGAAAAGTCATATTCAAGTGATGTGTAAAATATACATAAGGTAAACTCCAAGTAACAACCAAATGAGGTAAAATCTCAGTAATGTAAGATAGAAATGAAGCAACAAACTTATCTTAAATCAAAATAAAACAAAATACAAGACGCATCAAATTAAAGTATACTGAATCCAACATTAACGTTAAACATTAACGTTGTTATATAAAATAAAAGGATTTAAAAGCACGAATGTTTCTTTTATGCATAAAACGAACTTCTACTGTCCTTACTGCGATGAAAGAATATATTGGGAGGGCTTGGCTCATCAGTGGTGAACCCTCCCAGCGGTTTCGCCAATTTAATCCACCAGACCGCTTCTCAGAGCTCTAATGCTGTATTGGATCATTCTGCTTTTATATGCTACACTGAAGGATGGAATCTTAGAAATGGTTTTCAAGTAAACTATGGACATAAGTGTTGTTGTAATTCCTAACATTAGATGGCGCTTTATTTCAATTGATTCCTAACTGGTTTATTCGAGAATTGTTTGCGAAAGAGCATTGCTTGATACATGTATTTGTTTCTATCATACCTTTCTGAACACAGGTTCCTTAATTACCAAGAATTCCACTGAATTATAGGATCTATAAGCAAAGACATAACATTATAATGCAGTACTAGAACAGTCTGATTAACTAAACCACCGAGAGCGATTACCACTTATGAGCTAGGCCCCTCCAATATTTTCTATTCCAGTAGGCACTGTAGAGCATTGATTTTATTCATTATTTGTATTCAGGAAGAAAATATAGTACAGTAGAACTTGGATAATTTGAACACTTTTAATTCGAAAACGTATTTAATTCCAATATTTATTTTGGTCCCTAGAATTTCCTTATGAATAGAATTTTCGTTTTTAATTCGAATTTTTGGATAATTCGATTTTTTTGTCTCTTGGGCTTCGAATTATCCAAGTTTGACTGTATTGTAATGTTTAAATCCTCTTTATCATCCTATCGTATAAAGATAAATATGGTATCTTAGGCTAAGTGGTAAAAATAGCATGGGACGACGAATTTTGTTACTAGGTCAATTCCATCGACTAACATTGAAGATAATATCTTTTTTAAAGGTTTTTTCTTGGAGCGAGTGTGTAGGGTCACACAGGGGAAGGCGGAAGAGTTTTATGGAGTAGCAAAGATCAATAGTACCATCTCGCAGCTTCAGTTAATTATTGCCTTATTGATCTGGTCGGATCACTCCCCGCCGAATTCAATTAACCTTCCAACTCGGCCTTGAACGTCCTCGAAACTACCTACATTCCGTATTTAGACTACCTTGGCACCTCTGCCCTAGATTGGACTCCCAGAGTTGCCATGGTATGGCCACCTCTGCCCCAGTTTGACGCCATTCATCTTCAGTGAAATTCGATGAATTATTGGATGTCTGTACAACAGTTGCGTCACTGCACAAAGCTGTCATTGGTCCACGTAAAGTCGGGTTGTATACTCTTGTGCATATTTATTTTTTTTGCCCGATAACTTATACACGTGGTGCTGTTTGAATTTTTAAATTTTTATATGCTTCATGCATTTTTCTAATAGGAATCACATATAATAAAGCGTCTGTTCGTTGAAGCCGAATAGGATTGGTCCATTCTGTGTCACGTGTTCAAGTTACGTAGTTAAGTGACGTGGCCGGCTGTAGGTCTGTTTGGTTTTTGTTTTCATCCTTTATTTTATTCTATTCTGACCTTATTAGTCATTTTTTGCTTTCGGCAATTTATTCGGTGAATATTTGAGGAATAATATTTTATAAATAATTTTATTTTTTTAATTTAGCTTGATTATTTTATTTTTTATAAACAATGGCTCCTAAAAGAGCCCTTTCTATTGTTGAGGCCATCGAAGCAAAGCAACGTCGTATTGAACAGCAGCGACAAAGACGTTTAAATTGGAGCAATCATAATGCTTCTTCGAAACTTAAACACAAAGCGAGGTCTTTGTAACGGGACGAGATTAGTAGTAACTAAATTGTTACCTAATTTAATTATTGCAAAAGTTCGGACTGGCACTGCAGTAGATCAATCTGTATTTATTCCGAGAGTTTACTTGGCCCCAATACATTCTGAGATTCCTTTCATTCTCAGAAGGGGACAGTTCCCTGTAAAATTAGCCTTCGCTATGACAATAAATAAATCACAAGGCCAAACCCTTGAAATGGTTGGCATCTATTTACCTGAACCAGTTTTAGCCATGGTCAGTTATATGTTGCTTTTTCTAGGGTGAAAAGCTCTAAGTGTGTTAAAATAAAAATAATCCACGGAAGCAAGCAAGGAAGGCTTCTTGAAAATATAGTTCAGCTTGCTTCACCAAAAATGTTGTTTACAAATAAATTTATTCATTGTAAGTTCACCTCTTTTAAAGTAAAAATGTTAATTAAAAAAATATCAATAAAATGACCCGAAAGGTAAAATGTTGCAACGCTCGGAAGGGGATCGATCCCTGACGGACCATGAACGTTATTTTACCTCGAACGCTTCCGATTACATATTATTAAGTATCAAAAAGGAATGTGAGAAATAAAATTAGGAATCCACCTGCTCTAGCCGATCCCGTCCTTGGACGGGCTTTTCTACTAGTTATAAATAAATCATTCATCTAAATTGGCAAACTCTACACCTAGTTTTCAGCATATTTTTCAACACACTTATTTTTGATTGATAAACCCTGTACGATTTATAAATGAATAAAACAAAGCTTCGAGTAAACAAAGATACGCAGCCCTCGAAGCTTTGTTTTATACACTTATTTTTAGATTTACATAGTCTAGACTAAGTTTTAGTATAATCGTAATTGTATTTGAAATTGTTGATGTGGTGTTTTCTGGTATCATTCATAACGAAGTATTGTTACGACGCAGACGTCGGTGTTTGTGAACAAGGTTTCTATGAAAATATTATGTTGTGGATACAGCTTAGTGATATATACTTTATTAAAAGAGTCTTAAGGATGATTAATAATTATATACAGTAGATGTCTTTATTCTCCGCCACAAGAGGGATCCTCCTTGGAACCGTCTTCCAGGTTAATCCACACGGCCACACGCCGGAGACCACTTTCCCGCGTCTTCTGTCGTTGCCGATGTAACAACAGACTGTCTCTTCTCCCCCCCACTAGAGTAAGTACAGTTTTTGGAGCCTGTCCCCCTACCACGTGGCCCATCCCCCCGCAGCTGGAGTCCATTCATATTTCCCCAACTTTACTCTGGAATCTTGGCTTCTCAGATAGCTTATCATCCATTTTACATTATTGTAGCCCCATAAAAAACTGTTTCCGTCCTGTTTACAACAATCTGGTAAATATCTGTTCCAATACCCACCATCTTTTACCAGTACTGATAGTTACTGCCGCTCTCTACCAGGGATCTGTGTTCTAAGAACCACACGACACACTGACGGTCTAGGTCAGGGGACGGCAAACTGCGGCTCGCGAGCCACATGCGGCTCTTTGGATGTAAATCTGCGGCTCTTTATATAGTTCCATACGTAAATATTATTTATGCGAGTACTATTTATTGTTGGCTAGAAAAAAAGTGTGGCTCTTTAAAAACTTAGAATGTTTGTAAATTGTAATTTTTGGCTCTTCCGACTCAAAATTTTACCGACACCTGGTCTATGTAGAAGAGAGGCACTGGTTCTGTGGGTTTATAATCACATTCCCAGGTAGAGTATAGAGGACAGATCAACTTCTTCCATCACTTCGCCACACTAATGTATTATAACCTATCATTAAGACAACGAAAATCTTTCTATTCGCTATAGAAGAAGTATATATACGAGTATAAACCATTGCCATCCATGTCATTCTGTATCCGTATAAGGGCGTCTTGGCCAAAAGCTTGTACGACCGTCTTCTTATAAAATAAGCTCTTCTCCCCGACTTGTCTTTTTATATAACTTATCATATTTTCTATAGAGTATATATAACCTTGATGTGTAAACCGGTAGTTTCTCTGTCACCAAAATGTTCCAGCTATATCCTTATAGTAATCGAAGAGACGCCCTTATCCTAGATGTATTTTTCCCGAATTCCAATAGAAATAAAAATATTTCTGTAAGAATTAGCATCTCAACAAAGTAGGTCACCACCATCTCTTGGGATAGGGAGTGTCTTGTGGGAACGGGGTCAAATCCCAATCAATATGTCAGTTTACAACCTCCCACAGTCTAGACGTATATCCTGGAACTACACAGATGATATCACAAAGCAATAACGTGCCATCTATATATAACAAATGAAAACATCGAAACGCGAATGTTTCCTTTCACAAATAAATCAAACTTTTCTACTATCCTTACTGCGATGAAAAAATATTGGGAGGGCTTGACTTATATAGATGACGCGTTATTGCTTTGTATTAATTTATGTCTAACTGGCCATGTTCTTATTGTTTGCGGAAGAGTATTGCTCGATGCAAATATAAAAATGTAATTCTACTGTCCTAAAAGCTTATATCCATAGTTTGCGCAAATACCATTTCTAAGAATCCACCCTTCAGTGTAGCATATAAGCAGAATGATCCAATATAGTATTAGAGCTCCAAAGAAGTGGTCTGGTAGATAAATTGACGAAACTGCTGGGATTCGGAAATTAGTCCGTTTCCGACAACTCTCACCAACCAGAAGTCTGAAAATGTGTCAAATCTGAATTGTCATCAGGTTCGAATAAGTGTACAGATTTCTGACTTCTATGTACTAATTGAATTCAAAATTTGTGGACAGAAACTAAGCAAGTTAAATAAATTATTTTAAAAATTCGTCTCACTGGGGATTAGGCCTTAAATAGACAGAAGTCTTCTAGCAATGGATTGGTTAATTCCTCGTACGAAGCTAAAGCCTAACTAAAATATATCTCTTTACTTTTGGCTTAGGGGAACTCTAAATTTATTGCGAACTATATCACAAAGTTAACTACCTTTAATGGATTATTGTCGAGATGCATATTTTATATGAATTATGTGATTATTCAATCGAGATTAATTTTAGGTATACTAAGTATAGTAATTAATAAAATAAATTAATTTAGAAAGAGGAATTATTTATAATGGTGTCGTTGAATGTGTGGTCTTATATTTTCCTATATATAATATATATATGTTATATTTAATAATGATTTTTGTTTGATTATCTTGAGGATTATACTCAGGTATTGCAGTCGTGGTTAAAATCTTGAAACTAATAATAATAATAAAAATAAAGAATATTAGAAATAGCTTTGATCAAGCTTAAGGAATATATATAAACATAATTTGGTGGAAGTACTGCCTGGCTTATGGCGTAAGAATAAAAAAATGAAATACCTATTTACATAATTTACAAAAGATTTGAGCCGGCCAACGTGAAACAACAACAATCGGTTTTATATAGGGAAAGTCCCGACATCTGGTGGTAGATATAAACCTAATATTTGAATCTATGAAATATATATATATATTTTTAAATAAAATAATATTTTAATATAACATATATATAATGAATATAAAAATCTGTGTGATGATATTGAAATCAGATAAATTATTATATTTATTGACTTTTGACAGCTTTGCTTATAAATTCCAAGGAGGCTTTAAATAGGAACCTGGAAATTCGGATTTCTAAATCTTTTGAGATTTGAACAATCGTTGAAAATTTTCAATTCACAACTCCCCATAGTTTCGGACATGATTTCGTGCCACACATAATATTTATAAATAAATACAGTAGAACCTCCCTGTAAAGGCCAGATAATTGCAGAGCCAAAGTGCTCTTTAGGGAGAGGTGTCCTCTTTACCAGAGAGTTGCTAAATAGTAAAAATGGTAATTTTGAAAATCAAAACTGTCCTTTATAGAGAGGTGTCTTTTAGCGTGAGTGTCCTCTCATGGAGGTTCTATTGTATATAAATTTGTTCATTTACGGCCACTCCGACCACCCAGAAGCTGGAAATATGTACACCTGCATTGTTTATAGGAATGAGCGAGTGTTTAAGTTTCATATTTCTATGTGATCTGGAAGCAAACACACATATTGAAAATTTGAAAGGCAATTTGGAAAATCGGTCCGTTTCTGGTCATTCTGACAACCCTGAAGTCCGGAAATTTGTCAACTTGCTTTGTCAACAGGTTCTAACAAGTTTACATATTTTCTGCGTTCTCTAGAAGTATGCTAAAATCGATTACAAGATTTGTGGACAGACAGACATGGAAGTAAGTTAAATAAAAGCTTTTTAAAAATAGTAAAACTCGCGCTGAAATGATTTTATTTCTCGTATACAGATGCGTGCTATGACTCAGTTTTTTTAGATATTTTTGATAATTTGTGTGTATTTAATATATACAATATTTTACTTTTGAAAGTGAGAGTGAAAATATTTTAATATATTTTTATTTTCCTATACACAAAACTAAACAAACATATATAATAATTCGTTTTGATTGCGATTGGACCCTTTTTTGATTGTTATGTAAAACCCTGTTGACTTACTGCAGGGTTGGTGACTTGTGGTGGTTGTACCAATTCGACCATTTGGTCGAAATGGTAGGGTTTTTCACCGGGGAAATAACGAGAGGGAACACAGGATGGGGTTGAAAATAGGACCTCGCGAATAAGGAAGAGAAGGATTTGAGACTAATGGGGTGCTTTGCTTTCACATGCTCGGATAAAAGAATATGTTACCTTGGTGAGAAGGGCTTAAGCACCTCTTGCTCCTCGTCAGGTCGAGCTCCCTACTCCCTACTTCCTGGATAATGAAATCCTGGTAATGGCTGTTCTCTCTTTTTCGCGAGGCCTAACTTTTATTAAAATATTTTGGACGATACATTGCATATATTGTGGTGGGGTTACATCTTGGTATATACAAATTATGACATATACGTAACACATATCAGACAATTACTTGAACGTGTACATGTTTCTACTGAATTCGAAGTCAGTTGGAATAAAATGCACAGAAACGATATGCCAGTTTCGTTTATTTGTACTTAGCGCTGGAAATATAAATTAATATTAGAGGTCCTGGCAGGAATTATGTTTGAGGCCTTCAAGGTATTGTCGAATTCGTGGATTTTATCATGTCTGCAATAAGTAATGACTTTGCCGTTCCAATGAAGACAAGCTTATAAAAATCCAAGATTTAGATTTTGAATGAAATAATCATCGAATAATAAATCTTCATGTGAATTTGAGCCGAATTTGTGGAGGTTGATGACCAGGTTGACGTGGAGATCCACATGTGGCCATCCGCCTAAATCGTATCCAAACATCCAACGATCTGTAGGGAAGGATAACTGGCTCTTCCACGGCCACAAGATGCTTCAATGCAGAGCTAGACGGCAATGGTCCACAAATCGGAATGTGATAGACTTTTAAATATGAGTTCAACTCGCTTATGTCTCAAAGATGGAGTTTAAATGGAGCCCTCCTCGTGTGATGGAAACCAGGCAGTCTCAGCTGGTAGTTTACATACTCATCTTTAAAAGCCAAGGTCGTTAGTCGTCTGGCCTAGATAGACATCTTGTCTTGGCGTTTATTTTAACGAGAGGGGTAACCTTTGTTTTTATAGATCGATTTCCTCCCGGCAAAGTTTCCATCCATACTCTTCTTTAATTTACTCTGTCCTTATATATATCAAATATTTTAATATATTCCACCTATAAAACAATAAATAAAAAGGAGTTTAAAGAATTAAAAAGAAGACAATTTTGTTTTGGGCTTGTTATTAAAGTTTAAAACACATTTAAAATGTATATATTTTATTCAATGAAGATCAAAATTACATAAACATCACTGTTCGGTACACTTTTTGAATGGTACACTATGACAGGTTCGTTTGGTATTGAAAGAATGATTCAATTAATCATCCTTGATATTTTAAATTTTATTCAGGATAAATATAGATATAAATATTATGTTACAAATTAATTTTAGTAATTAAAGAAGTTAAAAAATGTTCGATTGAAAAGGATGGATTGGGAAGGAAGTCAGTCCGTGTTGGCCGTCAGAATTCGAAGGGCCCACGCCCGTGCTTCCCACGTGACCGCCGCCGCCGCGCATGCGCGCCGACCGTGACGTCGCCACCGTCCGTGGCGGGTGGTGTTGGTTGAAAACTGTTCTTCTCTTCGTCGCGCGGGCGTGCCTTTCACTAACAATCACAATTTAGTATATATCATCAGAATTAAATATATATCATAACTATATAACATTAAGCCATCTATTTTCAGTTTTGTTTTCGTCACCAGTCCAATATTTTTGTTTTCACAGACTAAATTATGAGATTAATTTATAAATGAAAAGTATGTGAAAAATAAACAACTATATACATCAAATTTATATAAAAGGAGCAAAGATAATTTTATTTAAGAGATGAAATTATGTACCAGGGGTAACCTTCCATACCCGGATGTTACCATCTGTATATCCAGCATAGAGGGTTGTTCCATCCGTGGACCAGGCTTGGGAGATGCAGTCCGACTGGCGAGATCTGGAAGCAATGACTTCAGGCCGTATCTCATCCACTAGGGTCTTGTGGTCCAAATCCCACAATTTGACAGCAGACCCACAAGTCGAGGACATGCAATGTTTGGTTGGATTGATGGCCAGGGATTCAACGCTCTCGTTATTGTCCATCATTGTCAAACATTTATGCTCTTTCGTATCCCACATTAGGATCTTTCCATCCTTGCTTCCAGATAGACAAACATTGCCATCAGGTGAGACAGCCAATGCGTTCACTTGGTGTCTATGTCCTACATATCTTGCCTTCAATCTACATCTCTCCATGTTCCAAAGAATTACTTGTTTGTCCCAGCTCGCGGAGACCAAATCTCGGGTTGCGTTAGGAAGAAAACTTACGGCTGAAACCCACTCCGTATGGTCTTCGAAGACAAATTTCAGTTCCCCAATGGTGTTCCAGATTTTGACGGTCTTGTCTCGTGATCCAGAGGCTATTATTCTGCTGTCCGCCGACATGGAAACTGACGTTACATCGTTCTTATGGCCTACAAAGCGTTTGATTGAAATACCAGCGGTCAAATCCCAAAGACGCATTGTCTTATCCCATGATCCAGAGAGGGCATGGGTACCATCAACGCTTGTGGTACAGTCACTAACAAAGTGACCATGTCCTTTGAGGCGTTTATGTGGAATGCCATAGTTGGTATCATCCCCAGTGATATTCCAGATAATCAAACTTTTGTCTCTTGAAGATGAAATAATTCTATTGGGATGACTATAATTTGTTGAGATTTGAGTCACCCATCCATTATGGCCACGGAGAATACCTCGTAGTTCCAGTTGATCAGACATTGTTTCTTATTTTTTATATGCGAAGTATTAAATTTAAAATCTAAACAACACAAACTATGGAAGCAAATAAACTGAAATTTTTGATTCAGAAAAATAATGAAAAATATTTGCGAACACAGATTTTTTTAAAATCGTATAAATAAGTATATTCATAGAATATATATTTTAATATAATTATAATGGAAATTTTAAAAAGTGCGCTGAATGGGAATTTATTTTGTTAAAATATTGCAAAACCTTTTTTTAATTATTTGAAATAATTTTAAAATATACATGTTTCTTATTTACTACTAATAAATACAATTTATACTCTTGAGATTCAATAAATGAATTTGAAAATACAGTTAAACCTGTCTATAACGCCCCCTCTTGGGAATCAACAAAATAGGGTGCTATAGAGAGGGGTTGCTATTGACAGGTCACTTTTAATGTAAATCGCATCGTACTACGTATTTAAAATCAGGCGCTATAGAGAGTAAGGCCTTATTTAGAGGGGGCGCTATAGACAGGTTTAACTGCATATTTATAAAAAAAAGGGTTTAAATTCACTTTGTTATATAC
Organism: Cordylochernes scorpioides; assembly: GCA_030710605.1. Lineage (NCBI taxonomy): Eukaryota > Metazoa > Arthropoda > Arachnida > Pseudoscorpiones > Chernetidae > Cordylochernes > Cordylochernes scorpioides. The sequence continues at coordinate 103,617,072 of CP092866.1, read as the reverse complement.
ATACAGTAGAACATACTCTAGGGCACTACCTAAAAACGGATAGCCCCGGTCTCTGCTATCTCTCATTGAAGGTTGGAGGAATAATATTGAAATTGTCGATGGCTTAGCAAAGTCAGCAGCTATTCTGAAAACATAGATAATATAGATGGATACAAACAGAATAGAGATATATCCAAAGAATGGATCAATAGTATGGCCTACCACTGGTATGTAAGACCTGGAGACTCAATATTATCACAGCTTTCTAGAAACGAAGCCACAACAATTACAAGATTAAAGATAGGACATACTAGACCCATAGAAAAAGTTTTTCCTATCTACTCAAAATGCTCCAACTTCACTGCAACTCCAGCACATATTCTGGAATGTATTGTAGCTAAGAAGGAAGACCTATTATTTTGTATAAACAAACTCAGCGCCGCATAGTGATATAATATCACGGCGCTGAATTATATGTAATATGCGGCGCTGAGTTTGTTTATATAAAAATATAATGTCTTGATAAAGGTTGGTGTTCAGCCAACCGAAATATTGGCAAATATTTCTTTTTTCAATCCAATATATGCCTTTTTATTATCTAATGATTTGTGTATGAATTTCTCTATTTTCAGAACAATATATATAGAGTTAAACCTGTCTATAGTGCCCCCTCTTGGGACTCACAAAAATAGGCTGCTATAGAGAGGGGGTGCTATAAACAGGTCACTTTCAACGTAAAATGTTTACATTTTAATGTTTAAAATCGGGCGCTATAGAGAGGAAGGTGCTAGTTAGAGGCGCTATAGACAGGTTTAACTGTATATAGCCGACAAACATATACATGAGGGGGAGAAGTCCGACCACACCAGTCAGTCCCCCTTGGACTTTTGGAATATTTGACCAAATTCTGGTCCAAGGTGACTAACGTGGCAACGGCACCCATTTTACAATGGAGAACAATGCTGTGATAGAGATGCATGGAGACATCTGAGCTCTTCATTGGACACGACAACGACAACAAACATATACATTTAACGTGATACTCCTGTTGAAGGACTGACAAGTCCGAAAGCTTGAAAATAAAAAGGTTTCACAAAAAAATTGAGCCTGGAAGCTTTATTTATTTTATAATATACATATGTGTGTTTTATATAAATATGTTAGTGGGTTATGCGTGTCCTCAATAAGTAACTAATCTGGCAGAAATATTTTAACAGGAAATAAGAGTTGAGTCTGGAAGATGTTTTGTCACATTTTCAACCAAGCAAAATTGAATTTAACCAAGTACTAGGCAAATATTCTATTTTTTTTTTGGCCGAAAATGATTATGAAAATATTGCTGTATTATGGTTGATTGTCAGAAACAAATTTCTTTCTGGGAATATTCACTAAAACAGACCACGGGCGAAGCCAGACCATCATTTTTAGTAGGCAGTAACAAGATTCTAACAGCAAAACATTCACTCGAGCAGAATATAGACGAAGCCAGGTCATCTCTCTATATAAAACAAAAATTCAAAGACAACTTTCAAACTCTTTTCATACACACAATTAAAATTACAAATAAAAATTATAAACCCCATTTATATTATATCAATATCAAATTAACATCATTTGTAATCGAAAAAAGATACGAAAGGAATTTTTTAGCCTAGAATATGGAAATATTCAAATATCAGACTAAATTTATTATTTAGGAGTCAGAATATGTGATGCTAATATTGCTGCATCATAAAATTGGCGATAATAATTATTCCTATATAGATAATACACTAACAGAGAGTTTACAGTTGTAAAGTTTTAAACAATCTCCTCCAAAGAAACTGAACTATACATAGTGATCTATAGAACAAAATTTTCGTTATTTTTTACTTCGTGTCTCAAACTTATTTTTATTCTCCAAATATTAATAGTTATATAAATATATTTTTCAATTAAATAAATATTTTCTAATCGTATATTTTTACTTTCAAATTCTAACTCATTTATTTATCATCATCAAATTTCTTTGATTTCAAAACATATGCGTTTGAATTATTTAATTTTATTAATTTCTAATGTTAGTATTTCGTGTTTCTAATTCAATTTTTAATTACATTTTTGAATATAATAAGAATTTTTTCTTTGTGGGGATCTACTCTGGATGTCCAGAATTTATCCGTGGTCGTATCTGCCCGAATGTATATATTTTGCTTAGAAAGTATTTTCATTTTACCTTACTTTAAAAGCATTTCTAAGAAACCAGAATATACCCATTGCAATTTTAAAGCCACCATCTATACTCTTAATGTGTCTTCACAGGCCTTTCGGGTTAACCCAGGGCGTTGTCCGGGTCACTCAGCTATATATATAATAACATTATAACATTAGTGAGACCATTCTAGGGACAGGTCTATAATGGCAGCCTGTTCTAAGACTTATTAAAGTTTTATTTCAGTGAAGCTGGAATAGGTTAAGTGTGTGTGGGAGTATAGGTTTTTCTCATTTTAATATATATTTAACTCTACTTAAAGTAAATTATATCAAGAAATATACAAGGTGTGTCCAATAAATAATGAGACTGGTCAAAAACAAAGAAAAATGAAATGATAATTTTTTTAAAAAGTCTATTAAAAAATAGAAAGCTTCAGCTACAATGCGGTATATCACATCACGTGATTTCGCGCTCAGTCGATAAATTGTAAGCTTGTTAAAAGAACGCCTTGCATAACAACTCCTAATTTGTAATGGATAGAAAATTCGAACAACGAATTTGTATTAAATTTTGCTACAAAATTGGGAAATTGGCTTCCGAAACTTTAGATTTGTTGAAATCGGCATTTGTAAATGAAAATGTAAATAAGCCCACCACATTTAGATGGTTTTCACGATTTAAAAATGGAATGGGTGAAAGATGAGAAGCGTTTGGATGTTCAATTCTGCACAGGAACCCTGAAAGGGTGAGCCAAATTTCAAATTTGATAAAAGAAAATCCACGAATAGGGTTACGGGAGATTGAGGAAGAAACGGGGATATCAAAATCATTAGTTGGATCGATAATTAAAGAAGACTTGCAGTTAAAGAAGAAACCTTCAAAATTTGTCCCTAAAATGCTCACAATCCAACAAAAGGAGAATCGCGTTGAAGTTGCCAAAAAATGCTTGAAATGGTGGAAGAAAACCCTAATTGGAAGGAAAAAGTAATAACTGAAGACGAGACAATGGCTTACGGGTATGATCCGGGAACAAAACGCCAATCCATGGAGTGGAAAGGAAAAGATGAACCAAGAACGAAGAAATCCCGACTTTGCAAGTCAAAAAACTAAGTCTTATTGGTCACGTTCTTTGACATAAAGGGAATTGTGCATTATGAATATCTAGAGGAAGGTCAAACAATCAATAAGAAGTCTTATTTAAACATCATGAGAAGTGTACGTGAAACAATTCGTCTGAAAAGAAGTGAAATGTGGAGTTCCAAAAATTGTATTATCCATCATGACCACACACCGCTACATCTGTACTGACTTATTTGACTAAACACGGCATCCAAATACTCCAACAACCTCCCTATTCCCCAAAACTAGCTCCAAATGATTTCTTTCTCTTTCCAAAACTCAAAATGGCTCTAAAGGGAAGGAGATTTGACACTAGAGAGTCCATCATAGCGGATTCGAAAAAAGGTCTTGAAGAACATCCCGAAAGATGCCTTTTCTAAATGTTTTAAATCATGGGAGAAGGGAGGGAAATTATGTATAGATGCGGGAGGGGACTATTTTGATAAAGAATAATAAAATATGTTTAATCATTCTATTTTTTCTTTATTTTTGACCAGTCTCATTATTTATTGGACACACCTTGTAAGTACTTGGAGTTAGAGGTAAATATGGCTGAGCGCTCTCTAGTGTTTACGCAAGCTTAGCTTTAAATACCCATTTTTAACCCATTTTAATTATAATCATAAGATAATCATTTTCTTAGTTTTAGAATTTATATTTTAAAAATTTTATTATATTACTCTTTTTATAATACAATATATTGCGGCTTATGTTTGTAAAACGACATTTGAAAATTATCCCGCATGTGTTTCTTTTGAACGAAAAATCGAAATTTATTTTAAGGAGAAATAACATTATATTGTACTATAAATTACTTTATATAATATTTACAAACGGAAAAAAAATATTTCCAGGGTAGCCTAGTGGACATAGAATCTGCCCGGTAAGCGGAACACTTTGGGTTCGATTCCCATCCCTGGACATTTTATTTTTCCGTTTTTCATTACTCTTCACAATTCATCCTTTCATACTTCATCTCTAAGGTTAGAAATAATCGTTATTTCTCCTTAAAATAAATTTCGATTTTTCGTTCAAAAGAAACACATACGGGATAAATTTCAAATATCAAACTTTTATTAAATACTAGACGAATGGCCCGGGCAACGCCCGGGTTTTACCCGAGTGCGAATATATTTTAAAAACGTTGTCTTGGGTGGTCGCTATAGACAGGGTGGTCTGTATAGACAGGTGTATGTATCACACAGCCGATAACAGGGTTGTCTAGAGTGGCCGCTATAGACAGGGTGGTCTGTATAGACAGGTGTATGTGTCACACTGCTGATAACAGGGTTGCCTAAAGTGACCGCTATAGTCAGGGTGGTCTGTATAGACAGGTGAATGTAACACACTGATGATAACAGGGTTGCCTAAAGTGACCGCCATAGACAGGGTGGTCTGTATAGACAGGGTGGTCTGTATAGACAGGTGGATGTATCACAGCTGATAACAGGGTTGTCTAGAGTGGTCGCTATAGACAGGGTGGTCTGTATAGACAGGTGGATGTAACACACTGCTGATAACAGGGTTGTCTAGAGGGGGGCAGGGAGGACACGTGTTCGCCGGCAGCCAATGGGCGCGCATTCTATCCGTGAGCTTCAGACAGAATAAGGCAATTATATATATAGATTTTGCAAAGTATAAATACTGCGGCAGTATCCTACTTGTACCTATTCCAATAGGTGGTAGTAACTAACTTTGAAACGTATAGGTACACTATCAGGAAGATTTTCTGATGTTATATTTTAATTCTTTAATACTTTTTTTCCTTTCAAATTACTATATTTGTTTCTTTGAACCACTTAGAAACCCATCACAAGAAAATTTCTTATTATAAGGAACAATTTATCATGGAGCAGCCATCAATAAATCTAGGAAACAATTCTAGATACCGTGAATCCCAGCACAAAGCGATGTCTAGATTGAAGTAGACAAGGTGTGGATAAAGAAAAAAAGAACGCGTCAGCAACCAAAAGAAGAGAAATGGAATTGCTCGCTTTTATCTGCTGCCAAATAACTGATAGACGCCATCTTTGGGGATTTTGGCGCTCGTGTTAAATTATCGTTTGGTTGGCATCATTACTGCCAGGCTTGCTATTGACAGATGGAGCCTATTGTCTTTTGACAAATCGCCTGAGAACGTTGCTTACTTAATAAATTGAAGGCGATTAATTTTATTCACATATTTATATATTTCTTAGCTTTTAGTTATCTACTTTAATATAAAATTCTATTTTAATAATTTTTACAATATTTACGGATTTGATAAGTAAGGTATAGAGAAGAATTAGATAGTAAAAAGGCATATATTGGATTGAATAAAAGATATATTTGCCAATATTTCGGTTGGCTGAACGCCAACCTTTATAGAGACATTACATTTTTGTATACCTTATATACAAATATAGTATACCAGTATACAAAAATGTAATGCCTCGATAAAGGTTGGCGTTCAGCCAACCGAAATATTGGCAAATAAATCTTTTATTCAATCCATTATATGCCTTTTTGCTATCTAATGATTTAAGTATGGATTGCTCTATCTTCAGAACAAATAGAGAAGAATGTTTACCTTTAATTATGAATTTATTTATATGATGAATACGAATATTTCTGTTTAATAATTCCCTAATTCTCCTTTATCCTTCTGTCAGTATATAAGCTATTCGTTTATTTTTATTTATTTGATGCAAAAGCAATTTACAACTTTTAAAATACCCCAGAGAGGCCTGCCATAAGGCAAGTTTTACAGTGTAGCAAAACATAAATATTACAAAATTTAAAATATTTCCATTAAATATCAATAATATTTTTTTTCTTTAATATTAAATGTGTGACATTGATTCTTCGTAGGCCTATTGTGATATGTTTGATTAGAAATGAGGTAAATAGAATAGTATCGTTTGGCATGTTGAGGACGTCATGACACGTGATTGGCCACGTGACATGGTAATTATCGGTGCAGACGAACTAATGACCCCTCAAGACGACAAAGGAACGAGGCTAATGATGGATCGTTTGGGTTTCTTTGTTGATTAGGCCTAGCTCTTGGCGCCGTTGCTGAATATTCTTCTGCCTTTGTTTTCATCTTACGTGACCTTGACTATTGTTGGGCAGATCAATGGGATGGAAACTTGGGCTTTGTTAGGTAACAATTATTCTCTGTGTTGTTGCCATCGTTTCTTTTATGTTGTTAGTTAGAGATTCTTAGTATAGTACTCTCTTCGCGGCAACGCCTCTTTAACAACCACGCCTCTTTAGCGACCACTTTTCATATATAAGTCGCAAGTAGAAAAGCAAAATAAATTGATACACATAAAGCACTGAATTGTTTCACATTTATTTAAGCTCTCACAATAATCACCTTTTTTGATAAATATTAAACTTTTAAAGAAAACATAACGTATTTATCTCGAGGGATAGTCTCTATTTGTTGGTAAGTCTTTGACCTTTTGATCTCATCGACTCTGACGTCTTCTTATAGTGTTTATTTTAGGTTTCGGTTTTGGCTGCTCGCGTTTTTGTTGTTTACTTTATATGGTATGAACAAGACGTTCCTTGAATGTAAATATGTAAATGATCATCTTTCATTTCTTCACTCAATCATATTAGAGTATCAAGCTTGTAGAGCTTAAGATGGTGTCTGCTAGGGGTGAGTAGAGCTCATCAATGGATGAGTCAATACAGTCAATAATATTTAAATAAAAAGGCATATATTGGATCAAAATACCATTTATTTTACCAATATTTCAGTTGACTGAACGCCAACCTTTATCAAGGTGTTATAACATATTTAATTTTAAACACCTTGATAAAGGTTGGCGTTCAGCCAACTGAAATATTGGTAAAATAAATTATATTTTGATCCAATATATGCCTTTTTAATTGAAGATTTATTTATGGATTGCTCTATTTTCAAAACAGTCAATAATGTGCCGGTTGAGAATTGCACTTAGTACATAGTGGGAAAACCTTGCGACCATTCTGGAAAGTCATTGTCCGTAGATGACCAGACTTAAGTTCCTATAACCATAATAATACATAATGATGCGAGATATATACTTGCAAACAGTGAGGTTAAAAGCTTGTAATGTGGGGTGACTACGATTCTACTGATCCATATAACTTTTATGGCATCACACACATTGTTCCTTTCCATATTGACCTCTTTGTTGGGTTTATGATTGAAGAGGTTCTTTATGAAATGTATTTTAATATCTTTGATTCATATATTGTGTGAAAATGTAGACATATATTGAGCAAGGGTTATGTATATTATGCTTTTATTCTGTTTATCAACAACAGCACACGCCGTAATGATGGTAAATTATTTTATATAATATATTTGCTATGAGAGAGATTGAGAGATTGAAACTGAGATTTATTAAACGTTCATATAAGATTATATAAAGGTATTTTTTTTTAAATTTGAAAATAGAGCAATCCATAAATAAATCTTTAAATAAAAAGGCATATAACTTGAATCATGAAAATTTCTCTTATAGAACTGTAAAAAGATTATAAAAACGAAGAGAAAATTATTTATTTTTACTATACATGGGCTACGAGCTTTCGGGCAGCCTCGCCCTTCAGGACCTGTAGAAGGGCGAGGCTGCCCGAAAGCTCGTAGCCCATGTATAGTAAAAATAAATAATTTTCTCTTCGTTTTTATAATCTTTTTAAAAAGGCATATATTGGATCAAAATATAATTTATTTTACCAATATTTCAGTTGGCTGAACGCCAACCTTTATCAAGGTGTGTATTGCAACATATTAATGTTTGTCAACAACAAACTCAGGGTCACATAACGTCAATAATGACGTCATGTATTTATGGTATTGACTTTATGTGGCGCTGAGTTTGTTGTTGACACACATAATACCTTGATAAAGGTTGGCGTTCAGCCAACTGGAATATTGGTAATATAAATAATATTTTGATCCAATATATGTCTTTTTAATAAAAAAAAAAATATATATATATATGATATATAGAAGGTCTTATAAAAGGTCTTGTAAAATGCTGTCATTGGTAGCGCCCAACACGGTAAAGACTCCGCCACCAATGGACTGCGAGAGTTTTTTTCCACAGAGTGGGCAGGTCGATGTGTTGGCTGGCATTAGCCACCTCAAGAGAGAAAAAAGTTAAATCTTCCAACACCACAGAATATAATAAAGATTCTTCCCTGCTTTTACATTTTGATCAATAAGGAATCTTGGACTAGATTTCTTTTTATTTTTTAGTTTCTTTTTCAAAACCCTAAATTCCTTATTGATTTAGTCAAAACCTCAGAATATGTCACCCTAGTATACTTGGTGCCAACCTAGTCATCTTGCTATGGCCAGTCTGGATCACATAGAGTTGGTCGTAAATAGGCTATTTATATTCTCAATATATTTTTAGAACATAGGGGGTTATGTCCCCCCTAGGGACACGTGCGCTGTCATACATGTATGCCTCTACATATGTCTATACAAATTTACAATAATTCCAGGCCGTAAAGAATAGTCATATGAGATATTAACAAGGAGAAGGAAAGAGAGGGAAAAAACATTTCTATCAAATATTTACATCAAAATTGCTCATTTATCATAATTATTAAAGGAGAAGAGAAAAAATTCAAAATAGTCGTAGATTCACTGTAAGCATATGGTTTGTATCAGAAGAGGTCTATATATTGTGCTGTGTTTTCTACAGTTTATTGAATTCTGGGCCTTTTATTGTTCTTGGGCAATTTTATAAGACGAATTTATAAGTTTAGTAATCAGAAGATGGAAAAATAAGGTAAAAGCAATTCCGTCCTTAGACTAAATAAGCAATCATAATGAACAAAAAGAATAGTTGTTATGGTTTGATAAATTAAGGTGGCTAAGTCTCTGGGTGGACTCACCGCTAATGAGCCAGGTCTTCCTAATCTTTTTCAATCTATCGTTCAATATTTGAGGAAATTCATTTTGTATCTTGGGGGTCGGTGGAAGGGTGGTCTAAACCATTGGTTATCAACCGCTGCGACCCGGGATCGAATCCCCCGCATTGGTCACTTTTTTCTAATAAAAAAATGCTTCAATGGCCCCCCAAATCTTACAAAAGTCCAACCCCACCAGCGAGTGCAAGTGACCAAACGTGTCTCTGGCACATTTGTAAGTGAAAAGTCGAACTACTTTGTGTAGATATGTGGTGCACTTACAGTAAATGCAGTCGCTAACTACCCACCCTTTATCATGGCCTGTACCACGTGTACTAAGGATAATAATAATTTTTAAAAAAATGTATATTTTTATAAATTCGAACAAAAACCATCACCTACAGGGGGAAAACCCTAAACTGCTGTTAAAAAGTAGTGGAGTTAGCATGCTGACACGGGAAATAACATTCCTCACAAGGAAATGTATTTTTCCAATAAAACCATTATATCAACTGACGTATAAAATTCTATCCTAAAGGCAAAAGACAAATTGTCTTCGATTCATCGCTTTTCAATAAGTTATTTCGTGCGATAAACAAGAATTGAGTGTTTCAATATTTCCATCTGAACCTACAATATGTGGGCGGCTGATTCAATACTTTTCCACAATGTGCTGTAGAACCTCTCGTGGAAGACCGTTCAACCATGGATACTTTCCTAGAGCTGGTCTCTCATTGGAGGTTGGGATAGATATTGAACAAGTATTTGATTTAGAAATAGGAGATCATATATCGCCGCAACTCTTTTTATTAACGCGATTAAAGGAAGCTTTCGGGCAAGCCCTTCTTCAGCTAACTATAGTGTACAAAGTTAGCTAGTTAGCTGAAGAAGGGCTTGTCCGAAAGCTTCCTTTAATCGCGTTAATAAAAAGAGTTGCAGCGATATATGATCTCCTATTTCTAAATTGTCGAAATCCGCAATCCGTTTACCATGAAGTATTGGTACAAATGTGTTTTACAAGATATACGATTATATTACTATTATCTTTTCCCTTCACAAATGTTATTTCTGGTTCCAAAATAACTTTACTAGGTACCGCTCAATAAGAAAAATCTAGATTATGATATTTTCCACAATGGATAATATATTTTAAAAAGAAAGAATAAATAAAATTAAGGTAAACTTTTCAAATTTTCGACAACTTCTGTGTACAATATCAAGATATACAATTCTCGTAAATTTTTTTTGAGAAATTATCTATTTATTTGAACTGCTGGAAGTGGCCAAATATGAAATACTACAAAAGTCCTCTTGGCATTCTGTAGAACAAATCTAAAATTTTCTCAAAAATTTCTCCAATCCGAAGTGTCACTCTGACCAATATTCGCGAGTCTTACACGTCAGCACTAAATCCAACAAAATCTGTGTGAGATGGGAATATTTGCCTCGCAAATCATTTCAACCTTTGCGACTTTTACAGAAAACAATACAATAGATAAAAGAAAGTTCCGTTCACAAGGTATTCCAGTTTTTTTGCCAGGCAAGTTTGTCTATACACCGTAGTGTTGTTGTTATTATTTTCCATAAAGAGCACGTCGCGTTGTTAATGTGCGAGCTTAATCCACCTGGGCTAACTCTTGTCCACAGGATTGGATCAATTACTGACACTCGGGCAGGTATGTAAGGTATATTGAGTGCGACAACCTCAGGTCTCAGCGACTACACCTAGCAGGATGGAACTTGTGCCGCGACCACTTCAAGACTTTACAAACCACCTGGAACGACGACGACCGCTTGAAGCCCAAAGTGGGACGGGAAAATCTGCCTCTTATCCTTCTGTTGACTCGCCTTCCCAAATCTGCTGGTGATGTGCGTATATTCAGAATATGTTTGGCGCACCTATCACCAATACGTTGGAAGAGATGGCCTCTCTGAATCACCGCTACAGAGACCGAGATACGGGGTCGAGGCCTGGAAGCTATATAGCTCTTGGCTTGTCTCGTTTGTCCCTGTGTTCTTACTCTTTGACCTCTATTGACAATTTTTTAACATAGATATTTAACTCAAAGAAATATTTTTTTCAAATTTTATTTAAAAAAAAACGCAATATAACAGCGGTATGGTAGATTAAACTGGCGAAACCGCTGGGAGGGTTCACCACTGATGAGCCAGGCCCTCCCATTAATTTTCCATTGCAGTAAGGACAGTCGAATTTTTTTATTTTAAAAGAATCATACGCGTCTATAATAGTTTCGAATTTTGCTATATTTATATACATGTGGGATGAAGCAAAGTGTGGTCGCCACACTATTCCCCCTCCAGTAGGATCCTTAAAGATCCTATGTGGTCGTAGAGGGAACTCTTGGTAGGGTGCCTTGTTGGGTTGGGATCTGGTCTTGGGGGCTTGAGGGAGACACCTGTCCTTTTTAAATGTCGGCCTGATGTAATGGGTGGCGACCATCTTGTTAGCTTGCAGGGACACGATGGGTTGCTCAGCGATAGGTATAGTCGCCGTGAGTACCGGAGGAGCTATTGGTATTGGGGAAGTAGTGACTCTTGCTTCAATGGGAGGTGATGACTGTTGGAGAGAGTTTTGAGGTTGGAGAGGTTGTGGTACCGAAGTTTGGGCGGACTGCAAGTGGAGAGGAGTCCTTGCAGCCGCGTTATTTGTTCACAAGAAGATTGGGTGTTTCTGCTCGCAGGATGGAGGCAAGGGCTCTTCATGAGATGGCGGCTGCTGGGGCAAGGGATTGTCACTGTGTACTGGGGTGGAGAAAACAGTTGCAGGGGGCGGGAGATGGTGTTTGAAGGAAGGTTGGAGCAGAACGACGAGGAGTCCAGGGATGAAGAGTTACTCAGCTGGTGGGAGAAGGCAAGGTGGAGCTTGAGTTGGTGTCTTCAACGTTCTGGACTGTAGTCACCGGGGCAGTTGTTGTGACATTCATGTCACGGGGAAAAGCCGTCTGCTCGAGGTGTTGGAGGCTATTGAAGGTGGGAGTACTGGATGGAGGTGTTTTGGACAATTCAACCAGGATAATCGAGGGTCTTTGATCAGCAATGGGCTTAGTTTCTGAGACTTGAGCTGTTCGCACCTGGCGTGACCGGCCAAATCGCTGGAGAAGCCGTTCTTTGAGCGCCGCATACTTTCCTGAAACCGGTGGATTCTCTACAATGTCGTAGACGCAGATGAGAGCTAGTCTATCTAAATTAACGATCGTTGCGTTATACTTGAAATAGTCGTCGCTGGCGATGTTTGCGAAAATAAAGGCAGCTTCCAGTTGGCTGAACCACAATGGAATGTCGTTTGGCAAGAAGGGTGGAGCTCGAAAAATCAATCTTGATATTTGAGATGGGGTGAGTTCCATCGTGAATGTTTGAGCTTCCATGATTTGCCCTTGACGTTGGCCGTTAATTCTTCATTCGAGTCGTCCGGCTCACCAATTTTTGTGGGATGGTGGTTGCGTGATGTGTTGGTGTGACTTGTGGAAAGGCCGCTGATAAAATTATAATTAGAATTAATTTATTTGAAGCCAGAAATATATAAAGAGAAAAGAAGTAACGGTTGGAGTAACGACCGTTGGGAGCAGGCCTTGTTGTTATGACGCCAGTGGCCAGCAGTGTCGGATGACGTCCCGCGCGCATGCGTAGTCAGGCCGCCACACTACTGCCCGTGTGTGTAGTGAAACTTTGTCCCAGTTCGCACTCACTGAAGCAAAGTGTGGTCGCCACATATATATACATATGTGATGTACTTAATATAAATACATGTAATATGGTCCAAAAGTTATTACACTGCAATATTTGATGTATTACACTGTTGTAGAATCCTGTCGACTTAACCGTTCTGTGACAATATCGTTGCGGAATTTCTTGTTGTTCGATTTGAATGGTGAGGATTGGTTGAAACGCAGTCGTTGAGTGGCAAGTGAAGCACACAGTTAGGAATAATCAGGACACGTGATGGGGTTTGAAAATAAAAGGCAACTGGGTTGGAGGGAAAAAAGCTTGAGAAGAGTGGAGCGGGTTTTGATTGTTCCTTATCTGATCACATGGCGGTGATTGAACTTAGCTGTGGGATGAGCAGAGGGAGAGAGGCCTCGAGAGTAGATGTCACCTTGTTGGAAGCCAAAGCGTAACTGACTATTCTTGCTTTTCGATTTAACACCACGAGTTGGCTTCTTTCCCATTGGTCGAGGGATAGAACGTGCCCGTTTTCCTATTGGTTGACCTATTTAGGGAATACTTTCTGATTGGTTCTGCGGCGTTCTTTGATGAAAGATACCGCCGATCTTGTCAGGAAGTGTCGGGTGTTATTTCGACTCTATTTACTCCCGCGTTATCAAATACGTCCGGTCTTGGGTCGGAAGTATGGGGTGTCTCTCTACTTTTATAACTTCTGGTCACCAGATACGTCCTGCTTTGCCAGGAAGTATTGAGTGCTTCTCGACTAATGTAACTTCTGTGGTCACTAGATACGTCCGGCCTTCTGTCAGGAAGTATTGACTGTACAAGTTATTTATAATTGTGCCCGCTTTAAACCTATTTCCTATGTTTGGTTGCTACTTCTTTCCTCCAGTTACCTTGTTCTTTATTAAATCTTTGAAAATACATTGTACATGCATAGTGGGTCGGGGGTGCATACAATTATATACAAATTATGACATACATATAATAAGATTTGTTGTTTGAACACACAGAAAAAATATCGGGGCATAAAGGGTTGTCGCAATACAATCTTTAGGTTATCTTGGAATTAAAAGGAGGAGTTATTCATTAGATTTATTATCTGGCTCGCTTATTTATCTAGATAGAATAGGAATTGCTAAACCAACATGTTGTGTATTCAAGATATAACACACTTCTAATGGAAATGGATCTTTTATTATTATCTATTCTATACGTCCCACATTGTGTTAGGTATGGTGCATCCTCTCTATTTGTCCTCTGTGTATTTATATTTCTTAACGTAGAGGACTTCGCTTACAACACATTTAATGATAATAAAGCTATAAACAGTTAAACCTGTCTATAGCGCCCCCTCTAAATAGCGCCTCCCTCTCTATAGCGCCCGATTTTAAATACGTAGTACGATGTGATTTACATTAAAAGTGACCTATCTATAGCACCCCCTCTCTATAGCACCCTATTTTGGCGAGTCCCAAGAGTGGGCGCTATAGACAGGTGTATATGTCTTTGTACGATTGGAAACATGATGAATTAGCGCGCCATCTGTTAGTGGAAAATTTAACTATTTATAACGCGCATGTTTCCTCCAAATTAAAACATGTTAAGAAAAAGACATAACCTGATAAACTTTCATAATTATCAATTCATTTCTAATCAAGGGAATTTCATAAATATTTAAAAAAGAGTGGAAGACCCGAGTTGTTTTTGTGGACATGAGGAACAAACCTCAATACATCTTTTACTGAATTGTCCTGTTTTTCAAGACTACAGAATCGACAATAATTTAATAGTAACAGATCCAAGTATTTTTAATTTTCAGTAAATAAATGTTTATTAAATAAATACCTTTTATAGATATATTATAAATTATATAGCAACAAATATCTTTTAAGAAACTGATAATTTATATTATATTGATTGTAGATAATGCCAGACATTTCTTTCATTTGTACACAGTTCTCTGTTCTCGTTTTACCTATCTTTCTCCTTGTTAATATCATATGATGTTAATATGACTATTATCTTTACGGCCTAAAATTATTGTATAAATATGTATAGACAAATGTAGAGGTATACACGTGTGACAGCGCAAGTGTCCCTAGGGGGACATAGCGCTTTAAATTGAAATAAATGAATAAATCGTGCAACTAAAATATTTAATATAATTAAAATTAGAGACTATTAAAAATAGCGACTCCACGGACTTATGGACCTGCAGGGATCAGTCAGGGTTCCACGAACGATAGAGCGCTTATACACCCGAGATGGGAGCCGCGAATCAAAGCCATCAAAGAACAACTTGTTACAAGGATCCATTAGTAACCATTCAGTTGGACGGTCCAACAAGGAAGTATAACTGTTATTGAGTATTTAAAATATGGCCGTTCAACGCTTTGGCTGTAATTGCTATTTGAACATCTTGTACTTACAGTTGCCCGGCCATCCTTGCAGCCCTCTATATGGCAGACATCAATCCAGAAGAAGACATCCATACGGACAAGGCACCTCAGTTGGCCGGTATTGTGATCAGAGTGTATGGATCGATCTCATCTGCTCCATGGACAAGACACCACCACATCTTGTACTAGCTTCTTGTTGTTTGATCGTTAGGGTGAAATTAAGAAAATGTAACAGAACATGCCTAAATTCGACAATTTTCTGAGAACCTTGAGAAACCTGTCCGTTCATCGACCCAATGTCGCCTGGTCACCAACCCCCAGTTGGTATAACCACTTCATACATTCCATAACTGGTTATCTAACACGCCTTAGAGAATGTTTGGTTAGACCGTTGTCCAATAAATAACATTTCGTAAATCTTTTCTTTCCTAATGAAATGTTTGCCCTTGTTGAAAAGATAAACCTTACGTATTGGGAGAATAAAAAGAGTTTGAAGGGGAAGAAAGCATTAAGGTTCAAAGCCTAATTGACTTGGTGATCTCAGAGAAAAGAAAGATTACAAAACTTTTTTTCTTTCTTTTTCTAATGCGTAGGCGAACTTATTGTGGTCTGGTAAGCTTTCTTGATTAGAAGTTTTAATTATTTTTCAAAGTCCTTTTTTATAAAAGAGAGTATTTGTAAAAAAGATTGGTTAAAAAATACCATTATTGTAAAGCTTTGTTGCTATTGTGTGTATATATACAGTAAACGTCATCTTAAGAATGACCCGATTAAATTCTTACAACACAAGGGGAATATATTTATGAAGCTTTATTTTAACCTTTATTTCAGAAGTTTGATATATTATATATTTATAGGATTCCTAATTGTGTTAAAATTGTGTTTTGCATGTGATCATATTATTGAAATTAAAAGAAAATATGTAAATATTGTTGCGGATGTATGTAGTTTTTCTTTTGTCGCTGTTGTTTAATGTAAAAGAAAGAAATAATCAAAAATGTATGTCTTGTTAGCTTTTTATTTTTAACTCACTTCAGCCATTTTACAAAAAAAAACTTATGTAAACAATGCCAAGTGAAGATGATTATTGAAATAATATTCTAAGAAAAGTTAAAGATGAAAATAATAATTATGAAATATTTACAGCACGTATCATTTACCCCCGCTTTGATGCATTTATTCACGGAGAATAAATGACTTTAATTGAGAGATGTGAGCCTTTATAGGATCTCCTGTGGGATTTCTTGGTGGGTTGTCTTGATCCGTTGTAGAGAGTTCGTAAGTCACTTTAGACAATCTTCTCAAAACTTGGAATGGTCCTTCGTATTTGGGAGCTGTTTTAATTAACTTCGGATCATTGTAGGGAATTCTTTTAAGAACGAGATCTCCAACTTTAAATTCAATGTCGGGATGTCTTGAATCATGTCTCCTTTTGGAAATCTCACGATGATGTTGAGTTCTTTTTATAGCCAGTTTTCTAGCATCTTCTACCGAGGTTGAGGGGTTATCAGCAAATTGTGGCTGCACATTGTAACCAAAAAGTAGAAAAGATGGCGGAAAACCTGTTACGTCATGAGGGGTATTGTTGTAGTCAGTAATGACCTTGGGCAAAAGTGTGCTCCATTTCACCTTCGGTTTATCAAGCAAGGCCGTTCTTAATTTGGTCATGATTGTTCCGTTAACCTTTTCGCACATTCCATTACTCTGGGGGTGGTATGGTGTGGTGAAAGTTTGTTTGATGTTATGAACTTTCAAACACCTTTTGAATTCCTTGGAATTAAAGTTCTTTCCATTGTCAGTGATAATATGTTTTATGGGTAGCGAGACTTGAAGGATTCTGTTGAAACATTGTAGCGTTGCTTGAGCTGTGTTTTTGATAGTGGGAAATGCCCAAACATATCTTGTAAGATGATCAATGAACACTTGGATGTACTTGTGCTTTGTCTTTTCAGCTGCTGTTCCCATAACTATTGTATCTGCACTTATTACTTGAGCTGGTTGTAGTTCTGTGTCTGGAATTATTAGTTGTCTTAGAGTTGGTTGGTTAGATGATTTGGTCAGTTGACATGTCTTGCATGATCTCACATAAGATTTAATTTCCTGTACCATGTCTGACCACCAAAATAAAGGAACTATTAATTTGACTGTTTTGTTCATGGATGGGTGACTCATGTTATCATGATATTCCTTCAGAACATGTTCTTTAAAAGAAGCAGGCACCACAGCCCTGAGTAGTCCTCTCTTCTTGACCATCACTGTGTTTTGATGATCTTGAGGGTCTTCAATGAAGCTGAGATCTGCCTGTCTTTGATGTTGTTGTCTCTGCTGCTGTTGCATCTGGTGTTGTTGCTGGAGCTGATGCTGCTGTTGTTGCTGGATCTGGTTTTGTTGCTGTTGGAACTGGTTTTGTTGCTGTTGTTGGAGCTGGTCCTGTTGTTGCTGCTGTTGTTGTTGTTGTTGTTGAATCTGGTTCTGTTGTTGTTGCTGTTGGATCTGGTTTTGTTGTTGTTGTTGCAACTGATTACAGGTTGTGCAAACAAGTGCCATTTCTGCTGATTGCTTAGTGTAGACTGTTTTATCTTTAGTGTCAACAATAAGTTCAAAGTCTTTTGCAATATCCAAGCCAATGAGTAGCTGGAATTTTAAATTAGGTATTACATGGAGTTTGACCTTTCTAGTTTTATTGTGAATTTGCAAATTTACATGAACATATCCCAAAGTGTTGGTTAATGAGTTAGCTTGTTGAATTTGCATGGGAGAATCTATTAAAGGATGTAAATTCAAACTTTTCATTAAATTTTGATTTATTAAAGATATGGTAGCACCTGTGTCCATGAAGGCTTGTAAAGGATGTTTGTTGACACAAATTTTAAAGTCTATCAATTTATTAGGAGGATTATGAGTTGATAAGCAAGTTACTTTGTTTGTTTCATGACTGTTGTAATGAATTGCTTTGGTTGTGTATTTTTAGATGATCTCTCTGTTTTATAATTTGGGTCATAATCAGGACATTCATTCAACCAATGTTTCACTTTAATTCTTTTCTTTATGCAAATTGGGCAAAAAAATGGGCAATTTGAAGCTGATCTTTCCTGTTGAGATAGAGTGCATACTTTGGGTTTAAACAAATTTCTTAGTTTACTTTGTTGCCTGTTATGCTCAACAGAAAGTGCAACTTGTATCCATTTGGTTGGATCTGCAGGTTGTGCTGCTGCAAACACATCCCTCCAATTCAAAGGTAGCCCATCTGTTAGTAGTTGTATTTTCTCTTCCTTTTTCAAGGATGTTTGATTCAGTAAGTCCATTTTTTCTTTAAAATAAGTCTCCACAGTTTCACTTGCAAGGAGCTTTCTGCTAGATGCTAATACAATGGGACTATATGTGCAAGGCTTAAATCTGGCAATGAGTTTATCTTTTACAGTTTCCCATTTCTTTATATGTGCATTTGTAAGAATTTCATCAGCAAAAAATTCTAAGGCTTCATCTGCTAAATAGTAGATAAGATTGTGTATTTTTTCTTCATCATTTGCCTTTAAATTTTCTACTTCATACAACTTAATCCAACTTTCAATCTTTATGTTATTCTTACTGCCAGAATATTTTTCAAATCTATGTAAATTTGCCATTATAACAATAAAGATGTCTCTAAATGAGTTATTTAAATTTGAAATATATGATCTTTTGATTAAAAATTTACCTTTTTAATTTTCTTTCGTATCCTTGTCGAGCTGCGCCAAATATGTTGCGGATGTATGTAGTTGTTCTTTTGTCGCTGTTGTTTAATGTAAAAGAAAGAAATAATCAAAAATGTATGTCTTGTTAGCTTTTTATTTTTAACTCACTTCAGCCATTTTACAAAAAAAAACTTATGTAAACAATGCCAAGTGATGGTGATTATTGAAATAATATTCTATGAAAAGTTAAAGATGAAAATAATAATTATGAAATATTTACAGCACGTATCAATATATTATTTAAGTCAATTTGTTTTATGAATTGAATATATGTAAATATATTTATTGTAAGAAAAAGTTTTGCCTACTTTGATATATGCATATATGTGTTAGTGAGTTGAGTGTAATCTGAGGATAGAGACTTGATGAGGCTTAAATATATAGGCAAATTTTTTCTTAATATTTAATAAATGTTCTGTGAAATAAAAAGTAAAAGAGAAGTTTTCTTGAACTTATATAAAAAACATGTAAATATTCTCTGCACCACAACAAACATAAATCAAATTCAATATGTCACAATGTCTGTTTAGGAAGTTATGATTTTAATAGAATATTGAATCGTAAGTTAGCATCGACAGTTTCCTGGGTAACAACATTTCGTGTTTTATTGTATAGAGTCATAATTTCATTCACATATATTGTTTATATGTGAAAATAGTACAAATGTGATATTGTACTGAGATAAGGTGCATACATTGTGAAAAAGGCATCTCCTTATTGTGCAACTGAAAGTTGCTGATGGCTTGCGCCATCTATCGGAATAAATATCAACTATTCTCGTACTATTTGTAATATTTTTTCACATTGTGTCGCGGTCTCACTCAATTCTAGCCTTAACTACCCGTTTCATGATTTTTCAAGATGACTGAAAGACCAGTTTTTTTTTTTTGGTCGTTGAGGTACAGCTTGCACCACGCTGATGAGGGCCAACAGCCCGAAACGCGTACGTGGTTAGCTTTTCTGGTTTAATCAAGAATGGGTAATTGGCCAATTCTGGAATAATTAGAAATTAACGAGAATAGTTGATATTTATTCCGATAGATGGCGCAAGCCATCAGCAACTTTCAGTTGCACGATAAGGAGATACCTTTTTCATAAAATATTGTTTATATGTTAAAATTTATAAATTTTCATCTATCTATAAAATTTGTAACAAAAAAATTACTACCAATAAGTTAATTTTCAATAATATTGCCACGTGGAAAATTAGGGAAGACCAACTTCGGGATGAGTCAGCAATTTATTTCAGGCAAGAACAAACTATGAATGATAAACAAAAGATAAGCAAAAGAGGGAAGTTTACAGAGTAGAGCAAAATATAAACAAAAAATAACACTCTGCTAATAAAATAATTAATACTTTGTTACAATATCATAAAATATTATCTCTACAGACCTTACTGCAATTATATAAATTATTGAATGAGAGGGTTTGGATCATCAGTAGTGAACCCTCTCAGCGGTTTCGCCAAATTAATCTTTAGACCATTCTACTATCGTATTTTATTGGTTTGAGATTTAAACACCCCTAAGCTTCTTTCCATAGAAAATTAGGGCATATCCTAAACCAATACGATACAATAGTAGAGCGGTCTATAGATTAATTTGACGAAACTACTGATAAGGTTCACTACTGATAAACCAAGCCCTCTCATTCAATAACTTTCATCATTGCAGTAAGGTCTGTAGAAGTAATATTTGATGATATTGAAAATAAGCACATTGCCAGTAAATATATTTGTTAAAAATTTTATAGTTTATAGGGTTCATCTTTTATTCTACGTTGAGAGGTTATAGGTATTACACGAAGTGGGAATATCTAGAGGTATGGATTACATGGTGAAGTTTCTGATTGGAACTTGGTATAATTAAATGCTTATTTCTGTGAGAACATCTTCACAAGGATAACATGGAAATGGAATACCTATTTACATATTTACACAATAGCCTATGTTTCTGCTGGCTTTCCACACAGTTTATACAAACAAAAGAGTCTTCGTTCTGATAGAAATCAAAGTTTTTGCAGATTAGATAATGGAAAATAATATAATTACATAATGGTAAGAAGTAATAAAATTTTCAAATTTTTAAGTTTGCTCCGGGGAGGCATTGATAAGAGAAAATGAAAAGAGGCATTGTTTTAATATATTTAATAAACGAATTTTATCTTTCATTGAATACAAGAGGTGCCTTTTTTTGCTGATGAATAATAATAAATATCCAACCCGCAAAGACATTTCAATACAATTTTCACGAAGTTACATATTTTACTAATACAAAGCAATATATCTAGCAAGCTATCTATATATAACAAATGAAAACATTAAGACGCGAATGTTTCTTCTTCACAAATAAATCAAACTTCTACTGTCCTTACTGGGATGAAAATATATTAGGAGGGCTTGGCTCATCAGTGATGAACTCTCCAAGCGATTTCGCCAATTTAATCCACCAGACCGCTTCTTTAGAGCTTATGTCCATAGGTTGCTTAAATACCATTTCTAAGATTCCACCCTTCAGTTCAGCATATATAATCAGAATAATCCAATACAGTATCAGATCTCTAAAGAAGCGGTCTGGTAGATTAAAAAAAAAAAATTGGTGAAACCGCTGGAAGAGTTCACCACTGATGAGCCAAGCCCTCCCAATATATTTTTTCATCGCAGTAAGGACAGTAGAAGTTTGATTTATTTGTGAAAAGAAACATTTGCGTCTTAATGTCTTCATTCGTTATAATGTATTTTATGCTTTCATCGAATGCCAAAGGTGCCTTTTTTTAAAGATAAATAATAAAATACAACCCGCATAGAAATTTGAACAAAATTTCACACAGTTACATATTTCACCAAAATGCGGACAAATCTTATAATAGTTCTCCCGTTAAATAGATATAGAAACTGGCGGATTTATTGACCTTCTTTACAAGTACTAAAGTCTGCGAGTCAGTAAAAATGTCACAGTTTTGGTCAATTCTAAAGATTGACTGGAGCTTTGAGCTGTGGATCTCGAGGAAGGATTCGAAATTAATGGAAAATAAGACCCTCGTGAAATTGTCTGATTTCTTAAAGGAGGCGATTTTCTGATCAAGTTTCAAAAATTATCTCTAGATGACGAATCGTTTTGAGTATTTATTACAGGAAAGACATATTTGTAAGTATTAATCACATCATCCTTTTATTTATATCTTTAAACATTATTTGGTGCCAATTTTAAAATATATCTTTAAATTCTTCTCTTAATGGAATGAATTAGAGGGAGGAGGAAAATATATTAAAATTTAAATATTTTATCATAAAATTTTTGTGGATAGTTTGTTTAAGGCATGGCGTGTAGAGTTCGCATAAAAAGAATGGTGCTTGCTGTATAAATATTTGTTGTAAATTTAAAAATGGGAAAAAAATATCAAGAACCCACACACTTTGAGGAATGTATTCGTATCCATTCTATGGTTAGATAAATTCTCACATTTAAAATATGGCCACATCGACCAGTAATTTATCTATTTCTCGACTTTTCAGTGATTCGCTCTCCTCAGGGGAATGACAGCGAGTCAGCTCTTATTGACTTTTCCCTCATCCTAATTGTTAATGATAATGAAAGGGAAGAAGTTTGACACGAAAGAAGAGATAAAAGGAAAATCGCTGGATGTCTTGAGAAGCCTTACGGAGGACGCGGCATGTTTCGCTAGTTGGGAGAAAAGATGGAGGCGATGCAGGAGGATCTCACTTTGACAATTCTTAACAAATATTTGTAATATTATTTGGTAGAATAAATTATACTACCAGTTCCCCGGGAACCTAATGTTCATATCTTGTGTAAATTATTTTATGAAGCCTTTTTTTTTCTACATACATTCGAGTAAAGTCCACTCGGGAGTTGCTCCTCTAAGAGCTAATAAAAAAGGTGAAAGCTGGCAACACAGGTAGGAATATCAATAATATGCAACTCTCTGTGAGTATTAGAATAGAATATTTAAAAAAATATATTTAGAACAATACAGCTAGCTCGATGCTGTTCAATGAATAAAAAGAAAAAATATATTTAGAGAATAGGCAGCAACACAAATCTAAATATTAATATTACAGCCCGAAACGCGTCCGTGGTTAGCTTTTCTTGATTAATCAAGAATTGGTTTCTGGCCAATTCTGGAATAATTAAAAATCAACGAGAATAGTTGATATTTATTCCGATAGATGGCGCAAGTCATCAGCAACCTTCAGTTGCAGTATAAGGAGATGCTTTTTTTTTCAATACTATGTATGTTGTGTGAATATTAAAATAATTAAAAAAATAAAATATCAATGCAACATACAGTTATCTACAATACTCTATGAATATTTATTTTTAAAATCGGGCAACATGGGTAGATATGCAACTCTTTGTGCTGGGAACACTTACATATTGGAAAAAATTATATAATATATATAATATACAAGTAAGACACCGGGGAGTTGGCGATCTATGGATACGCTCCAGGAGCCTGGGTTACCTTTATGTTACTACTACAGGTAACATTCGCCACTATACTTTTTGATTAAAAATATATTGTAGAACGACATTTGAAAATTATCCCGCATGTGTTTCTTTTGAACGAAAAATCTAGATTTATTTTAGGGAGAAACAACGATTATTTCTAACCTTCGGGATGAGGTATGAAAGAATGAATTGTGAAGAGTAATGATAAACGTAAAAATAAAATTATATTAGGTATATATAGCATATATTTAGCTAGAAATATTAGGCAACACAGGTATAGATATCAATACTACTCTCTGATTACGAAAGAACAAATTATAAAATACCCGGCACCGTAGGGAGCTCGCTACTTTACTCTGTGATTACAAGAAAAAATATATAAGTTAGTTAAGAAGATTGGGCAACACAGGAAGTTTGGCGTGGGTGGAATTGATTTAGTTTGTTTGTCCTAGTTTCCTCTGGTGGGATTAGTAAATTGACCTGTTGAACTAATGAGATTTCTGCCCCTTTTTTTTTAAATATGTCTCACATTACTCTGTTTTCATATAAAAAAACACATGAGTAATCCAAGTTAATTTTCCATCATTAAACATATAGAACGTTTATTCTAAAATACTGATTCTAAAATATATTTATATATTTATAAAAAAACTATCAAAAACATAAGAAAAATATATAATACAGAACTAGAACTGATAGAGTATCTCTAAATGAATGTAAATGCAGGATGCTATATAGTAGGGATTCCAATTTGGAAAGATGCTGTGGTGAGATAACTGAATCAATTTGAAACTTGTTAAATTACCTCCAAGTTGGATTAAGTTTGGTTAAATTAAGCTAGGCTCCAACCCGAGGAATCTGGTTTGTGGCAACGGTCAATAAATAGCGTCTAGTTTTGACAGGTGTGGTCACCTTTATTTTCATCGAAATACTCGTATATGTATATATATATTACAAAATATATTTTCTGCTGTTGATTTTAGTGGATTTTATATAGATCTATTGATCATTTGCTTGATCCCGCAATCCATGAGCATGTGACAACAACACTAGGCTATATAAAGGGAAGTCGCGACATCTGGTGGTATACTTAACAGAATATTTGAATCTATGAAATATAATTTTAAATGAAATTATATTTATATATATATATGGAAAATTTTTCGGGAGGAAATTGATCCATAGAAGCATTTTGACGTTTATTTTGACGGAAGAGGCGCCCTATGCTTATATGGATATATAAATATATATTACAAATGAAAGCACCAAAACCATAATTTTTTTTTACAATTAAACCGAACTTCTACTGTTCTTACTGCGATAAAAAAAATATTGGGAGGGCTTGGCTCATCAGTGTTGTATCCTCCCAGCGGTTTAACCAATTTAATCTACCAGACCGCTTCTTTAGAGCTCTAATACTGTATTGGATCATTCTGTTTTTATATATAGTATTAGAACTCTAAAGAAGCGGTCTGGTAGATTAAAAATTGACGAAACCACTGGAAGGGTTCATAACTGATGAGCTAAAACTTCTCAATATATTTTTTCATCGCCGTAAGGACAGTAGAAGTTCGATTTATTCGTGAAAAGAAACATTCACGTTTTGGTGTTTTCATTTGTATTATATAAATCGCGCGTTATTGCTATGTATCAATATATAATTTATATACAATATTATTTACATATAAAAACATATCGTTCTGAAAATAGAGCAATCCATACTTAAATCATTAGATAGTGAAAAAAAAAATGGTTCAGCCAGCCGAAATATTGGCAAATAAATCTTTTTTTTTCAATCCAATATATGCCTTTTTATTATCTAATAAAAACATATGAATATTCTATAGGCTGCTACTTGATGCTATGGTATATTTATGAAACAGATAGCTGGAAAGACGTACGTGTGACGGCTATTATAAAATATATAAAAATATAATAAAAGAGTGATATTACCATTATTTAATATAAATCTATAACGTGCCATCTATATATAGGAATTTTTTGTTTCTTTAATTCATTATGTAATATATTGGGTTTTATAAACCATTATAAATAACTTTTCAAATATATTGTTTCCCTTTTGTTTTGTTTAAACTATGTCTCTTTTCAACAGCTATTAAATATAACTATTGAGTTTGGATCGAACCAACACCTTTACATAATACAATATAATGCGGCTTTTGAACGAAAAATCGTAATTTCATTTTAAGGATAAATACGACTAGGGATCTCTAAGGTAGAAATAGTCGTTATTTCTCCTCAAAATAAAATTCCGATTTTTCGTTCAAAAGAAACATTTGCGGTAAAATTTTCAAACATCGTTCTAACACCTTTACATTTTAATTATTCACAATCTACGAGTATATAGGTTTCAAATGTGGATTGTTCATGAATGTCTACAGTAGAGCATGTACAAGCAGAGTCAATAACTCGAACACATATTTAATATGAAATAGGTTTATAAGTATATGGCGACCACACTTTGCCTTAGCGAGCGCGAACTGGGACAAAGCTTCACTACACATACGGGCAGAAGTGTGGCGACCTCACTAGGCCTCGGCAACTGCGAGCTGGGAGAACTCCTCACTACGCATGCGCGGGCGGCATCCGGGACTCTTGCCACGCGCGTCGTTCGAACGGCAGTTACTTCTTTTCTCTCTATATATTTCGGTGCTTTAAATAAATTGATTTATTTTATAAAAATAATTATAATCTTATCAGCGGCCTTTCCACAAGCCACACCACCACGCACGAAACCATTCCACACGTACATTATTAAACCTGTATGCTAACGTTTGTTTACAAATGATATAAGACAATTTCTATTGTGTGTGTTAACTCTCAAACTATAAATGAGGATATATCTAAATAATTATAACATAATAATTTCGTTCGGATTGTTCGTGAATCTCTACAGTAGTCTGAAAGCGTTATGTACAAGTAGAGCTGAGTCAACAACTGGCATACACATTTTATAGGCAAATAGGTTTATATATAGACATTATTAAACATCTATGCTAACGTTTGTTTGCATGTATATGATGTAAGACAATTTCCATTGTGTGTGTGATGACTCTCAAACTATAACTGAAGACATATCTGTGGGATGGTTGCGTGCGTATTGGTGTGGCTTGTGGAAAGCCCGATGATAAAATTATAATTATTTTATAAAATAAATCAATTTATTTAAAGCCCCGAAATATATAAAGGGGAAAGAAGTAACGGCCGCTGGAAGCAAGCCTTGTTGTTCTAACGACGCGCGTGCTAAGAGTCCTGGATGCCGCCCGCGCATGCGTAGTGAGGTGTACCCCAGCTCGCGCTTGCCGAGGCGTAGTGAGGCCGCCACACGACTGCCCGTATGTGTAGTGAAGCTTTGTGCCAGTTCACGCTCGCTGAAGCAAAGTGTGGTCGCCACATATCTAAATAACGATAACACATGATAATTTCACAAATTTGTTCATTTATTTGTACTACAGGATATTATATACTCTAGACATATTAAATTTTCAAAGGAATTCTAGAATATTTTCGAATTACTACACCTCTGTCCCAATTGTACATATAGATGAATAATGTAGCAGATTATTTATTATTCTATGAAAATATTTTTAAATTTCGTTATTTGTATTTTGATAGACTAAAGTGTTCTCATTGCCTCTTTGCTATTTGATTAGTTTTAATTTGGTTTTATATCAAATAAACTGCCGTGACATTCTAATTTTCTATGTTACAATAGAGAGCAATAGTTGCCTCTCCTGTCAAAATTTTGGCTATAGATTTGGTCTTGCCACTTTGTCATCTAAAGACCACCTTGGCAGATTGTGAAGATTACATCAAGTCCCTTATGGATCTCATGGAATAAAGTCCGTTCTAGGCTTATGAAGGCCATCAGTTTGAAAACACGGTCTCCAGGTGGATGCTTTTCAGTTTGCCAAAGCTGGTGTGGCAAAATATATAATTTAGAGATATGAAAATTATTTACTTGTTTTTGTATACAAGAGTATTTAAACAATGTTATGGAGACGTGAACATATATATCTGACATAACATCTACTTATATATTTGCCTTATTCTGTCTGTTTGTTTGTCTGTTTGTCTGAAGCTCACGGATAGAATGCGCGCCCATTGGCTGCCAGCAAACACGTGACCTCCCTGCCCGCCCCCCTCTAGACAACCCTGTTATCAGCTGTGTGATACATACACCTGTCTATAGCGGCCATTCTAGACAACCCTGTTATCAGCAGTGTGTTACATCCACCTGTCTATACAGACCACCCTGTCTATAGCGGTCACTTTAGGCAACCCTGTTATCAGTAGTGTGATACATACACCTGTCTATAGCGACCACTCTAGACAGCCCTGTTATCAGCTGTGTGATACATCCACCTGTCTATACAGACCACCCTGTCTATAGCGACCACTCTAGACAACCCTGTTATCAGCAGTGTGATACATACACCTGTCTATACAGACCACCCTGTCTATAGCGGTCACTTTAGGCAACCCTGTTATCAGCAGTGTGATACATACACCTGTCTATACAGACCACCCTGTCTATAGCGGTCACTCTAGGCAACCCTGTTGTCAGCTGTGTGATACATCCACCTGTCTATACAGACCACCCCGTCTATAGCGGCCACTCTAGACAATCCTGTTATCAGCTGTGTGATACATCCACCTGTCTATACAGACCACCTGTATATAGCGGCCATTATAGAAAACCCTGTTATCAGCTGTGTGATACATACACCTGTCTATAGCGGCCACTCTAGACAACCCTGTTATCAGCTGTGTGATACATCCACCTGTCTATACAGACCACCCTGTCTATAGCGGAAACTTTAGGCAACCCTGTTATCATCAGTGTGTTACATTCACCTGTCTAAACAGACCACCCTGTCTATAGCGACCACCCTAGACAACCCTGTTATCAGCTGTGTGATACATCCACCTGTCCATACAGACCACCCTGTCTATAGCGGTCACTTTAGGCAACCCTGTTATCAGCAGTGTGATACATACACCTGTCTATACAGACCACCCTGTCTATAGCGACCACTCTACAGCTGTGTGATACATCCACCTGTCTATACAGACCACCCTGTCTATAGCGGCCACACTAGGCAACCCTATTATCAGCTGTGTGACACATCCACCTGTCTATATAGACCACCCTGTCTATAGCGGCCACTCTAGGCAACCCTAGGAAGCAAGATGTATACAAGGTGTAGACAAGATGAAGATCTAGATGAAGATTAAAACGTTTTTAAAATATATTCGCACTCGGGTAAAACCCGGGCGTTGCCCGGGCCATTCGTCTAGTAAATATATAATAAAATATAAACTTAAAAACGAATTAGTAATACATTACATGGCTATAAATTCAGCAATAACAAGATAGTTGTTAGCATTTATAAGTGTAAGATATTTGTGAACCAAAACAAAGCGTATTTTCCTCTACAATAATCTATTGTGAAAGATACTTAAATTCCAGGTTCTAATGATTTCATCAGAGAGAAATCCATCTATTCGATCCTAATACACGATAAATACGACTTCAGCCGCGTGGATAAACGAATATTTGATGAATATATTTAAACTGAAATAAATATTCAAAAAATATAACGAACCTCCATGTCTTTATATTATCACAGCCACAAACCCGTTTTGTTTCCGGATCAAAATTATAAATCTAAGTTTCGTCACCTGTAATAATATTAAAATTAGCCTTTGATTTGCCCTCATCAAATTACGACCTACGTTCAGGCCCTCGAGCAGAAGTTATTAAAATGGAATTCCAAACCTACGCAATCTCCACCGCCCCCATCCGGCTAATTGGAAACTTCTGTAAGCTCCTGGGTTAAACCGAGGTGACACCATAGGTACTGTAATATAATATGTTTAAATATATTTGACCATCGACCAACATTATTGTTTTTTATAAATATGATATACATCTAACCTTTTACCTTATTAGTATGTTGCACTTTATTCATTTAAGATAAATAAATAAGTATTTCATATGAAATTATATATTTCTTCAATAATAAGTATAAACAAAACATATTACTGGTACTTCCTGTATCTAGGACAGCTATGTAACTCACGTAAAAATTCTAGTAGCATATATTTGAATATTAAAATTTCTTGATTTCTCGGGAAGCCACTAGGACCAAAAAATATTTTTGGTCGCAGTGGTACAGCCTACTCCACGCCGACGAGCGCCAACAGCGCGAAACGCGTTCGTAGATGGCTTTTCTTGATCTATCAAGAAATTGGGTTGGCCAAATATCAGGGAGCAAGTTAAATAAACGTTTAGTTTATTTTTGCTCCACTAAATGGCGCTCTGCGATCTAAAAAGCACATGTGCTTTTGGTCAGGAGATGCCTTCATTATTTTTAATATCAACACCTGACCCACTTATTTTTTTTATTGTTTTTTCATATTTAAATATATTTTTTTTATTCCCATGGATTATATTCACCAATATATTTTGCTTAGTCACAAGCTATATAGTGTATAAATACAAGGGGACTAGAAGTTCAAACTGGTGAAACCACTGGGATGGGTCACAATTGTTAAACAAGGTTATTATATTGAATTTCATACTAAAATAAGAAACCTTTTAAAAATATTGTTTTCAATAAAAGATAACGTTTAAAAAATGATTTGATTTGGTTAACAGATTGCGCGCTAACTTTCAATAGATGTAGCTCTGCCATCTAGAGGAACAAATATGTTTATTATATTTTTTTTACATTTTATTTGTTATATTAAATAAACGTTGATAATTTCAGGTTTTTCATAATACAGTTAAACCTGTCTATAGCGCCCCCTCATGGGACTTACCAAAATAGGATGCTATAGAGAGGGGTTGCTATAGACAGGTCACTTTTAATGTAAATCCCATCGTACTACGTATTTAAAATCGGGCGCTATAGAGAGGGAGGCGCTATAGACAGGTTTAACTGTATATGACCAACCCAATTTCTTGATTAATCAAGAAACCTTAACCATGTGCGCCTTTCGGGCTGTTGAACCCTCGTCGGCGTCACGGAAAACTAACGGACTCGGATCGGTGACAAAGTCACAACGTTTACTTTGGAAAACTGAGAAGTGTCAACCTGGAGCCAGTGGTTTCGGGATAATGGCCTTTGTCAGTCCAGGGGGACTTTATTCCATGAGATCCACACGGGATCAAATGAAAATATTTGTATTCCCATGAATGTTTAGCTGAAAATGTTTTACAGGGCTGCGCAAGAGAAGAAACACTGAGCTAAGAGAGCCTTGTGTAAAAAGATATATAAATGAACGATCACCTTTGAATTACTAATCATTTATTGGCTGTATCTCCAGGGCAAATCTTACGTAGGGAATAGGTTCCCAATAAAATACTTGTTGTTGTTATGTTTAGCTGAAAAGGTAGCTAGGCCAAATCTATGACCAAAACATAAAAGGATATTTTATTAGATGACGTCTAGTTTTGACGTCTATTTTGACGGGAGAGGCGAGAGAGCTTTATTTTTATAGAACATCATCCTCCAATCAAAGTTTCTTGGTAAAGTGTGTGGGCCATGTAGAAATACAATAATTTTATAATAAATTACACAAAAACATTTAAACAAACTGGTTTAAGTTCTTGGAGATTGGCGGAAAAGTGGTACAAATTCGAGAATTTCGATAATCACGACCTGGAAGTGAATCCTACATTGGGAACCTTTTTCTGAGAAAATATTATATATATAAGTCCTTTCACTTCCAATCTTAACTCTAAATGATTAGAAAATAAGAAAATTACCTATATAACATCTTCCAAATTCATTCTATAAACTTCGAAAAAAGAGGAAGACAAATAGAGTGTATAATATTCAAACAATTTCAAATTGTATGTGTCGTTGTTTTGTTTGTTCATTTTGGGCGCATCTATAAAAATATCTTCAAGCTCTAATAAATGATAACCCACCTCTGTTCTAAATATTTCTGTCAATCAGGAATGTGTTAGGAGGAAGTAGATACTAATTTATTAAACTTAGAAAGTGACAACAGAGTAACTAATTAGACACATCCTCGTTAGTAAAGTGTTTCTAATTAGGGATTTATTATTAACTTTACTGGAGACGTGTGAGATAATCTCTCCACAGTACAGATATAGGAAAGGATTAGCAAAATTTGCATATCTTTTTTAATGATGCATTAGCGCGCAATCTGTTATGAAATTTTGAACCTATTATAGACACGTATGATTCTTTTAAACTATTTCTACTGCCCTTAATTCAATGGAAAAATTAATGGGAGGGCCTGGCTCATCAGTGGTGACCCCTCCTAGCAGTTTAGTTAGTACCTTGTTAGAATAAACTGGCGAAACCGCTGGGAGGGTTCACCACGAATGAGCCAGGACCTCCCATTAATTTTTCCATTGAAGTAAGGGCAGTAGAAATTTTTTAATTTTTAAAAGAACCATACGCGTCTATAATAGTTTCGGATTTTCATATATTTTTTTCTTAAATAGATTTAAATACAATGAGATCATATCTCTGTATATGATTGAAATGAACAATGGTAGACCATTATGGTTCCAAAACATAATTGGCAAATATTTAAGATATCTTTATCTTTCTTTAACTAGGTAAAACACTATATAATCTTATTCTAACTTTATAAAAAAAATAAATATTATTTTTAAAAAATTATAAAAAAAAATTAAAAACTCATAAAATACTAACACCCTATCAATTTTTCTACCTTGTTTGAAATAAAAGTGTATGGTTCTTTCTTTATATTTTTCTTCTCTTTTACTGAAAAATAAACATATAATCATCATAAATCTCTCTCTTCCTTTATTCCTATATATCTATCAGAGTATGTCTAAATGAAGGGTAAAAGCCGATTATAAAAAACGTTACGTTGTTTTAATTTTTTTGTTAAATTTTCTTTTCAAAAAATTTAGACTTCACGCTGACGAGCGCCAAAAGCGCGAAACGCTTTCGTGGATGAATTTTCTTGATTTATCAAGATATTAGGTTGGCTAAATATCAGGGAACAGGCTAAATCAATGTTTAGTTGATTTCTGTTCCACCAGATGGCGCTCTGCCTTCTGTAAATTACATGTGCTCCTGGTCAGGATATGCCATTTTTAATATTGATTTCAACACCTGATCTTTTTATCTTTTATTTTTTTCTCTCATTTTTTCACATAAACAATTGTTCAATTATTTACCTTAAACACAAATAAAAAAAATTAACTTTATCTCCTATGTTTAATTTAGATTTAACTAAATTTCGATATTTAATTCCCAATTTATCTATAATATTACTATTATTTGAAGTTTTAAATATAGTTTTTTCTTTTAAATATATACATGCATATAATACATAAAAATTTGTTTAAAATAGTATTTATTATTAATAAGTTAATGTGGGACTCCTGTTGAAGGACTAACAAGTCTGAAAACTTGAAAATAAAAGTTTGTACAAGAAATTTAGCCCTGGAAGCTTTATTTTATTATATTATAAATTAGGGAAGAAGGTTCTTTCTTAAGCAATACATTTACAATAAACATTTGTACACAGCAACACACGCGTGACTAGACTCATGTCCATCAGAACCGCTTTGAATATTTCTTTTATAAAATTTTACTTCAATTGTTCATTGTTACTTTGATACCAAACTTCTTGTCTTTAACATTACTATTGTACTAATCGACCTTGTATTACAATATAGATAAACTGTGAGGTCAATATTTATACTATTGTATTGAGATGGTATGAAGGCTTCTAAATCAAATCTTTCTGTTTTCTATGTACTGATGATGACCTTCCACATTCTGAATATTCACTTTATCTATGACTGTCCGAACTTCACAGAAGTGAGACATCGATTGTTCCCTGACCTAAATCATTTAACTTTCTTACATCTACCACTTTTTGTCTATATAAATTTTATGAACTCTGTAGAATAATACATGTAAATTTGTAAATATTTAATTTTAAGTTTTAATTTGTTTGTTTCCTCTGTAATAAGCGCAAAATTTCCAATATCGCGCCTGTGTATTAATAAAATAAATTTTGAAACATTCTGAATATTAAAATTGTGGCCAGTTTCTATTATGTGTTGGGCTTTGAGAGATTTAGGCTCATTATTTATTATATTCCTGCTATGTTATCTCATTCTGTTTGTTTCTCCTATATAGCTGGCGGTGCAGTTACCACATTTGACTGTGTTTGAAGTTTATATATTAATTTTGTAATTATTCTCATTTTTAATTCATAAAAGCATTTTTCTGGCAGACAAATTCAATTTTTTATCATCATTATTTTTAATATTGTTTTTTTAGTTAGTTAGCTATCAAATCATTTGCAATTGTAGTTTCTTTTTTGTTTTGTTGTGTTCCTTTTAAGAAATAAAATATATAGAACTAAAGTGTAATATTCAATTCAAGCATATGGAACCAACATCGATTTATTTTTAAAACAAAGCAAAATCATAAGCTTATACAACTTTCAGTTTTTCATACAGACTAAATAAATGGCTTTCTCTTTCTGATCCCGGTTTACCTTCCTACCTTTCTTACCTTATAGGGATAATGTTGGCTATTGCTGGAGGAATATGGAAAAGGTTTATAGTAATGATACCAGAGAAACACAAAAAATAAGCAATAGGTTAATCTATTGGATGAAGTTGCTATGGAATTTTATAAAACTTTTAATTTATTTATTTCAATTTAAAGCGCTATTTTCCCCTAAGGACACTTGCGCTGTCATACATTTATGCCTCTCCATTAGTCTATACACCAAGCACGTATATATATATATATATATATATATATTTTTTTTTTTTCAAAAATTGTTTATAACACACAAAAAAAAAAGAATGTAATATATTTTTCTCCCTTTTTCAATATCATTAATATATAAAATATGTAAATAATATTTTTTTTTGTATATAAAAATAGTATTTATAATCAATTTATTAACGTGATAATCCTGTTGAAGGACTGACAAGTCCGACAGCTTGAAAATAAAATGTTGAACCAGAAACTTAGCCCTGGAAGCTTTATTTATTTTATTATATTAGTCTATACATATTCACGATAATTTTAGGTTGTAAAGAAGAGTCATATGATATTAACAAGGAGAAAGAGAGAGAGAATAATAAAAAAAAAACATACCAATCAAATATTTATATCAAATTTGTTCAATTATCATTATTATTAAAAGAGAAGTGACAAATTTAAGAAAATATCAACAACGAGTTTCACATTGTTAAAACAAGAAAGTAGGCTATCGAGATTGGTCACAATTTATTCATGATAAAACTCTTTAGAAGCGCGACCTTTTTGGTTGAATTTAATAGACGGTGTTACTAATATAAGGAAAAATTATACCAAATTTAATGTATTTTTATACTTACACATATTATGTCTATTCATTTACATATACTCATCTGATTTGCATAATGTATCTTGTTTAATGAGATCATCTCCATGTTAGGTGGCCGACGTTAGACCGGTATACCATGGTTTGAGCTGTGGCTTTCATCAATACTGGGATAGTGTACACATGCTTACAAGACATTTTGAATATTCGTATAATTTTTATTTTATAATTTTCACATTTCATATTGTCGCAGAATAATCATTGAATCATCATTTATGTCGCATCATTTTTTTTGCTTATCCCTAGTACTCCTGGTACAGGCCATGATAATCATGGTGGGTAGAAGTAGGCGGCTGCTTTTACTGTAAGTGCACCACATGTCTACACATGTGAAAAGCAGTTCGACTTTGCACTTACAAATGTGCCAGAGCCCCGTTTGGTTACTTGCACTCGCTGGTGGGGTTGGGCTTTTGCATGAATTGGGGGCCATTGGAGCATTTATTTTATGTCGCGTCATGATTGTGCTAAGTCAGCATTTTATTTGTAAATAGTTTGTTTATATATATGCCTCGGTGGTTTAGAGACATCTGGTGAAATTGGTAAATACTTTTCTTGTTATGATGCATTATGATGTATTAGCGCGTCTTCTGTTATTAAAATTAGAAACTATTATAGACGCGTATGTTTCTTCTAAATATGGAACAATTTCTACTGCCCTTACTGCAATGGAAAAATTAATGGGAAGGTCTGGATTATCAGTGGTGAACCCTCCCAGAGGTTTCGCCAGTTTAATCTACCATACCGCTGTTATATTTCATTTTCGATTTTCCTTTTATAGTGATACCGATGCTAGACTATTGAAATGGGTATTTAAGATTAACTATGTACATATGCTTTGAGGGCAGTAGAATTGCATACAAATTTAAATATATTCTTGTTTTCTTGTTGAAATAAAATTATTCTATGACTACCCGCTCTGGTCTTGTCTACAATACAGCAATGGATCAGTCTACAGTCGTACAGGAAGATATAACAATACACTTACCTGAAAAATATTCAGTAAATCTTCGTCATAGCAACAAGGCTTTTCTGTGGACTTAGCCGTGGGCTAGCCTTATATTAAGGAATA
Source organism: Cordylochernes scorpioides (assembly GCA_030710605.1). Taxonomy (NCBI): domain Eukaryota; kingdom Metazoa; phylum Arthropoda; class Arachnida; order Pseudoscorpiones; family Chernetidae; genus Cordylochernes; species Cordylochernes scorpioides. Next base: position 103,581,076 of record CP092866.1, on the reverse strand, counting down.
AAAATACACCATGGAACCAAATAATAATTATAAAGCGGGAAAACGTTTTAAGCGGAAGCGCTATAACAAATACCATTGTTTATATGACTTGGAATTAAGTGATAATACGCTAAATGGCTTATGTAGTTACTCACAATTTCTGGTAGACTTGAGCTCAGGCAAGGATGTGGTTGATCCATTTGTTCTCTTTTATTGGAAACCGATTGATGGGATTGGAAGGCCGTTTGTATCATAGCGTTTCCTCTTAAAACGTTTTCCCGCTTCATACGCTATGTTCTGGTTCCACAGTGTATATATATTTATTCCTCTATAGAAGCTAGGCCACGTATAGTGCGCTTTTGGCTAGCCTGGCTGGTCCACAGAATAGCTTGGTTACTATGATGAAGATCTACTGCACATTTTCATATAAGTGTATGCAATGTGAAAATTATGAAAAGAAAAAGTGAAAATCGATTATAAATAAAAGTAAACAAATGGATAAATCATATTCGTGCCTAAGCTCAACTCTACCAGAAAGAGTGAGCAACTAAATAAGCTTTTCAAGCGCATTATAACTAACAACGCCCTACAAATAACTCTCAGTACTAGTCGGCCATTCTAAACCATAGGTCATAAAGGATTTCGTCTATTCACAGTAAGAGTTGGTCAATATTTAGAGGAGTTCTGGAGCGATGGAAGATACAAGAATAGATTAATACATTATCCTCACCATTAGTGGAAACGAAAGACGTCATTAATTACAGAGCAATTAGTGTCCAAATTAGCTATAGAAATATTTATGTGGCAGATAAATCAATGTTTTAGCATTTTTATAACACGTAGATAACTCGTGGACAGGTTTATATGGAGGATTAGGATTGTTGGGTTTTTGTAGGTATTAAATGTTACCAGAACAACTACCGCAGGTGTTAGAATATAACCTTCCAGGATATATACAACAAAACATAGAGACTTCTGGTCTCTCTTGGAAGTGGTCGGTCAGTGGAAGTTTTGGTTCTGGTCATTGGTTTTGATTATATCAAAGTGGTCGCACACCGGATGGCGGACGTTTTCTTTTTGCCTAGCGCTCTTACAAAAATCATTTTTTTGGTGAATATCAGAATATCTACAATTGTTTAAAGATGGCATATACAGTATCTATATTCATAATAGACGCAAGCAAACAATGCACCATCTATTGACCGTCCAAGAAAACAAGAAGACTCGGTAAAGATAGAGGCTGCCTGGCCAGCATTCATAGTTCTTCAAATTAAAGATACTTCGGCCAGTAAATCCTTTTATTATCTCGACAAAAATATTTTGTACTCGTCAGTAGCAAGCAAAAATTAAAACATTTAGAAAGGCGTTAAAAGAGATGTTGTACAAAATTTTAAATATCGCGTGAGAACGCCCTTGGAATCTTAGAATAATTTTTAACGCCTTGCCAAATGATTTAATTTTGTTTGCTCCTGACGAGGGCAAAATATTTTTGTCGAAACGTCGAGATAATAAAAAGATTTACTGGTCGAAGTATCTTTAATTTTAAGAACAAGAAGAAGACTCAGGTCATTGGCGTAGCTAAAACACCAGATCTTCTTATTTTAATGGATCTATTCTCTATAGATCGATTTCTACTTGGCAAACCTTACACCGTACAGTATTCTCTCATGAATGACCTCCCAAAATGGTTAAACTCGGTCTCTCCTGTAGAGTCTCTCATCAAAGATTCTCTCATATTGGACCAAGGTGTATTTCAGTCTAAACAGAATCTCTGATAAAACCTTATTTTCAGAAAAAACTATATTTTGCCATGTTAAAGACGGTCTCTCATTGGGAACGGTTGTATTATATACCCTGGTATTTGAAAATACTGGAAATCAGTAAAACGACATTTGAATAGAAATTCTTAGCTTCAACTTTAAAAATGGAAGTAGCATCGTGTTTTTGGGTTATGAATTAGATTAATAACACAGGGTATTGAGATTCCTTTCCCTTTACTGCTCAAGTCTTTACACAATAAGTGGTAATTATACCACACGGTCGTGCATATATTAGCATAATGACTTATTTTATTAGTTCTAAAATTTGAGATTTGTATTATCTCCATTTATTAAGAAATACGCCTGCTCCACCTCTCAGTGAAATTCATTTGTGATTATATAACAAAACAATAATATTTTATAATTTTAACACTAGTATAAATATGAAAATTCGAAACTATTATATATATATAGACGCGTATGATTATTTTAAAAATAAAATAATTTCTACTGCCCATACTGTAATGGAAAAATTAATGGGAGGCCCTGGATCATCAGTGGTGAACCCTTCCAGCGGTTTCGGCTATTCTATTATGGACTTTTCTCAAGTCTCCCCTACATATTTAGAACTACAATTATTACATGATATGGAGTAGATGGCATTGGATATATTGGATTGATTCTTTGTTAATGTGTTTATAATCATATTGCCTAAATTTGGAGCATTATTGTACATAGTTTTGATATCATATTTTCTCATTATTTTCGTTATTTCACAGAAGACAAATTAACACAACCACCGAATCGAAGATGAAATTAGAAGGACTTGGCTCATCAGTGATACACATTCCAAACGTTTCTTCAATTTAATTTAATTTCTTGTACAATAAGTGTTGTTGTTGCTTATTCCTCAAGTCGTTTAAACAATCTCCATTATGTTCCATTGTCTCAGCTTTTTTATTATAGTCCTGGGGTTTTCCCAGAGATCTTTGTTGAATGATTTGATATAAATCAATAGATGTTCAGGACTGGCTGGTTGGGAATCGCATTAGGGGTATTTCGGGAACAATAAATAATCGTTAAATCAAAGGTATACCGTATTTATAAAACCACAAATAAGAACTGTAAAATATATCGATATGTCACAATAAAGCCTGAATTATATATTTACAAACCTATAGAATAAGACAGATATTAAACACTTCACCAGTGATATTCTAATTGTCAACAACAATACAAAAGGAAATAATTCTAGCATTGAAGAATGGAGCCTTCCAATATTGAAACCCTACATGCCGCAGGTTACACAAGATTTTAAAGGGAGATTAAAGGACATAAAAGATGCATCAGAAAATGTGCACTGACTGGGAAATGAGATTCTAAAGCTACTGTACGAGTGGAGAATAGCAATTTTGAGGAAAGAAGATTTGAACCTCTTTCTTCAAACAAGATTATCAACAATGGAAGAAAACAATTATCGGAATCCTTTTATTTTGAATTTCCTATAATACAAAGAGAAACCATTTCTCTCTCTATCTTACATATTTATTTATATAAAAACAGCTACATAGGTTAGTCATAAATACAATCTAATATTTATTTATAAAATAAACACTTCAGATAGTTAAAGTTTTATTTTCTTAACGTTTCAACAAAAATTTCTTGTCTTCGTCAGGAGAAATAAATAAAAATAAAGCATTTGGCAAGATGTTAAAATTGTTTTTAACGCGTTGCCAAATGCTTTACTTTTATTTCTCCTGACGAAGACAAAATATTTTTGTTGAAACGTTAAGAAAATAAAATTCAACTCTCTATCCGAAGTGTTTATTTTTTAAAGAAAAAAGAATGCCGCCTGGCAACCTCTATCTACAAGACAATCCAATATTGTCACAGTACCTATCCTTAGTTACAGAATTACGATGTAACAAATCAAAATCAACATTCTCTTTACAATTACAGTGAAAAAATCGCCCATTCACATTTTCAATAGCTTCTTCACAATTAGAAAAATGTGTTCTTTTTACTATTTCTCAATAAATATATCAAGTTTAAACTTAATTTTTATTACAAATTAAATTTTTATTTATAAATAATATTAAGACGCGAATATTTCTTTTTTTCACAAATAAATCAAATTTCTACTGTCCTTACTGCGATGAAAAAATATTGGACAGTAGAAGTTTCGATTTATTTGTGAAAAGAAACATTCGCATCTTAATGTCTTTATTCGTTATATATAGATGGCGCGTTATTGCTTTGTATTAATATTAATAATGGTTACAAATTTTTAATCATTAGTCTAAAAGAAATTAATTTGTTCCTAATCAATATACTAATCTATTTATGAAAAACTTATAACAATTAATTTGATCGATAGATGGTAATTAAATTTATGATTGATATCTAATAATATATTTTTTAATATTTTAGATATTTTACCGGACAATGCACATATAAAATAATTTTAATTATAAAAACGCATCTATATAAATTTAGTTTGAGATGTTCTCCCCAAAAAAAAGGGCTATTTCAAAAGATCCAAAGAAAACCTATTACCCTATCTTAAGAAATACACAAAAAATGAACGAAATCTTTTTAAAAAGCGATTAACTAATGGAAAAAGAATAAGAAGAGGAATCTTTCCTCAATTGGAGGAATTTCTAAGCATTTGATTTAAACAGGCAAGACAACAAACCCTAACAGTGATCT
>CP092866.1:103563436-103576528 GCA_030710605.1 Cordylochernes scorpioides | reverse complement strand
GTAAGGTTTCAATATTGGATGTCTCCATTCTTCAATGCTAGAATTATTTCCTTTTGTACAATTGTTGACAATTAGAATATCCCTAGTGAAGTGTTTAGTATCTGTCTTATTCTATAGTTTTGTAAATATAGATTTCAGACTTTATTGTGTGGCATGTCGATATTATTTACAGTTATTGTTTGTGGTTTTATAAATACGAACGATCAATTATTTTACAAGAAATTAAACTTAAAGAAACGTTTGGAATATGTATCACTGATGAGCCAAGTCCTTTTAATATGTTTCATCTTTGTTTCAGTGGTTGTATTAATTTGTCTTTTCTAAAATACCAAAAATAATTAGAACTGAAATAGTTGACATTTTATATATTTATATTAATTTGTGTGTTAAATTATAAAGTAAATATTATTTTTTGTTATATTATCACATTACAAATGAATTTCATTGAAAAGTGGAGTAGAAGTATTTCTTATTACCTAGAACTTATACAAATCTGAAATTTTAGAACTAATAAAATGATACATTATCAACATATATAGTCACGACCGTCATGGGTTCTGTCACAGATGCGCGCGCATCATCATTATTATGATCATTATCATTATCTAATGATAATAATAATAATAATAATAATAATTTTTATTATTATTATTATTGTATTATTATTATTATCCATCAACATATATAGTCACGACCGTCATGGGTTCTGTCACGGATGCACGCGCATCATCATTATGATCATTATCATTATCTAATGATAATAATAATAATAATAATAATTATTATTATTATTATTATATTATTATTATTATCCATCCATTATATATATAGTCACGACCGTCATGGGTCGGCCGGTTCTGTCACGGATGTGCGCGCACAGGGAGGTCACGTGCTCGCCGGCAGCCAACGGGCGCGCGCCGCCGGCATTACGTCATCAACATATATAGTCACGACCGTCATGGGTTCTGTCACGGATGCATGCGCATCATCATTATGATCATTATCATTATCTAATGATAATATTAATAATAATAATAATAATAATTATTATTATTATTATTATTATATTATTATTATTATTATCCATCCATTATATATATAGTCACGACCGTCATGGGCCGGCCGGTTCTGTCACGGATGCGCGCGCACAGGGAGGTCACGTGCTCGCCGGCAGCCAACGGGCGCGCGCCGCCGGCTTTACGTCATAGATTATAAACACAAGGTAATAAGGCCAAATAAAAAAATAATGTGTGATAAGGCACAATTTGGATTATCTACTTATATAATTGCCTTATTCTCTCTGTGTGAAGTTCACTGTGTGAAGTTCACGGATAGATTTTGGTCAGAATGGATAAAATAAAAAAAGTGTCAAGGGATGGGAATCGAACCCACGACCTTCCGCTTACCGGGCAGATGCCATGACCACTAGGCTACCCTGGACATATTTTTCCGTTCACATTTTTATATTTTCAAGACACACACAGTTTGGGGTGGGACGTTTCATAAGAGAGACATCCACGGCGCCAATTTATAATTGTAACGAATAGTATTTTAATTAAAACATTTTTAAAATATATACGCACTCGGGTAAAACCCGGGCGTTGCCCGGGCCATTCGTCTAGTGTTAATATATGCACGACCGCGTGCTATAATTAGCACGTATTGTGTATAGTGAAAAGAGTTGAGCAGTAAAGGAATATGAATCTCAATACCCTGTGTTGTTAATCTAATTCATAACCCAAAAACACCATGCTACTTCCATTTTTAAAGTTAAAGTTAAGAAATTCTAATTAAATGTCGTTTTATTGAATTAAATAGTATTTTAAAATACCAGGGTATATAATGCAACAGTTCCTAATGAGAGAACTTCTTTAACATGGCTGAAATCCATTTTTTCTAGAAGTTATCTCTCATCAGACATAGATTCTGTCTAGGCTGAAATACACCTTGGTCTAATATGGGAGAATCTTTTATGAGAGACTATCTCCAGGAGAGATCAAGTTTAACCATTTTGGGAGGTCATTCATGAGAGTGGTGGAAGCTTTGCCAAGTAGAAATCGATCTACAGAGAATAGATCCATTAAAATAAGAATATTTGGTGTTTTGGCTACGCCATTGAACTGAGTCTTCTTCTTAAAATTAAAGATACTTCGACCAGTAAATCTTTTTATTATCTCGACGTTTCGACAAAAATATTTTGTCCTCGTCAGGAGCAAACAAAAATTAAAACATTTGGCAAGCCGTTAAAAATTATTCTAAGATTCCAAGGGCGTTCTCACGCGATATTTAAAATTTTGTACAACATCCCTTTTAATACCTTGCCAAATGTTTTAATTTTTGTTTGCTACTGACGAAGACAAAAGATTTTTGTCGAAACGTCGAGGTAATAAAAGGATTTATATTGGCCGAAGTATCTTTATTTTCAAAATCTATGAAGGCCGGCCAGGCAGCCTCTATCTTTACCTAGTTTTCTTGTTTTCTTGGACGGTCAATAGATGCTGCATTGTTTGCTTGCATCTATTATGAATATTGTTGGAGAGTAACTTCGCACATCAGCTGTTGCCTAGCAACGACACCATCCTACCAGACATCACGTGACCTGGCGCCACACTGTCTATACCTGTAGTTTAAGTTTTGGTTTTCTTCCTGCTACTGCGCTTGCCTTTTGTGACTCTTTTTGTTCCTTGTCATCTTAATATAATATTATTGTTAATTGAACAATACTTTTGAGATCCAGCCTCTGATTCTCTTACATGGCATCAGAGCTTGGTTGGTATCAAATATTTTTGTTTATCTAAGCTGAAATTCGTTTGCTTGCTCAAGATTTCAACTGAACTTCCACAAATTCAAAAATTCAACGGCGATAATTTTCATCTATGGAAATTTCAAATGAAGATTATTCTAGAAGCAAAAGATCTTCTCAGTATAACTGATGGCTCTGGAGTAAAACCTGAAATAGAGGATATTGCAAAATTCTCTGAATGGAAAAAGAAAGATGCAAAATCCAAAATGCTGATCACTACTGCTCTAGAGTTTGAATATCTTCAACAGATTCTTAATTGCTAGACTTCAGCAGAAATGTGGAAGAAATTATCAACAATATATGAACTGAAATCTGAAACAAACAAATATTTGCTGCAACAAAGATTTTTCGAATATAAAATGAATCCAAATGATAACATTGCTTCTCACATTTCCAAAGTTGAAACTCAGGCACAACAAATGAAAGATCTAGGTGAGCCAATCTCTGATGTTGCCCTAATTACAAAGATAATTTGCAGCTCGCCTGATAAATACAAGAATTTCATAACAGCGTGGGATTCAGTTTCATCAGAAGAAAAGACTCTAGAAAACTTGACGGCAAGATTACTGAAAGAAGAAAGCTTACAGGATCATTGGGATTCTTCAAGAAATTTTAAACCAGATAATGCCTTGATGACTTTTTCAAAGTTCAACAGAAATGCAACAGCTTCCAACAAACAACAGCAGCATCAACAATCCATTAAAGATAAAAAGAAGAACATACACTGTGGATATTGCAAGAAGAAAGGACATTGGTGGAAAGAATGCTATAAAAGAAAGGAAGAACAAAAAGGAAAACAGCCAAGTTCTTCAGCCAGAGATAATAGCTGTGCTTTTTCAGCTGAGACAAGTGCCTTCCTCGCTGGAACAAAGGATTCCTGGATTGCAGATTCTGGAGCAACGGATCACATGACTTTCAGAAGAGAATGGTTCTCTACGTTCGAAGAAATACCAAAAGGTGTTCATCCTGTGTGCCTTGGAGATGGAAAGAAGATCTATGCAAAAGGTAAGGGAAATATTGATATTCTCTCTTATGTTGATAGTCAGGAAATTAATGCAACTCTTTTGGATGTTCTCTAAATACCTGAATTGGAGACCAATCTTTTTTCAATATCTACTGCAACAAAACATGGTTTGACGCTCATTTGTAAAGGAAATCAGATAAAATTGACAAAAATTTCGAAAGTGCTAGTTACTGGAATAAAGGACAATTCAAATCTTTATATAATTTTTATTAAAGCAAAGCAATCTTCACAAACTCATGTTGCTCAGTTATGTCTAGATATATGGCATCAAAGAATGGGTCATGTAAATCCTATAAAATTAACCCAAATGTTTGAAAATAATGTTTTTGAAGAAAACATTAAAATTAGAGAAAAGCCTGATTCTTTACTATGTGAAGCATGCATCTATGGAAAACAAAATAGAAAAGTTTTTCACGCGTCAACAAGTCCAAATTCGACCTATTCAAAGATGATTTTTCAAGATTTAGAGTGGCCTACTTCATTAGGCATAAATCAGATGTACTTGAGAAATTTAAAGAATTTGTAAAAAAAATTAGGACTGAAACTGGAAATAAAATAAAAAGATTCAGAACAGATACTGGCACATAATTCTTAAATAAGAATTTTTTCTGATTATCTAAAATCTCTAGGAATTGTTCATGAACTCACTGCTTCATATACCCCAGAACAGAATGGAATTTCTGAAAGAGATAACAGAACAATAGTTGAATCAGCTAGATGCTTGTTACATGGAAGAAAAATGCCGCTTGAACTGTGGGCTGAAGCCGTAAACACAGCAGTCTATCTCTCAAATAGATGTACTACTAAAGTATTGAGAAATTCTACACCTTATGAAATATGGTACAAGAGAAAACCCTCCATCTTACATTTGAAAACTTTTGGATGTAACGCTTATGTGCATATACCAAAAGATAACAGAAAGAAATTAGACAAAAAGAGTATTCGTACATTTTTTTGTTGGATATACTGAAACTAACAAAAATTATAGAATGTGGGATCCTATTGCTAGAAATATTATCATAACCAGAGATGTAATATTTACTGAAGCTAATACATCAGAAAATATTCAGGATAACCAACAAGAGCAGGTAATTATATAGAGTGAAGAAAGTGTTGATAGCACAAATACCAGTTCCAAACCGGAAAAATCATGTCGATACCCTCTCAGGAATAGAATCAGAGAAAAGGAACAATCATCAACCAACTGTACAAGAGCTATTTCATATGTTTGTTATGTCCATGACCAAGAACCATTAACTATGAAGATGCAATTGTAGGACAAAACTCAAAAAGTGGAAACTAGCTATGGACGATGAATTCAATTCCTTGATGAAAAATCAAACATGGACTTATGTGACGCTACCATCAGACAGAAAAGCTATTGCATGCAAGTGGGTATACAAAATAAAGCAAAATGCAGATGGATCAAATTAAATGTTTAAGGCTAGACTAGTTGCGAAAGGTTATTCACAAAAATCAGGACTTGATTATGATGAAACCTTTTCTCCAGTAGTAAAATTCGATTCAATTAGAACAATCTTATCACTTTGTGCATCACTTGATATGGAAATGATTCAATTAGATGTAAAATCTGCCTTCTCGAATGGTGATTTGGAAGAAGAACTTTACATGGAACAACCCCAAGGTTATGAAAACCCAGATTTTCCAAATCATGTTTGCTCTCTTCAGAAAAGCATCTATGGTCTTAAGCAATCCCCCAGAATGTGGAACAAGAAATTCCATCAATTAAGTTTGATATTAAACCTAGCATATCAGATTCATGTGTCTATACAATGAAATGTAAACAGGCTTACATATTAATTGCAATATATTTAGATGATTGCTTAATCTGCAGTGTAAATAAACAACATTTAGATGATATAGTACAGTACTTAAATTCCAATTTTGAAATAAAAATTTTACTGCCGATTATTTCCTTGGCCTACAAATATATCGAGATAGAACAACTAAAATGTTATTTCTACATCAAGCCTCATACATTGAAATAACACTTGAACATTACAACCTTCTTGAAATTAAGTTACAATCTGTACCTTCTGATCCTTACTCGACACAAACAAAAGAGATGTGCTCAAAGGATAATCAGGAAATTGAAGAAATGAACAAGATTCCATATAGACAGACAATTGGTAGTTTAATGTACCTCATGACTGGAACTAGAACTGATATTGCCTACGCAGTCAGCAGGGTTAGCCAATTTATGAACAACCCAGGACCTTCACATTGGACCGCAGTAAAAGAAAATATTTGGATACTTAAAAGCTACGAAAAACATCGGTATTTGTTTTGGTGGGAGTTCCTGCACTACATCTCTGATAGGTTTTTCCGATGCTGATTTTGCTGGAGACCTAGACACAAGAAAATCAACCACCGGATATGTGTTCATGTTGAATAATGGACCTATTTCTTGGTGCAGTCAAAAACAGAATTGTGTGTCTCTGTCAACAACAGAATCTGAATATATTGCGGCTTCCAAAGCAACGAAAGAAGCAATTTGGCTGAGACAACTTCTACGCGAGCTACATCAAGAACAAGTAAAGCCTACAACAATTTTTGCGACAATCAAAGCTGCATAAGACTTGTTCACAACCCAGAATACCACAAAAGAACTAAACATATTGATATTTCGTATCACTTTATCAGAGATCAATTTCAAAAACATGCAATTGACCTTCTTTATGTCTGCTCCAATGATCAAGCTGCGGACATATTTACGAAAGCTCTACCTCCAGAAAGGTATAGAAGACTAAGAAGCCAACTTGGACTGTTTGAAACAACAAAGTGCTTGTTAGGTGGGAGTGTTGGAGAGTAACTTCGCACATCAGCTGTCACCTAGCAACGACACCATCCTACCAGACATCACGTGACCTGGCGCCACACTGTCTATATCTGTAGTTTAAGTTTTGGTTTTCTTCCTGCCACTGCGCTTGCCTTTTGTGACTCTTTTTGTTCCTTGTCATCTTAATATAATATTATTGTTAATTAAACAATACTTTTGAGATCCAGCCTCTGATTCTCTTACAAATATAGATACTGTATATACTGTATATGCCATGTTTAAACAATTTTAAATAGTCTGCTATTTAAAGAATTGGTTATTGTAAGAGCTAGGCATAAAACGTCCGCCACCGGTGTGCGACCTCTTTTATGTAATCAAAACCAACTTGATCTAACCCAACCTCCACTGGCCGACCCCCTCCAAGAGAGACCAGAAGTCTCTATGTTTTGTTGTATATATCCTGGAATGTTATATTCTAACACCTGCTGTAGTTGGTCTGGTAACATTTAATACATACAAAAACCCAAAAATCCTTATCTTCCATATAAACCTGTCCACGAGTTATCTACGTGTTATAAAAATGCTAAAACATTGATTTAGCTGCCACATAAATATTTCTATAGCTAATTTGGACACTAATTGCTCTGTAATTAATGACGTCTTTCGTTTCCACTAATGGTGAGGATAATGTATTAATCTATTCTTGTATCTTCCATCGCTCCAGAACTCCTCTAAATATTGACCAACTCTTACATGGGATAGACGAAATCCTTTATAACCTCTGGATTCACGACTGGTGTTGACTAGTACTGAGAGTTATTTAAAGGGCATTGTTAGTTATAATGCCGAAAGACTTATTTAGTTACTCACTTTTTCTGGTAGAGTTGAGGCACCTATATGGTTGATCCATTTGTTCACTTTTATTTGTAACCGATTTTCACATATTTTTATTTTTTTATAATTTTCACCTTTAACCTGAATTGAACCTAACCTTTTCACAATTACCTGAAAGATATGCAGTAGATCTTCATCATAGTAACCAAGCTATTCTGTGAACCAGCCAGGCTAGCCAAAAGCGCACTATACGTGGCCTAGCTTTATATGAAGGGATAAAATAAATACACTATGAAACAAGAACATAGTGTATAAACGGGAAAACGTTTAAAGAGGAAGCGCTATGATACAAATGGCCCTCCAATCCCATTAATCGGTTTCCAATAAAAGAGAACAAATGGATCAACCACATTCTTGCCTGAGCTCAACTCTGCCAGAAAGAGTAACTAAATAAGCCTTTTAGCGTATTTTCACTTAATTCCAAGTCATTTTGCAATTATACTTGGTTATAGCGCTTCCTCTTAAATCGTTTTCCAGCCTAATTCGCTATTATTTGGTTCCATGGTGTATTTTTAAAATATCTTAATTTACCGCTTACTCTCGTATAAGGGGGTCAGTGGAAGGATGGTCTAAACCGTTGGGTTTTCAATCGCTATGACCCGAGATCGAATCCTGCATTGGGCACTTTTTTCTAATTAAAAAAAAAATGCTCCAATGACCCCCGATTCTTGAAAAGGTTCAACCCAACCAGCGAGTGCAAGTAACCAAACGGGGTTCTGGCACATTTGTAAGTGTAAGGTCGAACTGCTTTTCACATGTGTATACATGTGGTGCACTTACAGTAAAAGCAGTCGCCTACTTCTACCCACTATGATTATCATGGCCTGTACCACTTGTACTAGGGATAAGCAAAAAAAAAAAACTCTCGTATCACTATTTGGCCAAGTTAACAGAATAGCCTGTTACTATGACGAAGATTTACTGCATATTTTTCAGGTAAGTGTATGCAAAAAAAGTTAAAATTATAAAATAATTAATTTTATAAAAGTGAAAATTATGAAATAATTAATTTTTTAAAAAGTTAAATTTATAAAATGGTCAATTAAAAAAAGTGAAAATTATAAAATAATTAATTAAAAATATGTGAAAATTATGAATGTATCGTATGCATGTGCACACTATCCCAGTATTGATAAAAGCCACAGCTCATTCCATGGTATATCGGTCTAATGTCGGGCCACGTAACATGGAGATGATCTCATTAAACAAGATAAATTATTAAGAAAAAAAGGCATTTCCTGATCGTGCAACTGAAAGTTGCTGATGGCTTGCGCCATCTATCGGAATAAATCTATCGTTGTTTTTTACTCATTCCAGAATTGGCCAAATACCGTTTCTTGATTAATCAAATAAAGCTAACCACGTACGCGTTTCGGGCTGTTTGGCCGATTTTTGGCCAAGAACGGTATTTGATCAATTCTGGAATAAGTAAAAAATCAACGATTAGTTGATATACTGATAGATGGCGCAAGCCATCAGCAACTTTCAGTAGCACGATCAGGAAATGCCTTTTTTCTTAATTTATCTATTTGATCCAAGTACAAATTAACTTTTTTACTATTTTTCAAGATAAATTATGTAAATGAGATGAGACTATGTAAATGAATAGACCTAATATGTACATATATAAAATACATGAAATGTGCCAATATGGTATAATATTTCTCCTTAGATTAGAAACACCATATATTAAAACCAACCAGCAAGGTCGCGCTTTTACAGGGTTTCATCATCAATAAATTGTGACAAATCTCGATAGTTTACTTTCTTGTTTTAACATTGTGAAACTCTTTGTTGATTTTTTTCTTAAATTTGTACCTTCTCTTTAAATATTAGTGATGATTGAACAATTTTGATATATATATTTAATTGATTTGTTTTGTTTTTTTTTATTCTTTTCTCTTTCTCATTTTTAATATCATTTGACACTTCTTTACGGCCTAAAATTATTGTAATTATAGTATATAACAGATACTTGTAAATATATATAGACAAATGTAAAGGCATACATGTATGACAGTGCAAGTGTCCCTAGGGGGACATAGCACTTCAAATTGAAATAAATAATTTACAAGTCTTATAAAATTCGATAGCAACTTCATCCAATAGATTAACCCATTGGTTATTTTTGGGGTTTCTCTGGCATCATTTCTATAAACCTTTTTCCCACTCCTCCAGCAACAGGCAACATTATCCGAAACCCCATAACCAACCAGGAATGTAAACGCGGACCTAAAAGAGAAAGCCATTTATTCAGTCTGTATGAAAAGTGAAAGTTATATAAGCTTATGATTTTGCTTTGTTTTAAAAATGAATATTTGTTAGTTCCATATGCTTGAATTGAATATTTCACTATATTTCTATATATTTTATTGCTTAAAAGGAACACAACAAAACAAAAAAGAAACTACAATTTCAAATGATTTGATAACTAACTAAAAAAAAACAATATTAAAAATAATGATGATAAAAAATTGAATATGTCTGCCAGAAAACTGCTTTTATGAATTAAAAAATGAGAATAATTACAAAATTAACCTATAAACTTCAAACACAGTCAAATGACATAACTGCACCGCCAGCTATATAGGGGAAACAAACAGAACCACACAGAATGAGATAACATAGCAGGAATATAAGAAATAATGAGCCTAAATCACATATAGCCCAACACATAACAGAAACTGGCCACAATTTTATTATTCAGAATGTTTTAAAATTAATTTTATTAATCAACCAGGCGCGATATTGAGAAGTTTGCCCTTATTACAGAGGAAACAAACAAATTAGAACTTAGAATTAAATATTTACATATTTATATAATATGTACATAGTTCATCTAAAATAAACATTCAAAGAGTCTAGCATCAGTATCACTATAAAAGGAAGTTCGAAAAATGCAATATAACAGCGGTATGGTAGATTAAAGTGGCGAAACCGCTGGAAGGGTTAATCACTGATGAGCCAGGCCTTCCCATTAATTTTTCCTTTGCAGTAAGGACAGTAGAAATTGTTCATTTTTAAAAAAGAATCATACGCGTCTATAATAGTTTCGAATTTTGATAACATCTGGCGCGCTTATTCCTCATAATAAATTTACATGCATTATTCGACAGAGTTCAAAAAATATATATAGACAAAGTGGCTGAGGTGAAAGAGTTAAATCATATAGATCAGGGAACAAACGATGTCTCACTTCTGTAAAGTTGGGACAGTCATAGATAAGGTGAATATTCAGAATGTGGAGGGTCATCATCAGAACATAGAAGCCAGAAAGATTATATTTAGAATCTTTCATATCATCTCAATACAATCTCAGTATAAACATTGACCTCACAGTTTATCCTTGTTACAAGACAAGGTCGATTGGTACAATAGTGATGTTAAAGACAAGAAGTTTAGCATCAAAGTATCAGTGAAAAATTGAAGTAATATTTTATAAAAGAAATATTCAAAGCGGTTCTGATGGGCATGAGTCACGCGTGTGTGGCTGTGTACAAATGTTTATTGTAAATTTATATATTGTATAAGAAAGAGTATTCTTCACTGATTTATAATAAAATATAATAAAGCTTCCAGGGCTAAATTTCTTGTACAAACTTTTATTTTCAAGTTTTCAGACTTGTCAGTCCTTCAACAGGAGTATCACATTAACTTATTAATAATAAATACTATTTTATACAAATTTTTATGTATTATATGCATGTATATATTAATGAAAAACTATATTTAAAACTTTAAATAATAGTAATATTATAGATAAATTGAGAATTAAACCATTTAAAATGTTAAATCTAAATTAAACATAGGAGATAAAGTTAATAATTTTTTTTTTGTGTTTAAGGTAAATAATTAAATAGTTGTTTATATGAAAAAAAGGAAAGAAAAAAATAAAATATAAAAAGATCAGGTGTTGAAATCAATATAAAAAATGGCATATCCTGACCACGAGCACATGTGCTTTACAGAAGGCAGAGCGCCATCTGGTGGAACAGAAATCAACTAAACATTGATTTAGCCTGTTCCCTGATATTTGGCCAACCCAATTTCTTGATAAATCAAGAAAAGCCATCCACGAACGCGTTTCGCGCTTTTGGCGCTCGTCAGCGTGGAGTAGGCTGAACCACTTTCCTACTTTGCCACAGCCATTTTTAATAGTTGTTTATATATATTATATTTATATCTAATTAAGGAGATAAAAAGGTAATAAAAGTAATTATATTGGTTAGAATTAGGTTTATATTGATGTTTTTCAATAGAAAGAATTATAAAAACAAAAAAATTAACAAAAAAAATAATAACAACGTAACGTTTTTTATATTCGGCTGTTACCCGTCATTTAGACATACTCTGATAGATATATAGGAATAAAGGAAGATATTTATGATGATTATATGTTTATTTTTTAGTAAAAGAGAAGAAAAATATAAAGAAAGAACCATACACTTTTATTTCAAACAAGGTAGAAAAGTTGATAGGGTGCTAGTATTTTATGAGTTTTTATAATTTTTTTTTCAATAATTTTTATTTTTTTTTAATGTAAGAATAAGATTATATAGTGTTTTACCTAGTTAAAGAAAGATAAACATATCTTAAATATTTGCCAATTATAAATTATATTTTGGAACCATAATGGTCTACCATTGTTCATTTCAATCATATACAGAGATATGATCTCATTGTATTTAAATCTATTTTTAAAAAAATATATATGAAAATCCGAAACTATTATAAAGCGAATGGTTCTTTTAAAAATTAAACAATTTCTACTGACTTTACTGCAATGGAAAAATCAATGGGAGGCCCTAGCTCATTAGTGGTGAACCCTCCCAGCGGTTTCGCCAGTTTATTCTAACAAGGTACTAACTAAACTGCTGAGAGGGGTCACCACTGATGAGCCAGGCCCTCCCATTAATTTTTCCATTGAATTAAGGGCAGTAGAAATAGTTTAAAAGAATCATACGTGTCTATAATAGGTTCAAAATTTCATAACAGATTGCGCGCTAATGCATCATTAAAAAAGATATGCAAATTTTGCTAATCCTTTCCTATATCTGTACTGTGGAGAGATTATCTCACACGTCTCCAGTAAAGTTAATAATAAATCCCTAATTAGAAACACTTTACTAACGAGGATGTGTCTAATTAGTTACTCTGTTGTCACTTTCTAAGTTTAATAAATTAGTATCTACTTCCTCCTAACACATTCCTGATTGACAGAAATATTTAGAACAGAGGTGGATTATCATTTATTAAAGCTTGAAGATATTTTTATAGATGCGCCCAAAATGAACAAACAAAACAACGACACATACAATTTGAAATTGTTTGAATATTATACACTCTATTTGTCTTCCTCTTTTTTCGAAGTTTATAGAATGAATTTGGAAGATGTTATATAGGTAATTTTCTTATTTTCTAATCATTTAGAGTTAAGATTGGAAGTGAAAGAACTTATATAAATAATATTTTCTCAGATAAAGGTTCCCAATGTAGGATTCACTTCCAGGTCGTGATTGTCGAAATTCTCGAATTTGTACCACTCTTCCGCCAACCTCCAAGGATTTAAAC